>JYCQ01000068.1:0-600000 GCA_000931505.1 Hypoxylon sp. E7406B
TTTTTTTTTTTTTAATATCTGGAGCTTGCAGACTCTGCAACACTTACTCACACAGCATGTTGCAAGGACCCTTATTCACTCACACATACATGGATAGATGCGGACCGTGGTATTGTACATAGTATTGTGCAGTACTACCTACGTCGCACATGTGGAGGGCGACCATGTTACGCGGGCTGCGGGGAAAACCTGTCGAATTGGCATCCATGGACGGATCAGCGGGATACCAGTGGTCGTGAGCGAAAACACATGTGCTATCAAGTATGACATGACCTATGGCATATGCAAAAGGCAAGCCCACTATTATCCTATAGCTACCTCCATCTGCAGTAGGTATCATACAGTTAACAGCTCATTGGCCTCCTGCGCATTCTGTGTATCCTACATATATACCGATATATGCTAGGAATTAAGAAGGCAGGCCGACTCGAAGTTAAGCCACTATAAATCGGATAGCATCAGATTTGACACCAACTCCTATCCCGATGAAATCTCAGCGGCAGAAATTTGGAATTACTTACCTCTCAGCGTCTACTTTAATGAGCTGGAGGGTGTCGAGAGCGATACGAGAAGATATAATCAATAAAAGCAGCGCCTCTCAGAACGATGTTACTATGCGCCGCGAGTCACGAGTAGCACGACTCATGCTCCTGATCCTTAATCCCCCATGGGGGCGAGGCTATGTTACGCGCCGGATGACAGCGTCACAGCTAACTTTCAATCTTATTGCTGTCAGCTCAGATCCTCTTCCCGATTCTCTACTGACTTTCCTCCTTGAGTCTTCAATTCGTGAGGGAGCAGACATTCGAGATGCTTGGCGCTTGGGACCTCATCCAGGCACAACTTMCCCGCCTCGAGCACTTTCGGCTTAACAGTTCCCGGCCGGCAGACGATTCAAACAAAACATGCAGACATTAGATTCATGTATGCACGAACTACGTGCCCTCTCTATATGCTTCCCTATTTAGCCACTCATTAATTTCTGGTCTATTGTTGTATGGACGTGAGCACGGTCGACCTGGGGTTCGAAAAGCAAAAATAGATGGGCAGGCTTATGAACTTTGCGGTTGAATCAGAATACGGTGAGCGTGGACGAAGCTGCTGCCATTACGCAGATACTCAGATGATTGTCATCCCTATCCCTTACTTGCAGACTACTCTATCTTCACTGTGCTCCTAAACCGCGTTATCTGGCATCCGTCTAGAACCCTTCAGCACCTTTCCACTAGGATTATTCTCGGGATTTCCGAGTACAATAAAGCGTGCCGTCCCGCCCTGGTATCCTTATTTGGAGAAAGCTGACCCCATGTTTACCATTCGACTCCTAAGCAGAACGGGTCCAGAAGCGCCGGCGACTTGGKTCCAGGAACGTGGTCATCTGGAACGTCCGGCCGGGTCCGTGGCTGCTAACGCTTTGGCTTATGGCTTGTGCTACCCACGATGCAAGACACGACGGGCGCCATCTGGGATCGATCTATCTAGGAAAGGAACATTTATGCATAGCGCCAATTAGTTAAGCTTATTATGATGTATCATCCATCGCCATCGAACGATTAAAGTCTCCGGTTATTGTTTTTATTTTTATCGAGTACGACAATAACGCGACTCGGCCGGTACGATGGCCTCTTAGCAGAGTTCCATTAAGACAGGTACCCTTGATGTGAGCAGCTTAGCTTGCAACTAGCCTACCTACATAGCATCTCATGTCCATTCTATCATAAGGATCGGGTGTACCCGTTTTGAGACATAAGCATAGATTTTTGCTTCTACGATGTCTGATCTCCGTTTATCTTCCTTCTTCTTCTCCTCCTTGGAGCTGGCCCCCAAGCCGGTAAGAAAAGTGGCTTGTTTCGTCAGCTTCTTCTACATTAGTGAGAGAATTAAAAAGCCCCAAACTTTCGACCAAAGCCGGGAAAATCCCAAGAGAAAAAACAAGGCTCGTGCGGCCGCCCACACCCCCCCGGTCCTGCCCGCCAAGTTGGATCGCAATCCCGAAAAGTGCAAATGATCGGCAGCTAATACCGCGATAGGCACAGAAATCGCGACACCGTTTAGCACAAGTATTTGCCGCAGCGAACAAACCAATCCTGAGCTATCGTAAGCGCTGTCTCAGCAACAGGGTAGGCAGACAGAGAGAAACTGGACTCTTTCGCGTGCGGACTTATCGCCGCTAAGGGGAAGAGGCGGCGGACGGCTTGGGACTTCCGGAAAGGCTTATTTTAATTGTCTTGAAGAGAGCGTGCACGATGCCTACACTACTGTACCAAGTTGTACCGAGGAAGCGCGTGGGGGCCTCTAAGAGAGGAAGAGAGTAAGAAGGAGTTGAGAAAAAACTAGCCAGTCGGATTACTTTGCTCCCCCTAACTAGGCATTTCCATGGTTCGAAGCGAAGAAGCCAGGTATGTAAGAAGCAAGCCCGAACCGAACTTCTTCAATGCCTCTCTTTGGCTTACCAGCTGCAAGTAAGACACTCAGAGAGGAAGCTCACTCTCACCTGCGTTCCATTGCTCAGTCAATAGTTCGCTCCAATCGTTGCATCCCGATCCGATTTGGTGGTTGAGATCCAGAGATCTACTAATCCAGATCCGTCATCCGGGGCAACAAAAGCTTCAATCATCTTATGGCACAATCCCTCGTGGTATTTCCTGTCAAAAAAATTCCCGAATTCCCCGTGAAGCTAGCCTGCCTCGATTCGGGCAAACGCTGAATTTTGTCCCCCTTTGCCCCCTTTTTCTTTCATGCAAACTTATTACGACGATGCTAAGCTTAAATGAGCATGTCCTCGCGTGGATAGATGCTTCCGCACTCCGTCACTAACGTAGCATGTACTCAGACGGACTAGAAGCGAGACCCTGGGCCAGCCACAGCGCCTCAAGGAGCCAAAGTCGACCTCGTAAGGAAGCTTACGTGGTAACGCAATTTGACAGCTCCGGCGCCTTCAAGAGCGATAGTTAGCCGCGCTTGAATTTGATTTGCTATCCGTCAGACTAATCATGGGAATTCATAAAACCTACCTGATTTCTGAACTTTTGTCTCGACTTCGGCTACGCCGGCACTGATCAAGCCACCTCGCTCTCTCGCAGCGTCTAAAAGTCCATAGTGCGGATATTTGACTCCGCACTCGGGATGCAGCAACGGTATTGCTATCCTGGAGATTTTTTTCTCAATCTCTTTCAACTGCACACGAAACCAAGTTACTGTATCACCGCATGGTTTGTGTCTAAAAAAAGAAACTGGGCGAGCTTCACGATACTTTCCAGGATTTGACGTCCAATATCTACCTATGAAGAGGGGGCAGCCGTGGTCTTGGCTTTAAATAGTGGCTTTTCATCCCCAGATTCTCAGCACGCCAACCTCTCTTTATCCCGGAAACGTGGCTCCATCGCGAGGAAATGGGCATGGGAGAGGCCGGGTTACCACGTAGGTAATAGAACGATGCAGGGAAACGTGCTCGCAGTTCTTGGAAATCGTCAAGCGCAGGTGGAAGAGACAGAACAGGTTCCAAATTAGCCGATACGCAATMCCCTGCCGCAACCGCGATACGCCCATATCCGCCAGCCGCCGTCCCGCGGAGAGAGAGAGAGGAGAGGAGCGAACACGAGCTCCACCTGAGGTGAGGTCGTTTCTAGCTGCGTACCTCCTAGGCAGAGTAGGTAGGTATGCACATGGGCAAAGCTACCTATCCTACCCTACCTTACCCTACCTACAAGGTACGATAAGATATATTGCCTCCGTGCTACGTGATATGTCTTAAAATAGCTTGCAGCATACAACCATACTCACCTGCATGCCTCCAAAGCAACCACAACCCACAGCCGACAAACGCTCGGCAGCATAGGCTAGAAAGGGGAACTTTTTCAGGGTCCTTCCGCGAACCCCATTCTCCCCGAACCCAAACCCAACCCCCCCAAAAAACCACCTCTCTTCCGAATTCCGACTCGGAGTTATTACTACTACTACGTATGTGCGTGCGAGGCGTAGGTAGTACGCTTGAGGAGGTTTGGGGGACGAGATGGTTACTTAAGCCCTCCCCTTTATGCCGTGCGGCTCTTGCGTAGCACGGCGTGTCTTATGTTTACTTGCACTTCATCGCTATCTTGCCAGCGACGTCGTACTCTACCGGTACTATGGTAGAGCGCAATCTTTATATCGGGAATTAGATGTGCTCTTAGTCGGGGAGGTATGTTGCGAGGGACATGATAATTCCTATAACTTGGGCACGAAGATTTAGGGACGCTTCTGGCTAGCTTATATTAGACACATGGCAAGTAGCTTATGTTGTCACTGGTGAAAGCTCTACAGTATTCCCACTCAAATGTTATTATGATCTGTTCCGACCTAGTCTCAGCCATTCCAGCCTACTAGCTCCCCAGCACAATGCCCTTAGCTTCAGCGAGCGAGCCTAGCGGTCGATGTCATAAAATACGTAAGTACCTGCCTATTAGTACTCCATAGGTGAATCTTCGAAGTTGTCTGTGATCCGAGCCCTTTTGACTACCGGGTGTATGATAGGCCGATTGTCACTGCTGAGCCCTAGTTTTGCTATTCTCTCTCTTTCGGCTATCAGCTTCTTGACTTGCGGCGGTAGGCCTGTCTCGACATAGTCGTCATCACCTTCCGAATCCGAAACCATATATGGCTTCTCATGCTGCCAGGTCATGCCGGGGAGCACGCTCCATTGTTCGTCCCAAATGTGCCTATCGGTCCAGCGCTCACGCACTACGTGGTAGGCTTCGCTGCTAATGTCACCAGCGTCTTCTTCGTCCCTCAGGGCCGCGAGCCTTTCGCGCTCGTTTGCCATCTGGTATATGAATTGGTGGATCGGACGTGATGCCTCGTGCTGATGAATGACCTCAGCCTTCCACTTCGGCCGGTATCGAGCTTCGGAGCCCGTTTTGTTTACTGGTTCCTTGAAAAAAAACCTACGTTCGGTCAGCTTTAGTTGCCTTATATTATATCAAAGGGCCCATCAATCCTACTGAATCGGTTCTTCGTGCTTCCACCGATCCGTGGCTCCAGGTCCTTTCCCGTTATATTCCCAAGATTCCCTCCAAATACCTTGCTCAACCCATTGGGCTTTCACTTCTTGGAATGCTTGGTCGTAGAGGAAACCGCCCTGGATTCCGCGATGTATATATAAGTTCTTGTCTTTTGGTTGCCTGTTTGGGTCGGCATCCCAGGTACGGCCCATTTCTTCGAGAATCAGATCATCGAGCTGACTCCTGGGCGTTGAGCTAAGACGCCAGTAATGCTTCAGTTCCTCTTCGGAAAGGCCATGAAAATCTTCGGTTGCCATATCGTCCGAGATTCAATGTCGGATTGTATAGCGTAGTGACTTGGATCTGTGAAGTAGTAGGCTATTGCGCAGCTAGTTATCTGAACATGGGAGAATATGTGACCATAACTTTACGAATCTGAATTGCATGTAACTTAATATGCCTCTTTTCCTTGACCTCATTCAATAGCMCCAGCCGTTTTCGTCGATAGTCATACCCAACGTACCATATTTACCTCCTTTGTTACTCCGGAATTGGGGGGGAGGCAACGGATTGAGACTCGACGGTTTGTTTCCGGATTTTCTTTGTTACATTTAGCAGAAGCTAGATCATTCCGAAGGTATCCTCAAATAGCGAGAGCAGCCTGCAGATTTCAACTCAGACCCTTGCCTTTGGTTCCAATTGTCAAGTTAGTAACCCCTCAGACATACAACTMCCCGTACAAGCCATGGATGCGCGTCGCACAGAGAACATGATCTTTAGCTTAGCTGCCAGCAATAAGCGAGCCCACAAAGCTTTAAGACACAGATATAACGCCAACTGGACGTCAAAACAGTTTTTTCACGAGAGATGCCTTAACTTTGGAAGTTTTTCCCCTCCTAGTAGGGATGCCAACCCAGTCATTACGCTTGCAACATTCGGGAGCAGTAAAAGGCGAGCAGATATTTATATCAAGGAAGATTGCAAAGATATCGCTCGCGTCCACTGTGCCATAGTTGTGAATTATAAAACTGGGGTTCTCTTGGTCGAAGTAAGTAACCCCTGAGTCGATTTGCTCTTAGAGCCTCGTTGTTGACTCGTGATTCATACCACATTATCCCGAAAGAAAGATAGCTATAACTGATGCTCAATATTATAGGACAGATCAGGAGGACATACTCAGGTTTTCCAAAATCTCGGGTCAGCAAACAACAAGATGCCAACTAATGGGGACCAACGTCGAGTGATTGTCACCAAAGGCTTCAATACTGTCCTAAGCATGGGTAGAAACCGGAAAAGGTTGGTCCAGTTCACTTTCATGTGGAACATGGATCCTGCGCAGACTTTGGCTTTGATTAACAGACGGCATTCTGGAATTTCAAAAGAAATACTGGAAGCGGGTTACGTTGATTTTCCCACCTCATTGTTATCTGGCGGATCCGAGCCAGTAGTTCATTTCCCTGTCAACGAGCTTGGGACAGGAGGGTATGGGAAAGTATGGAGGACCATTGACGTGCACTCGGGAGATATCGTGGCTGTTAAGGTGCTCAACCCCCCAAAGTTTCCCGACGACCCGGAACATGCCAGACGCACGTTAAGATCACAGATACGCGAGGTTGGCTTTGTTCAGAAACTCCGACATGTGAGATATCCCTGCCTAGATATATACCCTAATCAATCTTGTAAAGGTCACCTCTTGGCTAACGGGTGATGCTTCAGCCTCATATCCTACCAGTGCTTGCCTCCCAAGGATGGGAAACCGACCGTGCTGAGATATTCTTTCCCCTAATGCATGGGAGCTTATGGGATCTAGTCTACGTTCGGGGGAAACCAGAGAGTGCGGATGTTGCATATCCAGCACTCGTCCATACATTAGCTGCGATCGACTATCTTGATCTTCAAGGCCTCGTCCATCGCGACATCAAACCGGAGAATATTCTTTTTAGGCATGACGGTAAAAACTATCACTTCGTATTAGCGGACTTCGGCACAATGAACTATACGGAAGTCGCAAAAACCGGTATTGGCACCGTGCAGTACTTTGCTCCCGAGATAAGCCTCGGGCGTCTACCACAAACATCGCGGGTGGACGTATGGTCTCTGTTCATGACCATGATGATTATTCACGACGCCGACGGCTTTCGCTCGCTCTGGACCAAGTTAAAGGATAACATGATAGAATTGCGCAGATTCACCCTGAATTGTGCTCTATATAATCCAAAGATAAGATACATACGAGATATGGGGATTTGGGACCCGAATTTCCGCGCCAGCGCAGGCCAGATGCTGATCAATCTTGGCGGAATCGATTTGATCAGCAACCCAGTTACGCCTCTCAGAGAAGATCACTTCGAAAGATGGCTGGAGTACGCTCACAATTCCCACGATGAATACAGCAGAGATTACCGTGTAATCATGGGAATAAGGCCCCCAAGGACTTGAGATACTCCCATGTTTGTATTGGAAATCACCTAGACGTCTTGTCCTAGGCGGGTTAGACTGCTCTACCTTATCGTAACGGCACCTTGAAGTCTCGACGGATACCAGACTGGGGTGCTCTTCTAAGGGGGAATATATAGCTCCAAGAAAAAGAATATTATATCTAGTATAACTGTAGAAGTATATGGAGGGCTTTAGATATAATATTAGTCAACGGTCAGGCCTAGGAGATCTGCCTTGCTGCACAATAGCCTTCTGGTTGCGCCTCTCATGTCGACTGTGTCTCACTTAGCGTTGTTTAAATCGGTATTAAATATACCTCGAAAGCATTATATACTATGTAAAGGTGAAATAAGTGACGCGTGATAATTAAGAATAAGTGCCTATAGACTTTGCCTGGCAACCGAAGTAAGGGATACTGAGTGATATGATGGTTGACATTTCGGAATGTTGCCATGGGTAGCTGGGTTAGAATACTCACACTGACCAAGTCTAATAGAGACTGCCACAAACTTTTGCAAACTAAATTTTGCGAACCGCTCTACTGGGCCCCAAGATATCACGCGCTAAATCCGATTCCCGAGCGTCAGGGCGGAGTAGCAGGATGATTGTTTGCACTCGGAACAATAATAAGGCGAGGTTTCTCCCTTAATACACCTAGGAGAAAATTCCGGGCAGGGTTTCAGGAGCCGAAGTCGAGATAGAAAATTTCAGCCATCGTGTCGGATAGAGGCTTGTGTGTCACCATGACTACCACGAAGCCACCCGGCACCACGACGACCGTACCTGGGCCGTTGTCCGACTTTAGCGGTCTCGTTCCGCTGCTCACGACGTTCACTCCTCCGGATAGCTGCAAGAACAACTGGGTGTACGATGTTCAGACCGAAGGGACGGTCTGGAAGGACCCCCATTACAACGCAAACTATGCGATTGACTGTCAACCGTTTAACGGACAGAACAGCGTGTACAGACCCGGGATCTGTCCGAGCGGCCAGGAATTCAAATCGCTCGATGTGACTGTGGAGAGCGGCGGAGATAGCAGTTCTCAGGCGCCTTCGTGGTATGTGGGATACTGCTGCAGCACGTAAGTCTATATCTACCTCTTGCCCTGCTTACCTGATGGCTTAGGGGCTTCGTAAAGAAATTTGAGTTACGACTAATCTCATCTTCTCTCACAGCGGATATAAGTTATCCTACCGCGAGCGATTCAGCGCATACCCAGAATGCTTCTCAGGGCTCGTACCGCCCGTCGTCGCAACCGTTACGGATGAAACGGCCACCAGTGACGACACATCCGGACCCTCGACAATGACCATCGGATCTGCGCTCGTGGGGATCGAGGAACCCGTACAAATCGTCTGGGGCGAGTCAGACCTCACGTATTTCCCGGCCCCCGTCGCGAACTCTTTCAGGGCTCTCATGGGATTGGCACCGCTGGCGACGACGACGACGACGATGATGACGGGATCAATGGCATCGGTGACGTCGAGCCTGTTGGGATTCCCCGTTATTACGTCGACTACATCACCTGAGGATCCCGGTGATGACGACAAAGTCGCTTCGACTAGCACGAATAGCTTATCAGGGGGAGCTATCACAGGGGTCTCCATTGGTGCTGTGGTTTTTCTGGTGCTCCTAGTATCGAGCTTCTATCTTGCTTTTTGCCGGCGACGGCGAAAGAGGCGAGCCCAGCAGTATTTAGGGACACCCAAAAACACGGATCTGGGCAGTGATGTCCTATTTAAGAAGCGTGGACAAACCGCTTGGTGGCGTGCCTGGAAGCAGAAGGAGGGAGCATTCGAAGGAGATGGAGACGCACGTAGAAACGGCGAGAATGAGGTATGGATGGCGGAGCTCCAGGATACGCAGATGGGAAGCCGGGTTGATCCGTATTATATCTCCCAGCGGCATGGCGAGTTGCAGGGAACTACGGTAGGAACACACCCTCACGACCGTGTAGAACTCGAGAGTCGGCCACTAGGAAATTCGGGAGTGGGCATGAGAAGCTAAGAGGCGCCCCTAGTACAATAACACTATCATTAGATATTTAAATGAGTATAAGATTAGGTGATATTTATTGCTTCCATTGATAGTCTGTGGTATCATAGCGGGTGCGACTACTATTCCGGAAGCTTGTAATCCTAGCCGACTATCTGGTTTACAAGCTTGAAAGTAGGTTCTTATACAATCGAGAGAGGTAGAGACGAATTGTTTCTATTCATCATCACATGATGACGAGCCAAGAAACTTGGAGAATGACGTGGTAAGAAGAACGCATCATGCTCACCATGTTCACTCGTTAGTGTACAGTACATTCTCGAAAGTAGAGTCAGACAAGCTGAAACTCAAGTGTTCCTCAAAGATCGTTGCTACCTCAGGAAGGAAACCAAAGGTTTCTCGTAGTAGCTGGGCGTTCTTCTGGCTATGGCGCAACTCTCCAGCCAGTTCTTTACCTTGTCTTTAGAACGAACACGATCATGGGGCTGAGAAGTAAGAGCAGCTTGATACCAGCAGGCGGGTTTACTTCGGATGAGAAGACTATTGGTAGATATCTCTTGGTTAGTTGAGACATTACTAACAAGTATTTTGATTATATTTGGGTAGGTAAGTGTTACTGACTTTTGTTGTTGACTGAGTGAATTCTTCTGAAGGGTTTTGCCGGAGTTGTTTCCATCCACTTGAACAGAGCCCTAGACTGCTTGAGCGATAGATATTTGACCGTCTACTTTTGGGGAGGTCATCTCGACGTCTTCAGGTGCGTCTGCGTTGCTTTCCGCTTGTTCATCACGGGCGGCTTCTTCTGGTTTCTCTTGTCCTACTTCAGGCGTGCTGGTCTCCTCCTTCAGCTTGCCTCCTTTTCTCTGGGGAATTACTTTCATGAAGGCGCTTCTCCAGTCACCTGTCTCGAGCCATTGGAGCATGATCTCCATGACATGGTTTGTGGCGAGGATATGACGGCTCGTCATCACCATGAAATCACCAATAGGAAGCTTTGCCGTGCGGACGTTCCTTTGTCGCGCAATCTTGTAGCATAGACCCTTCTCGCGATTCTTGTCGATGAGTCCACCAATGACATAGCATGTGTTCGGCTCAAGGCGGTCGATAGTATAAGGAGAATCGGCAGTCAGGTAGACAATGGACTTGTCTACGTCGTCGGCCTCGGGGTCCGGAATTAGGGCAGCTTTCTGCTTCTTCTTGGAGTCTTCACTGGTCTTGGATAGGGAGATCGCGTCGCCTTCCTTGTCTCGCGCTAGTACGTCGATAAGATGATCTTCGCCCATCTTATTCATCAAGGTCTTGGCCTGAGCAGCGGCTTCGACAAAGTCGCCTTCTACGAAGTGGATATTCTTCCAATTCTTGTGCTGGTTGTTGAGGACAGTCTCGTTCCTCTCCTTCATTTGACCGCCGTAGGAGCTGATGAACATGTGGACGGGGTGTTTGGCATTCCTGTTATCGGAATAGCATCGGGTGACCTGGTTTCCTAAGGACACCAATTCCTTCTCCATCATGTACTTCTCAAATTGGCAGTCAATGATGATGGTCACGGGCACTTGGATGGCGGGTTCTCGCTGTGGCTTTTCTTCGAGTGTTGGCTCTCGCCCTTCGGCGGCAGCAGCAGCAATCTCGGCCTCCCTCTCTAGCAGCTTTCGCTCCTTCTTATCGTGGCGCTTCTGCTTGCGCACCTGTCTCTTGTCCTTTTTCTTCTCTTCCCATATCTTCTTTCGCTTTAGTTTCCGTAGCTGATTCTTGGATAGCGTAGGCGCATCGGTTTCTGCATTTTCCTTTTTCTCTTCCTCTTGCTCTTTCTCCTCTTGGGCGTCGTTCTCTCCCTTGTTGCGCTTGCGGTCGACATCGTCGCTGTTAGCATCGCCCGGCAGTGGCCGCTTCAATCCTCCTTCTCCTTCCGGGTGGTCTTCGGTCTGACCTAGGACTTGTCGGGTTTGGGGTTCGGAGGCCATAGCGGTATCTGAATTAACCAAGCTTTCAGCGGCCGAGTCCATCTCCTCTGCGTTCTCAGCCATGTTGTCTGGTGAGTCAATTGACACCGATCTGAAGAATTGTAGAGACAAAAGGTTGCGACGTAGATTTGCGAAAAGACTTTCCAATTCTTGGTGGGGTTTGTGGGGTTTGTGGAGCTTGGTGCGCAGGAGCTCCCTGTAAATCTGGATTTGGTGCCCCAGGTGCCTGTAACTTTGAGAGCGGCAGCAACGGGGAAGAATGACCCAGACGGTGGCAGGTACGCCAAAAGAAAAGTACGAGGCACCGTAGGAGGTGTTTCATCCCACTTGTTCCAAGTGGCCTTAGATCTTAAACCTTTCCTAATATAACATCATTTACAATCCACTCATTTCTGACCCCGCGCTAGAAAAAGGTTGACGTACCTACCCGTAGCAGCCCGTGGGTAGTACCTCCAGGGGGGCTAGCTGTAGGTGCGCCAGGGGAGGGGTCTGGGTCCGAGCGGCTTACAGGAGCGGTCAAGCTTTGGCGCGTCCCGTCGCGCTAGCTTTAATTGATTTCTCGACGCGTCCAAGTTGGACCCTTAAAAGTTGTCTTCTATTAGGAGGAGCGCAAGCAGTGGTAGTGAACATTGTATGCATTACATACGATGGTATAAGAGTCCTGGCAAAGTGTCTTCTTTTTCATATAAAAGTATTCATTGTGTACTTTCAGAGAACAAGTTATTAGATACTGAGCCAAGATGTCGTCCCGACCTGAATTGAAGGTACCGTGCAAGGAGCTCTAACCGACTTATAATCTCGAGCTGACAAATTTGGAACAGGTCGACGATGAACACGGCTTCATCCGTTTCTTCAAGTCACTACCAGTTGTAGGTGACGAGACTGTACGCATATTCGACCGAGGCGATTGGTACACGGCTCATGGCGAAGATGCAAACTTCATTGCGAGAACGGTCTACAAGACCACCTCAGTTGTGCGACAACTGGGACGAAATGACGCCAGCGGGTTAGCCTCCGTAACTATGACCGTCACTGTGTTCCGACAATTCCTGCGAGAAGCCCTCTTCAAGCTCGGAAAGCGAGTCGAGATATATGCCAGCAGCGGTGGTCGGATGAACTGGAAGGTTGTCAAGCAAGCCTCCCCTGGAAACCTACAAGATGTCGAGGAAGAGCTCGGTGGCCAGTTCGAATCTGCCCCCATGATACTGGCTGTCAAGATTTCGGCCAAGGCTAGCGAGGCGAGGAGCGTGGGTGTCTGCTTCGCCGACGCTAGTGTTCGAGAGCTCGGTGTTAGCGAGTTCTTAGACAACGACCTATACTCCAACTTCGAGGCCCTCCTCATCCAGCTCGGTGTCAAGGAATGTCTTATTCAAATTGACAAAGGCGAGAAAGACAGGGACCCCGAACTAGCCAAGCTCAGACAGATCATCGACAACTGCGGAGTGGCCATAGCCGAGAGACCTGCCGGTGAGTTTGGAACCAAGGATATCGAGCAGGACCTTGCTCGGTTGCTCAAAGATGAGCGATCTGCCACCCTGCTTCCCCAGACGGACCTCAAGCTTGCCATGGGTTCCGCGGCAGCATTGATCAAGTACCTAAGCGTTCTGCAAGATCCGTCCAACTTTGGCCAGTACCAACTCTATCAACATGACTTATCCCATTTCATGAAACTTGACGCTGCTGCTCTAAAAGCTCTTAACTTAATGCCTGGTGCCAAAGATGGCTCTAAAACCATGAGCTTATTCGGTTTATTGAATCATTGCAGAACACCCGTTGGGAGTCGGTTACTCTCGCAATGGTTGAAACAACCCCTAATGAACAAAGAGGAGATCGAGAAACGCCAGCAGCTAGTCGAGGCCTTCGTCAATGATACGGAGCTACGCCAGACCATGCAGGAGGAACACTTAAAGTCGGTACCAGATCTCTACCGTTTAGCGAAGCGATTCCAACGTAATAAAGCAAACTTGGAGGACGTTGTCAGAGCATACCAAGTGGTTATTCGATTACCCGGATTTTTAGGAACCCTAGAGGGAGTCATGGACGAGAAGTACAAAGATCCATTAGATGAGGCGTATACCAACAAATTGAGGGAGCTCTCAGATAGTCTCGGAAAGCTCGCAGATATGGTCGAAACCACTGTGGATCTCGAGGCCCTCGATAACCACGAATTCATTATCAAGCCAGAGTTCGATGACAACTTGCGCATTGTACGAAGAAAACTCGACAAGCTCAGGTCGAACATGGATAAGGAGTTCCGCAAGGCAGCCGATGATCTGAACCAAGAAGAAAACAAGAAAATATTCCTCGAGAACCACAAGGTCCACGGCTGGTGTATGCGACTAACAAGAACGGAAGCTAGCTGCATCCGCAACAATTCCCAATACCAGGAGTGTTCGACGCAGAAGAACGGCGTGTACTTTACTACAAAGATGTTGCAATCCTACCGCCGGGAATTCGATCAGCTGTCTCAGACCTACGACAGAACGCAGAGTGGCTTGGTCAATGAAGTCGTCAGCGTCGCCGCTTCTTACTGCCCGGTACTGGAGCAACTCGCTGGTGTATTAGCGCACCTAGACGTTATTATATCTTTCGCGCACTGCTCCGTTCACGCGCCCACTTCCTACGTCCGCCCTACCATCCACCCCCGAGGCGAGGGCTCTACTATCCTAAAAGAGGCCCGCCACCCGTGTATAGAATTGCAGGACGACATCCAGTTCATCACCAACGACGTCGAACTCCGACGCGGGGAGTCTTCATTCTTAATCATTACGGGTCCCAATATGGGCGGTAAATCGACGTACATCCGACAGATTGGCGTGATTGCACTAATGGCTCAGATTGGATGCTTCGTCCCTTGCTCTGAGGCCGAACTCACGATATTCGACTCCATTCTCGCTCGTGTTGGCGCAAGTGACTCCCAACTTAAGGGCGTCTCAACGTTTATGGCCGAGATGCTGGAAACCGCAAATATCCTCAAGTCAGCAACTGCCGAGTCACTGATTATCATTGACGAGCTGGGCCGTGGCACGTCCACTTACGACGGCTTCGGATTGGCCTGGGCCATTAGCGAACATATAGTCAAGGAAATCAACTGCTTTGCCATGTTCGCCACGCACTTCCACGAGCTCACCGCGCTGGCGGATAGCTACCCGCAAGTGCGCAATCTGCACGTCACCGCGCACATCTCTTCCTCGGACAAGAGGGAGGGTGTTGATAAGCGCGAGGTGACGCTTCTGTACAAAGTCGAGCCAGGCATCTGCGATCAGAGTTTCGGTATTCACGTTGCTGAGCTGGTCCGGTTCCCGGATAAGGTGGTCAGGATGGCGAAGCGCAAGGCGGATGAGCTGGAAGACTTTACGGCTAAGCATGAGAATGACGGCTTAGGTGCGCAACAGTATAGTAAAGAAGATGTTGAGGAGGGTAGCGCGAGATTAAAGGAGGTGCTGGTTAAGTGGAAGGATGAAGTCAAGGACGGAAGCATGACGAAGGAGGAAATGGTAGGACGGCTGAGAGAGCTGGTCAAGAAGGACGAGAGATTGCTGGGGAATCCGTTCTTTACTGCTGTTAAAGCCTTGTGAGGCTTGACCGACGTAATAGTCTACATTCAACGGCAATAAATGTCGAGGCTACGATACTGGGCTTAATAGGAGGATAAAAAGGTCTGTACTATATAATCATGGCGGCTTGGCTTGGCTAGCTCGGCGTCCGGAATAAGGGGGATAGCTCCTAGATTGGCTTGTTAGGCTTCGATGCTATTTGCTAGTATCATATGATCACGCTGTAGTCCTTGTTGACGAGATACCTAATGATCAGCCTATTGCTTCACTAATGCATTTCTCATGATATCCTATGGATGCGGAATTATGAGCTTCCATGGCGTAGTGGAAGGGGTTTTAGGTTTAGACAGCTCTGCCTTTAGGGAACTTGAGTTCTCAGCCGGATGCCACGCCAGAACGAGAGGATCTACATCAAGGAAGAATCTCATCAGGGAATCAAGTCTAGGCTTACGACATATGGGCATCTGACAAGACTCGCTTTCTGGAGAAACTAGAAATCACGACAAAGCGTATTACATCAGAAACCGTTTTCATTTACCTATATACAGCGGTCACCCCTTTTTTCTCTCAAGATATAGTCACTTTCCACCAGGCGTGCATCAGAAACGGGCCTCCATCGTACCATGCCTTTAGAACCGTGTCTAACCGAGGACCTTGTCGGCCATAGAGACTATACAGCAATTAATATTTCCACATGCATTTCAGATCCAACAAGCCTGAGGTTAATAAAACTCACCATTAGTTCCGGTGTTGTCCGGCTCGACGTGGACGGACTTGACCTTGCCGTCCTCGACGACCAAAGCGTAGCGCTTGGCCCTTGTGTCGCCGAACAGAGCGGGAGCATCGAAGCCCAGGTCCAGGGCTTTGGTGAATTCGCCGGCGGGATCGGCCAGGAAGCGGATCTACGTGGGTGTCAGTAATTGGGGGCGTGGATGTGGAGTTGGGGACTTGGGAGTTGGACTTACTCCGGACTCGTGCGTGGGATCGAGCTGGTCGCCCCATGCCTTCATGCTGTTTTGCCTGTCAGTCTCAACTCGGGTCCGTTTTATCTTTATCATCTTGATTTAGACAAAACAAGCCATGCCATGCAATGCCATGATATGCCTCATCTGTAACCGGACGGAGAGAAACCCCATGGCCCGCATATTCCAATTCATCCCATTCAGCTCATCCCGCACCCTCTCAAGCCCCCCCCCCCCACCACAGCCAAGCCAAGCAAGCCACCCATAGCCCCCTCCCCTCCAAACCGCATCAAAACAGAAAGAAAGAAAAAAGAAAAAAAATACTCACACGAAAGCATCATTAACAGCAACAACGAACACCTTCCCCGCATCCCTCAGCTTCGGATGCTGGATGTAGCTCGGGACATGAGTCTGGCTGCAGGCGCCGGAGAAGGCAGCGGGGACGCCGACGATGACGCCCTTGGCGTTGGCGAACTCCTTCGCCAGGTTCACCTTGTTGCCGGGCGAGCCCTCGTGCAGCACCTCGAGGTCGGGGATGGCCTCGCCGACCTTGACGAAGGCCGGCCGCGAGGCGTGGAAGTGGCGCGCGCCCACGAAGGGGCGGGCTGCGCGGGCTGGTGAAGATAGGAAAGGGGAGGAGGAGGAGGAGGAAGAGAAGGCCGTTGGGGCGCGGCGGAGAGCGCGGAATGCGGTGGCCATTGCTGACGACTTTTTTATTTTATTTTATTATAATTCTTACTATACTTTTTTCTTTCCCTTCTGCTTTTGTGAGGTGAGAGTAGTAGTAAGTTAAAGCAAGCGAGGTTAAAGTCAGAGAGACCGAGTCAGAGCGCAACCGGAGAAAGACGCAGAAAACCAGGTAACGAAGCGGTGCGAGGTTTGACACCTTTTGCGGCTGTTATTAATAACAGGTCGCCGGGTAAGTATGGGAACTGCGGCGGTACATGGGGAACAGCTAAGCTACTAGCTTGAGCCAACTATGACGTTGGTTAAAACAGTAGCACAGTTTGTCCGGCACACCATTACACGGTGACGATGAGCTTATCTCGCGCCAGAATTGCGAATTCTACCGGCGCTTTCGCACTGTACTAAATTACCCTCCATGCTGCATGTATGTAGGTACTGCATACTACGGTTGAATTCCAAAGTGAGGATAAACTCGTTTTGTTGACCGCTTTCGGCTCATAACCCCAGATTCTATCATACGTATACATATAAGTAGCACATATATATAATTCTGTTGATTGAGTGATGTGTCGGGGTTGGGAGGTTAGATTGGGATAGGAGTTAACTGGACAAATCTAGAGTTACGATTCCTTATAAGTGCGATAGGATGCATGCATCAAGAACTTGGTAAAAGAAGAGATATATACTTCAAGAATAACACAATTCAAAGCCTGACTGTTGCGTATCAAACTATGGGCGTCAATTATACTCCATAGCGTGTGGGTGAGTTGATGCAGTATCATTCATATCGACTAAAGTGAAGGCGTTGTGTGAGAAGGCATCGGTCTGAAGCAGTAACGTACAATGTAAAACTCGAAGCTAAAAAGCGACCATCGGATCAGAGAACAGCAAAGACATCGCACTCCCAAACTCCGCCCCATGATCGCGTCTATCTATGCCATTACAGTACAATTTAACCGCGGGAGCTGACCCCGCCAGCTCCAGGAGCACTGCTCTTCAAGTCTACATTAAAAGTCCATCGGCCTAGGAAAAGGGGGGAAATGATTAGTTGTTGTAACTTATACAATCTCTAAAAGTTGTGTTGACTTACCATTGGCCAGGTTGTCTGCAGTGTCATCCAACAGGATCACCCTACGACGGTTACAGTATGTGGTCTTATCCATGATATCCACCTTTAGCTTGGGCTCAGAGAGTTCAGCAATCGGCTTCTCGAACATCTCCGACAACGCCTCCACGGCAAGCTCTAGGTCTTTCTGGTTGTCTTCAAAAATCTCGGTAAGGTTGTTTCGGGCTAGGTAGAAAGCAAAAGCGTACGTCCACTTAAGCGTCTGCCGGCAGGTCTGCAATGCCTGAGATGCCGAGTTTAAATATTGCACTTCGATCCAGGACATACCGGAAGCCGTCTGGAGTTGCACCATCTTCTTCTCGGTCTTCTGGAAAATGTCCTTGTCTAGACGTGCCGACTGCTCGTGGTTGGCGTATCGGTTGTAATAGTGGAGATATCGTTCCAGGGAAACTCGGGACCTAGCTTGAGCATCTCGAGCCTCTGTCCCGCTCTTCTCCTCGAATCGATTACAGTTGTACCAGCTCGTGCCATGTTCCGACCAGAGACCCATGCACATCCAACAGAACTCGTGCTTGCATTTTCGGCAAGTCATGTGGTTGCAACCTCCGTTCTTCTCGATCGTCGAGTTGCACTTGGGACATTCTTTGGTGTTGGCCGAGATCCAATTTGCCGTTTCGCTGTCATCAGCACACTTTTTTAACCATCTCTTGACTAACTCACAGGGCGCTGGCTGGTGGTCGCTGAGGATGCAACCGAAGCAGAACCTGTTTCCACAGATACAAGCAACTGTTGGCACCACCTTGTCCAGATCCTTCTTTTTAATAGCACACTCAACAGCATTCTCACAGTCCGGTGCAGGACACCACTTAAGTGTATCTCTGTCCTCGACATAAGTTCTGTTAAGCAATTCTTGGTAGCGACCGGCTAAGTCGGGGGTCACCAGTAGATCGAGCGATCGGGCGTCGATAATACGGTGGCAGCCTTCGGCAGGACACTGGATGCGGGCCGCCTCGCCTTCTTCGCGGATCTTCTGGGTCAGGTATTGTCGATAGCAATCCACACAGTACCGATGACCGCACTTCATCGCAAAGCTTTGTAGTCCTTTTTCGTCCTCGCAACAAATGTCACACATGAAACCCGGTATGGCTTCTAATCTGGGTGGACTAGAAGAGCTACCGCCTATTCCAGCTGCTTCCAAAACTTTGGATGGGTGGTCCATATAATCCTCGATTAGGCGCTCCTTGTTCCATCGAAAATGACGTAGGAGTATAGCAGCGTCCTCCTTGCTCATTTCTAATATCATATTTACTTCGTTGACCATTTCTTCTTGTTGGCTTTGGATGTCTTTGGGCGTGTACACCTTATAGCTAATGTCGAATGACACGCCCTTCTTCTTGTCGAACTTTTGCGACGGGATATCGGGGTCGTCGTCGGGCTCATCGTCGAATACATCGAAATCTAGATTGCCAAATGGTGTGAGTTTATGGGTACTAAGTTATAAGTCCTTGGCGAAGTGTATTTAAACAAAGGGTAACACAAGAAGAAAAAAACAAGATGGAAGAATGAAACATACCTTCAGCCCCAGACAAATCGTCATTGTCGGTATCGTCTTGCATGACATCGTCTCCACTAGAGACAGTCGAGACGAAGTCCTCGTCTGAATCCATGCCGGTGATGGGTGTGGGAGGTGCCGCGTTCTCTGCTGCCGCCGCCGCTGCTGAGGCGAGGACTCGCTTGTTCGGAAGTGCCTCGCCGGTATCTGCAGCTATCTTCGCCTCAGCGGCTTTCCGCTTCCTCGTTGTTGGAGGAATCTTGTCGGTTGGGAATGTTGGCTCGGGGATGCTCGCCGATGACGAGCCTCGGATGACAGCAATAGGCGGAGGTCAAAGCGTGCAACGGGAGACGGAGGCTGCAGCGTGACCTTTTGGTGTTGACGGTTATGTATGTAGGTATGTAGGTACGTGGTAGGTATGTAGGGGTCGTAATTGTATGGAGTGTTACTAGGGATGACCTTGTGATAATCTAGCTAGTTAGTTGTGGTGTGACCGTGTTGTATGTGATTCGACGATTGTGAGCAAGCAGACGATTCGGGATCGGGTAACTGTTTGGCGTAGGTATGTAGGTACGCCGGGCGGGAGAAGAGACACACTACGTCGTCAGCAGCACGGGGAGGAGGGGTCAATTTGAGGTTGCATGGGGGGGGGGACTGAAAGTGAAAGGCATAAACCAGTATGTATTTAAGGGGAATGACAATGGCCACCTTGGGACGAAACGAAACGATTGTTCCAAGACAATAGCAGTGAGTATGTAGATAAAGAACAACGAACAACCGAAGTACCTGGACGAAGATATCAAGACGGGAGTCGAGGCTGGAACGGGATGGTTTGGTTTGATGCGATGTGATTTGGTAGTGTAGATTTACTAGTGGAAAAGGTTGAGTCGGACGTAATAAGCGTTGGCACCGCACCGCACGTTGCACACACGTTGGTCGCTCTGGCTGGGTGTTCCCAATGTTGAAATGTTAGTCACTGCCAACTGCCCCCAGTGGGGTACATATTGGATGTACATACCTGATGTATCGGGGCTGCCCCTGGTCAATCTACGAAACGAGTCTTGGCTACTGGGTGGTGGCACTCCCGCTATCGAGGTGGGCGAGGTCACACACGGTCATTCAGGTGCCTGCCAGGCAGCTTTGGTGCAGGTTCGGTATCCACTCTTGGTACTTCTCAGGCTTACCACTGGGTCTTTGGGAAGCGACTAGCCACTATGTACGGCAGACGCGGGTTTCTGACGCAACTGACTGACATCTAGCTGATTATTCAACGCTATGGACATCGCTACATGTACTTCAGCTTCGATGTATGCGTACATGCCAGCTGGGTGCCGCTGCTACATCAGACTCCGACTCTGGCCATCGGTCATACTTCGGCAACCCTTTCACCGATTATATGTAAGCTTTCAATGAATTGCGACTTTCGACATCCAAACGGGCAGCCGGGAAACGCCGACGCGGGATGCCGTCATCCACCTGTGCCGCAATCGCCACAACTAACACCGACTTATTTAAGGCATCCAGTACTACAAACCCCTATTTCAGTCCTAGCTGGAGGCAATTTCAATCGTGTGCCTAATTCAGTCATCGCTTTTGAGATGTTGCTTACCAAATATGTACCTCGTCTTAAATGTAAGTTGAATCATCACTTAGCAGACTGACAAATCCATAAATACCTATCACCAATTTGAATACTGATATATAGGTCTATGGTTCATGAGTGTATTTGTAATCCCCAAACCCATTTCGTTATCTTTTCCCCGGAGCCTTTACGAAACCTATGTTAGCTTATCTTAATGGCCCTCCTAGACTAATAAAAGTTATAACGCCTTTACTCCGCCGCCACCGCCCTAAAAAACTCCAGCGCTATGCTGATGCAGCCACCATTGCGCCCCTAACTCCTCAAACTAATGTATAAACTACCTACCTAATGTGCTTGCTCGATGCCACAACCCGTAGCCCGAGCCGTGATCCGTAGACCCATAATCTAAGAATGTATACCCTGCGGTCTATTAAGCAAATAGAAACCGAGACAGGTTCGGCTTCTTCTTCTCCTTCTTGTCCTTGCCCGATCCCACATTTTCCTGCCCGTCAAAAGCCTCGTCATCTTCATCCCCTGGATACATGAGGTCCTCACTACCGACAGGCTGATGCAAGGCTTCCACTTCCTCCAAATCGACAGGAGGCAAAGCCACGAAAGCTGGGTTGATGGGGAAAGCATCCAGACTAGGTCTTCCTCTGTCAGAGCGCTTTTGAGGTCGAGGCGCTGTAATCGTGGGTGTAGATGGCTGCTTGTTGCGGCCCAAAGCTTGAGCACCAAGTCGCTGAAGAGGTGTCATACCGGGAGTCGCCGGCGTCGTCTTGGTGGTAGACGAAGTAAAAGATGTATCGGGTGTAAGGCCAGGGAGCGAGTTTCTGCTAGAAGTGACAGAAACGCTCTTGGTACCTGAATAGCTACGCCCATAGGCTGGTGTGTAAGCAAATCGTTCCGTGATGCTGAGGGTCTTTGGTGGTGCTTCGTTCTGAATTGAGGCAGAGGTTTCGACAGTGCCATCCTTGCTATAAAGCTCGTCATCCTTAGAAGTTTCAGTTTCGGTCAATCCCTCCTCATAGACCATTACTTCCTTTTTATCCTTTGCCGATGCACCCCATCCGTCAAAATCAGGGAGGTCTCTCAAGACATCCTCAAGCGAGTCGTCAGACATTAGATATCCCTTGCCTTTCTCCTTGCCTTTCTTCGTAGCAACACCATTTGCGTTGCCAGGCGAGAAGAACTTGCTCTTCTCTTTACCAAAGCCTGGACCTGAACCAGCATCGTCACATAGACGTGCCTTCTTAGGTGGTCGAGCTGCATTAATCGCTCGCGTGGCCTCTAAGTTTCCTAGTCCAGGGCTTTGGTGTCTCGAACCAGAGGCAGAGGGGTGGCCTCTATTGCCAAGTGCATTGGTATCCGAGTTCCTTAGTATGCCGATTTCCGGACCAGCGGTCTGGCGTCTCGAACTAGGGGCAAGAGAATTACCTTCGTTGCGGAGCGCATTGAGAGCTAGAGCTGGTTCTGTTCGACGACGTAAAGTGCGAGATGAGGCTTCGGATCGGTTGATGTAGGCACGCGAGGTGGTAGAAGTAGGGCGAGTATCCTCGAGATAGGGTCTAGGTAGCGGGTACACGATAGGTCGATTGCCGTTCTCAGTTATCGTGGAGACTCGCGCAGGGTCAACTGTAAAGCAATTCGGTTCCATCTCGCCTAGAGGGATTCGGCGATGACCCTTCAGGTAAGAGTCAATCGGCTTGCTTGCGGGKGCTCGGACTGGTCGAGCTAAGGCAACAGAAGTTCCTGATGCAGTGCGCTTCCTTGGTGACGGCAGGGTTTGAAGCACAATCTTTTGCTTAGTGATTGGATTCACATCTCCAGTCGCGATACCCCTGGCAACTTCCGGTTCGATGAAAGGCCCGATGAACGGAAGCTCGTCTGCTTTAATTTTCGGGCCAGGCTCAGTGAAGTGGACAAGCTCATTCGCTTTAGGACAAAAGACCCATTGGTAGAGAAAGGTCTGTTCAGCTTGGTGAAATGAGGTTAAATAGTCAGGGGGAACTCGATATTTGCCCTGAAGTCGTATCATGCGGATGGTTCGCTCACCCGTCTTATGCTTCCCCATCAGCCAATGCGCAGTCTTCAGTCCGAGGTGGGTAATGCTCTTAAGATAATCACAGCCGCTCAGGATAGCCATTTGTCGAAACTGGTCATCTGTCCAGCCGGCCAGAGAGACCTCACGACAAGCGGGGAAGTCTTTTCGGTTGATCTCAATGCATTGACCACGATGGTCTAGTTTGGTCAGAAGTCGTTTCGCTCCGAACACAAGCAAGTCCGAATCTTCAGAAAGGATGCCGCTAATTAGGCCTTCCCGTTCGAGGTATACAAGCTGTGGGTCAGCCTCATACGGTGCAACGACGTAAGGGACGCCAGCCTTCTTCAGCTCTTCAATCAGGTGTCGGGCCATCTCGGGAGTGATGTCAACGGCTTTCTGGAGCTCAGTATGTGCTTGAGAAAGCTTGCCGGCCTTCAGAAGCTCGAGACCTGCCTTTTTACACTCCTCTCGGCGCTTCTCACGAGAAKCCTCGGTCGCAGCTTTGCTGGGCAAGAAACCACCATCGAAGACCAAGTAAGGTGTTATACCAAAATGCTTAAGCATGCGCACCCGGTTCATAGCAAAGTCGACATACCTAATACAAAGTTTGTAAGGAAGGGATATTCTGCGATATGTCACATTGTTACTAAGACTTACTTGCGAGTTGGTTTGCCTTGAGCAAGGTCAATGGCGCAAGGCACGGAGCCTCGATGCAGCCAGCCATATGCATCCACTCCGATGGTCTCACCACTATACTTCCTTAAGTCTGTCGGGCGTTGTATCGACTTGAGCAAGGGGAGGAGTCCTGCGACAGTGAGAATCGTCTTCTTGGATCTATGTCTGGCTTGACACACATACCTTGAATGCCCATCTCGACGAGGCCTGTTCCCCAGCACCCGAACCGCAATTGAGACCTATTATACCCACGTGCCCATCCAGACAGCCTTAGAATTGCAATAGCTATATGGGTGGGTATATGAAGATCTCTTGGCCGAATGGAAGGGCGTTAGCAAAGATAAATGAGCCCGGGGCCTGCTAAAGGGATAGGCCGAGTTTGAAGGCAGCCAGTTCGACCATGCGCGTTAGACGGTATGAAGAAGACGATGTAAACAACACCGACAATATGTAAATACGGGAGGAGGGTTGGGAGAAGGCGGGTTGTGGGCGTTAATATTGAGGATGTAAAGTCGAAAGGAACTTGTGCGGGACGGAATTGAAGGAATTAAGGCTTTGCACAGTCGCCGAATTTGAATTGGGACGCGTGCGGGCGATGGGTCACTGGTTATGAGGTTCAGATGTTCCTTTCCCCGGCGGCTTAAAAGAGGTCAATCGATAAGGCGTAACCGCGTCGTGGGCACACACCGCGATTTCTCCTTACTGTGGACGGTGCAGAACAAACAACATGTGGGGTGAGCCAGCTAAGGGAGCTAAGCCAGAAAGGGCCTGAACCCTTACCATTAAACTCGCACGGTATGAATCAGATACGTGCGAAATGTTACGGAGGCGGTCAAGCTTACCCAGCCTCCCTAACATGATTAAAGTAGCTTGTACTAAGATAGCTAGCCTAAGGACCAAACCCCTGCAACCCCCTAGCCCGCATTACATGCATCCATTTTAGAAACCCATTTCTGGAAGAATTAGGTCGATTCTGGCCCCACCAATTGCAATTGTCCACCGAGCAAAAATCTCGAAAATCATCTGCTCACACACGCATGTAGATAGGTATCAAACATATCCATAGTACTACATATCTTATCTACTTGCATACCTCATACCTACTCACGAATTTATCACACATCTACCGCCTCGAAAATGCCAAAGACATTTGACAAGACCCGCAAGGCAATTGCGAAGAAGAAGGGCGCCATCGATTCGCTTCATCAGTACTCGCGGGATTCGAAACGACTACATCGTGCCCAAGTTCGAGATGAGAAGTTGGAGAAAATAGCAGCATCGAGGAAGAAGAATGATAGACCTTACAGTACGTCGATTGTGCCACCACCCACTAGACTCGCCTGCGTTGTTGACATATTGATATGGTTATCCAGTTGAGCGAGCTACCTTTTTCCAAGAAGCGCTGAGACAAAATGGAGAACAGCCTCTCCAGATGGACGTAATCCAGGAGCTTATCAAGACGTCAGTCCCGTGAAGGTATTTTCGTGACATTATAGTTCCCTTCAAGCTGACTTTTATGATTAGTTTCGTGCATCAACACGACGAAGAACTGAACGAAGTGAAGAAATCACGCCGACCTGGACGTCCTGCTAGCGCCAGGGAAGATCTACTTAAAGTCAAGATCGATAAGCTGCAGAAGGAGTACCAGAATGGATTCCGTCAGTATTTACGCGATCTTATAGCAGTGGCCCATCCAGCTAATTCGTGTCTTAGTACTTCCGGTGCTTGATACGGAAGAAAATGCCAAGCTTTTCGGTCGTTGGGAAGGCTCTTGGTCCTACCTCACCACCCTCAAGTGGGTGAGGATATCTTCCGCTGGTCAAGTCCAACCCTCCAGCTTTCCTCCGAGGGGAGAGCACTGAAACCGTTGCTCAACAGCCACATGCTTGAAATCTTCAGCCCGAAAAAAGGGGCGTGTAACGCTTCTCTGTACCCTCGGCTGATGTTTCTATCTTCATCATGGAGCAGACGGGGTCTTACGTACGGGCGTAGGAAGTTTCCGAGACCAGACAAGGAAGTCAGGCCTGCTATTCGCAAATCCGCGGTTACCTACAGCCGTGGCGCATATCTGCTGCAAACTCCGCAACCAGCCACATATGCCGGTATTCGTTCCCATATTTGTCAATGGAAATGATAGGCGCCAATTAGACAACGACGGCTAGCTTCGCATTCGGCACGTTCGCGACTGTGGCTACTAACGGCGATGCGTCATCCAAGGGCCTCGGGCGAGATATCCGCAACCTTGGATCCGGATCACATTGGACATTTACGGGTAGATCATTCTATTCCGGATTGTACTCGGCACATCTGATGCTAGTTAGGCGCGAGTGCCACTACAGATATGAAATCGTGATCGCTTACCACCCGAATGCATGCTCGCCGCAGCTGTTTTTAGAGTTTCCAGTTGCACGTGGGAGGAAGCGGGTAGCCGAATGTTTAGGGAATGCAAGGTTCACAATGAGCTGCACCCCGGATCCGAGACCTTCAAGCACGCCGCAGAGCCTTACCCACGTCCCGAATTACCGACCCGCAACCAGCTTCATATATAAATCAGATCGTCCCATCCGCAGTCAATGAACGTGTGACATTTCACAGCCTCCCTGTCTTCTACGGACTCGTGCCGACGCGGCTACTTGCTCAGTGCATTGTCCTCTCTGAATTCATGCTGTTTCGTATCAGTGCCATAACTTGTAGTACATCCATGAAGCCATATGCCTATCTCTCCTGACCAAAAGCTTCGAGGCGATTGGTCTAGCTGACTTGTATGGTATATAGTAATGACCATGGATAAGTACGTTTTTCTTCCTTCGCTTCTTCAGGTACCCGATTGGACCCGTCAGAAACGCAGCAGCTATATACTTGAAATAGGTCATACGTTAGAAAGAACCACAGCAGAACGAGCCGTCGAGTATTCCTCAAGATTTGAGCCTCCGCTGTCGTCATATAAATTGGAGCCTTGTGTGCTTTGGCGTGAAAGAAAGATGGCGATCTCTACCCCATATGACCGCTTCCACAATCAACTAAGTTGCAAGTTACCGAGCTTCGACGTCTTGACGTTACTCCAGTACGTAGCCCTAATTCTTGAGCTAGCTCAAATCGCTTACGCGCAGCTAGAAATGTGCCAATACGTCACGCATCTGAGGGCCTGCTACGTCTGTGGCCATGAAGAAACGGTCCTGATCTCGGAGCAATCATGCAAGACGGCAGATAAGAGCGGTGCGTTTGGGAGCTGCGGAACTGGCGTCGGCAGCATATCCAACAAGACTCAACACCATTGCTGGAAATGCAAGGAGACCAAATTAGTCTCCCGGATACGAGCTATATAGCCAGCCCGTGTTCTTTCTGGGCCAACTACCAACGGCATAGAAGCGAAGGAAATGGATTATAAGTCTTTATGTGTATAGATACCGAGTATCTGACGTAATATAACGTCTACGAGATACCAATGCCCAATGAACCAGCTGGACAGGAGATCGGATCTAGCTGATTATCTGTCTACGAATGTTCCGGACATCGAGTTTCATCGGAGATATACAGTAACAAGATCTAAAAATACCTACCTAAGATTATCGAGATGCCACAATATTGCATCTGATTGTGTTCTTGTTAGCTTACCATTTTAGTCCAGGGGCTAAGAGAGAGACCCGCAGATTTTTTGTACATGTAGCCCTTAAAGAGATTTGTGTTGTACAAGGATTATATAATACCCCACCGAAAGCTTGCCCCTGCATTGGTCCGTGCACAAGGTGGGAGCTCGAATCTTTTTATCGCCATTGATAAAATTTTAAGAGCTTCTAGACCTCAAAAATTCTATTTAACACCGAGATATCCAACTGTAGCCAATTCTCGTCTACATTTCAATCCCTACCTACATCTCGACGCAAATTTCCATTTCCATACCGGGCCATATTTAAAATGATGTCCCTTCGTGCTGCCGCGCGCTCAGCGCCCCGCACCATTTCCCGTCTCAGTTCTACTGCGCTCCGGCAATCCAGAGCAGCTCGACCAAGCTCTCTAGTCAAGTCCTCATGCGCACCCCTCAGATCGATCCAGTTCGCCTCGGCGTTCTCGACATCGCAACTCAGACAAGCGCCGGCGAAAGAGCCCGCGAAAGAGCCCGCGAATGAGGTGGCGAATGAGGTGGCGAAAGAGCCGGCAAATGAGGTGGACGAGGAGCTGTCGGTCAAGCTTGAGAACGAGCTCCAGTTCGAGAGTGAGATGAAGGAGAACGAGCCGGTACCAGCCAGCGTCAAGGACTTCCTCGAGAACAGCCCTTTCAAGCTCAATGACACTCCAGGCAAGGAAGATGTTGTCCTGACGCGCAAATTCGGCAATGAAACGTGAGTTGCGCTTAACACACTTTGGAATTTTGGCCGACATAGAAACTAACCATTGAACCAGCATCACCGTCACATTCTCCATCTCCGACCTCGCCAACTACGACTCAAACGACATGTACAACGAGGACGCCGCTCTAGGCGACGAGGAGGAGATCGAGGTCGAGTCCGCGGGGGGCCAGCACTCGTCCCAAGCGGAGAACGAAGAGGGTCTTGAAAACGAGATGGACGACCTAGACCAGGGCGAGCCGCCGGTGCCGTGCCGGCTGAACATCGTGGTGGAGAAGCCGGGCAAGGGCGCTCTCAACATCGAGGCGCTCGCGCAGGATGGCCACATCACCGTCGAGAACTTCTACTACTTCAAGGACCCCAAGCTGGCACACGGCGAGACCGCCGAGACCGCCCACGCTGCCCAGGACGTCTACCCCGGCCCGCCCTTCGGCAACCTCGACGAGGACCTCCAGGTCCTCATGGAGCGCTACCTCGAGGAGCGCGGCATCACCCAGGCCCTCGCCGTCTTCGTCCCGGACTACATGGACATGAAGGAGCAGCGCGAGTACCTGGCTTGGCTGAAGGACATCAAGAACTTCGTTGATGCTTAAGCGCTGGGAGGCGAAGGGAAACGGGCTTGGAGGATGGTTGGTTGGATGGACGAGGTTAGAGAGAGAGGGTGGAAATAGGAAAACCCTACTTGTGATGTGTTATGAGGAATTAATGTCCTTGTGTAAACTTTTCCACACTCCGCTGTATACTAAAAATAATGACCATCAATGACTTCTAATGGGACGGAATAGTGCCTTGGGATGAGTTAAATGCTCTAGTATTTTCTTGATTTTGGCTGGCTGCTGCTTTGTGCTCTTATATGACTAGGCTATACCTCGTAAGCCTGCCCGTCTTTCACGAGCCTGACTAAGTGGCTCAGGATGTCTAGGGCACCATACCTCAAGTACACTTGGTTTCTTATACATCTAAAGATAGAAGTAGGTTCTATCAGCATAAGTATGTCACATACACGTGCTGTAGCTTAGATATCTGCGTACATGATTTCATTCCCCTATATAAGATACGCCATGAAGCGCAAGCGATGCTAACAGTAATGATATGGGAGCTCCCTGAGAGGTAGGTAGTTATAGCACATGAATGCATGGGGGCAGAGTAAGGGCTATGGAAAACGTGATCGCTGCTCCCTCTACCCACGATCTATCAGTGAACGTAAAGCCCTCGTAGAGAGAAAATTTAATAATTTGAAGTCCCATCCCTCCTCTCGCCACTTTTAGCCACCTCAGTTCGACTTATATACCTAACCCATGCCCCCAAGGTCTACATAGGTAGGTATATATCAATCCTGTCACCATTCAATGTCCACGCGCCCTGTGGCGGAATCTGCCCTGCGATCCTCCCATGGGAGCTGCTTCCGGAGCCGTATCTCCGGGGGCTCGAACCCACGGGGCTACCAGACGAGCTCTGCCGCGTGCCTTTATTCTCCGGGCCTCTTCCGCTCGGCATGCAGGCGGCGAAATCCGCGGATCTGCTTGGCGACGGAAGGAGACGTGTAGGACTGACATTTCGCCTGAACCCGAGCTCGGCCGGGTCGATCTTTCCATGGTCTGAGGGCTTCGATCCTACTTCGCTCCGGCTCGGCGATTGACGTGCAGGAGTGAAATTTGGATCGAAGTCGGGCTTGGCCGGTCCAATTGCTCGACAGTCCGAGGGACTCGCTCCATAGCCTGAGGCATATATTCCAAAGGGTAAACCTGGGACCGACGGCATGTAGAGGTGGACATCCGAAGGGTCTGAGGCTGTGATTGGAGTAGGATGGTAGTACTCTTGCTCGTCCACACTTTGGTTTCTGTGCCGTATATAATCCTTCATTCCATCGTAGTCGCGGGAGGCATCTGGACTCATCGGTAGTAATCCGTGGGCGTTGTGCAAACCGTCCCACACCATGATAGTGTTATCGTCGCTCAACGTCTTGGAAATCTCCTCCTGTAAGCGTAGGAATGCTTTGGTTTCTCCCTCGCCGTAAAGCATCGGCATGGTCACGCCGAACAGTCCAAGGAGGCTATACGCGCGATCTTCGTCTTTCGTCGTCTCGCGGTCGTGCGCCCAGGACATACGCTCCACAATCGAGCAGTCATGAGGCTTCCGCATGCCTACTAGGATCGACTGACAGATTCCGGTTAAGTCGGATATGTGGCGCCTCAGAGATAACTTATCTCCAAGGAACCGCCAATTCGTGTCGAAGAATATCACCATATTTGGCGCTATAAGCTCCTGTAGCGTCCAGCCTCTTTTAAACCAATCTTCCCTCTTGCCTAGTGACGGAGGGCCTAAGGTCGGCTTTAAAGTATCTTTGAGATAAACGTAGCATATAGCAGCGTTCTCATACCATCGGTACATGCTGTTGATCGACTCCTGAAGCTCTGTGCTGTTCGTTCTATTGATGCAGCAGCTGTCGATCCAGACATAGTCTAAGCCATCTCTTTTGGCTTGTTCGCAGCATTTGAAAAGCTTGAAGAACCCTTTTTTCTTCTCCAGGAGAGTGTGGTCGGCAGATTCAATGTCGTGGAAGAGAACCTCATCCTCCCGCGCAAGCCACCGGTGAGAAAGTATACCGTATTTTTCGCGGACCCTGCCCTTCTTCTCCTCCACATGCTTTTTTAGCCGCCTTGTGTTAACGTCGAGAAGATGCATGCCTTATTAGGGTGTGGCTATGGGCGTGATTGGTATCGCCACTGAATCGCGGGTTACTGCGGAATTGCGAAGAAAAATGTTGGGTCCATTTCCCTAACATGAGGAAAATTAGAGAAAATGACGAATGTTCCGCCATAGCCTCTTATGTTTCTTGGGAGATGGTGCTTATTGGTCGCTCTGTGGTGGAAAGGAGGCTGTCGACAGCGAGTTTGCTGGCTGTGGGACGAAAAGGAGAGTTTAGATTGGGCGTAAGAATCAATACTGCAACCTCGACATGAGATATTTCATTTGTTCACAAATCTGAAAGTTACGGTGCCATTGCCAGCTCACCACATTCATAATGATAGACCACTTAAAACAGTTTAGGAATAAGGTCATCGGTGCTGAACCAATATTTCAGCTACAAGAGCCGTCCACTGAGAATTTAAATTTCGAGGCCAACAGTACTGACTAGCATACACCAGAAAGCAAGCCTGCGGTCCGCGAAGCTATTCGCTCGCGACGACCAGCATCCCACATTCCTTTCCACCAATCAATATATACCCCATTGTCCTACATGTCCTAGCATCCTAGGTAGACACAAAGCTCATCTACCCCACCCAAATCCAGGCTTCTTAAGACTGCTGGACAGTAATAGCGGCGGAACCACTGCTCTGGTAGCCCTCGGTAGCGAGGATCTGGTAGTTGTGAGTGCCGAGCTTGAGGCCGGCCTTCTCCCAGGCGTCGAAGTGGTTCTGCATGGTGACGGAGCCGCCGACGCGCTTCTGGCGGCGGACGGACCAGAACTGGTAGAAGGTGGAGGTGCCGTCGATGGAGGGCTGGTTGACGCGCTGCGTGCGGTAGACGTCGTACGTGCTGCCGTCGCTGTCGACCGACCCCAGCTTCGACGCCCCGCTCGACGGGTTGTACGACCCGAACGACTCCACCACGTAGTACTCGATCAGCGGGTTCCGCGTCCACCCGTACACCGACAGGTAGCTGTTCACGTTGGCCCCGTTCCACGTCCCGTTGTACGTAACCACGCGCGCCGCACCCGGGTTCCMCCCCTTGCCCGCCACGAAGTTGCCCACGTTCTGCCATGTCACGTCGTACGAGCCGCCCGGTCCGTTGTTGTACGTCACCTGGCCCGCGCCGTCGGTCCAGAACGAGTAGAAGAAGCCGTTGTTGGTGCCGGTGCCGGCGGGCGTCGACCGGGTGATGAGTTCGAGAGGGGAGGCGATGGCCCCGGCGGCCGCCGTGAGGGCAACGAAGACGGATGAGCCGAGCATGTTGTCGAACGGTTAATGAGCTTAGACTGAGGGGATCTTTTCTTTGGCTCTGGCAGTGGGAAAGAAGATCAGGGTCGTCTGATCGCCGGGAGGGATGAAATACTTATATACTTGGCGAGGAGCCAATTTTCGATCGCGCCGTTCGGGTTATCCAATGGCCTCCATCTGGAAGGGGGAAATCGTGAGTCCGTTCCTGGTTCCCGAGAAGATGGGTTGAGTCGTAATTAGCATGTTTATGCAGATCATCGTGGGGAAATCAATTTTGCCGGCGTCCCCAACTTGGAGAACCGGGATCTCGATATTGACACGATGGAGCCCTGACAGATTTTGCCGGCGGTTAATTGTAGCTTTATCCCGGCCGAGCCCCTGACTGCACTCCAAGTTTGCGGTTTCATGTTAGACTATTTACGCGTCGCAATGATCTAGGCGCTTGGTAAGACGTCTGGTTGGCTCTCGTCGTTGCTAAGGTCAATATAATTATGTCTGCATCTGGAAAGACGGTTTTTACCGGCGTTCGCTAAGCAGGCTATGTTGTTGCACGATGGTTGAGGTGGCGATGGCGACAGAACTGACGACGAAAGTATCAATATTGAGGTCAATATTGAGGTCAGAGATAACACCTAGGTAAAGGTGAGAGCGAAGCCCGGTGGATCGCCGGTCAATGCGACGCTCAATCTAGAACGCTCAGGGAGGTGAACGACCCCTCAGGACCTCTCTCATGGCATGATCATGCTATCTCGATCATACCACAACGACGAATCTCAATGAGAACGGATAGTTCTTACTGTCAAGTAAGACGTTAGGGCCTAGATCTTGCTGGATAATCCTATGGTGCTGGAAAGGCCGGTATGCCTGTCCTCTTTTGATTTCCTCTTGCACATTGGGGAAGTTCTCATTGCGACGGCCGTGCTACACTGTCTTCCTGACCGTCGCATCTGGTTGACCGCGTCTAGCCGCAGCTGTTGCGAGCATGTGCCCTGTGCTATGGCTTGAGGCTGCTTGGGGCCCGACGGACATTAATCGTAAGTGCAGCAAGATGCATTTTTTGCCTAGCATATCGTCAACCCAAGTCTCTAGTATGTGGGATGATGGTTCGGTCGGCCACCGAGACCGCTTACTGACTACATGGCCTCCACAGGCATACCGCCAACTACCTAGACGACTCAAAATTGTGTTCTAAGCTCGACGACACCGCCGACGTGGTATGGCCATCTTGAGAGCGAAGACCGCCAGAGCGCAGATAGCCCAACAGCCTCGGAATGTTTAGAAACGGGTTTCACGGTCAATCCCGGTCGCGCAGTCGGAAGCATCCAGCCGCTCACTCATGAAAGAGGATAGCATCGCGAGAATACGAGCCCTGAAGATGGGGCTCTCAACCCAAGCCCAGGTAAGATGTCAGACTGCCATGGTGCGATGTCGCCGGGGATAACTCTGCTCGTGTTCCAAAGAGAAAGGTCGAGACATGCTAGCTCTGACGAGGGGGCCGTACAAGAGCAATACGAGTAAGGGTTAGGTTAGGTAGTGAGTGCGATATCCGCAACGGCGACGCGACGGAAGCGAGAGCGGAAAGACGGGAAAAGATTGCGCTGACGAAGCCACGATTGCTCGAAACACACCGCATCCAGCATATCACTCACTCACCCAAACGGCCGACCAACAAAAACGAACACATACACCGTCTCGACGCCGCCATGCGCTGAGCGCGGCTGGTGGTTGTTCGGCCAGGGGAGCAAGCATGCACTGGGGCTGAATTTCAGCTGGAAGCTTCTTGCGAGAAGGGTGGGCGCTCCCCGCTCACCTGAAGATGAACCACATCTCTGTCGACCTTGGAAATCGAACGTATTATTTTTTCTTTCTTGTCTCTTGTCTTATTATCTGTCTCTCACTATGTATCTTCAAGCCCCCCTGGAGCCAGATCATGGGCACCCCTGCAAATTGTAGTACCGCCTGTTGATGCAGTTCGTGATCAGCGATACGGGGACTAGCAGCAGCGGTGAGGAAGTTGTAAGTATGGTACATACGAGGGGCGCCTCATCTTGGTTTAACGGCAGATGGGGCGAATTTGCTACTACGTACCTAAAGCATCGTGATAGGCGGCCGGTCTCTGGCCCCCCCTTCCCCTCTCCCTTGTAGGGCGCATGTCGTGCGACGCGAAAGTCGCTACAAGGTACCACCAAAAACGCGTGTGCATGGTTTCTCGAAATTTGAGGAAAAGCCCGAACCGGGGCCCCGGGGGAGTAACGTTAGAAGACGGGGGGGGGGGGGGGTAGGTAAGCTTGAAGGGGTCCCGGCTGGGTTTCTTCCCAAGCCCACGTGGGTTGTGAGCAAGTAGGTGACAACCAAATTCCGGGACCCATGAAAGCAGGCAAAAAAAAAAAAAAAAAAAGCGGCTGAGGCCGCGAAGTACATACATAACTTTGTCTAGGGTGATCATGGTGGTGATGATGCACGGCGAAGAAGAAAAGTCTGGAGCGGCAAGGCGCTTACAGAAAATAATAGCAGACCGGAATATAATAATGGGCTTCATACTAAGGTTCGCTTGACAGCGCCCCTCGACGAATGGGATTCCTGCCGAGAGGGTATCACTGCTTTTTGCACCTGCAAGCTCCCCACAAGCCGAGCATGCCGTCATAATCAAAAGAAGCAAAATGCCTCGATATGTATGTGATGATGTGYGCGCGCGCGCGCGCAATTCAACGAAAGCCCAAAAGTCAACACCTGTCTCACACCAGAACCTGGTAATAATTGGGCAGATACCGGGAACACGAGGGCTTTGCTAGTACCGCGAGAAGCGCTGTCCGGGGTGCGATATTCGCGCTCATTAAACACGGGCAGGCATAATGAAGCCTGTCAACGGCCGACCATCTGACATGCGCCCGCTGCCTTGTCTTGGTTAGACGGGTCGCACAGTATTATTTGAAGCTCTGGTAGGGATCGGAACAAGTAGGCCTAGGGCGAGACGGCATCGGGTCGAACGCAGGGCCTTCCATCCATCAATCCACGCAGCGACGCGGTCATAGTGTGCCCCTTGTAGCAATTATGTCATCGGAACAGCGTGATCAATCAAGATTTCCTGTGCCGCACGAGAGCAGCTTTTTCCTGCAGCTGTCGTCTAGCGTTTTGTCATTTTTTGAAACCCAACGATTGACGGTAGGTAGCCCATCACTTTTCGATCCACCGATCAAGTGAACCAAACTATGCCAGCTTCTCTTTCCAGCCGATGTTCCAGATCGATGGAAAAGGAAACCGGGCAGAACGTCTCTCGTTTCCAAACGTAGAAGGCGGCTGAAACCTGCGAATCCTTCCGTCTCGTGATTTCCCATCCCATAGGGCTGTCAGAAAGATACGTACATACAAGTTAGATCGGATTGATCGTCGTTTGCTCACAGTTCTGACAGAATGAACGGACGGGTTAGGTTGGCGGACAGGTCGCAACGACGATGGCAGAGACCAAGAAAAATGTCACCCACCACCCACCACCCATCGCTGCTACACACCAACTTCCCAGTGCTTACATTGGCACTAAAGCATAACATCATACCCACTGCACATTGACGAACATTAGGCTATACCACTATTTTGAGCCTCCATCGCACTCTGAAATTCTGTAGTTTCTCATACTGAACGTTGCGGGCCGACCCGTGGCGGCCGGACTTGAAGCCGGCCGTGCCATAGTGTCGATTCGCTATCGCGCGCATCTGACCTGAAATATACGTACAGTTTATTTAATTCTTAAATTGCTGTACGTACCTAGCGGGATATCTTGGCGCCTAGGAAAGGGGTCGCCCCGGATATGGCTCGGAATTTCCGCGGTCGGTTGCCCCTCTGCCCTGGAAGTTTGGTACCGCTGGGAATAGAAAAAAAACAAGGTGCTTTCGTGCACGAGGGCAAGATTGAAGTGACATGTCATAAAGAAAGCAGGGACTCTGATGGGAACCGGCCGTGTCGGACCTCGGATCCAGCAGCCGACAGGGTGACAACCAATACCTAGCCGCCACGGAAATGAGAAGTGAGTAGATCATCGACAAGGAGCAGGGATCAAGGCATTAGATAATTACATTATAGTGCTTGCAGCCTCATCATTATTCAACCTATGATCCTATCAATCCACCGCGTCCATCCCTCATCGGCGCATAACAGCCTCATCGAATCAACCGACAGGCTCACAAAGAGCTCTTGCTTCATCGAGTCCGTCTTGGCCGGTAGTATCAGCGCCGTGCCAAGGTTCCATGACCCGTGAGCTCTCCTAATCGCATCCGCCCTAGCTACGGGCACTCCCGGGATGTTCCACTCAACATCCGCACCGAAGTGTCTCCATGTATTAAACGCCAACACCTCTGGCATCCGTGGGTCATAGTTGACTCCTACTAAGCGTGGGTCGGGCACTTCGGATAGCATGGCCAGCCTCCGGCTGACATATTCCTGGTCGACGGCATCGATCGATGCTTTAATGAGCGGAACGAGCCGTGCAAGTTCATTATCGTCGTCGCAAGCAGCGTTCAGCTGCGCCATCGTCGCCTTCGTAACAGCGGGTAGCGCTGCATTACCAAAGTAGTTATCTGTAGCGCCTTGAAAGGCCCTCGTTCTCCAATTCACTGAATTCCATAACATGGCAATCCCTCTAGGCTTTACCCCGGGTAGGTACTTTTCGGCTGCAACGCGAGCCCTCGTGATATGTGCAAAAGCGAGAGCGGCCAAGCTCGTGTAGGCAGACGGAGGTTCTMCCCCGCCATTTCGAGACCGTATTAGTTCGCGGAGTTCCTGCAATCGCTCGTTCCGGAAGACGAAGATTTTGCCAACCTTCTCGATATGTGCCATAGAAAGTCCGTTCTTTAAAAGCCGCGGCTGCGTTGGGCCGCTGAGGTCACGTAGCATCGTATATTCCGGACATCCTGCCAACAGACCGGTGAATGTAGAAACGTCGTGCACGGTATATGGAGTTTTATGGCTTCGGCAATATGACATAGGAAACGCCTGCTCAGAAGGCAGGTTAACTGGGGTATTTCGAGTTTGTGCAGCAAAGCATTCTAAAAAGACGCGCAATGAGCCTCCGTCCACCAGCCCGTGGTGTAGGAAGATGGATAGTAATAGACCGCCGGAAGGGAATTCTGCTTGTACCTTGGACACAGGTATTGATTCAAGGTTTGAGCTTAGATTTCCCGGTACGCCGAATCGAGGATGGATAAATGTGCCTGGCGGAAATCCAGCATCCCTCAGGCGTGCGTATTCCAGCTGACTCGTCTCGGTTGCAGGGAGTACCTGGAAGGGAATGTCTTGTAATGGTGACCGATGTAGCGATACACTGCCGCTGTTACTAGCTTGAAGCCGGCCGGCGAAGACTGGTCGTTCCCTCGCCAGGCGTTTGAGAGCTGATTCGATATGGTGAATTGCGTCTTGCCGCCGTTGGTTGTCGCACGGGAAGCAGAGTACGACGCATATGTAGACACGAGGTGCATTCTGGTTCCACACGGATAGTGGTTCTTGCCATCCAAGATGGTCTTCCTTATCCAGCATTGGCAATGGTTGACGCACTGCAGGAAGTGAACGTGTGCGTCTCGTAGTGACATTGGTGAGGGGCTTGATCGACCGACTTTGTAAGTTGCGACGTCGCTGGCGCGTAGTTAAGTCTTCGCCAATCGGTGACCGCCTTTTACGCATCGTGGATAGAAGTGCTTGCTTTGTGAGGGCGTAAGCGACCAGGTTTTGAGGCGCTAGCCTCTTGAAGACGAAGGGGGAAATAACTCGTGTGGTACGTGCGAGCAAGTGTCTACAGTGGTGGAGGACGAGCTGAGGAAGGCCAGTGAGGTGTTCATGCACTCGTCGATGAACTCTCTCATCGCGGTAGCGTAGCAGCTCTGGGAGGCCCCAGACATGATATCTCTTACTGTGAGCTGACGAAAATTAGGAGGGGCGATTAGCGAGAGGCAGAGCTAAGTTTGCGAGATGAAGATCTCTGGACCCTTGCTAACATGCTGAGATCAAATTGCGGACCGGATAGTAATAACCAGAGGAAGCCTGGACCGCCCTGGTGAGAAACCCATAGGCCGTTTCCACTGTTTCCAAAGACGTCAATGTTGGGCTGATTATTCCAGAAAAGGTTGGCTGCAGATGCTACCCCTCGTCACTCCACGTTGACCGCGTATGATTACCGTCGACAATCCCCTGCTTAAGTGGGAGCCGATGGCGCTAAGGAGTCCATAAAAGCCGTCAGATATGATGTTGGTTTTGGTGAGAGCCGCGGCGCTATCGCCTGCAGGGCTAGGTGATTTCACCCATGCGTCCACCCAAGCGTTTGGCAAGGTCATCTGGTCTGGGCGCCCGGACTAGATTTCCGTTTGCAGGCCGTAATGAAGCTCTGACACCCAGGATGCTAGCAACGCCTTTCCGCGCAAACGGGCTCGCACCCTGCCAAAACGCCGTGCAAGAAAATACGTTGCCATTTAAGGAATAGGGTCCTGGGTTAGCTCAGTCATCTTGTCGATGCCGCTGCTATGTTTCAGTTCGGGGCCGATTAGGAGGTCCGAGTGCTGCTGGAGTACCAGGCGTGGAATTCATATCAAGACGCGTATGTACAAAGCTAATCCCGGTCGACCAACCTTGCACTTGGCTCGGGACATTTGTACGGCATTGGCGGCGATAGGCAGGGGGGATCCGAAATCCAGGTAGACGGAAATGTAAACAAGGGAGCTTCAAGCAGAGGGCGCAAGCTTGTTACGGTACAGATTGGAAGTAGAGCATACGCTAGGAGAATGATCTTCCTCACGAAGGGCCAGATTGTGCCAAGATTGGTAGTAGATTGCAGCCAAGGGAGGCGGCCAAACAACGCAAGAGTCTCTAATAAAGTGAGGCGGCTGCCAATGAGGCACACAGCCATGTCGTCACGTACAACGACATCCAAGACGAAGGCGTCAATATTGGCTCTCACATGCCTTCTTCTCCTAGAACAGTCACGGACCTTGGGACAACAGGTATCGGCTGACGGCCTCATGGCGTGATTTTTCCCGGTTGACCTGGAAGACAAGCCTCGGTGGTCTTTCGGCAAAGGGAAGCCGTTGAGGTGTATGCTCAGATAGGGGCCATGATAGACCAATGACCGGGCACAGAGAGGACGCGCCTCTCGACGATATCAACCGCGTACCGCCAGATAATGAGCCGAAGTTCGGGAGAGACGACTCGAGGCGGGCCATGGTTGGGCCGGAGCGTAATGAGTTGGCTCGCTAAAGAGCCTGATCGACGCTGAACTGCATTGCGAATATGTGTCTCGGGTGCATAGCCGGGTTCTGTCATAAATGAGCAAAACGCCGGGCTTTGGAGACGGGCGCCAACAAGCCATAGCGGTTGAATTTGATGTTAATTCTCTCTTTTCGAGGTGAGGAAGAGAAAGGGTTGGTGGGTTGGGGTGGGCTTTGGTGGGGGCGGGGAATAATTTGATACGCATACATTCAATCGGGTACGTACCTCCTACATACATACAGCGACGTTATGTATGTACCTTCCTCGCATACAACTATCCAGTACGTACTGGTACCCCCGTCCAACCCGTCCCTGCCCAATCCCTTGCCCGTGGAGCTCTTCTGTTTCTCATAGGGTAATACTAATCAGGGCTACTGGCAGGATCGACTGGTTTGGAACGCTCCCGCTGCTTCCGTTTTCGTGGTCCCCCTTGCTCGCTTCTAGACCGGTCCCGACCGGCTGTTCGCCAGGTGGTATGTGCCTCCTTTTTCTGTTCGTCTTGTTACACAAGTTATGCAGAGGTACAAGGATACTTTCCTAAACAGGCAACCTGTTCTCAGAACCTGGAAAAGCCTCTCTTTTTTTGGTCTGCCCGAGTACCTGAACCACCTGAAGCACCCCTAAACAAGTACCGCCACCTCTCCTAGCGACCTCCCTCCTGACTCTGATTTTCTTCTTCCTGTCATCCCCCAATTTGCATACGCGCGCATTACATGCAAGCCATACGTGGAATCTAGTAATTATGAAGTTGCCCTTTTGCTTTTATTCTCTCTTTCGGCCCGTTCCCCACAAGGGCACGATATCCGTTTGGGCAAAATCCCATTGGGAGGGTTGCGCTGCTGACCGTGGCGTCTTCGCGCTGCATTGCGCCACTGTCATATCTTGGAGACGGGAGGCGGGACCCGTCCTGTTGGGACGGCTTACAGTCCGGGGAACTAGGCGAGCACTACATGATCTGACCATCATCCCGGCAGTGATGGATTCGATATCCCTTCTGGCGGCATCCTGCTGAGGTCGTACCGTTCCATCAGTTCCACCGGACAAAGTAAAGTCCGCCGAGGGTTCGTCTCACGTCACGCGCTGTGCCTTGATTCCCATGCCATCCCATGCCATCCCATCCTCTGTGCCTCACGTAATATATTAGGTTCGCAACCCAATCATACCTTCTGGGGGTTTGCATTTCTTGGGTCGGGCACTGAATCTGACTATTCCCACGGGCTGGGTACCGAGATAATGCAGCCGTGTGTAACATAGCACCGCTTCTTATAGGCCGGGGAACAACTCCTATCCGTTAAAAGTCTCACGGTAAGCTTGTCAGATATGCCTCCATCCAGAACGAAAGAAGGAATATCAGTGCATTTATAGTGCATCTGTGTATCAACCATCTATGTATCAAGGAGGCGTGCCTAAGGATTTTGTGATGCATAATATGTCATCCAGATAGTCCGCTTATCCCCCGTCCATCGAACCACGGGCTTGGGTCCGAATATGCTGCTTACTAATTCGAAACTCCACTCAATTGCCGGGAATTACAAGAATAGGTTCCTGGGAAAACCAGGAAATAGCAAATGTGAACGCAAGGGTCGTGTTATTCATAGAGAGGCTGACATAATACGACAATCCTCATCCCAGGAAAACCACTAGCTAACTCGCAATAGGAAACTGTCGTACAGAAATTGTCTATAGTTATCTACCTAGGTAGTTATTTACAAGGACAATCCCCTCGAAGGATGGAGGCAATATAGAGCATGTTCTCATTAAGGGGGACTAGGGATCGGATCTGCTCGAAATACTCGTTGCGTTGCTGGGGTTGGCCTGGGGGTTGCAGCCTGATGAACTTCAGAACCATCTCGAATCTTGCGGCTTACTCGACTTAGTTCCAATTCTGGCGTCACCTCTAATGATGAATCGAGCGATCAGTGGACTACCTAGTTTGGGGGCGCCGGATTTGTTGGAGGATTGTTGCGTACGTGTCAGAAACTTTCCGCTATTAGCTCGCCTTCGCCTCAAGGTCACAGTTGTGGCTGTCTGGCCATGATTTTGCCCGGTCGTGGGGKGTTCTGGTCAACCCTAGACTTTACTTCAGCTTGTATTGGAGTTGCAACTGTCGTTTCGACCGGTGAGAATATTGAAAGTAATGGAGGGTGTAAGACTTCAAAGCCTAGAGTGACGAATTGAGTAATTGTAAGCGGAAATGATTTATGAGATAACAAGGTGCGCACCGGGTCATATTTGCTAACTAACAGTTGCTCCTCAGCTCATTTTCATGTCTAGTCGTGTTCCTCCGCCATTACAACTATTCATTGGTTAGGCATCTATGCGTTCGGAACCTCTCCTCCTACCCTCTGCCGTATTTCCAGATGACCTTACACAAATGCTGCGTAGCCCTTCTTCTTCGCCTCTCGGTCAAAGACTTCATCCCCCATCCTGCAGGTGAAGCAGGTGCGTGCAGCACCGAATGACAGTCCCACGCCGCCGAATAACACCATCCCTACTTCGGGCTCTTGGATAAACATATATTGAGTCTCTAGATGCATGTACGTATACGACGTGGCCACTGGCATCTTCGCCGCGGGCTTCCTCTTCTCAGTCGACCTCATCCCCACACCGTAAAGACTAGCCTCGAGCTTCTCGTTAACTTCGTTGGTAAGTATTTCTTTACACGTCCGGATACGACGTTGGGAGATAGCTGCATGCGGCGGCGAGTAGAGGCAGCAGCTAGGCCATCAGATCGTCTCCCCCTATCATTGCATGACCTTGTGCACTGCCCATCAACACAATCCAACCTAACTGGTACCCTTTAAAAAATGATGACTGGGCATATAACGGTCATCTCACTGGTGAGTTAGCGTACAGCTCTGTGCTCTATCTCTCTATCCTCGCCTGTGTGGTGTCCTGACTTCCCCCTTCGTCGCAACCGCTCACTTAGCTGTACAGCTCGAAACGGCAAGATTCCCAATATGCCCCTTTAACTTCAACACTTTTGGATTCGAGTTTGCCGCCAGTATAGCGGTAGTGAGAGGTACGTCCATGGCCGTGGGCGGTAGTCATGGCCTTCATGCGGACCCATAGTTGTCTGGTCCGTTACTGGGCAATGTTTAGTTCATGGTCAACTTAGGCCTACCCCTCTATATCCTAGTCATAAAGTTGAACGTTTGAATTGGATCTGAACGAGGGCTGCTGTTGATGCTCCAGTGCCTTATTCCCGATGCTTGTGCCGGTCTTGTGTTGGTAGTCGTCGCCTGCATCGCGAGCTACGCCGGGCGTATTAGCTGTCGCAGCTAGGCAAGTTGGAATCTGATGTCCATAGTTGTGTTAAACAAGAGCTAATAGGAATAGACCCTTGATAAACCTTCCATACACGTCTGTTTGGCATATTGATGCAGGTCATGGAGGCTAACTCCATCGGTCAATACTTAAGTACTAAGGGCTTACACCACGTTTTTTAATATGATGTTACAAAAGGTAGGATAGCAGTGGCAGAGCTGTATCTTGACATCGCCGGTGTTTATGTAATTGTTTTTTCTTTGAAACTGTCAGCGTTGCGCCTCCCGCCTAGTCACGGCACTGTAGAAGCCACACAAGTCCTTGAGTTGACCTCAGCTCTAGCTGCCAACGAGAGTCTAAGCAACTGGGCATGACTGGCTCTGAACAGGCGGGAGGAAGATTTTCATTTTCTTTGGAGAGGGCAACTCCTCGCTGTCGAAGTTGGGGACGGGTTACTGAAGCATGCTAGTAGCCGCTCACAGGCTTCCCTTATTCTCTTTGTCGTGCCCCTTATGTTTCTCAATCCGACGCTAAAGCTGCTTGCGCTGAGTGTTGTGAGCCTTGTTTGCCCGCCACTTAATATCAGCCTCAGGGTATGGAGGCTGTAGACGGATAGCAGTTTCATCATCTAAGTCAACTATACCGGTTTCACCATTGCTAGAGTCACCAAAGAGAAGGTCCACGGAGGGCTTCTCGTTATTCACGCAACGGCTGCCACTCGTTGGCTAAGAGTCACCGGAAATTGAGTAAGCCACAGGTTAGTCTCGTCGTAGTCTCGCGCTGTATGCCAGGCCTTCATGGTCCGGAAACTGTTCTAATCCGTTGGGCCACACTCAATGCTATGATGTGTTGTGGTATTTCTCTGTTCTACCCTATTGCCCACACTCATTATCAGAGGCGACTAGCTCGCTGAGCTAAAACAAGTTGTCGAAGCCTGAGTCGTCTTGCGGACATTCAAAGGCGAGGTAGACAGGTATCATACCAGACATTAGTTGAGGTACTCTCTTTAATCAGTCTCCCTGAACTTGCGTGTTGTCGAATCCGACGCGTCGTCCTCGTGGGGTCGCTTCCCTAATGCAGTCTTGAGTCGTTGTTCTAAGGCTTCCACTCTCTTGTTACCAGAGCCGAAGCCCCGGGGGACCAACCCTTTGGTAAAAGGGTGAAAGCCTCAGAACAACGGCCCAAGATCACATTCCCTCGAGTCCCCCCCCCCCCTTTTTTTTTTCTTTATTTTCCTTTAAAATTTTTTAATTTTTAATTTCTTTTTTTATTGTTAGAATTAAGCTAGTTCGCAGAAGCCTTGGAATCGTTGACTTGTAAAGCGCATGTGGCGTCGGTATTCCTCGGCGATGCCGAAGAACGGCAGCGCGTCCTGGTTCCTTAATGCCCCGTGTTGTAGTCATTGTAGAGGTTGATACACGTCGTGAAGACCATGAGGAGGTTATTTAGGTACTATTATCTCTCGACGCGACGTCTGCCATCGTCGGTTAGGGGTGAGGATGGTGTGCTATGGTATCTCCTATACTCTCTCCACCAGATTCTGCCTTGATGGGATTCAATCTTTCAGTCCCCATATTCATGATTAGGGGCGACGAGCTCCTTAGGCCCTAAACCTAAACTGACCTATTACGACCATCAGATGGTACTGTGATTGCCCTTCTATCTCCACCAAATCATTCCTTACTCTGCCTTTGGTTCCTCTACTCTCCATACTCGCCGCCCGGGGCGATCACCTCATTAGGCCAAAGGAGCTTTACAAAGCCCGAAGCTGAGTCGTCACGCTTGACGACTAGGAAGTCGTATATATCGTAAAGATATATCGGTGCGTACTCGAGGTGGGGGAAGTCCCTGTATGACTTCATAATGCCTTCGAGTTTGCCCCGATATATCTTTATGATATATACGACTTTCTAGTCGTCAAGCGTGACGAACTTGGGCTTGGGCTTCACTCAGTTGCTCTGTCCGAACGAGGTGACCGCCCTTGGTGACGAATATGGAGAGTTAACTTCATAGGGGCGAATTCGTTCGCCCAAAGCAACCCTTCGGAATCTCCATAATCGTTACCGTCTCTTTCCTTGACGATTACAAAGCCAAACATATTATGGAGATATATTGGCGCGTGCGCCAGGTGTGGAAATGCTTAGTCTGATTTGAAGATACCTTCGACAATGCTGTCAAAGGCATGAACCTCGAGGCTTCTGGGCCTTTCGGAGCTCAAGTTGTTGGTGTTGCTCCTGGAGGCTGTCTCGCTAGCGCCCCTTATGGTGGCATCGCTACTTTCCGAATCAGGCCCTAGCATTCTGCTGAGATGGAGTCCAATTAGGTATCCTAAGCAATTAGATCGTAGGCGAGACATGTACAACAGCACCTAGGAGTGCAGCCAGGCTTGTAGCTTGCGTAGTAGCAACAGGGGKAGAAAGCGGGGAGGAAGAAGCGAGGAGGAAGATGGGAGGAGAAGGGAAAAGAGGGGATGTGCGGTGGATGATGAGTCCCTTAGTCATCATCGCGACCACCGAAGTTGTGGTGCCCTAATAGTGGCACAAACTATTGTGCTTTAACTAGCAAGCGCTGTATCTCGGGAAGCATTTAGGGGACGTGCCTAATGCAGATGGCCTGAACTGCTATATCCACAAGAAGTCGGAGATGATGAGATTGGTCATCATGCTTGTATGTGGTTAGGTGAGGCACCCTTGCCCAAAGCCCTTCGCGAGCATGCTGATGATATGCCGAACTAATCTAGAAAGTAATAAGATATGTTCTCGCGCCGATACCGAACTAGTCAATGGATTACCACATGTGACAGCATGTGTACCTAGGTACTGTCTGACGAATTCCGCTAATATTATCTTTGCTCATTGAAGATGCTTACGAGGAGTAGCCGGTGCTTCTCGTCGGTGGCTGCTCCCCGTGGGTTCCATCAGGGTGAGTGTAGGCTATTGTAGTAGCTTTTCATGGCGACTATCTATTGCATACCAGCTGAGAAGAAAAATAGCGAGAGAGTGCTACGAGACTCTAGCGTAGGTCCAGCAAGGCAGGTGTCGAGGCAGAGGCAGAGCGACAATGGTCGCTGGGGCATCACAGGGTCTCGGCTGATGGCTGAGAGCAGGCTGGGGGGCAATGACATAGAGGGGCTGGGCGCAGAATTCTGCGGCGATGAGGCTGGGTTGGTGTAAGAAATGGTAACATTGTATTTGTCTTTCACAGCAAGACTTTCATTAGGCGCCATAGTAGGGACGTCCACATAGGGCTCCAGTATGATTCTAGGTACCCCTAAGCCTTGGGGTTGACAACAAAATGCGCCTATGACGTCTGACTAAGGCCGAGCCGCCTGGATTTGATATTGAGGAGTACAGGAGGCAGTGTGTGGCACCCATGGTGCACGCCTCATGCGTCATGTAGAATTCTATCTCGTGAAGATAATAGGGCTGATGCTGCGAGTACTGATTGGGGTGGACTCCGGCAGCAGTAGTTGTCAGAATCTTCTCCCTCATGCCTGGTACCTATTAGGATACCGGCTTATAGCTTTGCCTTAACAACTTGTAGAAAATAGAATTACTCCATAACTTAGAGCTTTCATCTACAGCAATCATAGGCCTCTGGGATGCCAGCTGGCCTTCGTATTGATGGTGATCCTCCCCGAAGCGCCGTTGGCCCCCCGCAATCATCTTTGAAGCCATTATAGCCTCCGGGTTGTAGGCTGTCTCAAGGGCGTTGAGGGCACCGGGCTCCAGTAGGAATTGGTCGACCTAGCAAGAAAAACATGACTACTAGCAGGCATGTAGCCAATACTGTTAGTAGAGGCATTACACGTCCTCACGGAAGCGGATGATCTCTACGCCGCCGAAGAATACCTCCTTCGTCCCGGTGCACACCGCGTGGAACTGGCCGATCTTGTGCAGGAGACTCATGATAGTTGAGTTGACCAGCGGAATTCGCCTTGTGAGCTGAACATCGCCGGCGATGTGCGTTGAGAACGCCTTGACGAAGAATCTGATTAGTCTGGATAGTCGTTGTACATATCAGGCACGCAGGCAATAAAGCAAAGACCTAGGCAAATGCCTTGCAACCTGTCGTCGCAACGATACACTGGATGGCCTTGAAATGGCCTATAGAGCATCTGTCTTATGATCAGATTCTATGATCAGAGCCCGAGGTCTTCATGGATTCTTGTGGAAAGGTCTGGTGCGGTAGACCTCGATGTCTTCCGGCCATGGTTGCCTTTGGCTTTGGGTCTTATAGCAGGCGTTCAAGCCGTGCATCTGGGGGCCCAAGGACTCCCCTTTCTCGATCTTTTCATACGCCATTAGTTTTCAATGGCGTATTAAAGTCTCTGAGTGGCCCCAATAGTCGGTACTGTCTCTCTCGACAGTTTCCGAATTGGGGTCATATAGACGTATAGACATGCAGCTGTGCTGCTAGTGTCTCATTACACTGAGTGTCAGGCTAAAAATTCAACTTATCGGAGATATTGGCCCAACAGGCTCTGTCACGAGAGTGAGAAAGGAATCGCCGGCTTGCCACTAGACATATCTTGCCCTTGGCCACATGATAACGACCCCAATGTCCATTTCTCAGAAATTTGGTTGATCCTTCATGGAGAATAAAACTGGGTTATCATCACTGATTTGCAAGTGATTGTTGGCGAGGAAGGCAACAATGGCAGCGCCCGTTCTTAGCATTTCGCCCTTATTCTGACGACTCGTGTTATTTCAGGTTAGCCACCGTAGTGGGTAGAAAGTGTATGGACTAGTTGAAGGGCTTGTGGTGCCAAGCCCGAGGACGTCTTGGTAGCCATAGACTGGTATAACATCCTCATAAGTGGGAGAAGGAATCTCGTTATTCTAGTTGGTCGTGTGAACTTGCCTCTCCCCAGAGTAATACACCATAAAGATAGATCATAATGTGTCGAAGAGATGGAGCGGCGCATTCTGGAGGAGATTTTTATTTGTAGTGCACGCGTAGGGATTGTCAGGTGTCTCTTTCTCGTGGTACTCGAGTAGACTAAGTGTGAGAAGCAAGTATATTCGACTGCCATGGGGTTCCTGGCCACCCTGGGTCATAGAAACCGCCTCTACTCATCTTTATCTTCTTTTTACTTCTTCCAGGCTGTCCAAGGCAGTATTCCAATTCGACCGATAGAGTTGTGGGACCTGGTGTAATGTTCATTCTTAATCTCGACACAGCCGAATTAACAATGGAATGCCGGGTATGAAGGACACGGTATTGTAAAGGCGAGTAATTAAAGGAAAAAGGCCATACTCTTCATCGCTTCACGCGCTTCTAGTAGTGGCCTCTGGGCTCCATGTCGTTAAGAAACGGGATTAAAGAGGGGTTGTTGAAAAAGCAAGACGAGTATATTGTTGGTGTTGGGTAAACTCACGAGTGGTATTCGTGAGGGAGAGTTCTGGGAGGGAAGAAATGGCGGCGGAAACCGGTTGCGAAAAATGTTGACGGGAAAGGGGAGTCCAGCGATGCAAGTTCATGACCGAATGCGAATTGTGTTGAATATCACTCCATGTCTACCCCGAAGTTCGTTTAGACGTGGCCTCCGAAGTCTCTTCCTCAAATGTTTGTGGCGGCTATCAAACTCTTAGTGAGTTGTAGACTGTGGCCGCAGTCTAGGGAGGCCCAATCAAGTGAACAAGTACGTCCGTCTTGCGGTTCAGGCAGTTTATGCTGTTGCGTAGAAGCCACTAAAGACAACCATAGATAGCGTTGAATACACTGAGCAGTGTTTCATGGTCATATATAGCCCGCCCACCTCCCAAAGGATGATGCGCTTGGAGGCGAGCGTCCAATCAGTGTCAAGTCATTAACTCCCTGGCACTGTTCTTCGTGCCGCATTTCGGTCTTGCCTTGGGCAAGAATGCTTGCTGTTTTGAGCCCTTAAGGTCACGGGCGGCCACTATTGAAAGTACAGAAGTACCGTGAGTGGCCGTATAGGTGGACTCTTCGGATTTACCGCCAATAGCATAGGCTTCTGGAAACTTTGATTTCCAGACGACTTAGAAAGTAGAAGTCGGGAGGAATATGCGGGAATCACTGACTTCCATCTATGCGTTAGTGCTGTCCTTTTGGCGGCATCAATCTTGGAATTCAAGACGGCCTCTACATCGTGTTGGGATACAGGTCGATCAGGGGGTCGCGCTTCTCGCGATTACCCTCACCTTGCCCTCCTTATCCATCTTTTCGCTTGCGTCGTCGGTGTCTTTGTTCTTATCTGATCTCTCTGTCTCTCCTCCTTTTTTTTTTTTTTTTTTGGATCAACGCCTCGTTCCATCTGAGCTGAGAGGTTCTGGAGTTATTAGCTTCTGAGATGGCGGTCATGCTCTTGCTGCTATTGAAATATAGCAGAGGCTAGGAGAAGATATTGAAGGCCGTCTACCTAATGTGGGGGACTGAGGTTAGGTTATTGACAAGGCGGAGTTCTCCGATTTCTCGTCCTTGGTGTATGATGGTGATCGCGCTACAACATCGTCAGGATCCTTTGGCATCGATGTCTGTGCCACTGGGCCTTTTATCGGTGCTGAAAATGTCGCGGCCGCCTTGGGTGATAACCTCACTGATGACAATGTAGTCTTGACTGGGCCGATACCCTTGCCGAGTTCGCGCCCAGCTTACCCACAGGATTGTACGTATTTCGATTAGAAAATCGAGCTCTCTCTACTATACGAAAAGGCGTCGCGCCATTGTTGGCCGAGAAGATGGCGTGAGCTTAATCCCAATGAATGTTCTCAAAGAACTCTCTGGCGGGCTCTCCCTGCCAAACAAAATTGTATCCATACACCTGAAAAAGGGGGGGTATTCCCCCAACGTCCAGGGAAAGGGGAGAAATATCTCCTGACTAGAGGTAAGCCAGGGCCACGCCATGGCTTCCACGGGAATCGCCAGTCGTAGAGTCTATACACGACCTCGATATTCCGAGACGTCTGCCTCGACCTTATGAGATATTAGCGTCTTCACAAACCTAGCGTGAGCAGAATAGATTACTCACAAGCTGTAGGGCGATACGGGTGGCGGTAGCTCAGGAGGTTGTACGAGTTGATCAGCTCGGCGGCACCCGGGCTCACCTTCTTCGTGATAATGGGGTTCCAGCCGACGCTAAGTCGGCTGGAATCTGACCGCCGCTAGCGTCGTTCTGGAGAATTGTAGTTGCATCACCTGGTGACAGCGTGATAGCTTGATTGGGTCTGGTAGTAGGAGAGCTAGGTGCTGGGCTAACAAGAGCGCCTGTGTCGATGAATATTTGCAATGCCGTGCCAATACCTTAGGTGGGTAAAGGCAAATCGGCTGTGCTGCCTTTACTGCGATGAAGCTGGGCACGAAGGTGTGCCAGGGATAGCTGGACTTATACCAACCTGTTCTCCTTTCTCTACCATCGCACTCATCCAAATGCCCTGCCAAGCAACATAGGCCGAACCCCCCAGGGTTCTAACGGCTTCAAGCCTCATTCATGAATGTGTCCATTTGCCATTCTTTGAAGTGGAAGCTCTGGGCGGTAAGCCGGGAAAGGTGGTTGCGATTAGGGCACTAACACCGAAGTGCGGAAGAGATAAATGCTAAGGTTTCGTCGTGGTTCCCAAGTGTTCTGTCGTACGCCTGGCCGCATTAGATGCCCTAGGCGTGGCGAGGTGCTGGTGTAGCCTGCTTCGATGTCTGTACGGCCAAACCATGCCCCAAGCGATACGACTAGTCCTTCATATGGCGGCCAGCAATCGTCTCGACCTACCACTCTTTCTAACCCCTCCGTATCGGCTCTGTGATATATTAGTATTGCAGGCACCTAATATCGGAGGTAAAGGCTACTTACCAGTTGCATAGTGATAGGGGTAGGATCGGCTCAGAGATCAATTTGATCGATGTGGGTCTATGTCCCTGACCTTTTCCCTCACTCTTACCGCCGACGTTTCTTCATCGTCACTGCCCCCGTCCATAGGGGTATGAAACGGGGTTCGGCGGTGTGAAAGCAAATAGCAAGGGGGAAGCTCAAGTTAGCGACGGTGAGAGGATAAGAAAAGGGGACAGAGCACTGTCTTCATTTGCTGTTCTAAGGCTCCCCCCAACTCTGTTGACAAGAGATTAGGCTAGGAGTAGGACATCGCCAAGGCTTTGCCTCATCGTAATCGCTATTCGACTCACTGCCAAAGCCGAAGTCAGGGTTGTCGATATGGCTGTTTTTCGCTTGCTCTGCCTTCGTCTCGGCGTACTGGTGAAAATGGCAACAACGCAGCCCGATCATGGCGAAGGACTTTGCCCGACGCACCGGGTTCGTCTCTCGTGTAGTGGTCTTGTCTTAGGTGTCGACGTAGCCTCTCTTCTACAAGGCAATATGCGGGGTAGAAGTATGAGGTAGGAGGTGGTGAAGTAGAGATGGACTCCGTCGACACCTAAAGGAGGGCCATAGCACTAACGAGGAACCCGGTGCGTCGGGCGAGGAGAAGGAGGAGGATTTCATTGTGGTAGAGGGAATAATGAAGGTACTGGGATTGAGATGCGTTGCCTTTCTCGCGGCGACAAGGCATCGCGAGAGGAATAGGAGTTGCTTGCAATCATGGTAGCATTTATAAGCAGTTAGTAAATGCTTTCAGAGAAGAACTCTGAATCGTTCATCTGACCACTCTCCTATGTAGAATCGTTAGCATAGGTACTTTCTCATCTGTCTTCTTTTCAGCACCTGTAAGAAAAGGGGCGGATTGAGTATTAGGTAAGCATTGAAAGACCGTCGAGAATCTCTGTACTGGTTGATATAAACAGCCCAATTATGTTTGACACTTACTTTGGAGTGTTCTTAGGAGGATGAGAAGGTGATAAGTACCTAAGGTACCTAGTATGTTCTTCTTAGGCAATGCGCCTTCAGTCTTATTGTAGATGCCATTGATTTTATCCCGTTCCTTCAGGGTCACCGCTCGGTAACTTAGGCACCTAGCCTAGGTAATTATAGACTGTCGGTCAGCATATTTCTATTCAATGATATTTTGTAGAGACTTACTACACGATTGGATGCCTTTAAAGGACAGCCTAATACGCTTAGAATTACTCCAGCCAGGACAATTCGTTGGAGGTGATCTAACATGAAATGAAATTAAAGTTTCATGTAAGTGTCCTCTGTCGCACGAGAAATTGTCGAAAACAATTAATAGCCTTATCTCCGTTCTCGAAGTACGCCTTTATGTTCCCATCCCATTTACAGAGTTTGGGCACGGCATTGTGATATGGTCTTGGCTGGTAGTATAGCGGATAGTACTTTTCTGAATAGTATCGGTGACTCGGTAGTGGTGTAATTATTAGCGTTTGTATGTGTGAATGCCGCACCCCAACCCCCCGAACGAACACGAGAAATCTAAGACCTACTTTGAAGCCAACGGGGAGAAGATCTCCGATTGCCTTGCCGAACACATCGAGTACAGGAAGTCGTCGGTGGTGGAAATAAAAAAACGTACTTCGTCAAAGCACTCGATGTGTTCGACGAAGCAGTCGGCGATCTTCCCCTTGTTGGCTTCAAAGTAGGCCTTTGCTTTCTCGTTCTCGTTGGGTGGGTTGAGGTACGGCATTTTGTCGTTGGGCGCGGCGATGAGTATCGGCGTCTCGGTACCTCAACCCTCCCAACGAGAACGAAGAGGCGAAAGCCTATTTCGAAGAAAATAAGGAGAAGATCTCCAACTGTCTTACCAACCACACCGAGTATAGGGAATAGTCGGTGGTGGAGAAAACGTACTTCATCAAAGCACTCGATGTGCTCGACGAAGCAGTTGGACATCTTCTCTTTATTCTCTTCGAAATAGGCTTTCGCCTTTTTGTTCTCGTTGGGAGGGTTTAAGTAGGGCATTGTGTCTGGTGTGAATGTTTGTTGATTGGTGAGGAGTATTGGCATCTTGGTACCTCAACCTCATTTTCAAGGAGAAGATCTCCGATTGTCTTGCCGAATACACTGAGTGTGGTGAATCATCGGTGGTTGAGATGAAGAAACGGACTTCGTCGAAGCACTAGACCGACAAAACAATCGGAGATCTTCTCCTTGTTCTCTTCGAAATAGGCTTTCGCCTTTGCATTCTCATTAGGTGGGTTGAGATAAGGCATTTTGTTACACGCGATTATTGGCTGGKATCTGAATGGAGTCGGCCGCGAGGTAACTCAGCCCCTATTCCGAAGAGAACAAAGAGAAGATCGCAAATTGCTTCGTGGAAAACATCGAATGTTTCGATGAAGTTTGTTTTTTATATCTCACCGAATACACCGAGTATGGGGAGTTGTCAGTAGTGGAGATAAAAAAACAAACTTCATCGAAACATTCGATGTTTTTCACGAAGCAGTTTGCGATCTTCTCTTTGTTCTCCTCAAAGTAGGTAGGCTTTCGCCTTTTTGTTCTCGTTCTCGGGGTTGAGGTAAGGCATCTTGTCGTCGGGTGTGGTGATAAGTAAGGTGTAATATGAATATGGTTGTGGTGTGAACGCCTTACCTCAACCCCGAAGATGAGAACGAAAAGGCCAAGACCTACTTCGAGGAGAGCGAAGAGCAATTGAGGTACTGGATGTGTTTGTCGAGATAGTCGGGATCTTCTCCTTATTGTCTTCGAAGTAGGCCCTTGGCCTTTTCGTTCTCGTTGGGAGGGTTTAGGCATAGCATTTTGGGGTTTTAATGCTGTTGGTATTCTTTGGGCGGCTACGAGATATGGTTGTTAGCGTTCTATCTCATTTCTGATAATGAGAATAAGAAGGCGACGGAGTACTTTGAAGAACGCTAAGATTAGATCACTTACTGCTTTAACGAACATATCGAGTACTTCGAAAACATCGAAGAGCAGTCGAGGTATTCGATATGCTCGTTGGGGCATTCGGCGACCTGGTCTTATCGTCCTTCAAAGTGCCCCTTCGCTTTTTTACTCGTTCTCTGGTTGTAAGTAGTACGCCTTGGGTAGTGTCCTTCGCGGTAACATTCCCCGCGGCGGCATAGGAATGATGTAGTTGTTGGTGTTTGGGAACGCGAATGCCTTACCTCATCCTTGATAATGAGAATCGCAAAGCTCGGAAAGACTAGTGATCCGCTCATTGTTCTTGTCGGAGTATTCTTCCTCCGTGTGGCTCTCGTTACCGGGGTTGAGATATAGCTCTTCTAGTCTCCTGGGGTATAGGTGTTCGGGAGTTGAAGAAGAAAGGGGTCACCTGTGATCTTTTTTTTTTTCTTTTTTTTTTGGCTTCAAAATCGACTTCCCACCCGATAAGCTCGGATTTTACTGTTCACTTAGGAATACAGTCGTGGCCATTTTCGAGAAACTCCCAAGGCCATCATATTGGCCGTTACTTATATCTTGGTTTTAAGAAAGGAATGAAACTAGAATCACTTAGTCAGCTCAGTCCACAGGTAGTAATGAATTATAGAGACCTTAAGTATAAAGGAAAGGGGGAAAAGGAGAAGAGGGAAAGAACAAAATGAAGGAGGAAAGAAGGAAAGGGGGAGTGATGGGGAACCAATTCGGAGAGGACGGGACTTTTGGGAAAGTACAAAGGTCGGTAGCATAGGAAAAGACGTTGGAATGTATCAGAAAGGGGGAGGAATATAGAAATGGATGCGGGGGGTACTCACAAACCACTATTGGTATCATGTAGATCGACTCAAAGTCGAAGCTCAAGTATGTACTGAGGCGAAAAAGGAGTGACGGGGAGAAGAAGTGGTGAAAAGAGGAAGGGGTAAGGAGAAGAGTGGTCTTGGAGTTAGTGACCTTGGACAATTCGACTCCATGTCTGAGTTGAAGGAGTCTAGGTGTACAGTAGTAGAGAAGTAAAGAGCGCAGAGCCGAGGAGGTGATTCAGTTAGAGAATAGTAAGCTAACATTATAAGCTTTACCATTGTTTAGACGGGGTGGAGTGTAAGGGTTGTGTCACGTAACGGTGACTCAGAAGACAACGAAGAAGAAGATAACCAGCACACAGACAGTACCGGTGAAGTAGTGGACTTGTGTGTGAGGGCAAACAAAAGGGTAAAATGAATAAAGAAAGTAGGCAAGTGCCCTAGACAGAGGTAGGTATGCCACTTGTGGAGGCGGTTCTCCCTGTACGGGATGTGAATATGCGGGGGAGATATGCGAGGGTCTCAACAAACTTACCAATGCGATGTGTGTCGGGCGACTTAGCCCACGGTGCTCTAGCATCAGATGGAGCTGTCTGAAGTCCACCGGTATTGAATGCTAAAGATTAATTAGTGAAACGAACTCTAGGTTTCTGGCTATCACATACCTGACCAGCCCTCCGCCACTGGTGTTGATGTTGGTTTCTGAATTTTCTCGTGTCATCACTAGAGGGATGACAAGAAAGAAGTAAAGTGTGTAGCTCAATGACATGGTGGGATGGATTTGGTTGAGCGTTGAATTGGGGTAGGTTATGGAAAATAGAGGCCAGGTGGTGCTTGGGAAGAAGTGCTCGCTACATGCCCTTGGCCAGTAGAACATTAATCTCACTGCCAAAAAAACAACAAATGGTAGATGCTACCATCATCATTGCTTCAATACCAAGTTCAAGTGATGTGGGGGTGGGAATAGGGGAGATGGCCACCTGGTGTTCGCCTACAGGAGGTATTGATTCTCCAGCTGGGTTGATTTGGGGATTGAGTTGGTGAGAGTTGGATGATGATGAAGAATGAAAGAGAAGGTCAGTGGAAGAGGGAGTGGATGGAAGGCCCATTTTATATCTTGCGATGCTCGGCAGGGKGATTTGAACAGCTGCAAGTGCTCTACAGTGCTTGTGTGGGTTGTACCCGCTCTTACAAGCTCCAGCTTGGGCGAGCATATAATTTTCATTATCGCACTGCCCGGGCGAGGGTGTACTTGTCAGGGGCGGGAAACTACCTACGCAGGTATGCATCGTAATATCTGCTCGCTTTTGCCAAATCCGGTTTAGAAGGTGCCCATACATAGAATCGTTACTGGTCCGTTGCAAGATGTGGTGGCACGCATGCCGAGACTGAAACAACAGAGTCATCAAGAGCCTGAGTTGAACAAATTCGGAAGCGTCGACTTCGAAATTCTTGGTGTCTCGGCGCCGTGACTGCCAGGCCACGGAAGGCCCGGCTGCTCATTCACGGAGTCTAGTCGTCGTTCTTCCCGTAAGGGGCTGTATATGCTTGTGAGCATCGGCATGAACCCCAAGGAGCTACATCATGTTCGGCAGTGGCAATAGGGGTAATATGTTGAACATGACTCAAGAATTCGCGCACTTGTCTTGTGTCAACTAGATCTGTGACTCAAAAGGTCTTCGCGGACTTTCCTTCCAAGGTTGTTTGTGGAACGAGCTGGGCTGTCATTGTATATGAGGCTATAGCGTGTATAATGACACTTCCCTGCTTTGATGCTCTACTATGACACATGATTTTCCACACAGTAGACTGGCCAAGAAGACATTTGGTTTCTGACAGAAATACCTGCAAGATATTTGACGTATTCATAAGTAGGAGCCCATAATAGTATCTAGGTACATTGCCATATGGGTTTTCATATATGGAGCATTAATAGGGGTTATGGACAAATATTAAATGAATATCATTTAATTTCCAACCAGTATCCCACCAGAAAACGTATTGCTTCGTTCTTCAGGTTTTACTAACACTACGAGATTCTTTCCCGTTCCGTATATTCTATTATATTGCCTTTCCTTTGTTTCCACCTGGGAGGATGGTAGCTTTGCGTGCGGATAATAGCCACTATAACAGTCCCAGAAGCGAACGGCGAAAGTGTTGATTACTAAGCATATTGAAACGCCTTGCCGCAACGTATAGTCATAGCATAGGACACACATTAGGGTAATATAAAAAAGTACCTGGGTATATACCTAATGAATGAAATATGTGAAGATTTACATTTAGTATACTGCAGTTAGTGTCAGGGTATAAACCCTTTAATAATCTACGGCGGAATTCAATAATGTACCTCATACGTATATCTATAAGCTCCAACCAATTTAATGATGAGCACAAAGATTGCGTACCTTAGTAGTTATCGAAAACCGATTACACCTCATTGAATAATTGAATGAATAGGCTACCCACCGAAATGACAACCAATTATACACAGAAGCCGTAAAGCCTATTGTCTAATTCCTATTAAGCTTACGGGTTGTGGAGGCCAACCGAAAAGGTTGCATCCCGCGCAGGAGACTGCCTATTTGGGCAACCCGCTAAGATCTTACTGGACGACCCGACAGCGCGGATACGACCAACGGCAAGTGGGTTTCGATTACATGCACGAAAGACATAGAACACGAGGTAGCGCGCGGCTTTGTGCCCGAGATAGCCTACTTGAATCATCTATCTATCTMCCCGATCAACTGGAATGTGTTTGCGACGTCATTGGTCTTAGCTAAGAGTCTTGGAAGTGAGGGGGGTTTCAATGCTTTTTAACCAMCCCCCCCACGCCCCTCCTTGGAGGATTCAGGCAGCCCTTATGCAAAACTTTAGGTAAGGCGTTAGTTAAATGATTAAGATGAGAGAACTTCAATTCCTTGGCTGTGCTTCATGTTAGGATTATACGGTTTGTACAGGACACCTGACAAGAGTGGTATTACAATACAACATTGTAATCCTACTGTTACAGGAGATGAGGTAATGAAGCGTCTCGTACTACAGAACCACTGATGGTAGATGAACACAGGGTCCGGTCCCTTGCAACTTGCTAGGTTATGTACCTAGCCCTTACCGCTCCCTTGAAAAGCCACCTCGTCCAACATTGGCTGTCGCGAAACGACTCATAGTAAAATGCTCAATTGGAATGGTATATAAATAGTAATTGCCAAGGGATGTTCGTTAACAGATCACAAGCAAATCAAAACGTAGGCAGAATCTTATCTGGATTATGTCTGTATAGTGTGCGATGCAATATGCGGCACCACCTTCGCATCTTGATGTCTCTAAGTTTTGACTTTTTCATCATCATGGGTATCAACCGTTGCAAGCCAGCCAGAAATTCGTCGCCTGACTTTCTACCTCCCCATGCATGCCATGCCAATGTAGCGGCCGTCTCTGTAGAAATTAATAGCCACGCCCTGCGCGTATGTACGATGCAAGCTTTTCTTCGGCCGTTGAATGCCAATGCTCCCCCGACCAATGCAAATCCCATGGGTCTTGATCCTATGTACTCCAAAAAGCCCCAAACTCCGGTGTCGCAAAAAACAAGAGCTACCGTATTCACACACACGAAGTCTCTTGACTTCCAAGGCTCTTGCAAAATCTGTCGAACATTGCTGGTAATGGCTGACATATTTCACCGTCTCCAACAAAAGCCCAACTCTGATGCAATTCTGCAGACTCGGAATGCAAAGAGACGAGCAGATTTAGTATTGGCTTTCGAGATTTTCCTTTCGGTAGAATTCTCTACTCAACGCTTCATCTGCTTACTCGTCGTCCGGGGTTGTCGATATCACTGCGCTTCTCGGAATGACTAATGCCAAATCTCTATTGTGGCAAGAGAACACCCTTCTCATCGCGTGCTAACATGATCTTGGAGACGAGTTTCTCCGTCAGATTTGCACACCAGGGGTCAACATATCCAGTCCAGAGCATCGCAACACCGTAATTCAAAGGAATCCAGAATGGGAGGGAAATCATGAGACGCCATCCACTAGGGAACATGAGCGTGCCATGAATAGTCTCTCCCTTGTCGTTAATGATAGGCGGGGGAACACGTATTCCATAAACCATCCAGCAGAGAACACTGCGCAGGAGAGGGCCGTGAAGTAGGTAAACAGCAAAGGACTGCTTGCCGAACCAGAGAAGATATTTGCTGGAAAGGAAATCGCGTAAAGCGGGGCTGAAGTGCAGTCCTAGGGTTATCAGTTCGAGACCAATTCCAGAGGCAAATCGAGGAAAATCAGGATCCTTAGGCAAGATTGCCTTGAGAACCTTGAATTGGTATCTCGACCATGTTGCCCATTCTGGATGCCCTTCAGGATATGATGCAACGTAGAGACCCAGGAAGAGGAAAGTCGCGGCCAAGAACTGGGACATCTTGGGTCGACGAGTTAGCCACTCGGTGGCGGGAGGGKGGTTTTGTAGATCGCAGAGGAAGACGCCCCAGAAAAATTGCATTCCGAAAGCCGCTGTTACAGTGTTAGATAGAGTACCAAGGTGAAGAAAGGGGGAAACATACAATCAGATGCTATCCAGAAGTATGCAAACATCATCAAGCTCAAGATCATTCTGAACTGGGGTCGGATGTAGGCGGTCGCAACAACAAAAGTGTATACCTCCATGCTTCCCTTCAGCAATGGCAGTAGTGTCCACTGGTTGCCATCGTAGGCATTTTGGCCCCTCGTCCATGTTGATATGATGTTCTGAATCAAATGCTTCACCGACTGGTACACATTTGCCTGGCGGTCGGGCGCGGTCTTACCACACCACCAACAATCACTCTGCTTCGCGACCAGGAACATCCCCAAGTTTGCCATGACCCATATGATTACGGTTGCGAGGGCGCAAGGAATAACCAATCGAGGGACACGGCGGAGAGCGGACTTGGCGATGGACGTGAAGGCGGCATCTTGGTTGTTCTGTCGGTACAACTTGATGGGCTTCAGAGCACAGACGTAACCGGTAACAAATGAGAAGATAGTGACGCCGATTCGACCCTGAACGAGGATTCGCAGGAAAGGTAGTTGCATAGGCCGGGGCTGGGCGCCCTCGTGGGAGGCCGGGAGGAAGAGCTCGCCATCAAAAGCTCTGGCGATATGCGTTAACACTACTAAGGTGGACGCAAAACCTCGGAGGCCCTATAGACGAAACTGTGTTAGCAGACCACTTCGGAAAACGGTTGAACCTAGATTTTGGACTCGTGTTATGTCGTCCCCAGCTGAAACTCCGGGCCTAATAGAGTACGTCAAAGTCGCCCGAACTCCATTTTCCATCGGCTAGTAACCGCCAGAATGCGGCTACAAAACGTTGCTCAACACCAGATATTTCATCCCTTGTTACTTCCTCCATGAACTATAATCCTAGGCCTGGAGAACTGCTTTGCCAACTCCGAGTTGTATATCCGCCATAACTCCGGTATTAAAAAAAAACCACTTCACTTACATCGACCCATTTAACATTTCCTTCCTTGCCGATAGCCATAGTGACGAGGTGTCGCGTGGGATCGCAAGGGTTGTGTTGTACCGAATACGCTATGTCATTCCTTGGCGAATAGAGTTCGATCAGAAATATAAAAGCTTATACAGCAAGAATTGAAGACTAAAACAGCAAGCACCCAGTCAACCTGAAGAGTCGGAACAACCAGAATGACGTTGGTTCGTCAGTGTAGATGGTGGCTGTCTTAGGTGGCTGATTTAAAGGACGTGAGCGAGCGGATAGGGAATATGATGGGTTCGGGTTTCGACGGGCGCGCGCAGCACAGGGGGAAATGTGCACTAAATTCGGCAGGATGCGTCGCTGAGGCGATTAAGAGGCGACGAAACGGCTGATGAAGTGGTCCAATTGGCCGGAGGGCACCCGTGCGGGTAGGTAGGAGCGATATTAGGTTAGATTGATACTATTCTGGCACGCACACACGCACGCGCACACGTCACTCAGTGCCAGGCTCTCTGGTTGAGGATGATTAAAGGGGATAATAGAGAAAAGAACAAGAAAGACAGGATCAGAGGTCAGTTCCTATGCACACACGGCGGAATCGCAAAAAAAGAAAAGAGGGAGACGGGGAAGTGGGAGGATTTTTCTAGAGGAAGTAATAAGGGGTCGACGATTGAGACTTGGCAAACAGGATCGATTGTATTGATTTGATGTGTGGACTCCCCCCATCTGATCAGGATAGACGGCGGCTTGGCGAGAAGCGAGAATTGGAGCGGTGCAGTTCGAACAGCGCTCTCTTGGTCGAGAACAACCTTGTGAGCGCGAAGCGACGGGACCAGGTTCTGGACTCCACAACAAAATCCATTCAGCCTCTTCTGAATTAGACCTTAATAATAAGATGGATGATTATGCAATTGCGTATGTTCTGTATTCCACCTGACACGAAGAAGGAGGCATCTTACCAGCTTACCCCCTACATGTATGGGGTATGTATCTGACAACTCCATCGAATTCGTCATTGCTCTTCTTCTTTTTTCATTCCAATTCCAACTCGCAGGTGTCGATAAGTAAGGTACGTTACATGAAGTACCGTATCAACTGCCTGAAAAAGCCAACGGAGTGGGAAAAAATGCCTGACTAAACTGGATCCGGTAACGGTTTAAGGTAAATTGAGTGCTAAGTCAGTGGGGGTCAATGCCGTCGATGTGCTATGATAGGCCAACTCCACTATGTGGTCCAGGCCTCGGCTTGCCTTTTCCTTTTTTTCAGAAGTACCCGGAGTAGCACAGAAGCTGCAATAAGATCAATGGGGCAGGCTACATAGCACCTATCAACACGCTACATCTATGTATTCAGGTACTTCCGCTATCACCTATCAAAAACCTGAATGTTAGGTCTGCTTCGCTTTCAATCATTCAGACTCCCTTTCTTTGATGCGCTTCCATCTCTATCTTCAGTTCCATCCGGCATTCATCTCATAGCGCAGTAGTGGAAAGCTTAGCGACCTCCCACAAGACACACACGCTGTACCTAATCCCCATTCCCCGGATAATCGGCATTGACAAGAGTCTTGGTGCGTATTTTAACTCGTCCAGCGCCTCTACCAAGAGCCTTGGCAGTGCAACCAGCAAATGCTTGGCCTCTTATTCCATGCCCGATTATACTCTGAACAGACAGTGTACGAGTCATTTGGTATCCCATTTTCTCGCTTTCCCTGCAAAAAGCCCGTAAACTCTGACCCCCTCTTCTTGTACCACCCCCTTTCAACCCGCGCTTGTATCAGCCGCCTCCGCCCTTCGAGAGTCCGAACGGCTCGTGTCGCGGCCAAGACTCGCTGCATTCCTTGTTTCTTGTTTCCCCCGTGTCCAGCGATCCCCGCCTATGTAAAGAAGACAGCGCATCCGGTATCAGACTGCGATCCTATCTCCCAGCAAATATGCAGTGGTTGGAGGGTGCGAAGAAGATCACGATTTTGCTCCTACGACCTGCCAGAGTCCGCTAATGCCACGCTGCGGCCAATGAGGCTCCAAGTGCACCGTTGCTTTAGCAGGCCCTGCCCATTGATCGGCATGGCGAATGACCTCTGCTAATCCTGGATAGGCATGTCCATGTATATTGTTATTTCTCCCATCACACTATTCCGCCGAGCTGCTGTTTGTTCAAGCTTATCTCCACACGATTTTCTATAAACTCTGGAGACGCATGGTTTCACTTTTGAAGTTCACCATTCTCTTCTGGACGCTCTATGGCATTACATTACACATGATAGCCAAATGAGTATGGAGACGGAAGGCTTAATAAGCCCTCACCGGCTTTGTCGACGGGCTTGGCGACATCTGCTAATGCAACCGTGCGATCGCATACCAAACTCATGGGATCATTGTTACACCCGTCACATCTATCCGCCTCGCAACACAAACGGGCAGGTATGTAGGTACTGTAGGTTGATAGGTACATGTATGAAGCCATCCAATGCGGCGCAAACTTGTCGGCTACATAGAGCAAGGGGTAGCCACTGTGGCGGAAATGCGCATGCGACCGCGGAATACACTAGCGAAGTGAGCCTTAAACTGCTTTCACATTAGCGGAAGCCCCAGCGCGTGCTAGCCGTGGCGAGCAACATTCCCCATATGGAATTGTCGAATTGGCTAGCTGGCTAATCATGGATACGCTTACGCGTCTTCAATCTCCCTTGGACCTTTTGATTAGCGGACCCCTATCTCTGGTATCAGCGCTAAAAATTCACCAGCCCTACATACATGTATGCATCGTCAACAGCCACACGATGGCAAACTACTAACATATGTACAGTACATTTGACCCCGCTGGATCCGATTGTATGGAAGGTTTCACCCCACGCTAAAGTTTGCTGACTTAATGAGTTGGTGAAACTTGTTAAACTGAGACGCCTGGAGTTCGGATGTTTCTGCCCCGGGAACTGTAGCTGTTGCGACCGTCAGTTACCAAAGTGCAGGTAGGTATGTAGGTGGGAGGTAGGTATCCACCTGGCTCAGATTCCTCCCATTCTCAAAAGATCGTCGCCATGAACATGTTTGCACGGCCCAGCTTCATGTTCGGTGAGCAAACAAGTAGCACTAGAATGGTAGTCGAGATAGCCGTGTTGCCGCTCTCGGGAAATCGGCACGGACAAGACGGCACCGGTGTTCCTGGGCGCCCTGCATATAAGAGGCACCGCCAAGGGCCAAGAATTCACAAAGGCTTTCAGCTCTCGAATAGTGTACAGCCTAGCGATCCCATTCACACCTTTGCCATGATTGCGGCTCATTTGATCTTCTATTTTTAATTGGATCCGGACCCTGAAAAGACATCATACCGTGTAGATTCGTCATTTGGGCAGGTTTCTAGAGCTCCAAACATCCCCACGGCCAGGGGCGTCGAGACTCGCTCAGTACGGTGATCTCGGAGATCATACAACGTCTACGTAAGCGGGAGCGTTTCCGAAACTCGAAGATCACCTACAATCGAAGCCCGCGCGTTGACCACCCTTGAAACATTGTCGAAGAATCAGATCTCGCTCACCATCAGCCGACGGCGGTTTGTCCTCATCCCCGCATTTAGTCTTCGATGAGTCGGGGTCAGAGCTGGCGCACCTTCAGTACGAATCGGTTAGACCTAGCCAGCACACACCCAGCTTTCTATCATCGTATTCATTTGCCATACGAAATTCGGCCAGTAAGAAACTCGATGCGTTTCTAGTTTGGGGAAGCTGACCGCTTAATTCGGCCGCCACCCTCCTCTTTTCGTCGAAGCCCTAATTATAACCCCGCGAGAAAGACGTAACATCGCGCCGCCAAGATGACGCGTCAGGTCTGAGTTATTACGGTGAGAATCTCCCAAGCCCTGTCTGCTTCCCACGAGACCCAGGACCCCTGAGCGCCAAACAAATGCATCATATCGTACTGGAATGAATCGCTCGAATAGCTCGCCCAATATGACTTAGTCGGTTCAGGCATGGCAATAACCTCGTTTGGGCCGGCGAATCACATATCTAGGCGATGCACGACCGTTTGTTCTGTAGGTCGCCATCCCGTCGGGAGCCTGGGTATGTAGTACTACCTTGGCGCTATGCAGAATGACACATTTCCCGAGGGCTACTCGGTGGTCCATCGAGTCCGCTTTGTGCTGGCGTTCTACGGACCGTTCCAGCGACCCAACACAAGCTTTCTCGGCTTTACCTGTTGCGGTTTGTATTTTCATGCATCCGTGCCCCTGTTAGATATAAGCCGCTCCCACCCCCTATGTGATGGTGAAATTGTAACGTTGTCGACTCATTGTGGTTCCATCCTCCTGGGTCGTCCAGTCAAATTAACGCACGTTGGTCGTATTTGTTCGGGACAATGTCCTGTGATGCTCCTAATTATTTAGTCGAATGTGCCGCAGTTCGTATAGGTTTGATGGCATTCTGAGATTGAGCCAACAGCCAGAATCACGTGGATTCAATGGCATCACTAACCAATCCCAATCCATCAGTCTCAACCCTCTCACGCCGTATCCAGAAGCAAGCCAAGACATGCCTAAACGAGTCATATCCCATCGGACATCCGATCGAGGAAGCGGTAGAAGCCACGACCCCGACATCTTAATAGTCACGAATTTCAAACCAAAAGAGCTTCGCTACCATGTAATCCTATATATCGTCGTATAAATGGTATGAACATGTCTACTCTGGGTATTCCAAGACGTGGTCCAACTCACTATCTGCCTCGAGCTACCATTGATCCCCAGTAGCATGTTTCCTGCATAGCCCATCCGAATCATGCGATAGGGATCAGTCCGTCGAAGTGCCATCCTAATTTATCACCTATGAAACCTAAAGCCTTTTATTAGCATATCAAGTCAACTAGGAAGCATCTATACAACTATAATGGCAAGCCCTGAGACATTAATTCGGATATCAATTGTCCCCACTGTGAGCGAGTTAGTGTTGCTCTGCTTGACCACTGCGATAGAACTAAAAGCCCCAATCTACCACGCCGGTGAGGCTTAGTATACCCCCAAAGGAATAATGAGTCTGAAGTTGCTTTTTGGAACCGAAAACACCGCTCAAACTTTGTATTTCTGAAGCCAGATCTTATCAACCTCGCCGCTGTCTGAACAGTCTTCCCGCAGACAAGACTGCAAAGGACATACTGAGAAGGATAGAAATAACAAATCTCCAATACACCTACTACAAGAATATTCTATGACTTCCAATATGACTAAGGTTCCCATAGGATTCGAATCACAAGAAAGGCGTAGGTGGCCGTGCCTTGATTACCTGTCAGTATACTGAACCGAGCGATGGCGAGAACATGTGGGCCTCACCCCATCGTGTGGCTCTACTTAGTATAATATCCTGTTGTTTCCGTCGTAGATATAATATTTTCTATGTAGCTAATTTATCCCTGAACTTACTGTCGTCGCCTAGAGTTGGCCGTGTCATCGACTAACTGTGAGATGTTACCACGGTATGGCTTAAGGAGTACTAAGGGGGGCTGATTGAAGTATATGTGTCAAATCTTGTCAAGTTAGACTTTCCGTAATTTGCGATATCGCGACAGTTTTTACATGCTACGTTATACTATAAACTGCCATCCTAGTCCATCTACAATATGCCTAGAGGCGCTTTGAAGGACCATAGATCAACCATGATTAGCTACGTGTTTGGTAATCAGCTTCCTGAATGAAAGGCTTATGGTTCTAAAGGACATGTATAAAGACTCATGAGTTGCAGTACATTAAATTACATTTTGAGTTTCGTATATTCTCAACACAATACTGCCCGTCATTATATACTAGCAAAGTCTATCCAGATTTTAAGAGCCCCTGAATCTCAACGCCACGCTACTAACAAATAAACACCACCAGCTAATGCTGTCAAGCATTATAACACGACAGAAAGTAGCACTTAGTTGAAAAGCAAAGCAAGCTGCAGTTGGACTACAGGTCGTATTCAGAAAAACATATCTCGATCTTCCCATCAATAGGGGGGACATAATGATATTTCTCAAAGAATGAATCTCCTGCCGCCACGGAGACCCCTGTCTTTACATACCTGTAGACGTAGAGTGAAGTCAAGTGGACGACTTCGCCGATTCGCCGAGTCCTCGTAATTGCTCCGGTCGTTAATACATGTGAAGCCGCTGCCGAGCCTGAGGTGGCTTTTGCGCTTAGATGGAAATACTAAACTCCTAGATCTCTCGGCTAGAATTTCACGAAAAACATAGATCGGTCTTTATTCCATCCGAGGAGACTTCACCTTGAGCAACAAGTCATGACCAATTGGTTAAAGACCGACATTCGAAAAATGTCCTTGTATGTGACACATGATTGAAGCTATCCATCAATATTGAAGCTTTAAATTGGTAACGTCATTCCCTCCTTTTCATCAATACGCTTTGGCGAATCGGCCGTTTGTTTACACGGCTTGTCGATGTGGTTAGCTGCAGCCTGACAAATCGTGAGGGCTGCTTGCATGTTTCATGTTCCATTTGTCATTTTTCATATTTTCAATTTTTCACTTGCTGCCTAATCTGATATGCACCCAACACAAGACCGAGTATTTGACCTTCAACCTCCAAATCTCAATCTAGATCCAGGATACACGAGCTAATCGATGTCTCAATAGTTTAAGGACATGGCATCCTTGGGGCCTTCGTTGAGCAACGAGAGCCAGCTGCGGCTCGAGGCCTGGCGCGCCTCTTTGAGTCCCCTAACTGTCGATATCGTCGGCGACTTTGCCGGCAAGGAATTATTCGCTATACACGGCGAAGCCCTCATCGCCCACTGCATCCCAGCGGCGCAAGTCGATTACTTACACGGCTTCCAGTTATTACATGCCGTCCACGCTGTAGAGTCCTTCTTGGGCAAGCTACGGGACCGCGGCTGTAACTTTCATATCGTCTGGTTTGACAGTCACAAGGATCTATGCATCCCCCATTGCGCTTCCGAAGAATACGGTTACAAGTATATCTTAACAAGAGCCATCCTTATCCAACACTTTGCTCGCCAATCCACATCACAGATCAGCTATCGGTTCGACAGTGTCGACTGCGAGGCCTTCCGCCAATACCTAGCATGCAATCCTCAATATTTCTTCATGTGCTCGGACGGCCGAGCTACTCATTCAAGCCTACATCCTTTTACTATTGGCCATTTGAGTATCGGGTATCACATGTCATTCTCTGGTTATTGTGTTGCCTTCATTGATGAAATCAATTTTACGAGTTCGAAGGTGAGTATTATAACATCGGTCAACTCTAATTATGCCTCTCTCTAATTCACTCGTAGGCTTATATCTCCATTGCGMCCCCCTCAGGGAAGATTGCCCGTCTTCAGCAAGACCAGCCGGTCGGATATCATGATGCCGCACGCAGGGCTCCTGAGAAGCACTCCCAACTTAACCAAGGAATTTGTCAGCGTGGGGATCTGACCTCTCGGGATATCATCACACTCCACGCACTCTCTCGTGTCTTGCATGGCCAAGCAACCGACAAGGACATGAAGGGGGCTGTCTGTATTCTGATTCAACTTGTATGGCTTCGTCACTGCCAGCTTGAACAACGCCCTGTCTCAGAACAGGTATCCGGGGAAGTGGGTGGCGGGAGCATGAAAGAGTTCTGCAAAGCTGCCACGGACATCATCGATGCAGAGATCAGCGAAGAGATCCCGGCGGCTAAGTGGGATCTATTCGACTTCATTGATGGACGATTATACCACAAAATACGCATGAATATTTCGGACCTACGGTTGCCCGACGCCCTAAGAACTGAAGTTTCTGACTTAGCTAAGACCCTCGCTGACCTGAGCGGAGTGGATGTTTCGGGGATGATTCCTGGTCATCTTGCAGACGTGGAGAAGCAGGTCCACGAGCGATGGGATATTTCCCCGGACCAGAACAGACCTTCAGTCCTCTCATTCAGCCACCCGGTCATCGACCAATACTTGCAGCACGTTCAACTAGAAACAGAAGAGGACACCAAGCCCCCATACTCTCAGGTCTTCGAGGAGCTGACTCACTGGCATAACGCCAAGAAGCCCATTGACCCCAAACACGTTCCAAAACCTCCTGGGTTCTATGCTCGCAGGAGGAACCAGAGGTTTATGGCGAATACCATCGCCTACTCCGCTAGCTTGACCGGCGCAACGGGAAAGAACATTGACCCTGAAGTCATTGTCGCGCGCAAGTCCACAGAGGACAAGAGTGCGAAGCCAGCGGGTGGATCGAACAACGATTGGAAGCTCGCGTTGAAAGAAAAGGCTTCTTCCAAGAACAAGAAACAGCCTGCGAAGGGCGGCGCCCGTGCCGGGAAGCAGAAGGCGCTCGAAGCGGCAGAGGCAACGCGGGCGGCGAAGAATGAAGGGAAGTCTTTGACGGTCATCGAATCTTGGAGAGACCGACTGCCCGAGTTCGAGCATGAAAGGTCCTTGATCAAGCGCTTCCTCAAGGTAGAGAAGCATCTGTTGGGTCTCTCGTCACAGATAAGGTTGCATGTCGACGCAGAGATTTCCTTGTACATTTGTCACATCTTGACGTTATTGCGCCGAAGCGGCGGGKTCCCAAAGCAGAATGGTAAGCAATCCACCGCAGAAGTAATGAAGGCTAGCTAATGACTCTAATCCAGTTCCACATATCGATGCCATTCTGTGGTCGAAGGTCCTTGGGATGAATGGGCTATTTCTTACACGAGAGATTGCCGTCAAACTAGGTCTTCTATCTAACAGCCTAGGGATCCCCTTAGACCTTGGCTCATCCTCTGCCTTACCTAACAGGGAATTGCCTTTCAAAATGACCGATACTGAAATCAAGCGTATCGCATATCCCGAGCCGGTGAACTTTCAACTCGAGTTCTGTGGCCCATATATGGAGCGAAGTTTCGACTCAGCACCAGATGAGCGAGTTCCTTTCCAACCTGATGCGTGGCAGAGAAAGGTTCTCGATGCCATTGATGCTGACAAGAGTCTCTTTGTCGTCGCACCCACATCGGCTGGAAAGACCTTCATCTCGTTCTATGCTATGAAGAAGATTCTGCAGGCTAACGATGACGATGTTATCGTATACGTCGCCCCTACAAAGGCTCTAGTGAACCAGATCGCTGCCGAGGTACAGGCACGGTTCTCCAAGTCGTATCATAATCACGAAGGACGGTCCGTATGGGCTATCCACACGCGCGACTACCGCGTTAACAATCCCCAGGGCTGTCAGGTCCTGGTAACGGTCCCCCACATCCTGCAGATTATGCTTTTAGCGGCCTCCAACGCCAAGGGGCCCAACTCATGGTCCCGCAGAGTCAAGAGGATCATATTCGACGAAGTCCATTGTATTGGCCAGGCCGAGGATGGTGTTATCTGGGAGCAGCTGCTCCTGCTAGCCCCATGTCCTATCATTGCCCTTTCGGCAACCGTTGGAAACCCTCTTGAGTTCAAGGAGTGGCTAGAGGGGGCGCAGAAGGTAAAGGGGTTCGATCTTGACATGATCATCCATGGATCCCGATACTCTGACCTTCGGAAGTATATCTACGATTCTCCTCCACCTTTCGAGTTCAAGGGCCTTGAGCCTATTGAACGGCTCCCTTTCCCTGGTTTGGAGTCAGATGCGGGCGTATCTCGTCGGTTCGCTTTTGTGCATCCGGTAGCGGCACTAGTTGGAAAGTGAGTTAACTTCCTATGGGGTTTTCCCAAACCATTACTAACAGGTTGTGACAGGAACCCCGACACCTTGAACGACACGAGCCTAGAGCCCCGAGATTGCCTTACCCTCTGGCAATGCATGAAGGGGTATGAGAACGACCGCTACAAGCTTGACAAGTCATTAGACCCTATGCATGCCCTTCCCAAACTACCTAAGAAGTCCGACATAGTTCGGTGGGAAGCTTCTCTGAAGAGAGCACTGGGTGCCTGGATGGTTGACCCTGACTCTCCCTTTGAGGCTCTTCAGGAGCACCTTAGGGGTAAGCGCTACATTGATTTGAACCTTATTCACCCCCTGAGAGAGACTGCTACCGTCGAAAAAGATAAGTCCACCGTATACGGCAAGTCGATTTTTACGCTAGCTCTAGACCTTCGAGCATGCGGTGCATTACCCGCAATCTTCTTCAACTACGATCGCCTCGGATGCGAGGCTCTACTTGGAACCCTCCTTAAAACACTCCAGTTAGCAGAGGAGAAGTACCGAGACACCAGTCCAGTGTGGAACGCGAAGATCTCCGAGTTTGAGAAGTGGAAGAGAGCATGCACCAAGACTCAGGGTAAGGCCGAAAAGGCCTTGCGTAGTCGCAAGGGCGAAGATGGCAAAGGCATGAGCAAGCTAGATATGGCTCGAGAGGKGGGCAGCCAGGACGAAAGCCCCTGGAATAGCTTCGATCCCGACGTGCCTCTGCCTGAGTTTAGCTTCGTAGATACAACTAAGATCTCTAAAGCTGAACTGGAAGAGCGACTTGACACCCTTCAGTATCACAAGATCCGCCCACATTTCATCGAGGCGTTGCGAAGAGGGATAGGAGTTCACCATGCGGGTATGAATCGACAATATCGCCAGGTGTAAGTTGACTTCCTCTTTAAGAGCCTAACAGGTGCCAAGCAATACTAACTGTTTTCAGCGTCGAAATGTTATTCCGAAAGGGTTACCTGACGGTTGTGGTGGCGACTGGCACTCTTGCCCTTGGTATCAACATGCCCTGCAAAACGGTCGTGTTTACGGGAGACTCGGTGTACTTGACTGCCCTCAACTATCGACAGGCTTCTGGTCGTGCCGGACGTCGAGGTTTCGATGTGTTGGGTAATGTCGTATTCCATGGTATCCCGCCTAAGCGCGCCCTTGAGATCATGTCGGCCAGACTACCAGACCTACGAGGACAGTTCCCAACATCTGTGACACTGGTTTTACGCTTATTTGGACTTCTCCATGGCACTAACAACTCAGAGTACGCCACCAGGGCTGTGAAGTCCCTGCTAACACAGACCCGACTGTACCTTGGCGGCCCGGCAGCACAGATGTCAATCGAGCACCACCTGCGATTCTCAATTGATTATTTGCGCAGACAGCACCTCCTATCAGAGGACGGAACGCCACTCAACTTCTCTGGTCTTGTAGGCCACCTCTACTTTACCGAGAACGCAGTCTTCGCATTCCACTCCCTCTTGAAGGAGGGCTACTTCCACGACTTGTGCTCGGGGATATACAAGGAGCAGAACGACATCATTCTCGAGATTCTACTTGTTCTCTGCCATCTCTTTTGCCGCGTCCCCTGCCACAAATACCGAGACGCGTCGTGGATTGAGAACGTCGTTCATCGATCTCCATCGTTGGTCCTTCTTCCTAATCTCCCGAAGCCAGCCGAACAGGTCCTAAGAGACCACAATGAGGAGACTCTCACGATCTTCCAGAACTACGTGAGCACCTATACGTCGCAGCACCTCGGCACTACACCCGATATCCAGCTCCCATTCACCGAGTACAAAGTAGAGCCCAGCTCGCCTCGCGATATGACATCCATCCTACCCTCCCTCAAAAAGACAATCGTGCGCTCGCCCTTCGCCGCACTCTCAGGCTTCACCGACGAATTCGAGACGATCGGGGAGCTATGCGACAACGTTCGGGCCGGCGTGTTCCTCGAGGAATCCGCAATCCCGTACATCCCAATGGCGCCGCACGAGACGCGCGGGGTGCCGTGGAACGCGTACATCTACGACTTCTTCAAGCACGGCGACATGGGCGCGCTGGTGCGCGACAACGGCATCAAGGGCGGCGACGTGTGGTTCCGCCTCAAGGACTTCTCGCTGATCCTCGCCACCATCGTCACGAGTCTTGCCAACTCCCTGAGCCCCGACGCGGAAGTTGATGATGCCGCCATGATCGACATCCAGGACGCCGGCGACATCATCGAGGAGAACGAGGATTTCAGCGCCGCTGAGGGCAAGAAGGACGTTGTGAGCACGACTGAGGGGCTGGCGAAGCTGCAGGTCGGCAAAGCGGAAACTCGCAGCAAGGGCAAGGGCAAGAAGGCGGCCGTTGCTGACTCCTGGGATGCCGGGTCTTCGGAGAGCGAGACGGATGCAGACGACGCAAGCAACTCCCATCCGACCCGCAAGACGAAGCGTTCGAGCAACGCTAGTAGCACCGGCCCTACCTCGCCAAGCTGGTCGTCGCAGGGCAATTCCAAGTCGTTGGCCAATGTGTACAAATACTTCAAGATGCTGCACGAGCAGTTCAACGAGAAATTCCTGAAGGTCTGGGCTTAAAGAGGTCAGGGATAGGAGGGTTATTAATGCACAAGTAGCTATTAGTTGGTTTCAATATAAATTATCAGTCACCTCGTGGTACGCGTAGTCGTATTTTAATACCTTGCTGGATCAAGTCATCGTTACTTAACCATTGACATAGTAATAAGGCGAGTTGTAGACCGAACAAGCTCAGCAATCAATCCTAGAGTAGGCAGAGGCACCATCATTGCGCCTAGGACTCACCCTCTCTTCCCGAAACACCTTGTTTGCGTTGCTCTGCCGCCTTCGCCGCCGCCTTCTCCGCCTCATTTGCCTTCTTACCTCCATACTCGCCATTAGGTGTTCTGATCCATTGAGGCCACGCCACCACCGAATACCCCGACTCAGCAGCCGCGTCCTTCCTCACCATGACGTAATTAGCGAACATGGTCAACAGCGTGTGTGCGGGTTCGCTCAGGAGGGGTCTATTATCAGCCAGAGCTCTGATGACGGCGTCCTCGATATCCCAGTTCCTGGATTCTTCGTCGGGACGGTACGGGCAGTCTTCGGCGAGGATGATGACGAGGTAGGCTTGGTCGAAGTCGAACGCGCTGAAGAAGTAGCTCACGTCTTCGACGAACCCGATCCGGGCTCCGAGGTACTCTCTGAGGTTCTCCCTGTTCGCTTCGATGTACTCCTTGGCCTCCTCCTCTCGGAGGGGGTCTGGGACGCTCGTCTCTATGCCCGAGGACATTGGGTGCTGGACGAGTGCGACGCGCACCGTGGATGTTCTTGCTAGGCTTAACGGCGAACAACTAATGCGGAATGACCGGGTGATGTTGGATGGCCTTCGACTTGGCCAAGTCGCAATAGAGTCTCTGCTACTGGTTCGAGAAATGGCGTTTACCGTGACCTGGGGCTCGGTTCGGGATGTACCTTCAGATTGAATATTATGACGATAATGCTTTGCCTTCGCGTATGCGATCAATGTTCTTTACGAGGGAAAGATTATGCCAATCTCAATAGCGGAGTCAGGGCTGATCGCTTGTCGAAACAAATATTGAAAATGTGAATTGGTTTTCTTCCAAGCAGGGAGTGCTTTGGGGGTTGAGCGAAGCTATTGGCGAGGAGCGGGTGAATGAAAGTTTCATGTCAACGTACGCTCTTGCGTACATGTGCCTACGTTAGGTAATTATGATAGGAAGAAGTTTCCTTGGATCCGGTTTCATCGCGCCTTCTTCTTGTACCTACACCTTGGTGCATTATCAAGGATAAAGTGATAGGTTTTCAACTGGGTCTTGAGACTTCCCTATTCTTCCCATAGTCTACCCATCGTTGCCGACTGGAGACTCATATCCTCAACTACAAGATCCCTTTTCGGGGTCAACCACAAGTATAACAAGCAGACCGGTAACCCCATGAAGAGAATAGTTTAAGCTACGGAATCTTCATCAAGATCTACGGGGGTAAATGGCTTGAGTTACCATGCGACTTTAGTGCTCGTAAAGAAAGCTCCTTAGGGATCTCCTTTAAAAGCGATAGGCCTGTAGCGTTGAGTTTTGTGCTAGGTACGTTGGGTTTGCAGGTCGTTAAGATGTCTTGAACAGGGAGAACAAAATTACACAAGCATTCACCAAGCATTCAACAAGCCCCCTATCGATAGAATATGGAAGAGTCCTTTGTATCGAAGGCGGTAAACTTAATGGAAGACAGTCACATCTTTAACGTGGGTTCTACGTTAAGAAAACGAATAAGAAGACGGTGGTAGAGGGATAGCTACTGCTATAAAATTATAGCAGAGACGAGAATGTATTGATGATATCTATGTGTAGGAGGGTGACGCCGTGTACGCCATGGCTTCGCGCATATTGGCTAGTAATAGTCAGGTTCGGATAGGTGATTGTGTTGTCGAAGACTTGTTGGAAGGCTTTCTCGTACTCGGGGTCGTACTGGATTTTGCTAACTAACGGGACCGCATCATTGGCTCTGGGAAGATTTGCATTCGGCGGTTTTAGCCTAGAGAGCGGTATGGACGTAATTCTGCCTTCGTATGATCGCTGCAGCGAGTTGGCGAGATATGTTGCGGTATCTTCATTATCAACCACGTAATGGAACAAACTAGCACCAGCAACCTGCTCTACCCTGTCATAAGGCGCGAGGAACATTAGCGGGACTGCGTGGGTTTCTATTGGGGATCATGGACTAACCTATTGGGTGGTTTCGTACTCGCCGCCAGGGGCGACCACCTCGTTAGGCCAAAGGAGCTTTACAAAGCCCGACGCCGAGTCGTCACGCTTGACGACTAGAAAGTCGTATATATCGTAAAGATATATTGGCGCGTGTTGGAGGTGAGGGAAGGCCTTGTATGACTTCATAATGCCTTCGAGGATGCTCTCAACGTAGTAAAGCTGGGGCGTTCCCGGTTGCCAGGGGCATCGGTCGTGGAGGACGACGACGAGGTACGGGGAATTGTCAGTAGTAGAAATGAAAAAACGCACTTCATCGAAGCACTCGACGCGCTCGACGAAGTAGTTGGAGATTTTTTCTTTGTTCTCCTCAAAGTAGGCTTTCGCCTTCTTGTTCTCGTCAGGAGGGTTTAAGTAGGGCATCTTGTGGTTGGGCGCGGCGGGCGATGAGTTTGGGTGTAGTATGGGTATTGTCGTAATATGAGTATTGTCGTAATATGAGTATTGTCGTAATATGAGTATTGTCGTAATATGAGTATTGTCGTAATATGAGTATTGTCGTAATATGAGTATTGTATGGTTGTGCTGTGAACGAGAGTGTGAAGACTGGCGACAAGAAGGGGACGGCAATTCTACATTTATATCCATCAATTTTCCGCCGCCAGAGGAGCCTAAAGTTAAATCAGCGGCGCACACAAGGTGGACGGTGCAAAGCAAATCACGTTCCAAAAAGGATTTTGAATGTGATAACATAGGGGTAAGTGCGCCGTCATGGTAGGTGCAACAACCTACCTGAAGGACATTTTTCTTGGCACTTGCCTATGTATTCTACGGCGGAGGGTACGAACTAACCATAATAAGCCTTCACGGGCATAATTTAGTAGCTATATAGGCAGTAACGCTGACTCAGTCCTCTAGGTTGAATTCATTTTTGTTCTGTTGTATCAAGATCAACTGTGTTGGGGGAGTTGCCCATAACTCCGCCAAGGCTGAAGACGCCGTAGCCCCTTCAAGGCTGCGAGGTACAGGCTCATATTTGGTCCCGGTACGTCTTTCTCCCCCCTTTTGAACGTACTTCCTTATTTTAAACTGTGAATTGTACTGTACATTGGGTACTTGCCTCGGTATACCTCGAATATTCTCACCTACTGGCACTTACGCTACGTTGAGACCCAATCAAGGCGCCGATACGTTTCCTTGCAAGTGTTGACTCTTGCCTGTACCCCTTGCTCTTGAAAATTCTCGCAGTTTCTCCGCTCCTACTGTCAACTCTCATCCATGTATGACTCTACGTTTCCCGCACAATCTGGGTAATCACCTCTTATGTGCTATATGATCAAGCAAGAGCCAGTATATCTGGAGCTTGTGTGACTGGAGAACCTGTGTTACCACACTTACGTTGGGATGAAAGGTCAGATTCTAGTGGAAAAGGGGTATCTGCTTCGTGAGTCTCAACAATTGGCGTTCCTCGCTGAGCAATTTGTAATTCGTGCTGCCCTAGTGCATCTACCACGAGACGACAATGACACAAGCCTGGGAATCTACGCACCAGATACATCCAATGCCTTCAAATAGACTGAATGCAGTGAGGTATTCTATTTTTTCGATACATGTAAGTGGTACTGTAGATCCAGGCTCAGGGGCTAAGAAGTGGGTCCACATTAGTGCACCCCGTTGAAGGGCGTCAGATTAAATGCCCCTTGTGCGGTTAACACTGTGACGTACTATGCAATTCTCTCTTATCTGATGTACTGTATATCACAGTATTAGCCACACATGGGGCATTTAATTCTGACGCCCTTCTGGGAGGACATAAGAGGTACCTGTTGATGGTCACTAACACCTACCACCTAGTAATTGATCTAAAATCAATGATCCACGATTTACCAAATATTACATTTTACACTACTCACGTCCTAGATAGGGTTAGCCGGTTTCCCCAACATCCTGATGCACCTATGAGCTTCCGTGAATTTATGTACCTAGGTACCTGTCAAAATATCGTGTCATATCTTGGATCGTCGTAGTTGGCTCGAATTCCACCTTGAAGTTACATGGTTCACAATACGTTAAGAGTTGGATGACAACTTTTACTAGCCTGTATTTCATGCAAAATCGAGCCACATAATGAATTGGTGAGCTCCATTGCACTCGTACCGCTGGGGGCTAGCTGGAGAACTCAGCTGCACTCAATGGGTACCTACCTAACCTAGGTACCTACCTACCTAAGTCATATATCGGCTTCTCAGAGTGTAGGTGTATTGCGATATGTCGGACAATGGAATGTAGCCTTTCCTCACTTCCGCATAAAGACCAATGTATAAGCTTGTGCCCTGTTACAATAAATAACCTTGAGGCACACAGTTCGCCTAAGCTATCCGTACTGCTGGTAGCGAAGCTGAGATGTTCGATCTTCCGGCTATGATATATTCCATGCGGTGTTAAAGGGATCGGGTGGAGTTCCAGGGAGTACACTTACCACAGCAATTTTCACACATGGCTCTCTAGGTCTTCCAAGAGGCAAAAAGTGTTCTTGGAGGTGGACGACCGAATTCGTGATGATTAAACCGGTGTAAAGCCGCCTCTCTCAAACCATGCCAATAGTGAATATGTGCGCGTTCACTTGTGTCAATTCAGCAAAGGTAACAAGAATGAGTGATTGTTTTCGTAGGATATCTCTGTTTCACTTTTGATGATGTTATAAGGGAGAGAGGAAAAGGAGCCACCTTTGAGTCTAGTCGCTCTCTATCGACCTTATTGAAGAGAGTTTGACTTTAGCTTCTTGCATCAAGTATCTAAGCTTCTCATTTCCGCCTGAGAAGCCGTCCCGTCAGATATTCACACCTATTAATGGTAGCCCAGCTCCTGCTTCCACAGCATATTGTTGTCTACGCTTCACAAACGAGCTCTAATCTTCAGTCATCTACCCTCTTGAATATAAATGGTAATCTTCATGAAGACTACAATTTCCATCACCGCTCAGCTGGTTATGCGGGCTCGGGGCAATGTTCTCCTTCCCGCACGGCTTCGTCCAGCCGGCGGAATCTGGTATGCCTGGCTCAGGTAGCTCAGGTAATACCAAGCATGCGAACTGGAGTTGTTTGTCAGGAGATTAGCCTGTCAGAGGCTCGATAGGCCATTGAAGTTTCCTCTTGAAAACGTGGACGTTGGACGTTTAGGTCTGTTAAGAGGACGGAGGGACACGATATAACGTAGACAAAGAGTCATCGCTTATATACTACAACTCTCGTAATCATTTCCATACGATAGCATTGTCTACATCGTGGCTGTGAGTACTGTTACATAGAGTTACTCCATATGGTATATTGGTTTCGAACTCTACGTCTTGTTCCTTTTTATCGAAACACCAATCTCTTTGATTGGAATGATAACAATAGGATTGTTCCTGGAGCGGGACGAATTATAAGAATTGCATTGCTGCTGGACCCAACTTGGTGACGTTACCAACGTGCAAAATCCGTTAAAAACGCGACAGTCTCCACCAACAGGTACCCATAAACAAGAAAAACATGGATAATAACGTTAATAAGTACTTCTCGCTTGACAACCGGTTTATTTACCGCGAGCCGATTGCCTCCGGAACTTACGGCTCTACGCATCGCGTTCAGTACCTACAAGTACAAAATGGGCATATCACCGCTACTGATTTCCTCGTCAAAGTTGCCCACGGAGGATGGGAGGGGGAGATAGCGTTACGATTCGAAAAGGAATACCTTGAGGTATGTAGGCACTCTCCGAGTAGATCCCAATACCGTGAAAACTAACCTCATGAAACACAGAGATTGCGCGGCGCAATGCATATAGTGAAACTTATCAGGTTACCAAATGATCCTCTGACACGAAATAACTTTCCAGGGAAATTCATTATGTTAGAATGGCTTCCAAATGGCACGATAGGGCAATTTATCTATAAGGCAAGAACTATGGGGTTGCAGAGGCTACCTAATCGAGTACTCTGGAGATTCTTCTTGTGCAGTAAGTAATGAAATGGTAAGAACCATATCAGTTTCAGTCGAGCTAACAGGTGTCTAGTGGTAAGAGCACTCTGTGGCCTTGCTGTAAGTACCACTCTCATGTCATTTGTCCCTTGTAGACATATGTCTACCTCTTATAATATTCTATAATGCTGACTTCATTGAACACAGTGGCCTAGGAATCGAACGGACGACTTAGAAGAACTTGAACTCCCAGTCCCAGGTGTCCCACCTGGAGGATTTATGCATAACGACCTTCACATCGGAAACGGTAAGCATATAATATGGTAATATCAGATAATTTTAAGCTAATCGGAATCTAGTCCTCCTTGGAGACTTCACATGGGAGCCAGAGCATACTATTACACCAAAACTAAAATTAATAGACTTCGGTCAAAGCGGCGACGCGGAACCCGAGGACGTTGTGGCAGCCAGAGAAGCGAATATCTGGGAAGTTGGAAAGGTACGTTCTCCATCCAGAAGACTGATTCGTCTACCATATGCTTACAGATATAACAGCTCATGTTAAAGTTAATCTCGTTGGATAATCTCGCTCACGACAGCCTGACTCCTATGATAATCAAGTATCTCGACGAGGATGTAGAGACACGGGCTAACATGATTTTTGCACCCTCCATTGAGCAGCCCCGTCCATTTCCGTGGCTTGACGAATGGTTAGCGACCATTATCGGGCTTTGTATGTGTGTAGATGTCAATCGAATGCCAACGTATCAGACCTTATCCCAATGGGTACAATATGCCGTAATTGAGAGAAACGCAACTTATTACGGTATCCCCGAGGAATCTGATGAGACGGTAAGAACAATTTGCGAACAAGTTATCCTTCACGCACCAACGCATTGAAACGAACCGTAATTCTGCATTCCTCGTAAAGGGGCAGTTCTCTCGAGCCACGCTCGGAAGCTCTTTACGAGAAAGTAAAAGAATGGACGGCTTTAGAGGAGAACAGCTAACCGGAACCCTGAATGAACATCGCGCACTGCATTAATGAGATTTAGGCGAGTAAGAAATCAGTTATCATCTATCATAAATCGCACTAGCAATGCCTCCACGAAATGCCCTAACTGTAACAGGCCAAAGGCTGGGCCAGTGGGAAACGTTGACATCGTAAAGCACTTATAATAGAATAGCAATATGGCTAATCATAATCTTAACTTTTCATTTGAGGTCAAGTTTAGACTCAATTATTGTACAGACCAACAATGCGTGACATCCAGATATCTCATACAGGCACCTCTAATTCCAATTATACCCCACTTGTTATATCATAGACTTCCCTTCACCTTTCCCTCAGCTTCCTTAGCCGCACCCTTCGCCTTGCCTTTCAATTCTTCGGCTTCGCCCTTCGCTTGGCCGCGAATTTCCTCGGCCGTGCCCTTTACCTTGCCTGTATCTACCTCGCCCTTGACTTTCGAAGCAATGTTTGCTATTATATCGCTAGTTAGCCGATTGCGTTTGGCTATGGGCCGTTAAGGGTACGTAGACCGTATGAGGCATATCGTTAAGAAGGTACTTACCACCAGCGTTGATGCCATCGACTAACTTATCCGAGACCTTGCGATCTACTGTTTTTAATGTGTCTTTGGCAGCTTCTGTGACTGACTTTTGTGCCGCGATGCTTGTACTGAAATGCCGCGGGACCGGAACTACAGCGACTCTGGAGGTGAGGGCCAAACGGCGTGTGGCGACTTCTGTGAGGAACGACATGATCGGAAGAATGTGATGCTAGGTCGAAGGCTTGGTGCGGTTTGCGGATGGTTGTTTGGTCAAGAAACTGTTTCCCTTTATTGAGCTGATAGCTATGGTAATGATGATCTTGAGAACTTGAAGACCAGAAATGAATGGAGGGGAGGCATGTAGAGGTATAAGAAGAAAAGCTCCAGATACGTAATGGCCAGATAACTGATGTCATAATTATCCAGCTACTAAACAAATTGCCCGAATAGGAAATAGAGTGGGGTAATGGGGCTCGACCGTCAGAAGCTGTTCCTCAAAGTACCCCTCCACACTTGAGCTTCAGTGGGGAGTGACGTCTTTGACGGCCTTGTTTCTAAGTCATAGATCTGTCCAATGTTCAATTACTCCCCAATTTAAATATCGTCAGCTTTATACCTGTAGGTACCTCTCTAGTGTAAGATCCATAAGAGAAGCTTGGAGCAATTGCCTCAAAGGTGGCGCCAGTGACGCATTGGAGACTCTTCGTGGGGGGGCGCGCGTACATTTACCTAAGATACATGTACGGAATGGGGACACCGTGGTGGAACTTATCAAAGTCGAAGTCGACCACGCGAAACCAAACTTGCTATCGGTGATCAACACTTCCGGTCGTTCTAAGACTATACACTCGGACTGATTGCGAGCTTAGCCTGATTGCCATTGGGCGAAAAGAACCGAGGAATTGGGAAGCTGAAGGGGGCAGAGTAATGCTGTATACTATGTAGGATGAAGCTGTCATGTACATGTACACGTACTGATGTGGTAGGAAATCATAGTGGGGGAACCATCACCATGCCGCCCACATGCCTCCAATTTGGGCAGGCGGTGAGATCTTTCTGCAGTTAGGTAAGACTTTCGAAACTTTCCAGACTCGATCACCTCTTAGGCTTGTGATTTGAACCTCATGCATCTTGCTAAGGTATTCTACTATGCGTAAAGCCATTTAAATAAAGCAGGCGAAGCAATGATTGCATTCATTCTATTTCCCCTATGATTGAAATATACCTGATAGGAGATAAAGCAGCTGTTGCCCCTTTTTATTGTGACTATAAGCAACACCGCTTGTGTGCACAGAAGGTCCAAATGTTTTTTAAAAAGGAAATGTGCGATACGTGTTGAACAACTTTAGTTGTCGAATTAAAAGGAAGACAACTAAATTGATCTTACCTAATAAAGGCCCCCTATTTTGATAAACAGGTACGGCCTATCCCAAGAGATGAAACTCGTCTCGGCTCTTTGTCGTAAGCGAAGTCATTAAATGATAGCTAGTACGAATATTGTCTATAATAGGTTTATCAGTCCAATATTTATTTTTACCCTCTTACTGCGTATCGTATGTCGATGCCTCCCCTTCAGTCATACTCATAAGTACACATAAATCGGCTAAACCAATACCGCGCCATACCACTAGTAACCAACATGGCGAATAATAATCAGTAAGTAACATCATGTTTCTACCCTCCTAGATCAAGCCCCTAGACCTCAAGAAAAGTAATGATTAACTCTCATTCTTGTAGTTTACTGCCTCAAACCTATGCTGAACACTGCCAGTTTCGAGGATTACAATTCTTCGCATATCGCCATCATGGAATACCTCCGCAATGGAATCAAGAAGATATATTAAATACAAGGCCAGCATGGTTAGGACGTACATTACCAAGGTCTGGTCATCCTATCATATTCCGTTCTCGTGCAAAGATATGGACGAAGAGGTTATTTTGGCCTCGGAATAAGGAAGACGAACCCGACCTGGAAGCCGGGGGKGTATTTTTTGACACAAGAACCAATAATGCTGCAACTACGCTATCGAAAGTTAAAGCCTATTTCGGACCACATCCCAGGTTCAAATACCAAAAGGTATTAGGCTATGGCGGCCGTAAGTGATTTTCTTCTCCCCTAGCCTCGATCGATTCAGTTGTTTGCCTTAAACCCATCTCCTCGTAGCTAACAAGGCCGTTACTAACCCGAAATATTATAGTGGGCATGGCACTTCATTATAAATATGATAGCGGAAAAGACGTTGCTGTCAAATTATCGCTTAAGGGTTGGGAATCGGAGAGCATTCGTGAGGAAGAGAAGATGACAAGGGTAAAGTGGATACCTGTTTGACCTTGGATGATACATGCTTACAAGACGTATAGAAAATGCGAGGGGCTGCACACTGTATTCAAGTGATGGACCGGTCAGCAGTTGGCCTGAGGAACCAGAGTACATACGACCCTAAGCCAAATTATACGGATAGCTCCGATGAGGAGATCACTAGCGGAGACGAAAGTAGCTATGAGGCGCGCCCTCCAAAAAGGCCCCGAAGTGAAATAACACCAGAGGAACAAGCTGCAAAGAAAGCGAGATGGGAGCAGCGAAATCATGAATGGCAACTAAGGGATGAGCAACGCGACCGCATGAGGGCTGATTTCATGATCCTCGAGTTCGTTCCAGGAGGCAACCTCGGGGATTTTATTAACAGGTTGAATGAGAAACAGCCGGAGGGTGCTACTCGTCTCCCCAACCGCCTTCTCTGGCAATTATGGCTTTGCTGTAGGTCACTAAATCATCATGCAAAATGCGCCCTTTATGCTAACAACTATAGTGGTACGCGCCTGTGTAGGAATGAAATATCCTCCTCGAAAATTCCATCCAAATAGACCTAAGGCATCCAACCCGGGTGCGGGTAGTAGTGATCTACTTGAGATAGTCCCGCCTCCGGCAAAGAGGTGGCGAGCAAAGAACATAGTCCACTTTGATATCGACGCTTCTAATAGTAAGTAATCCTGATTCCCAAGTTGTGAAAAAAAAAATAACTTATTTTATCCAGTCTTTATTGGTGGCGTCGACGACGAAGATTATGAACAATATGATAGAGTTGAAAATGAACATAATTTCATTCCCAGACTCAAGGTATGTCGGCCGCTCATATTGAAGTCGAAGGCAAGATTGTCAGCTAACAGTTCACCCCCAGCTTGCGGACTTTGGACTAGCAAAGGATATTAAACCGCATAAACGAAAGTTAGTGGCCCCTAAGTACGCGCTTCACCCACGACATGATATACTAATGAGGATGTAGTGAATATTATTTTTGGCAGCGCTTGGTCGGCAAGGCTCCCTATTACTCGCCGGTGCGTCGATTCATTTTCTTTCATCAACCCAAATGCCCATAAACTAACCCATCCCTCGCCTGTAGGAACAATTCACCGGCGATTGGGACAGAATACCCCCCGAACAAGACGGCGCGCAAGTAAGCGAACAGCACATAGCAGGCAACTATGGGTCACACACGAATGTATACGGTATAGGCCTGGTAAGCAAAGAATCTTCCGTGCATATGAAGCGGCCCTCTTCTAACAATTTAGGTCATGTGGACTATCATAACTCAAATGCGGCCTCCCAGGCCACCACAACCTCAAATACCGAGAGGTGTGATCATACCGCCGGGCACGGAAGATATTGATCTTTATATAACCACACAGACAATCAATCCGCATATATCATACTGTCCGCTACTGATGGATGGGGATTTCGACTACATCGACATAGATCTTCGAAGGACGATTTACGAATGCATGTACCATAACCCTACTCACCGCCCCACAGTCGAGGATCTATTAACACAAGCACGACAAGGAGTTCAGAGGGGATATCCCGGCGAGTCAGACACCGTACTCGAATCTTTCGTAGACATGTATATGTTCAGTGCCAACACTGAGTGAGGACATAGGCGAAAGATAAGTACGTCTATGATATAAAGCCGATGTAGGCTGGGATGGAGCGTGAAATACCTCTTTGAACGTTATTGGAGTCGATTAAGGGCGTTGATAGCATGTTTACCTGTTTATAGTTTTTGCGTACAGTATACCGAGTATCTAGGTAGGTACCTAGCTACCTCCTAATAAGTTACTTTGTTTCCAGTTTATAATGGATACTTTGCATTGGTCGGAGTCGTCACGAGAAGAGTACAGAAGGACAGACCATCAGCCATGATGATGTACAATTACTAGCCTTTAGAGTGCTATATACCTACATAAGCATTAGTAGAATGAAACATGGTAATGTCAAGCTTATTTCAGCGGATGTGTTAAAGATAGAACGGGACCCCTATTTCCCCGCATGCCGGTAGTAGGCCGGTAGTTTTGAGCTGTCTGATTGGTTGATTCGTAGAGATTGCTTCCCAATTAGTACATCCTCTGTCAGCTAGTGTCAGCTAGGGCTAGTGGCTAGCCCTAGCTGAAAATTCCTCCATAATGCATCGCTACCTAGATCTTACATTCTATAACTCGCATTCGCCTACGGAGCCTGTCACGATTTGTACCTTGCTTCAATATTGCCTGTGGTCTTTTTGTCATCTAGGAATGTTCCACGGCATGATGTTTCACAAGGGAAATGACTAGCATTGAAGTACCCGAGTTGGGCGGCCGTCAAAATCCAAAAGCCAAAGTATTACTGTTTTGGGAAATAGGTCACTCCGTTGCCCTTTTGGGAAATCATGATGGCCTCCAACACTTACCGTATTAGGCAATGACCATTGATGTAAGAAGTTACTTTCTGTATCAAGTTCTATATAAAACTATTCATCTACCTTGAAAAAGTCTCTATTCGCACCATTGCATTACCAAATCACACCATCCCCAGATACAATACCCAATTCGCTAAACTTACGGTTCATACCTACCAGTCATATCAACTATCCACAATGAAGGCATCTATGTCCCTGGTCTCTATCTTCCTCTGCCTAGCAGGCGTTCAAGCCGGCCTGGTTGGTATGTAGTCTAAAGCTAGTTCTTCATTGGTTCAAGAATCATCTAATAAGAGAATAGAACGTAACCCCCTCAACATGATAGATGCCCGCCAAATTGTTACTGGAGAATGCGCCCAGTGCCCTGACCCCAACTGCTGCTACCAACTCAGGTCCACTGCGTAAGTTCGAGCATAAAGTCCGTTCCCTTTAAGTACCTACCAGTAGCATTAACATTGTATTAGCCTATGTGGCGACTGCTAAAGCGATCATGTGGCGTTGGATATTCAATTTGTGCAATACGAATTAGGGGGTTTTGATATTTACAAAGATTCTTCCTGCTGTACTAAAGAAGTTGAGACTTGATAGACAAAACTTGGTAGATAAAGCTTGTTCAGTCATTACGCCACCCTTGATTCATTAATCCCACGTGGTTATCGTGATATTTAATGCTCATATCATCTGAAGTTATGCCTCTACTCGTCGCCAATCCCGTCTAATATCTCACACATTCGTGGCCACAACTCGCTTAACCACAGACGGTATCCTTCCTCGTTTAGGTTTATATGATCGTCGTAGTGTAAACCCATGTCGATTGTCTTCGGCGCCGGAAGGAATGAGATCCTTTTACCTGCAATGTTGCTATTCATCAGCTCTACCAAACACCTCAGCTTCAAATTAGATTTGTCCACAACGTCGTCTTCGATATCATGTCGGTAAAATAGGCCCGTGAGTAGAATATTGGTTGTAGGTTTTGATATACGGAGTATGGTCTGCAGAATCAGACGTAAAACAACTACTTTCTTTCCCTGCAAGCCTAGTACAGAATTCAGGTTGTTCGTCCCGGCATGAATTACCCAGAGTTTGACGTTCCGCACTTTCAGGATGTCCTTGAGACCTGGCAGATACGTACCATCTCCAACAAGCCTGTAAAGAATGTTCTCATATGTGTCATCGCTAACGCCGGCATTGAAGAGCCCGTGTAATTGAGGCGACTTCGATGGCGAGAAGGATGTGATTTCAGCGTTAAGGGCGTGAATAATATTCTTCGGAGGCCAATGCCAAAAATCTTTATGTTGGGCGTGGGTTTTAAAGCGTTCAATCATAGTGTCTCCTAGCAGCACGACATCGAATTGCAAAGGAGGAGTCGACTGGAGAAGTGGCACATGGGAAGCTCTCGACTCTTCATGAGAATGCTCTCTATATTTCGCATGTCTTACTAGAATTCCCTGAAAAGTTTCTTCAGACAGTTTTTGATGTTCATACTGTGATCGCATTCGCATCTTGCGGGTCTCAAGGGAAGTGTGTGGATATTAAGTCAACGTCAGTAATTAGCAGGGGATCAGCCAGTCAAGTAACTACTGAATGATATATGAGTGTCTTGTATGAATAGTCAGCATCCGAAGATCATGATGAAGGAGAAGGTATTTGATGATTTCATCTAGCATTAGTCAGAGATATTGGCTGCCTCTATAGTTGCATACTATATTCCCCTGCAAGCATGCTGAGACGAAACCAACAAAGAGCTGTCAGATTTTACCACATTACCAAAAAGTCATTTTTATCCTTATATTTTATTATCTGGTTTCTGACAAGGGTCCTTGTTTCAAAGAGGCACAATATATAGTGAGGAGCCAACTCACTTCCGTCATTCAGGCCTCTATAATTGCCTCTTTGTCATCAAGGGTATACGCCGAGGTTGCAGGGTTAACCTAGGGGATTGGGTTAACAGCGAACTCCCTGATATGGGCAAGAAAGCTATTATAACTGTGACTCAAACCTCCGCTAGATAAATACCTAGGCAGTTTCCGAGCTTTAGTTCTCTTTCGGCATACGCAGGTCTTCAATGATGGGGAGCCGAAGTCATAAGTGAGGAATATAAGAATATCGTGTATTAGCAAATAGCTACCTCTTAACAACACTTAGGGATTATCTGGCAATTGTCTGGTTTTCAAATCAGTTCCAAGTACGATTGCATCAGCTATCTTAATAGAACAGCTCTACGGCATCGAGGATCTAGAGACTAGTGAGCACAAACATAGCGCAAGGCGAAAGTGGGAACGGAAGGGTACTCACGACGTTCGGACTAAGATAATCAGAGCCGCTGCTCCCTGATATCACGGTGATGGTGACAGTATTATCACCGCTTACCAGCGTGCCGCTAGGGATAGTGCAATCGTATACATCACCACGCCCGCGGTAGGCGCCTCTGGTGACGCCACGGCTATCAATGGCTGTCGGGGCAGACGGGGCAGAACATGAGTAGCTGTTAACACTAGCCTGCGGTCTCCCACCGGCATATGACAGCGTAGTAGCTATGCGCAGCGTCGCCTCGCTGCTGATAGCGTTGTCCAGCGAGAACGAGATGACTTGCTCGTTGTTGACGTCCTTGAAGATGGCCATGGGAAGGGCCGACGCGTCGGTAGATGCCACGGTGCTGGGGTTCCAGTCCGACATGCGACTGTCGGACGGGTGCATGCGCAGCTGCTTGTCAGCATTCAGAAAGCCAGTCGGCTGCCCATCGTAATCTCCCAGCTTAAATACGGTGGTATGCGAGTCAGTCAAAGCAGCGGCTGTAGCCGCGATATTTGCCGTGGCGGTTGAGCCCGCCGTCACATCGACCGTGGCTGTTGCAGCGAGGAACTCGTCTTGGTACAGCGCCATGGTGTATGTTCCGGCGACAAGTGCCGGCGAGGTGAACTTGCGTGAGGATTCCGTGTACACCCAGGCCTGGTAATCATCATTATACCAGTGGACGACGGTAGGGAAGTCGGTCGAGACGCCGGACGCGGTGCCAGTGACGTAGCCCCGGCCCGAGGCCCCCGTGTATCCCGTCAAGCCAAGATCATCAAAGAACGAGACATCGTAGTCGCTGGCCTTGGGGATGCCGCTGCGCGTGAAGCTGAAGACATACGGCCCGTGGAAGCCCTGGCGGTAGCTCTCCGTCTGCACGTGGTTCGAGTTCATGTAGTACGTCACCGAGTGGTAGTCGCCGCCGTAGTTGAGGTCGATGTCACGGAAGAACGGCCCACCTGAACTCTTCTCCGTCGCCTGGCTGTTGGGCCGGATGAAACATGCATGGACCGAGGCGTCTGTAGTTGTTGCGCAGTACACGTCATCATCAATGAACCGCTCTGATGAGTAGAACTATGACGGGTATTAGCGCCGCAGCGCGTACATGTCAATTATCGGAAGCTCACCTTGCTGCGCGTTTCTCTGTCGACGAGGAAGACATCCGAACCTTCGATGGCAGTGCCACCGGCTGTATAGCTAACATTACCGTTCGGGTAGGCCTCAGTAAGACCCGTGAGGCGGAAGATATACCGTAGCTCGCCGACAGCAGGCTCAGACACCGTGTAAGTGCCCATATAAATGGAGCTGGATGCGTCGGCAAACACCATATAATGAGTAAGGTCAAAGTCGTCGTTATCTGCGACACATTTGACGACCACGTAGTCMCCTGCCAGTAGTCCGTTAGCTGGGATCTAGATGTATCCATTGTTTAGCAAGCTCTTACCGCTGGTGGTGTAAGAGACAGTCGCAGAGCCTAGTCCGGAAGCAATATGGCTGAAGGTACTGCTGTATTGGTATTCGGCTCCGTGAAAGTACAACGATATAATATCGCAGCTTGAGCGACTGACGGTTGCCGTGAAGCCGTAGCTGCTCGCAGTATCAATAGTGTAGGAGGAGTCGGTCTCGCTCACACTAATACCTAGAACAGGCGCAGTACATGCCGAAAGAGCCGCAAGGAATTTTAACGAAAGCATCTTGACGGATACGCAAAGCGATGCACCAGTGGCCCTGTCAAACTCCTCATGTCGTCGCTCGGTGATGATCTAAACCGTTAATATAGATAAGATCTTCACCCATGTTAGCTTTCTTGGAGACCATCGGGGCATGTAGCATAGAGCCTCAGGGGTGCATCTCGGCATAGTGTTATGGCGAGCATGCGTCCTTGAGATCATGCGAGTCAATCCAGGTTAACAGAGGGGCGGACACGTTATTACCCAATGAGGCGAAACTGGATCCTGAAACCCAGCCCCTTTAACGAGCCCATCCAATTTCCTCCGCACAGAGATTCGTCAGATTATTACGTAGGTAAGGCAAAGCAGGTGGTATTGGCGATGCGAGTTGGCGCGCTGAGCCTACGTCTTGTTACGTAGCCCCCATTAACTGACGGATTATGTACCCGGAAGAAGTATGTTGCTTCGTAGCAGACATTTTCCACCAACGGCGTTGCTTTCAGCGGCGGAGGATCATTTTGTGGGTCGCGTTTAGAGAATACCACTTTTGGACATTGAAAGTTTCGATTTCGGAAAGTTTTACATGATATATCAATGAATTGATGATGGCTTATACTTACCTCTGCTCCTTGTCCCGTTGAAGGAGCACGCGATTCTCTTGCAGTGAATGATCTTGAAGCCCCACAAGCCCCGCGCCCCGGCACACTCCAACGAGGAAGTCGGTTGCCAAGAGGGAAATACAAACAGCAACACAACGATGCGCAACTTAGGGTGAGCGATATGCGCATGCAGCTTCAGCGTAGGTAGCGGTCATAGGATCGTGTCTAATACATATTGAACACCTGTCTTTGAAGCGAGTTATGACCCGGGTAGGGACGGGGATCGGAATATGTACCTTAGGGAGGTCGTAGGTACATACGGACATAGTTGAAGAGTCGACTTGGCATCAATGATGAGGCGGCTGTCGAATTAATATTAAAATGTATACCGTATGAATACATATAATTACTGTATATTTGTACCGTATTTATTCTTACCTGTATTGTGATATAGCGCTGTAGGTCACTGGAATTACGTCTTGTTGGCTTATAATTCGTAGCCGTGTACCCTAGCTAACTAGATCTAGCTAAGTTATAAGAAGACAGGTCGATTGACAGGCACTTAATCCGTCAACTTATCAGCTAATTGGTTATTTAGGTTAAGTTAGGAGGTAGGCTGTAGATCAGTTTGCTACTGAACCGTTGGATTCATTGTTGCATAATGGATTATGTAATACCGGTCGCCGTTAACCCTGTGCGTCACGTTCCGATTAGTTGGACATTTACAGGGCTATGTGCGCTGTAAGGAAAAACAGAAAACAGTCATAGTGGCTTACAGCCACTCCTTCCAATTTTTACAAGACAGGATTGTAAAAACACTGTGAACGTCCCGATAAATGAATTGGATCATCAGGATGGCGGGTTCATTGTGATTTCAAAAACATTGGGTTTTTATATGAGTTAGTTTCGCCTGGATTTCGCAATCATCTTTTGTATTCAGCAATCGACAGAAGCCAAGGTAGAATTATGAGAATACACATGGGCTCATGCTGAGAATTCTCACCTACACATCGCCCGGTCAGGATGATCGATCACGACGCTAAGCACCACCAAAATCCCTCAGAAACGAGTCCTGAGCCTTGAAAGCCAGATACGGACCATCGTGGGTTGATGTAAAGATATCATATAAACGAAACTCGCCATTCTGGCCCAGGCCAATATCCCCAAGCTTTCCAGGCGCCGTCTCAAAGTCGAAGTACCAAAGGATCTTAGCAAGAGCTAAGCTGAGTTCCAGGTAAGCCGTAGGCTTCCCAGCACAACCCCGAGGGCCAATTGAGAAGGCAGCAAATGCGTCATACATAGCTTTTCTTGAGGCTTCCCCATCCTTGGAGTCGCTGGCAACAAGCCAGCGATCAGGATTATATGTAAAAGGGTCATGAAAGTACTCCTGTTGAATAGTTAATTGCAAGCGACTACGCGGGATCTACACGCTTGATCCTCAGAGTCTAGCGAGAAATGGAGTACTGACTTCGTTGTGATGCAGCGAGTAGGTGTTGACGCCGACTTTAGTGCCTTTGGGGATGATGTGACCGTCGACTACGAAGGGCTTGCCGCCCTCTTCCTCCGGTGCCAACTGCCTCCAAAGCGTCCCGGGCGCCGGTGGAGACATCCTCAGAGACTCATCGATGCAAGCACGTAGGTACTGGCAGCCTGCAAGCTTGCTTCCACAGATCTCATCTCCGCTCCGAAACGCGGTCCGAATTTCCGCAGCAAGTTTTGCGTAGCACTTCGGATTCCGCGATATGTAGAAAAGAGTGGCGCTCAGAGCCGTCGCACTTGTGTCACCACCTGTACGGACCTCTTAGCATTGATTCATGTGGGAAGGGACTACGAGTTCCCCTGAGAGGAGTGGGTGGTTATGAACGGACCTGCTATGATGAAAAAGAATGCTTCATACCAAAGATCGCCAATTCGAAGGCCTTCATCATCTTTGGCGTTGACTGCTTCCGCCACATACGAGTAAAGGTCCCTCTTGGCGTTCACATCCTCGGCCATACGGCTACGGATCATTGTTTCTATCAGGCGCGCCGTCTTCTCCCGATCCTGTGGAAAGAGCTTATTGATGTAAACATGCAACTTGTGCCGCGGTATTAACGGAATTTGCATATACACGTTCATGCGATAGTTATTTCGCACAAGCTGCTCGACGAGGAATCGGTTATCCTCTTTAGTCTGAAGATGCAAGGAATATCCGAACGAGAGAAGCCCGATGATATCAAAACTCAAGTAACTGCATCGGGTCCTCATGTCAATAGGCTTGTGTCGAAGGCGACCCAATTGCCGAATGAATATATCAACTTGCTCCACCATAGAGGGCTCGAAGCCTCTCATTGAGGCATCCGTCGTGGCTCGCCCGACGAGCTTTCTTTTACGCCGGTGTAGATCCCTGTTCAGCGCATTCCAAATGCTATATGCACCCGGCTTCGTCTGCGTGGAGAGATAGGTGGGTGGCTTGGTGACCCTTTCATTCTGGTAAATATCTTTCTTTCAATTAGCGACCTCCAATGCCATGATTCGCAGCCGAAGACTAATACCTCGCAGAGCTGCGACAGAGTTGAAAACAAGTCTATCTGGTCCTATGCGGACTACAGGGCCTACTTCAAATTAGCACTCTGTCAGAAGAGATGCCAAATTTCAACTAACCATATCTCTGATGATTTTTCCATATTTCGATGTGAAGATCTCGTTTGATTGCGAAGAATCCGGTGTAACAGTTGGTGAGCTTCGCGAGCAGGGGTCCCGGATAGCTACGTAGGGGATGCAACAGCAGCTGATAACTCAGAAACAGGACGGACTCAGGAATCTATTAGTAATAATACTCTCCCGGAAAATATTAACTGGTTTCTCACCAGGGATACAAGGCCGTAGGCAAGGTATGCCGCAGCTGCACTCAAAAAACCGAGTGAAGTCATATTAACCGGCTCACCGCTAGCAAGCAAAAACCAACACCAACCCTGAGGGAGGGTGTGATGTGCAGAAAATTGGAGAAAAATTGAACGGTCGTCACTGCCAGCAAAATGTGACTGTTAGGTACCTCCCAGAGATCGACGTTCAGGGCGCTGTAAGGGCTGAACGGCAGGGGGTACGAAGGGCAAGATTGTGATGGGTCAGGTCGTACGAGCAGCTGGAGCCGAGGAAGATTATCGCTATGAATGCCTTTGCTGCGAGTTGACACCCGCCTTGGAGTTGCCTGCACGTCCTAAGATCCCCTACGAAGACACCAACACCAACACCATAAGTACCTAACTAAAGCACTATATCCATTTGCGTCCAAGGTGAACACGCCTGAGTTCACCGCCTACGGATCGTATCCGATAAGAACCCCTGCTACCAAAAACTGGCCTTAACCCTCAGCTACATCAACACCGACAGTAATCATACTCTCCGATATTCATACAATTAAGCGACGCAATTTCGCATCCGATATACAAGTTCAGATGATTATCACATGTCATGAAAACAGCCAGGAATAGATATTATATGAACGAAGACAGCGTCGTCTTTTTAAAGCCACTTGCAGGCCACACAGATATGATCTTTGAGTGGCCCTCCTGAGGAAGCAATTGTCTAGATGGTACCTTAGGCATAGCTGAACGCAGTTTCTAGAATGAATCGCCTTTTCTACAACTGGCACATGCAATCTTCAGTGTCTAACGTTACATCAACTTCATTTCAATATTGAAGCCTTGGGTTGTCATGTAAGGAGATATATTATTTGGAATCATGGATCGTAAGTAGCATGTTTAGTTGAAGGCTGGGGTAACACTTATCGGCCGCCGTATGAGAAGCTGCATTAACGGTAGTTCTGTGGCTTGTATACTAGCTGTCGTTGGTTGGCTTACATGGCAGAGGGKGTTTGACCTAACAAGCGTCCTTCGATAAGGACACGTCCGAACCGCGATGCTGTAGCCCAATACTACAACAGCCCTAGATTATGTAGCAGCACGACTGCGGCTTTGAGATATATAATACCTACATCATAGTCTCTATTCAGGTTTTAATTGTACTTTGGTTCAGTCCTGATAGGGCTGTGTCTTATATGGGCCATTTGATTGGCCCGGCTTTTTCTACCCCCCTAGAGATGTACAGAGTTTATGATCAATTTAACCCCACTCTGGTTAATATGGCTTCAACATAGTCGGAAAGCAGTAGATTAGAGAATAGAGCCAATAGGTGCCGGCAGTTGGGCATATATAGTCAATGTGGCTCCAAGGTACCCTACCCGCTCCCCCTTTCAGGGTAGGGCCAACTTGAGATGGCCTATACTTGTCCAGACTAGGACGCTGAATGTAACTCAATGAAGCTTCATGTGATCGACGCTCTGTATAGTCTTGGCTGTTCTATTGTTATCACTCGATATGGCGAACCGGGTAAGCCTAAAGACCTGGCCCTGGAGATGGATAAAAGCACTGAGCTCGCCGCAACCCTCTGCCTACGGGCTCTTCCCCGTGTTCCCCATTCCTAGGACGATCGCTAGGCAGTTGACCTGAAGTAAAGTAGACAAGATGCAGCTGACTCCGTTCATCGCGCTGGCTCTAGCCGCACCCGTCAATGGGTTAATCCGATTTGCGTGCTCTCAGCTGGTGGTTGACCGCATCGACCCCCTGGTCAACCCGGGTATGGTGCCATCTCCCCATCTACACCAGATCATTGGTGGCGTAAGTTAGAGTATGCAGAGCCGTAGGGGAAATCGGGGCTGACCGATGTAGAACTCGCTCAATGTGACTATGGACCCCGCAAAGGACATGCCTGGCGAGTCCACTTGCACAACCTGTCAGTTCACCGAAGATACCTCCAACTACTGGACTGCCGTCCTCTTCTTCAGGGCAAGGAATGGCACCTTTAAGCGCGTCCCAATCAGGCCGAATGTCGGCTTCGACGGCGCTGACGGGGGTATGACTGTTTACTACATGCAGAACGGATTGGCCGACTTCCAACAACGGTCCAAGGTCACGGCCTTCAAGCCCGTAAGACCACAATACCTCTTAGATATAAAGTTAGCAGAACTAATTAGAGTAGGGCTTCCGTATGCTCATTGGCGATGTGCTGGCTCGAACGGAAGACCAGGCCAACAAGTACAAGCAGGTCACGTACACCTGCCTTCAGGACATGACTACCCGGTTCCCCGAGACCAAGAACCTTCCCAATAAGCCATGCCCGGCCGGCATAATGGCAAATATTCGATTCCCAACGTGAGTCCATCACACGAAGGTATCCAAGTTGCCACCTAACATGGAGCAGCTGTTGGGACGGCAAGAACCTTGACAGCGCGGACCACATGAGCCATATGGCATACCCGGCCAATGGCACCTTTGATTCGCAGGGCCCATGTCCTGATACTCACCCGGTACGTATAACAACACGTCGGCGACGATCTCAAACGATCTCCGAATTCCCATAACAGAGGACCTACTAACGCCCGTGGCAGTGAGTAACATCAAGAGTTTCATTCTTGTGGCCTGTCCTAGAAGCCGGGATCTGTCGATCGCGGCGACGAGGGGCGAATGCACCCGAGAGATGCCAAAGTCTTCCGAATTCCCCAGAGCGACCATGACTGACTCTTGTTGCAGCGTACCCGTTCCTCAACTAATGTACGAGACAATATGGGATACACGCCAGTTCAACGACCCGAATGATTGGCCGGAAGATGGATCGCAGCCGTTCGTTTGGAGCATGGGCGACCAGTAGGGGCTTCGCATTCAAGAGACGTTCAGGGGGGTCGCTAACACAAGAGTTGCAGTACTGGCTACGGCAGCCACGGTGACTACCTCTTTGGCTGGAAGGGCGACGCGTTGCAGAGAACAATGGACACGCCATGCTATGTCACGTGTCCAACATTGACCACGCAGTCCATTGCCAACCAGAATAAGTGTAAGATCGACAGGACGGTCAAGGAGGACATCGACTCTTGTAAGTTGTCGAGACGGCGACGGAATCGGAAGCGACCCGCAGAGCTGACAATTCGGTTAGGGCTACCCGAGATCCCAGGCGACCCCACGATATCGAAGAAGTACTAGAAGCGAAGCGTGATAGGGTTCTAGAGGCGATTTTAATTTGAAGTAGCTAAAGCGCGTACGCGCACGGTGTATTTGTTAGTTCGGAGCCAAGTTTAGACAAAGCGAGGAGCGTCTCCACGATGGAGAGGCCGTACAACCGTCCAGGGAAGCTCCCGTCTTCAATACCTCGATGTTCAAATTGACCATATCCCGTTCCCAAATTACATGGCCCGAGCGATGCAGTGGTGAATGTTGCAAATATGTCAATGAAATTCAGAACAGGTTGTTAATATGGAGCTGACCATTCGTCAGCAAGGATAGCTGGATTCCAAATATAAATAATCGAGTCGATGCCAAGACTCGCGTCGCCTCATGATCCCCATATCCCGTATTCGTATTAGTAATCGAGTCGTGCCGATGGCTAGACCGCTCTAATCCCTGGAATCTGCCGGGGGTGAAATGTCACCGTCATGCTCGGTGCGGTCGCCCTGTCTTTTCATAGAGATTCCCTCAGACCTCAAATATGGTCAAACCGAACAACTACTGCAACCGATAGTTTGAAATTTTTGCCATAGCTATGTCAGACTAACACTATGCAGCCGTTCGCCCGATGCTAGTAGGATCATCTTGTCATGTATCGAATGCTTAGGTAGGTGGGCAAGTTATAGTAGGTAGCGACGCCGTTTAAAATGTATACGGCCAAGCGGCAGTGCTTAGTTATCCGACACAATACCTAGGTATATAGGTACATAGAACAAGGAGTTGGTGTAGGGGGAATCTGTAAAGAATGGTAGGGAAGATGTACGTGGACTAGATCCGCTGCCCTTGCAGCTATACTGCGTAGTAGCGAAACTAGGACGTCGGCCGAACAACCCGGAAATGTAATCTAAGAAATGATTTGCTGGTGCCTCCCTTGGACGCGTCTTTTATAATCTGTCGTCTACGCAGTTGCTAAGATGTCGGGACACCGTCATGCCTTGATGAATCGTCCTAGGAATCGGTCTTACCCGAGTCGTAAACCTGTGGCTGCACTCCCGACGCCAAATCGAAATGGGGCTACACAACATCACGGAGGCTGACACGGTGCGACCGCTCCTATTGCGGGGCATCGGCTTGCTAGTCGTTATCGTCGTGGTACGGTTCTTTTACAAGGGATATGTTGAACGGCGCAGAGTAAAGTCTCTGATAGCCCAGGGAATAGTAAGTTCAACTTCCCACCGGCTGAGAAGCTTCAGCATGAAAGTCAGGCCAATCATGACTGATTGACATAAGCCTATGCTACCGCATTCCTGGTTATTCGGCCATCTCCCTATCTTTGCCGATTTCCGTAAGGCTCATCCTCCAGATGTGAACGTCTACATGGTCCACCCCTGGCTTGCCGCCAATGTCAAGAAATATTTTCCGGGCCAGGAGAGGCTACCTCCGGTAGTCTATGTCGACCTATGGCCTATGGCAGGTTCTCTTGCGATGGTGTTCGATCCTGTAGCCGCAACTCAGTTCACTCAAGTCAACAGTCTTCCCAAGGATCATATAACTGCCGAGTACATGATGCCGCTGACGGGTAACATGGACATGGTCTCTTCCGAAGGAGAACTCTGGAAATCGTGGCGATCAAGATTCAGTCCCGGCTTCAGCTCGCGAAACTTGACAGCCATGCTCCCTGAGCTTATCGAAGAAGTACAGGTATTCGTGAATGGTCTCAGGAATTTAGCAGGCGAGAACGGCAATTGGGGACCGGTTTTTCAACTCGAGGAGAAGACGACTAACTTAACTTTCGATATTATTGTGAGGGCGTCCATGTATGTGAAAGTACCCCCTTTGCTTCATATGGTTCCGTACACTGATGTTCAGTAGGGATCTGCGGCTGCACGAGCAACAAAGGCCATCTAACAGCCCGAGCCCCCTTAAAGCCGCGTTTATGGAACAAATCAAGTTGATGGGTATGGTTGCCAACGCCGCTAGAGTATTCCCTCTCATAAGAATGCCTTGGCATCACGCCGCAATCAGGCGGAACAACAGTGCCATGCGCAAAGTTCTACTTCCCCAGATTGAGAACAAACTGCAGCCAACTGTTTCCACTAGCCAGAAGAAGACCATCCTAGACCTCGCTCTGAAGTATGTCGATCTAGATGACCCCAGCACATCTAAAGAGAAGCCCAATGCCGAGTTTATCGATAGGGTCATTGCGAATTTGAAGGCGTTCATCTTCGCGGGCCACGATACGACTTCATCGACTATCTGCTTCATGGTGAAAATGCTACAGGACCATCCTGGCTGCCTGGCAAAAGTCCGAGCGGAGCATGATTCTGTGTTTGGGCCAGATCCGGAGAAAGCAACAGAAGTCTTGTCTACATCGCCTCACCTCTTATACTCACTGCCCTATACATTGGGTGTCATCAAGGAGACATTGAGACTGTATCCTCTTGCAGCAACCGTACGTGATAGCAAGACTGTTCCAGGCTTCGCCGTCACCGCTCCTGGCTCGCCAATCAGGTATCCTATGGAAGGCTTCGGCTCTTGGCTAGCTGCACCCGGCGTGCAGCGCAACCCCGACTATTGGCCACGTCCAGACGAATTCTTGCCAGAGCGTTGGTTGGCTGCCGAAGGCGATCCGCTATATGTTGCTACCAAGGAAGCTTGGGTGCCGTTCTCCCTAGGCCCGCGTAACTGCATAGGAATGGAACTAGCAATGATTGAACTCAGATTAGTCGCGGTGCTGATAGCACGCACTTTCGATATTGAGGAGGCGTGGGAGGACTGGGATAAGAAGCAGTAAGTTCATCATATAACATTTCACGCGGTCATACCGCGATTTTACCTCAGCTGGTTGTGGATTCGAGTGCTGACCGAATATTAGGGGTCCCAATGCTACGCCTACGCACGTCGTGAACGGCAAGCGTCTTTATTGTGTAGGCAGCGGTACAGTGCATCCAAAGGACGGCATGCCGGTGCATGTGAGGCTGCGGACTCACAAGCGGACTCACTGAAAAGCTATCATAGTGGCACCACCATGGGTTGAGCATTCACTTACATGAAACCAATTCAATCTATCATATCTCAATTTTACATAGCTCTAAGCCTCCATGGCTAGTGTAGCAAGTTTCAATCTACTAGATTAAAATGAAATTATCCGAAAATCTAGACTCCAAGGGTTCTTGTTTCGAAAACAAGCTAAGATTTATTGCTGACGCGGCTCTCAACTAAATTTGGAATATGCTGACGGCGCGACTATACTGGTAGAAGAGCCTCCATCACCTACGTAGATCCACAGATCTGTAGACTGGCATCGAGAATAGGCTAGTTCCATGATAGCCTAGTAGAATGGTGTTGATTGCCGTGCTTTCCTAATTATATGCGCTTGGCATATCTACCATGTTGGCGATCTCGTTTCTAAAAGTACTGTCTTGCCGTACTTGGTGGTTGAGTGCGATCAGATCAACAAATTTCCTTAGATGCTGCTTCCAAACAAAATTAATTTGGCGTCAGCGCCAGATGAGAAAATGAAAGAGACCAGCAATGGAATTATTCGCACCTAATTACCTCTTAAGCGGTGAGGAAGGTCTAATTTGGTTGAAGATCAGGTGTATTGCGAGCATCTACGGACTAATTAAAGCGAGCACTAATGACGTCTTCGTGGCGTTTCCCTTCGATAACTAGATCTTCTGCGGGTTGAAGGCTCAAAAAGCTCGGAGAATTCAACAAGAATAGGTTTCATACAGCCGAATTGGTATAGCTTAGGAGTTCCCAGAGTCATAGTAGACGGATCCTAAGGATGTCATCATTCGACAAACGACGTGGAAGGTAAAATCTTTCTAAGAGGATTTACGGCAAAGGCGTCAAGTCACGCCAACCCCAAGGAACTCAAGTGGCATTGGATTCCATTCTACGCGTCCTATTGTTTAAGAATCTGACTCCACACCATGATACTATCATATGACGGACGTAGTATGCTATTGGGATTATCCAATGCTTAAGTCAAGAATACACATTCGAAGTTGGCGCTACACTTGTTCCCGAACATGAGACATAGCGCATCTCTAGGGCTTTACACGTGCTACTAATTGTGTTCTCCATGTCTCGGGCAGAGCGGATCGTCCAACAGTTGATATCTTCGTTCTACGCACCATGTATCCTTTATAGGATGACCCGCATCTCGATCCGGTAGTTCGAGCTGAGTAACCCGGCTTCGGACGAGGAAAATCAAATTGCTCGAATAAAAGCGGCTTCTTACATGCAGGTACGTCGTTCAGCGATAATGATTTAGCTGGAATTAGAAAATGTCAACACCGAGTATTATGTCTATCGAGAAATGATCTTCTACAGCCGATTCCCAATGAGGGCAATGCTCTGGAGGGGCTGACGTGCCAATGCGACCCTGGCTTGTAGATCTTGCATACCAAGGTACATATGATTGCATGGTGACCAAGTTTTGTTACGCGGCCCGCTACACAGCTTCTCATGTCAGATCTCACTTATTGAAGCCCACGGAGTTTTCGCAATCGATTTCCCAATACAGCTTACTCTACGAACACCTTAACGAGATATAGGCAGACTCGAGGGAAGTATTCCAGAAGAGGAGATGCCAAGCCATGCAATGCAAGGGTAGGGAAAGCTTGTTTTCAAGTGCCTCATCAACGCCGTCCGCAGTCCCACGAGCGTACGCGGCGCCGAGTATACACTGCCGTAGACTCCAAGTTCGAAGTTAATCGCTAGATTTTGATGTGTGTGTATGCCTACTCCTTGACCAATGTCCTACATGCACTACAGTTCCTTACCCGTATTTCCAGAATATTTCCTCCCTTCTTCGAAGCTACCACAGTACGACCTAGTGCTAGAGAAGGGGTGCATCTAATTATGTGTTGACTTCATAGTCACGGTTTCGTTCGTTCATTTCGATCGCGATGTGTGTAAACTTGTTCAAATCAAAGACAGCGAGCTGGTGAGGTTACAAGATCGGCTGATGGTCGCTAGGATGCTTGCTGCATTTGTTTATACCCAGCTAGCTACCTGACGTTTCTACTTAAAGAACCACTTGAAACATACGATCTTTAAATAGTACAAGCTATGCGATTCGTCAACTACGGACGAAGTAAATTGTATACAGTGTATGCAACTAGCTAGGGCGAGCTTTCGCTAACCAGAGAGACGGACTTCGGGCATCTCCATGCCTTCAGCGACCGGCGGCTCATTGGTCATACAGACGCGATAAAGGTACATCGGAAGAACCTGAAAAGTGAAAAAAAAAATTGTATGCTTCTGAAATCAATTATACGTGTTGATGATGATTAGAATAGAGCCGCACTCATACTGTCTGTCCCACTGTCATTATCAAGGTCAATTGAAAATTGTAAGCATAATCCTGCTTCGTCCCAGATCCAGTGTCCGTCATTGACGGGGCTGATGCCAAGTTGTCAAGATCTTGCGTGCAATGATCTTCTCGAATCTCGCCCCCACTACCATAACTCTCCATATGTACATTATTCAGACCCCTGCTGCACCTAAATAAGAACGACCATAACGGTTTTGGATCTGCACCGCTTGATCCTAGTGGACCAAATGAGAACGCCAAGGGGCTCTCCCCAAATCCTGCACGCATCATAAGGAATACTACGTAAAGATATCAAAGTGGCCTTGCAGGATCCAGTCAGCAGTCGACGGTGTCTACCTACCCAATGTTTCAATAATGCTGATTCCATCAACTAAGCTGATATGACATACAACAATATATGTATGTGGATACTCGTTGATCTTTATGGTTTAGACAATCTTCCATACCGTTGTTTCTACATGCTCTAGCAACCCAGGGTCCCTGAAAACTGCCGGGGCCCATGTGTATCGACTACCAAGGATAGTTAATTAGTTATTCTACGTTATCAGGATTCTGTAAATATGGAAGGTACAGATGTCACTCGGTGGTGGCTCGGTGGCCAAATGCCGCGTCCCTGTTGAACATTGCTAAACCATGTAATGCGCCGTACCACAAGCTGGGTCGAGTCTGGCGTGCTCGATGCTAGGATGATCAACAGGACCATGAAGTCAGCGTGGAATCCATGAACCACCGTTAAGGCACAGGGTAAGAGAAAGCCGTAATCCCTAATGTTGTGGAACCCACTCTGTTCAACATATTCTACCCAAGTTGAGGAACTTGAAGCATATAAGGAAGCTAGCTCGGCGCCCATTCTATTCCCGATTTCTCTTGTCATCAACAGTAACCAACAACGACTACTATACTAACATAGCAGCTCCAGCTGGTCTGTTGACGGCGGCATACTTGAGGGACGGTATACGAAGGATATATTCTCGGTTTCATATTCCAGGCACGATATTACTGTAAGACGACACATATCATCATGCGCTCATTCATAGCTGTGTTGGCAGCAGCAGCCTCATTCCAAGGAGGCTCAGCGGCCCCGTTCGCAAACGACCACTCTTCTCACTCACTCTCACACACCCGATATCCTCAACCGACAGGTGGTCATCACCATCACCCGACAGGGACCGGCGGCTTCCCACACCACCCAATCCCAACCGGTGGTTTCCCCCATCCCCCCACAGGTCATCACCACTCCGGCGGTGCACACCCAACTGGTTGGCACCATCCACACCACGGTGAACATAACTCGCACAGCGGCGTCTCTGAAGACCCCACCGGCGCTCCTGGACGCTTTCCTCACACCTTTGGCCAAAAGCACAATCAGCCATGGGGATACACAAGCAGCAGCGGTTTCCCTCATCCGTCAGGCGGGGAGCATCATCATCACCCTCACCCAACAGGTACTGAGCACCACCACCACCCCCATCCCACGAGCGATCACCCTCATCACCACCCGAGCGGCGGCTGGCCTCACCCATCCGGCCACCACCCAAGTCACCTTCCAGGACACAAGGTTGAAAGCAGCGATGCTGCGGAACCCACCGCCGTAGAGAAGCGAAGCGAAGAGCACCCTCACCCCCCCTTCTCATGGGGCGGCGCTCACCCTACCGGCTACCCGCACCATCACCCGAGCGGTGGATTCCCGCATCACCATCCGACCGGCGGATACCCTCATCCGACCGGAGGTGCCGGCTGGCATCACCACTCTTCTCCCAGCCACCACAAGGGCCACCACTCCTCGACCACCAGCACTTCTACCGCTCCGACAGCTCAACCCACCGCTAGGGCCGAGAACCAGAAGGAGAAGCGCTTCCAAGGCCCTGGCCCCGTCATCTGGCCCCGGCCGAGCGGCGGATTCCCGACTAGCTTCCACATCCCTACCTTCCACCCGCTCCCAACCGGAGGCTTCCACCCTCACCCGACCGGAGAGCACCACCACCACTACTCCAGCGGCCACCTACCTCACTCTACATTTCACCCCGCGAAGCCCACCGACGCGCCTCAGGCACAGCGTGCGCGCGCGGTCCTGCAGGAAATGCCGCGTGTAGCCCAGGAAGCCAACTAAGGGATACATGGCGTAAAGCTTTGATTTAATGACACGACTACCTGCATATCTTCTTACATTGTACAATAGTGTACCACTAGCATAAAGGAGGAATGGGTGAGCCCCGCCGGGAGCTCAAAAATACTTTCCTTTGTTTTAGATTGTTATACTTGGCTTGGTGAAGGTAGATTGGCGGGACGCGGGGACGCTGGAAGCGTATGAACGAATTGGACTGGGACTGGACTGGGTTGCATTGTATTGGATTGGATCGCGTAGGAAACAAAGAGATCAAGGAGGKACCTATGATCTATGGGAACTTGGAAATATGTGTTTCTTCCCAACAACCCGTTACTGGCCAATTCGTTCATGTTCGTATGCAGCGTGTCCGTGCTAATTCAATTCTTGACTGTTACATTTCATGTGATGAGCTGCAACTGCGTGTATATGTGATGACTTAAGGAGGTTGTGATCTACTCGTTCGGAGCGAGGTCCTGGCATCGGTCGGCGTTCGGGCTCGCGTTGATGAAAGACTCCGTTTGTACCTGGCTTGGACGTGGGGGTAAAGGAGAATTGGATGAGACATACATAAATAGAACAGACGCCACCCGGCCAAGCCACATGTCAGGTACAAGTGAATTGAACCTTTGATCACTTAGAGATCAAGGCCTTTGATTTTATTACATACCTATGTAGGTTAGACTTTGGTTGGCTCTAGGATATGAACAATCTAAAGTCGCGATTGTATGGTCTTTGCTTAGGGGGGAGATATTTCTAGAATAGCACATCGACATATAGCCGTCATCAACTCAGTCGCTGGAATTGTTTCGATATTTGATGGAAGCGCCACAATATTTCCATCTCACTCATACATGTAAGTACATATGTGGCCAAGAGCTGAGAGCTACATGTATTAGATGCACATTCCAGCCCGTTCGCCGTGCTATTACTCCTTGCAATCAAACTCTCCGTTAATTACACTCGATCATACATAAACAAAAGCTTATAACTGTCACAGTTTCCCAGCTGCCAATTCTCAAACAGCGGCCTGTCGAGTTTCAGACAAACCGCATTGTCAGTTAACCCAACGCGGGCTACGTGCGAAACACGTGTACAAACTGTAAGTCGTCACTGTGGGCAGTCTAGACCGTACAGTACAGTACGCATCAACTGACCATACAGTAATTTGCCCAATCTGTTGGCGACTTTCGCCACGTGAACGGTTCGTGTGGGTACGCTACGCGGGCAAAGCAATTAGTCAGTGGGCAGTCAGAGTTCCAAAGTTGCCCAAGATTTTCCAGGGGTCCTGGGTCCTGGGTCGCCTTTTGAATTGGCAGCGTTTCAACAAACTCGGTGTGTGCTGCTGCTGCTCAGCTTGCGACATTTTTCCAATGCGTCTTTGACTCTTTTACACCGACAAGTAAACAATCAATCGCCGATTTCATTTTCTGAAAGCTCATCTTCTAGATTTCTCTCTCTGTCTCTCTCTCTCTCACTTAGATTTTTTTTTCTTTATTTCCCCTTTTTTTATTGAGATACCATGCGCGGCAGCGCCGTCTCTTCGGCAGCTTTGACCGCGCTCAAACACCCCTTATCGAGACTTGGCCGTGCCCATTTATCCACTACATCATCTCTCAGCAGCTCCGGAGCAAAGCTCGGAGGTAACATTCGCAAGGCCAGCACCATCCCGCACAGCGTCAACCATTTCCCTCATGGCCATCAAATCGAGCCCGGCGTCATCTTGAAGGGGTACTCTGGTCGTGAGTACACCATTGAGAATGTTCTGCAGGACAGACAAGACCGCCAGGTCTATCTCGCCAGGTTAGTGCATCAAGTTTTTCACCCTGCATCGCCGCCGTGTGGGGTTCATCGGACTTAACGCGCCTCGCTAACACCCTCACCAGAGCAAACGATGAGAAGAAATTTGTTCTGAAGAGTCTCTTTGAGACCGAATACAACTATGCGCTGCCTCTGCAATTAAGATTCAATCACTCGCCCTATTTGCGGGCGCTGCGGGACACCGTTCCCGACCAGAGGATGTTCGTCAATGAGTACATGACGGACCACCTCCTCAACTTTGCCTTCAAGACCATCCCGTTGTCTATGCAGAAGCGCGTACTGCGAGACACTCTTCGAGGGCTCGCAGCCTTGCACAACCAAAACATCGCGCACTTAGGTGAGATTTCGATAATCGGATTTAACTTCGGACTTTACATCTGACGCGGCCTTTTCTACATAGACATCAAGGCCAACAATGTAATGATCGACTACCGCGAAACGCCAGAGGGAATTGTAGTCGACCGGGTCCAACTCTCCGACCTAGAAGACTCGACGCATATCCCTCCCGGACAGGCTCTTCGCGGGCTGCAGGTCGGCAACCAGTTTTGGCGCAGTCCGGAGGCCCACGTCCAGGGCGCAGTAGGCAAGCCCTCGGACATTTTCTCCTTGGCGCTCGTCGTAAGTTCACCACAAACATTTCACTTTTATACCTATCTATAAGCACATCTACTAACACTCAGATAGTTCATCTTCATGCGCCTGAAAATGGTCATCTTCCGGATCGACAGCGCGCCGGGCGTCGATCTGACCAAGCCCATCCTGGAGCGGCAAATATCGACTTTTGCCGAGGAGGACGATGTCGAGGCCCTAATCGACTACTTGGGGCGCAGGCACCCCTGGGTGGGCGAGCTGCGTCGCATGTGGGATTCGTTCGGGGCCGAGAACCCGCGGCGGCCGTTCTCGCTCTGGCGGAGCGACGCGCTGGACCCGGACTTCAAGGACCTGATCGGGAAGATGACCAACTTCGACCCGCGGAAGAGAATCACGGCGCAGGAAGCCCTCGATCACGTTTGGTTTCACGATGTTCCTGAGTGAAAGGTAAATACCTAACCAGGAATATCTACTTATTTGATACCTTTTGATTTGGGGGCCGGTTCAGGGTGAGGCTTTTGCGAGAAAAAAAAAAGGGAGCGGTTTCGGATTTTTTACATACCTGGATTTTTCGGGCAATGGAATGGATGGGTCACAACAATAACACAGGCGAACTTAGACTGAGTATAAAGGGATCTCAACGGATAGAGCTTAGACGACAGACACACACAGAGAGACAGAGACAAAACATTGATAGAGTAATAATCTTAATGGCGCTCACGCAGTAACCCCAGCATACTTGAGTTCCTGTATGAATTCTCTGTGTCCGAGTTGTGCTATTATATCAAAATGTTCTGAGCAGCCGCGTGTGTAAGACAATTCAGGTCCTCAAGAAGCCGAAATAATAAAATCCCCTTGCATTCTCTCAACTAATGATGAATAGCTATCGTGGGCGAGATATACTGAGGAAAACTTCACGGAATATGTGACACCACTAGATGGGCTAACACGTTATTAGTATTGCTAGGAGTACACCGAACCATGTAGGTTCATTTAAGGTTTATATGAGAGTATAACAGGAACGATTACCACCTTCACTGCTACCTATCAGCCATTCATTACGGTTGTCGCCATGAGATAGCCACGTAGAAACGATACACTAAAAAGCTTGAGTAAGACCCTTCATAGAGCTCTTCCTCAGATAAGCTTTTCCTGAGTTAAGGCTGAAGTGGAGTGCTATTATATCATAATACCAGCGATGTAACTGTATGACAGGCTAACTCCAAGGTGAAGCCCGGAGGCCATTTTAGGAAGCTTGAGATTAATCTACTTGTGACATCAGATTTCGGCAGCTAAAGTGGCCTGGAAGAGTTCCACAGTGCTCGATGTAACCCGTCTTATCATGAGATCCACTAACGTACCATTGGCCATTTTGCCGGATCTCTATAGTCAGTTACTTGAAAGGGAACCGAGTCTCCGTTGACGCAATCCGGAATGTTTTTAATTTCGCCATGTCCCTTCAATAGCATCGCGGTCCGTCTCGCAGGTACCCGTCAATAGCTGGCGACGACCTCCGCAATGGCCGATCTCAGATACGTGGTCCTCCTATCGGCCTTGGTTCCGCTCTTGGCGCTCGTCACTGCGCAGGAAACGGGCTTGGATACGTGTACCGATGCCCACATCTTCCTATCCCGGGGCAACAACGAACCGTACCCCGGCCGTCAGGGGAAACTCGTCCGGGCCATCTGCTCGGGGCTTGCTAGCTGCGACTACGAGGACATTGTCTTCAACAATGCCCTGAAGACGGAGTATTGCGGCGCGGTGGAAGCCGGTCGCAAGGCCGGGATTGAGCAGATAACTGCTTATAATAAGAGATGTCCTGATACGCAACTTGTGGTTAGTGGGTACTCGCAAGGCGCACAGGTCTTGGGCGATATTCTTGGTGGGGGCGGAGGCGTTTTCTTTCAGGGCTGCACGACTCCCACAGTCCCGGGCTTGGATCCAAAAACAGCTCCGGGGAATAAAAGTGAGTTTTGATCTCTTGCGCAATATTGTCTAGGTCCCCTTTCTAATTAGATGAATAGTCGCTGCGGCCCTTCTGTTTGGTGATACACGCCACACAGCCAACCAGCCGTATAATACGCTAACAGGCGCATCAATCAATGGCCTATTTCCTCGATCGGGTCGGCAGCTTGCAGGCCTTCACAACTTCGCCGGGGTGCTGCGGGATTGGTGCCAGGGGAATGATCCGATTTGCGCATCGGGAGATGGCAAACGGACATACGACGTTCAGCACCATTTAAATTACTTCGACGTTTATTCCGAAGCTGCTGCGGGGTGGGTCAGGTCGAAATTAGCTGAGGCCACGACACCTACCCTTACCTCGAGTTCCACGACAGCTTCGAGTACGGCAGCCACATCTACTACAAGTGAGACAAGCACCAAGAGTAACGCTGTAACGGTGACTAGCGCTGGGACTTCCGCGCTTTCCCCGGAAGCTACCGGTACCGTGTCAGGCTCTAGCGCGTCGCCTACAGCGACCTCAAGTTCCCAAGAGGGAGGTGCTGAGACTTTTCGATGTTCCAGGAGCCATATTAGCTTGGGCGCCCTGATATGGCTTATATTGATAGCAGCGTAGACGTCTACATCAGATGAGGATAATTAGGGTGATTACCTCCTATCAAGACGTTCCATTCTAGTGGTTTCCGTAAATTTTAGAGTCTTGCTGTCTGAAATGATTGTTTATATGTATTCCGAAGTGGGGTTTTCCTTGTCAAAGATATCATATAAGAGTAATTTACAGGGAAATGCCAACCAGAAACTGCGAAGCTACGGAGATCCTCCATTGTGTTTTGAATACTCTATAGTAAAGGCATATATTTGTTACGGGAAAGGTCTGAGATCGTGCGCGAGATCCTTTATTATGATGTCTTGTTCTGAACTCTATGTGATTGAGACAGGTTGTGACGAGGATCATGCTTTGCCAAGTGTTACACAGGATATTGTAGCTTACCAAATGGTGGATACTTGCGGGTATTGGCCTCTGTGTTCATGAAGGTAAAGGGGAGGKGGGAATAGACGAATGCAATTTCTGTTCACTTGATATGAATAGCTACCTATCTACTAGGCATTGATTTTCATCATGAGGCTCGTTGAGACGTCAAGTATAGAGTCCTGCAGATAGCATCTGCCACCCTGAAAACGTACCGAATGCTCTTGGTACAATTTCCCGGTCTTCTAACATTACAAACTTCTCTGAGAGGATTACATCCGATCCTTTGGTCTCCAGCCTTGCAAGATGTCAAAATGCGATTGAGAAGGTGATTTTCGTGCGTCGAGGAGTATTCGTCAGAAATATTTTGTGCTCTGAATGTACCGCAAAGACATGTCGCAAAATAATTCAATGAGGTACTGACGGAAAGGTCCTTTGGCAACAGACCTTCTCGGGAGACGTTCGCGATCCGAGGTAATGGTAGGATGTGTGTAGTTCCCACTAATCATCTTCCATTTCATCGAGAAGCTCATTGCAGGCTTCGTCAGCCTCCTCGTTGTCTTCTCTCGGGATATGGACATATTTGATGGTGCCTAGGTCCGTGACGTCCTCTTCCAACTCGGAAGCCTTTTCGAGGAGATCCCGGTTCGCGACGTCGTATCCTTTCGAATTGGTCCAACCGTTGTCAATCCACTTGTCAATCCAAGTGTTCATGCATTTCACAGCGTAAGCAGAATCCGAATGGATGGTAACGTCAATATTGGGATCCGAATCGAGAGATCTGTATCTCTCCAACGCCCATTCGAGAGCAAGGATGATGGCTAAGATCTCGGCTCTTTGGTTCGTGGCGTTATAATCCTTTGTGTCTAGACGTCTTGTCTTGGTCCAGTATGAACCGTTGCGAGAAAAGAGGCAAGCAGCAGCACCTCCATACGCCCAACTTTGGCCGTTACCTCGACAGCCACCATCGACTTTGAACTCCATAACGTACACCATGATGGCGATTGTGAGTCCTAGCCGGCGGGTAATGGTTGGAGATCGGTTGTGTGCGGAATGCTGATGTTTACAGGTACTTGGCACCCGATAGAAACGGCGAAGAGCTTTCTGAATAACTGTCAGTGCTATTCTTTGGTTAAGAAACAATTGTATATACTTTAGGTGTCATCAAACTGTAGCTGGAGATATCCCAGTATCCAGGGCAGACAGACCGGGCTAGAAGTCGGAGATGAGAGAGAGTTCACGATGAAGTATCTAAGTAAGGCCTGAGGAAGGAAGGAATGTTGTCATGGAGGAGAGAGACGACTTTCAGCTGTTAGTAGGAAATTACCTAACAAGAGATGAGGGGCTTGGTCAGCCAGCTCGGTCCACGTAGTGGTCAAGGAGCCCAGATTACAACCTGAGGAAATCTCCTGGCTAATATTGAATATCAAGGTGGTGGCTGAACCGTCGTCTAGAAGGCTGGCTGCATTAATTTCCACGGTTCCAAGAAGTAATTTTGTGAGTTATCACTTGTAAGAATTTATAGAGGCAAACACTATGTGTTTGTATCGATTAGTTTGAACACTCCCACGTACGGCTTATCTAGAATTATCCAGTAAATCTCTATGTGTATGTACGATACCTGCCTCTTCTATAGACACACATGTGCACTTATACCTACACGTACGTTTGTCTATATGGATACACGTAGTGGAATGGGATAGTGAGGTAGGTACCAAAGTACCAAAGCCTCCACTCTTATACTACATGTACATCGCGTCATTTGGCAGGTACAGCACGACCCCTGCACCCCTGATCTTAGCGATCTTAGGCTGTTTGGTCCCCCTATCGATAATGCTCCGCACCCCACTACTGCGCTACACCTGAAAAATCCAGAGGCTTGGGTCAACTGATAAGCATCTCACTCAATCCCAATCCCAATCCCAATCCCAATCGTTCACCGTTTTTCATCTCCTATATCGGCGGAGCTACTTGGCAAGATTATATTCAGCCTCATAATAAACCGGTAGACACGAAACCGACTTAAACTCGAAGTTTAACCGATTCTGGGTACGCAAGAAACGACCGCATGCTCTGAGGATATAGGGCGTGCCTGATATCGTTTGGGGCCAATTGAAATTGAGCGCGGGGCACGATGGGGGACGCAGCCCAAGACCTCGATGCCAAAGGCGGCGCTCTTGATACGGCAAAGGACCTGTTTGCCGGAGCTGCTGGAGGAATCGCGCAGGTTCTAATAGGTAGGCGACCTCTGATTCATCATTATTATTCGTCATAATGTGCCCTTTCGGTGAGGCGTTGAGATACCGCGAGGAAATAGATCACGATGAAGGGAAAGTCACTCATCTAAGGCAAGACAATAGACACGGGAGGGAATAATGAGAAGAAAACCTTCTTCAACAATTACGTGCTTATTGGCATCATCATACTCTCATGAACTCATCCATACTAACCAATCGCCCTCTCCCAGGCCAACCCTTCGACATAGTCAAAGTGCGCCTGCAAACAAGCACGGCATACAGCTCCGCCCTCAACGCCGCAACCAGCATCTACTCCAAAGAGGGGCCACTAGCCTTCTACAAGGGCACGCTAACGCCGCTCCTCGGCATCGGCGCCTGCGTATCCATCCAATTCGGCGCCTTCGGGTGGGCGCGGCGGTACTTCGAGAGCGCCAACGCAGCCGCGCACCCGCTTGGCTCCAAAGAACTAAGCTACGGCCAGTACTTCGCAGCGGGCTCCTTCGCCGGCGTGGCCAACTCAGTCATCTCAGGCCCCATCGAGCACGTGCGCATCCGGCTGCAGACGCAGCCGCACGGCGCCGCGCGCCTGTACTCGGGGCCGCTGGACTGCATCCGCAAGCTATCGGCGCACGAGGGCGTGCTGCGGGGTCTATATCGAGGCGAAGCCGTCACCATCTGGCGTGAGGCCGCCGCGTACGGCACGTGGTTCCTGACGTTCGAGTACCTGATGAACGCGGACGCGGCGCGGAACCGGATCCAGCGGTCCGAGGTGCCGAGCTACAAGGTGGCGTTCTACGGCGGCCTGGCGGGCGAGGCCCTGTGGCTTGCCAGCTACCCGTTCGACGTCGTCAAGAGCAAGATGCAGACCGACGGGTTTGGCAAGGACATGCGGTACAAGAGCATGCGGGACTGCTTCGCGCAGACGTGGCGCGGCGAGGGCATGCGCGGGTTCTGGAAGGGTATTGGCCCGACGCTGCTCAGGGCTATGCCAGTCAGTGCGGGCACGTTTGCCGTGGTGGAGGCTACGATGCGGGCCATTGCGTGAACGACGCGCGAGTTCGGGGAGCTATTTACGATGTAAGAAAGTTGGAAGGACGCGGTCTTAGATCGAACGTAAAGGCGTTGGGGTTCAACCAAAGATGCTTGAGATCAGAGGGTCGGATCTGTGGGATAGATTTGATTCAAGAGCAATTCAACACATCGAATGTGGTTCAGCATATGGGCGCAAAACTATAATAGATCCAGGGGTCTGCCACAGGCAAAACGAAGACTTTTATTCGCTATTTTCAACTCGTCTTTGTAGAATCTTCCTGGCGTTTGCTGGTGTGAGGGATTCCAACCCTAGCTCGGCTAAAAGCTTCTTGGCTTCTGTGTTATCTGTGAAGACACGGTCGCTGGCTTGTTGGAGCGATATAGCTCCGTTCTCAGCTTCTAAGGGCAAGCTCAATAACCTCGAGCCATCCTGGAGCGTACTCAAAGCGGCGGAGCCATCTGGGATGTATCGGTCTATGAGCGAACTGATAGCCTCTAGATCCCTTGCGAACTGCGCAGCACCGAGCGTGGTGAAGTTTTGTGTCATAAGCACATTTGTCCAGAGCATATCCTGTAGCTTCTCGAGAGCCTCTCGCCATATTCGGCGGAAAACTGCTGTGCTAAGGGCCGCGACAAGGAATGTCAAATTTCGTTTCAGGATCTAGAATTATGTTAGTACCTTAATGTTGCTAGTATAAATATGTTCAAATGTGAATCTTACCTTTAAAGGCTCGTCTAACTCGGGAGKAAGAGAGAGTTGAGAAGGATCAACTGTATGCGGTCAGTAGGTCAACTAGGAATAACGTCACGAAAACGGAGCTTACCATCTGTACTATCGCTAATAGTAGTCCATTGGACCTTGGCCACGTAGGGACGGAACGCCTTTTGATGAGAATCAATCAAAGCAGTAACCAAGTAATCCTCAGCAGTCTTCCGACGATGTGCGTATGCCGCAATGGTTTCATCAAATAAGATTCCACCATCGCCATCTGAGCCAATGTCCGCCGAAGTCCTATCTTTCACACTCTCATAGCTCATCCCGCTGGCGATATTGCCGTCGCCATTAGTACGCTTGGCCCTGCTCTGGAGCTGCTCCCACATGGACACGAAGAACTACGAATGATTAGCAACGGACCGCTATACATTCCGATCTCGAGTCTTACCTCTTCATTACTCCAGTCCTTCAAAGTGGCAATAACGTGATCGGAGCTCCCTAGCACCTTACAAAGCGTCTCGAATGCACCTGTACCCTCCAAGGCGGCGGCCTGCTCCTTGGTTAGTCCATGAAGTGTGCGGCCCAAGGTCGAGTTGATCGTGTAGTATGTATCTAGGGAGTCCTTAAAGCGGTCATGGTAATCATCCAAGATGTCAAGTTGGATATCGATGAGGAATCGGAGTTTGTGAGAGAACCGCCGAACTCGCTCATACTGAGAAGTAACGGACTTCAGGAGGTCTGTCACCCTCACGGCACCAAATGTGGGCTTCATCTTTCCGCTACCATTGTAGTCATAGTCAATGTTCCGGGCATCGGGGGAGTTCATAATGGCGTGGTAGCGCTCGAGAGCGAAGTCCTTCTCCGCTTTGAACCAGTCGTCAAAATGCTTGTCCAGTACCTCCGACGTTAGACCAGCCCAGCCTTGATCTGGATCGCCACCGTCGTAGTTGAACCTGGACCGTATCTCGTCGTCTAGATCCATAAGCTGTACCATGAGGCTACTCAAGAATTGGGGATTCTTAAGTCCATGTTGCACCATAGCGTTGACCTTCTCCCTCATCACGGGCAGCATGGCGGTAATAAGGGCGCAAGCCGGATCCATGTAAACTGACCTGTCTCGCACTTTGGTTTCGTGGAACCGAGATGCCAGAACATAGCCTACATTATCTCGGAAGAAGCCCTCCCATTTGTCTATCAGCGACAAAAATTGGGGGATACAAAATGTCCCGAAGGCTTGCGGATTGCTAGTCGCGTTGTTGCCCATGAACTGGAACCGGAACCATTGTATGAATGGCTTTGCCATGACTTCAAAGGGAAGTAGCGTCACTACTTGCTCGGAGTAGAGGACTTCGGGTAGCTGCAGATCGATGAGCTTCTCGAAGCACTGCAGCCATTCGCCGTCCATCTCGGCATTCGTATCGACGCCCTGGGGCCAATTGCGCTTCTTCAAGATATTCTCCAGCTCTTTAGACATGGTATCTTTCATTTCGTTCCACAGATCCTCCGTCACCCTTTCGACATAGTTTACGAGGTGCGTCGCGGCCTCGTCTGCTGCTTTTTGTAGTTCCCTCAATCGGACACTAAGATTCTTGAGTTTGGAATAGGGTTCCAAGGCGGCTTTGGGGCTCTGCGGGAGATGAGATCGCGCTTCAAGCCTCCAGTTCTCGACATCTTGGAGCAGTGAAACGTATTGGTATGCGAGTTCGACTTTATGAAGCTGCTTCATAGGCTGCTCGAGGCGTCGTATCGCTTCGTCGGGCGCGTGGGACTCGGCGACTATCTTCATGCGCACATCGATGCTCTCCTGAAGTTGGTAGAACTCTTGTATGGAGCGGGCAAGCCCGCCCTGGCGATCTTGGGCGGCGCGACGAGCATCTTCGAGCTCTCTGGTAGCATCATCGAGCTGCGTCTGGAGTTGATTCCGTTGGACTTCGACGCTTGCCAGTAAACTATCGAGGTTTTCGAAGTCGGTGGTGGATTGGAGCTTGTCATCAAGATAGTCTTCTAATCGAATATCTGGTTCTTTCGAGTACGAGTGAGCCGACGCATTTAAAGCCATGGCTGTTGCTGGTTTACTGAGAAGCATGCATCCATGTAGTCGACGTAGCTACAAAAGCCTAAAGCTGTCAACAATTAAGGGCGATTTAGGGATAGCTGTAGTGGGGTGCATCTAACTTACGTAATCCATCTGCCGACCAATCAAGGCTCAAATGATCTCATCGTTTCCGATCAAACAACATGCATCAATGTCGAGATTTAGAAGCCATGCTTCCATAGCAAGAGAGTAGGTAAAACAATATACACGCCTATGAGAGGAGGCTAAATATCACTTCACTTTTCCGTTTTATCACATACCAAATCCCTATGCATTAGGTACCTACCAACCATCAACCGGCTTGGTTCAGATTCTTGCTTCCTTTCAAAGCCCCAAAGTCCGCAGTCCAGCATGGGTAGCGAATATAATGGAAATCACATGAGGGCACCGCAACCCGCAAGGCTCTATCTAGGATCGGGTTATTATGAGACTCGTAATACTTCTACGGTACACAGATGACTCTTTCTCAACGTGGGATCGGGTTTCTGCCAATGCTGGCAAGCTCGCGCGGCTGTAAGGCATATTACACCTACTGTGCCACGCTACAGCAAACTTGTAAGGGTATAGAGCTACATATATATCGCCTCTGTAGGTGCAAGCTCTGTTCATCATCTTCTACTTCCAGGCCTGCAGCATCCTGTATCTTTTCGGTACTATTGAGACCATGGTTTATAACTTCGGCAAACGCTTAGACACATATCTCGTGCCCATCGGGACCATAAGCTACGCGAGCCGGGGTGAGCGTCGTTCAGTTTGTAGCGTTGTATCGTAATACACCCCTGCTGATTTTGTCTTATAGCTTTATTTGTCGTCTGTCGGGATACAGTCCGATCTCGCGGCATCAGAGCTTTCTCGAAGGCTTCAAGATGGCGTGGTGAAGCATTCGCGCTTTTCTGCCGGACGATAAGTAAGACAGCATATCCAATATCCATCAACCCATGTCATAGCTGAGGATTCATAGACGAGTTATTCGAGGCCTGTGAAAACCCCACAGTTGTCCCAGACCTTGTCGCATCAGCTGAAGGCATAATTCTGGAACCGGGACCTGGCCCGGGCAATCAGATCCCGCTGTTTGACCAAGCTAAGGTCAAACATATATATGGTGTGGAACTCAACGAGTTCCTCATCCCCGACCTCCGGGCCACAGTCGCTGAATATGGACTTGGTGCGAAGTACACGATTATCCGCTCGGGTATCGAAGACGCAGAGGTGCTAGACAATCACGGCATTGGACCTGGAAGTATTGATACCATCATCTGCATCCAGGTCCTGTGCTCGGTTGCCGAGCCGGAGGCGGTCGTGAAAGGGCTCTACCAGCTATTGAAGCCAGGAGGCAAGCTCATTTTCTGGGAGCACACACGAAGCCGGGACCTAGCGACAAGAATCGCTCAAAGTGAGGACTTAATCACCGATGACATCATTTATAGGTGCTGACGATGATTTCTAGACTTCTGGACCATGCCCTGGAAGTTCTTCGTAGGTGGATGCAATATGAATAGAGACATATTGAAGATAATAGAGTCAGCTGGTGTATGGGACGCCATCGAGTCGGTCAACCTGGACGAAGAGGAGCCTTGGGATATAATGCCGATGGTTTGGGGAACACTGGTCAAACCCTGAAGAGTACGTAGGGTATGGCATTGCATTGTTCGGATGCGAGGTATGTAGGTATCTTTAGGTGCCTGGGTAAGTAGGCATTCGATGTTTTTATGAAGAGATGGACGTGATCAGATATAGAAACACTCTACCATTAATTCCTAGGATCGCTTCTAGCGGCAGCCTATCGCTGACTTTGCATGTAGTCGTTGGAGCAAACAGCTAGGGACCCCTGAAGAATGAAGCTGCTGGTATCCCCTAAGGCTAACCCAAAGCCGTTAGATGATATCACTACTTAGCGTCCCCGAGCGCTGGAGGACCAGTGAGGCTCCGTCCCACTATCTAGGATGTCGATCGATCGTCGCGCGAACCATTTAAGCTTTTGGAGACATGACGACACAACCACCGGTGAGATACCAGTTCTAGATATGCAAACGCAAGCCGGAGCGTGGGGAGCCAATGAAAGGCGGCCCAGCTATCTCGAAAATGGGAATGAGTCGCCAGTGAGGTGACCGGGAACATCATACCACCCGGAATGCATATGGATGCGCGCCGTCTCTCTGCATTGATAATGCCGCTCACTCCGTCCAGAACTAAGCTTGGAGCCAAGGCTCAAAATCTAACAACCCTCACATGTAGACTCACCCATACTGCGGAGGGCATCCGCTCTAGTACCACATCACTGGACCATTTCGAGCAACATAATCTCGAAGCTGAGTATATGAACCATGGATAGGGAACTACCTAGGTCATTTGGGATCGGAGGTGCTGGGAATATTCGTATGCATCTTCCACCCCTCACTTCATATACCGTACTCCGTGGACTGACCAAATGTCCCCAATCACCTAGGCACACGAGAACAAGCCATTGTGCACGATATGATGTCCGCCAGCGAAGCCACGAAGCGTCGCAGGAGTAGTCTTTTCAGCTCAAGTTCAGCAGAGAGTGCGGAGTCGAGATCATCCAAACTTTCCGGACGTTTCAAGAGCATATTTCGAAATCGCACGAAGCCGATACCAGAAGCCACGAAGTAGACGCCTCCAAAGCAATCTCCTATGGAGACTCGGTAGCTCAATCGGTTGCAATTGAATGAGCAAAAGGGGCTCGGAGGCAATACCAAAAGTTCAACAACCTTCATCGACTATCTCAAAATTCGCGTTTACATGACGTATCTGAAGTACGGGTTTTCCTTGTCCGTGAGATCCTGGAAGGCGAGCTTGGCTCTTTCAGCTTCGTCTTCCATCATCGCGGACTCTTTCTTTCGGTTCTCGTATCGCAGGACCACAAAAAGGGTTACGGAAGCTAAAATGGTGATGCAGTAACTGCGACGGTGGGGTTAGCACGTCGACTTCAGACGAGATTATGAGCAAACTATTTACGAACCATATGATGAGACCAAGCCAAAGTTCGGGATAATGAGACGCCTTGGTCTGGCTCTTGATCAATTGGGGTCCAATGATATTTCCTAATATACCATGTTAATAACTAAGTTGAGCATCCGAAGTGGATGAGAAATCTTACCAACACAGTATGCGACAAAGATAGTCGCCGACGTGAAGCTTTTCTTAGTGTGTCCAGCCACATTCGACATCCCGATGGTGATGATCAAACTCACCACCGCGCCGAACGTCCCGGTAATCGTGTACCCAACTACGGGTGCTGCGGCGTGGTACGTCCACTGGCTCCTCCAAATGATGGCGCATCCGGCGATAACCGGAAGGCAGCAGATAATCAACATCAGAATACGTATGTTGGGATAGCGCGACCCTAGCCACCCGGTGAGTAGAATCGCGATTAAGCACAGGCCTCCCAATGGAAACTGGAAGACGATGGACTCGAGCGTAGTCCAACCGAACGTCGACACAATCAATGGGCCAAAACCAGAGACGGCGCCATTCACGGTATAAGCTGAGGCCATCATGATCGCGATTAGCCATATTTTGATGTCGAGCACCGCCTCCTTCAATTGGGATGCCTTGAACTTCGTGCAGCGGACTCCAGTCTGACCATAGCGCAGTCGCTCCACAGCAGCGAATCTCTCGTCCTTCGTCAAGAACCATGCTGATACTGGCGAGCTCGGCATAGCGAAGCAAAACAGGCCGAATATGAAGGTAAGGCATCCCGCCAGGAGGTAGATGTACTGCCAGCGGCGGAGACCACCGCCGGTAATCTGGGCGAACCCGTAGTTGAGAGCACCACCTATGATCGTCCAGAGTCCAGTCGAGGAAAACCACCAGCTCTGTCGCAGGGATTGCTCCTTCTGCGTGTAGTACCCAGTAATGATGGTCATAAAACCAGTCGGGATCACACTCTCAATGAAGCCGAGGAAAAAGCGCTGCGCGTACAGCCCCTGATGCGAGGTAACAGCTGCCGTAAGCATGCAGATCAGTGACCACAGAACCACAACGCCGCCGAGGACACGGCCGGTCTCGAAGCGTTGTAGCGCATATGACATGGGATAGAGCCCGCCCAGCATACCGAAGTAGAAGATGGACGTCGCCCAGCTCAGCCGCGACGTGTCAACCGCACCCGGGTGCCGCGGGTCCGGGACGCTGAGCTTCAAATCGGTCGTCATGCCGAATAGGGCTGCAGATCCCAGGATAGCCTAGAGGTAGTGTGAGCGCCTAAGTACCGTAGCAATAGGATTGCGACGTAAGAAGAAGATGCTAGGTTACCTTATCATAATACACCAGCCCATCTTCGTACCATCATTGAATGTTAGCCGCAAGCATGTTCTGAGCATGGAGCGACTGGGAGATCTCAACTCACATCCAACTGTCATGGCGGGGATCAGGAACCAGTCGATCTTACGAACTGCGCGCCGGACGACAGCAGGATCAACGGCATGGCCCTCTTCTCCCACCATCGTGATCGCGACATCTTTATCGCCAGCCAACCCTGGACCACCTGGTCGCGGCGCATCGGCGGTCGCTTCTTGCGAACCTATCTTTTTCTCCATAGCACCTGAGGTTTCCGTGGTCGACTTAGGATCTCGTTTCGAAGTCCGTACGAGAATTTTCCTGTCGCGGGTAATTTCGATAGCTCTATGAAGTGGCCCGTGCACGGATGTACCTATACTCTAAGGGGCAAAACTCTAGGTATCGTCACGCTAGTGTTGGTGTTCTAGACTCAACATCATCACGATCTATTGAGGCCTATCCCGATTTGAAGCTAGTAGATCTAAAATACCCAACGGCTCTGATATTAAACACTAATTTTAAAGGAATAGTAGATACTCTCAATTTGCTAAGCTGCGCGATTATCGTGAATAACTGACCCAGTATTCACCTTCCCAGTACTTTCCGACAACAATCCACTTGCGTTATCCTGGTCTCTAATGGCATATTAGAATAATAATTAAGAGAGTTAAAACTTCGAGGATGAACTTACGATCGCCGTTTAAGCCACACGTTCAGGATTTGCGATAAAATGATCAAGCAAATGGCGTTTCCCAGGACGAAGGAATACCCTTTAGTGAATCGTGGTGCTTCTACGGTGGGAAACACCAGCAATTGGGTCCATAGGATCGTCGACTGGGAAACAGTAGTCATCAGAACCAACGTGAACGCCCGTTTCGCTGGAGATGACCGTAGTTGGTGGTTGACCCATCCATATAGAACGCCTGAGATGGACACCGCTGAATACGTCGTTATGAAGGCAAACCATAATGCTGACTCAGGGACGTCCCAGACAATCAGAATAATCAGACCCAATATGTTCCACAGGTGAGCCACTGTTATAGCCCACGCTGGACCTATGAACAGATCCGACGCGAAGCACATGACGATGGTGTAGAAGATACCAACCGCAGGCACTATGGTACCAAGTGCGTTGACGCGTGGAATGGAATAGCGGCCTAAGCTCTTGAGCCATAATAGATAGCCGCCTATAAATGAGTTCAAGCTCCCGTTGTAGTAAACGATTTCCAGAACGAGGAATGTCCATAATAGTGGGTTTCTAGCAAGCTGCTTCAGGGTCTGCAGCGTGACTTTCTCGAATGACACGGTGTGTCCGGCCCCTTCCAACCGCGCCTTGCGGACGCCGAGCTCGTGCTCGGACAGAAGGAGACGGTTTGGCATACTCGGCGTTCCGGGTAGCAAGATGCAGCCCGCGATGCCAACTGGAATGGTCACGACTGCGCATATGATGTACATCCAGCGCCACCCCGCGAGACCGTGAACCCCATCAAGTCTTGCAGATGCGCCGGCTTGAATCAGCCCAGCCACGAGCGTACCTAACGTGTTTCCTAGGGAGAAAATACCACATCGCCTAGCGATCTCGTCGCCGCGATACCACGACCCGAAAAGAAAGTGCATTGCTGGAGAGAACGATGCCTAATTACCGGTCGAGATGACCCATCAGTTGCTGAGTCCTGATTCTGAGAGAACTTGGGTGGTGGTGTTACCTCGAACCATCCAATTAGAAACCGATACGCGGCCAGCTCCGCGAAAGAGTTAGATCTGAATTGCAATAGCGTTATGAGGCCCCATGATATATCTAGAATAGGGATAAGCCAGTGTAAGGGAACCGAGGAGAGAAGGAACAAGAACGGGAGATGGCCGATGACGGCGCCGACGAAGTAGATCGTGTGCAGCTGTATGAGCTGGTTTCCGTATAGCCCAAGGTCTTCTTTCAACCCGGACACGTAGGCATTGTCTGTCCATCACATAGGTATAAGCCTCCTTGTGTGCACAGAGCTCGAGGTCAATGGACTAACTGATGTTTGCCTGGTCAATGAACTTGGTCCAGCAAGAAATCATGGCGAACGGGAGGATGAGCAAGTCGAGTTTGGTGAGGATTCTTCGATCTTCGGGCGAGTCCTCGTCCGCGAACCACCGGATTCTGCGCCCCTTTTGCGGTTTCATGACGAGCTGTGAAGTCGAGGAGGTGCTGGCGCGGTTCGCCATGACAACCTTGTCTAGCGAAGTTATTCACCTGGCGGAAAACACAGGTCCGTAATATGCTTGAGATCCAAACAAAGTCTGGATGTGGTGCCGCGTGCTACGGATGTTGACCATGTTGCGAGAGTAAGCTCCCATGAAATGAGAGTTTCGGCCGGCATCGCAGCTGCGATTGTAGGGTTACCAAACGAAGGGGGACAAGTTAGTAAGGTCCTGGGTAGGTAGGGTGGTTGGGGCACGCCGCGTGCATACGCTGGACGAGGAGCGCTATGCGATAAGCGTTGTTGAAGGTCAGAGCGCGCGCTTTTTAGGCGTTGTGCATGTCTGTAGTATGACCACATTGTTAAGATGCAGGATCGGCGTGGCGAGGAACACATCTTCGGTTGTGACAACGGCTGTAGAATGAGAATCGACGGCAGATAGATAATGTCATCGCACGAAGTGGCTTCGCTGGTTATCTATTGAAAGCCGCGAGCACTGCATCGGCGTTTTTGTGTGACTGGAGTATAGGCCAATCCTTTGCTTCGATCCAGGCCACGAGGGGAGGTCCGGAGGAGTTATAATCAGGACTCGACTGCACTTCTATGCTCCGCACTCGACCACCATGTCAAGACGGCAGAAGATGCGTATCGGTGTGCAGGGGCTGTGGCCTATTTGATACGGTGCTTGATCCGACCCGCGATCCTGAAGCTGAAGCACTTGACGGTGGTCGTCACCCCGCATTCCTACCCGATGCCCAAGGGGAATATAGTAGGGAGGCTGGTCGGGCGTGCCGCGTGGGACGCCATTGTAACACTTGAATGTTCGTATCCAGGTAGTGGGGTTGTCTTGTAGACTCATCCCATATCTCACTCTAGATCTAGATCATGAGGAACTTGTGAATATGAACATAGATCGTTAAAGCTGTTGACTGGCTTGTTGGGKGCCTTATTCAATGATATTGGGACCCGCTTATGAACAAGGGTGCACTATATATTAGGTAATTATAGGGAGCACAGTCCCTATAGCTACAGTGCGTTGCAGCGCATTACAACGTATAAGCCTTCTGTAATTATCAGGTACCCAATCAAAACGCAAGTGGCTTGTATTATGTAATATCTTCCATTCGGCTGCCCTACTAATATCTTATCTGGCATATTGCAACACACTGTAGTTACAGTGGTATATAGGACGTACAGCGCTATAATCCACCGTAATTATAGCGTACCCCTGTCTAAAATGAACCGGAGCATAGCGACGTGTTTTATGACGGGCCGTGATGCGAGATACTAGTCTGACTCGTACACTTCCATCACCTTGACGAGTTCCGAAATTCTAAATCTCATATAAAATATCGATACGTTAGGTCATTCCTCTGCCCCCACGATTCATCCTACCTAAACAGTGCCCTTATGCAAGGTAGCAAGGGCTTGGTTGGATGTGAAACCACGCACAAACAGTTCTCTAGGCTTGATGTTCTCCTCCACGACGCCCTCCTCCAATGGCGGTATCCTCCTTGAGCCTTCAAGGCGCTTCAAATAGACATCGTCATTGGGCCTTAGGAAATACGTCAGGCTATAGCGATCGAAATCAGCCTGCTCACCCGGTGGCGCCACTACACGATGCATGCTGGCCCGGAGCAATCCGTTGGTGAACCTGCAAAGTGAATCGCCAATGTTGACAATTAGGTGTCCCGGAAGAGGCTCAACATAGACGAACTTGGCATCTTTACCCGGGGGTAGCGCTTGAAGGCCACCAAGAGTATTGTAGACCAATGTGATACTCCCGTAATCAGTATGCTCGCGGAGAACGATGGCATCGCGTTCGTCGGGAGGCAGAGGCGGGGCTTTGATAATACGGATTGTATCGCTGCTCATGGCTTCGAGTTGATGGAGGGATGCGAGAGTGCCCCTCGGTAAGTCGAGGCTCTCATTCAGGAGGTTCAGTAGAAGAGTGACAATTGAGTGTGAAGTTTTGATGAAGGATACAACAGTTTCATGCCCCCCTTTGAACTGTTCGGGGCGAGGAAGAGGCTCGGCGATTCCAAGAATGTCAGCTTTGGACACCTATAGAGTTGAGGAGTCGGATCAGCACCAAGATGAAGAAAAGGGGTTGTGATGCAGCACATTGTAGGATTCATTTCTATCTCGCTCCCCCGTATAGTCGATGACACTACTACCTTGTCGCTTGTAGCCGAAATACGGTGTCGTCGAACTAAGGTCGTACTTCATCTTTTCCTCGAAGCTGAGTGAGAAGAACTCTTTCCCAATCATGAATAACCTGTCGATATCGCTAAAAATAGATGGGTATGACTCCGCGTCTCGGACGTCTAGATAGAAAAACCCATTACTCTCACATGCATCTACCACTCTCTCCTCTTCTTCCGCATCATGGTCAAGAAGCTTCTTCAGGGAAATCCGAAGCAGAGGATGTGTTGGAACATCCTTGGGAAAGGGGGGTGGCCCAGAAGCTGATTCCATCTTACTGCTCAACACAATGGAAATGAACGCAAGATCAATGATAGTTGGTAGAGGGAAGAAGAGAAAGACTGTCGATGGTGGCCATGTTGGATTCTCTAACGCGGCGGGTATCTTGGCTTGCAGATAGGTAGTTGGCTGTCGTGGGTAGGCTGGCAAATATTCACGTAGGTAGCCAATGATAAGCTATCGTGCAGGTCATAACTACTGGAGGCATTTGAGTATAATGTATCTACTATTCTATAGTACCATGAGATACAGCAGGATAAAAGGAGGTACTCTAGATTGAGCTATTGACACTAGGCCTTGTACTGCTGTGTAATTGTTAATAAGGTTCATGGGGTAGATGTATAAACTGAGAGGGGGAACCCGTTGCCGTCTGCCCCTATCCGTCAGGTTGTGAGAGGTCTATCTGAATTTGTGGCGCCTACTTGCTGGAAAACTAGCAGGAGATAGGCACAGCACTTCGATATTCTGAGTGAGTTGACTTGACCTATTCCCGTTGCTATTGCTGTTGACTGACTGGTTTGGCATCGTAAAACTTGCGCTATACACCAAGTCCTTTCTTGCAAAACCTGGGAGCATTGATTTTCAAGTAGAGCTTATATTTGAGCATTATCATCCACTTCATCACCTACCTCGGAGACATTCTCTTCATCCTTCTGTTTTTGAAGGGCCGTCTGCAATGAACCCTGTGGGGCATCTTCGCGGTCCATCAGTAGTTCCACCATTCTAAACCCTTGCCCATTGTTGAGCTGATCATCCTGGAGAACCTGCTTCAACTCGCGCCAAGTTCTGGCTGACGCTGTGTACGCGCCGTCTTTGGCACCAAAGAATGCCGGTGCTAACAAGTATCTCAACGGCGCAATGTCATTATACCCCTGTTTGCGCCCATGGAAGCACCGTTCGGTGGTGTACCCACCATTGTTGATGACGAACATTACAACATCAAGATCATAACGAATTATGGTAGCTAGCTCTTGAACAGTCATTTGAAACCCCCCATCTCCGATAAACATAATCGTTTGTGCTTTCTCTATTCCAAAGTATCGAGACGATGTAATAAGCTCTTTCTGAGCAAGGGCCGCCCCTAGCGCCGCAGGAAGGGCGTAGCCGACACAGAGCCAGGTAACATGGGTGAATAGTCTGGTGTGTTTCGGCAATGCCATGGCTCGAACACCATGACTAGACGTTCCAGTGTCTCCGAGGACAATATACCCGGGACGGATGATGTTAGCAGCGAGTCGCCATAGCCGGTCATGGGTAATTGGCATATCATCAGGGACCTCGGAAAAGGGGAGCAAAGAATCGCGAGGTAAATCGGGGTAAGGTTCATAATGCTTTAGGGTTGACGATTGTATCATTTGAAGGAGTCGAGATGTGACGAGCTCTATGGGGACACCGGGAAATCTTTCGTCACTAATTTGGACTGCTGTGTCCGTGAAGTAGATGGCGGCTTCAGCTCTCGGGATACTGCTGAAGCTGTACGTGTTGGTCGCACTGAAGTGAGGGCCAAAGCACATGATCAGATCGGCTTCATCTACAAAGCTTCGGACTGTTTCGCTGTCGAATTTTCCTCGATAGATGCCGTGAAAATTCGGAAGTGTCTCATTCAATAGGCCCTTCCCAAATGGCGTGGTCCAAGTAGGCCACTCGGTGAGCTCGACCACACACTGGACGTCATCTAGAATGCCCATTGTCCTAATCTCACCATCGACGAGGATAATCGGTTGTTTGGCGAGATACATCTTGCGCAGGATCTCATTGACGACCTTGTCTTGTGGCACTACAGGCTCGTCCGCAACAAGTTCGATGGGACAATCAAGCCTATCACCAGGTACCAAGGCAGAAACAAGGTCGACTGGAAACTCGATATACACTGGCCGGCTGTGACGAAGACACTGGCTTAGAACATCATCGATCTGCTCCGTACATGTTCGAGGATCCCGGAGACGAGCTTGTGCTATCGTTACGTGAGAGTACATTTCTGCGAATGTTTCGAAATCTCCATCTTTAATTGTATGATGAACCCATTGTCGTACATGTCGTTGAACCCCCGCCGGGGAGCCTACGATATGAACAACCGCAGCGCGTTCAGCGTAGGCTCCGGCGATGCCGTTGATGGCGGAAAGCTCGCCTACCCCAAACGTCGTAATGAGAGCTCCGATGCCTTTGATTCGGGCGTATCCGTCAGCGGAATAAGCGGCATTCAGCTCGTTTACGCTGCCTATCCACCGTATTCCAGAAGGCTCGACATGGTCCAGCAGGGGAAGGTTCGTATCTCCCGGCACTCCAAAGATTGAATCGACCCCAAGTTGATGAAGGCGTCGTAGAAGATATCCAGCAAGCGTAATAGTTAGGGCCATGATAGTGGGGAGCAGTGGACGCACCAAGAGGAGATGCTGAAGAAGCAAATACAATAGCTGCGTGCATGAGCGCATAAAGAGGTATTGGCCACTTATGGTGGATTTCACAATGAAATAAATGCCACTATTAGTCAGTATCCGCAGTCCTACCTCGCGACATAAATATTAGGTGGTCTCATAGGTACTCTATATCCMCCCCTGGAGTCTCATCGCTTACCGGTTCGACCTCAAATCAGCACCGCGTGCCCGTCCGCGTTGTTAGGTAGTTTCACAAGGCCAGAGGCCCTCCGCATACCCCTGTATCGGGACTGTCAATATTCTGCTATATCTGAAACCGGTGGCGATAGCTGCACCTACTAGCACCTACGGATTGCTTCTTGGCTTTCATCTCTCAGAGAGACTTGCAGCATATGCACATTCAATGAAATGTAGCCAGCATAGATAATACTACAGATGGCCAATGCTAATGCGTTCTGCGCCACGTTCCTGTTGTTAATTATTATCTACTGGCATGCCATTATTCTACATGACTTCCAAAATTCTCATCTGCAAGCCACGTGCTAGCTCATCCCGTATAGGTTTTCGTTGCATCCCGTGATGAATTCTGGTATTCTACATGGTAAACCATTGCAGGCTTGAGATGAGACTCGTGATGAAGGGTATTTGGTCTCGTTCTTGGAACAATTATTAACTTAAAAATAGAGACACTAATAGATTTGGGGGAGGAGACTGGGCCGACTTGGGTTTCCCCCTGAAAACCGCAGCCCACGGCGATTTTCTACTGCTCTTCGGTGAGTATTGCTCATTATACTGCGCTGGGAGTACTTAAGTGTGTATATCGCACATCTAGCTTCGCGGTTTCCTGAATATGCGGTGTTGAAAGAGTATCTAACTAGCCTACCTACCTAGAAAGCACGTATGAAGTACGCTTCGGGTACTGTCACGATGCAGACTTTATGCAGAACTTGCAAGGGGCCTCAAAAGCCGTATTTCTGCGAGAGGGAATGTTTGCCAGAGGTCGGGGTAAAAATGCAAGAAAATATTCCTTGTCTACGCTGCTTAGGGTCTCATCCTCCTAACTAGCCTAAACGGCATCCAGACCTCCTAGGATAGAGCACTCGACATGTCGCCGAGCTTCGGATAGGGTCGTTCCCTGGTAATTAGAGGCCGCCACCGCCATCATACACGGAAATTCTTTGCGAACACGTAGTTTGAGACGTCTGCAATCCCCAGCTTTCTCCCTTCCTCCAACGACATTATACATGATGTATTTCATACTCTCACTCTAGGACAACTTTTAGCTCGATATAAATGTTCTTGGATATCGATGAAGTTGAGCATTGTGTTCAATGCAGTCCTTGTTATACCAAATAGACAACATGCCCAGTTTACAAATTCTCATCGTGCCCTTGGCTTTGGCCATTCTCGCTATTCTCTGGAGCCTACCTAGAAGTCACAATGGGCCGAGTAATTTACCCCCTGGCCCCCCTGGAGGTAATCATACGAAGCGTTTGGAAGGCCATCGTTGGAACACTTTCAAGGAGTGGAATGATAAATATGGTCAGACTCCTATATTCCCCTGATTACGTAATCTTCATCTCAATGACGAGCATTCCAGGGCCTGTGGTAACTTTCTTCATTGGACAGCAACGCAACATTGGTATGTTTCCAGACTGGTATTATGACATAGTGACTCTTACCTCACATATATTCCTCAGTTCTCGGAACTATGGAGGCGGCCGTTGACCTCCTAGAAAAGTCCGGTGACATATACTCGAATCGCCCCTATCTTATCATGGGGTAATATTTCTCCGTCTGGCAACATGGGTGTTATATACTCACGAAGTCAGGGAATTCCTGTTCTCAAGGCTACGCGGATTTTCAATGACCTACGGAGCTAAATGGCGCAACTGGCGCACGGTTTGGCATCCCATTCGAGAGCGTCTGTCGATTAGGGTCTGACCTTTTGTCATCTCTAGCTCCAAGGCTCGATGTTCGGTCCTCAAGCGGCACACAACGTCAAGCCTATGCAAATGAATGAATCGGCTGTGTTAATGTACGATTATCTGATGAACAAGGATATCTCGAAACAACACAAAATCCTCCGAAGGTACCATATTCCAATTTTTGCTATGCTACTGTATATAGATCTGGCATGTTGAATATCGAGTCTATCCAGATACACTGCGTCGCTAATGTTCTATCTCGGCTATGGACGTCGTGTCAAATCTCTCGACGACCCCCTTTGTGTGGAGCATGATAAGGTAGAAGAATGTGTGTATTTTGGCGTATCCCCTACCTTCATTCGAGCGTCTTCTCACTTTAAAGATAGATATCGAGAGGTATGTTGCGACTTACACCACGCTAAACACATTCATACTCACATATCTCGGTCTTTCTCAGTACAAAGTAGGTTCCCTTTGGTACATTTATACTTACAGTTTCAAGTTACTAACGATATCTAGGGTACCAGGGCAGTATTTCATAGAGAGTGTATGTTAGTACCTTCTATACATGAGATAGGCCAAATACTAAGGGGAACATCATTAGTGGCCCATATTACTCTGGCTCCCAGTAAGTAACTCTCGGCCCTTCAAGCAGAAGACGCAAATTTGACGTGCCCGGAGCGGTTTTTACAATGGTTCCGGTATGAACCTGAAAAACAGCGAGACATCAACACCAGACTGTACATGACGGCCATGAACGAAGTAAAGTGCAAGATGGAAAGAGGCATTGCCATCCCATGTACAGCCACATACGGTCTCTCTAAACAGAAAGCATTAGGCTTCAACGACATCGAGTTGGCCTATGCGCTGTCTGCTCCTTGGGCTGCCGGGATCGGAACTGTACGTTCGAGATTGATTTCATGAGGTTGTGTACTAAATGGGATGTAGACAACGACTGCGCTCGAGATAGCTATTTGTACGTATATGTCTGCAAGTAAATGCTGAAGATTCTAACAACAGGTTCCGTTTTGTAGTAGCCATGTTACACTTCCCGGAGTGTGTCCATAAAGCACAAGCCGAAATCGATGCGGTTGTCGGACAAGATCGCATGCCGAATTTTGAAGACCAACAGTTGCTGCCTTACTTGGGTGGTTTCATTAAGGAGACGCTGAGGTATGTGTCAGTTTCGGTTTCAAGATCAGGGGCTACATAATGACTGTTTACCATAGATGGCGAACCGTCACACCTACCGGCATTGCACACTCCTCGACTGAAGATTATACTTATAACGGGATGCTGATTCCAAAGGATTCTACCATCTATGCTAACGCCGCGTGAGCTTGATATCTTCGACTTGTGCGCATATTAACTAACCCACTCCACGTTAGGGCGATCATGGTTGACCCTGAAGTGTTTCCTGACGGAGAAAGCTTTAGACCTGAAAGATTCATGGAAACCACCGATCCAAGGTTGCTCAACCATAGATTTGGCTGCTTTGGATTCGGCCGTAGAATCTGTCCTGGTATGCACGTTGCTCTTCAGTCGCTCTATATCGTGATTGCTCGGTAGGTAAAATCACTCACTATTACCCATCGTCCCCTATTCAGAACTATACATTAACTTACTAATTTAGGATGCTCTGGGCATTTGATATAGTACCAATCATTGTCGATGGCAAACCTTATGTTCCAGACGCGGACGATTTTACTACTGGATTAGTCAGTTATCCAGCTAATTTGAAGTATCGACTGATTCCTCGAAGTGACAACCACAAGAGACTCATCATTGTGGAGGCCGAGCGTGCCAATGCCAACATGGTGTCCTTGGATACTTAGAATCTAAGCATATAATGCACTTGGGGCCTGGGCGGTCATTTATAGAATACTCGACCTCGTGGACGTAAAACTTTGAGGAGTATAGGTGAGATTGTATTCAACATGCAATCAAAATATGGATTTTAATATTGCTGTCAATATTGCTGTCGATACGGCCGACTGTGAACTTCTAGGCCGTACACAATTGCGCGAGTTGTTGTTCAATATCCACGAGATCCCCTTTCCGCCATTCTTGACCCCTAAATCATACAGGTCTGCTGCGTGCTGGCTGCTAGTTTTCCAATGAGAGCAGCCATAGTCAAGCAATAGCTCCAAGAGTTAGCTGCGTCCATCTTGTGCACGCTCCCGTTAACATCCACAATAGCTCGAACAAGCTACAGCAAACATAGAGTACCTAGATACCGAAGCTTAGCTCCGTTTCCCTCAATAACGTGCTCTGTCACAATCAAACAGAGCCATCGTACCGCCACAACGAGTCAGCAGACCCCTTTACAGATGTTGCCTGTCTTGTACCTAATCTATCTCTTTCGAAATATTTACCCCTTTCAATCCCTATTTTTATATAGTATATACTTCAACGTCTAAGTAGTATATCAATTATTGCAGATAACCGCTTTATTCTGTGCCTACGAGTACCTTTATTGGTTTTTGTTGGAACAAGTGGAATTATGCAACCCCCAGGTAGAATTCACAAGGCCGGTATTGTAGGAAGGTTTCACTACATTATGCGCAACAAGTGCCCCCTTTGACATTGTCCTCTTATAGCCAGGAAAGGGGTGAAAGCAAACTCGCAAACTGTCACTTGATAGTCAGCGGTTTACGCGAGATAAACTTGGGGCATTTCTTAGAACGGCTAGAAGGATTAGGTGTTTAAAGTATAATAACTTCTTCCCGGATCCGGTAATGCCGGATGACTTTAATGGCGGGAGKAACTGTGCATGTATATGCCGATAGCAAGGTATCTACCAGGTAAGAGGTCCTTATATAAGCCGCCCCCTCCTCCTACTGTAGCTCCCACATCTCCATTCGTTCTCGAGCTTCGTTTCCTCATGCATACGACGTTGTGAACTCAACGTACCTACATTCATTCCTGTGGTTTCAGTGTAGCATTGATAGATCGGATCTTCACTCGGCCAAGTGCAACCACACTAATCATGTCCCCCTTCAATCTCCAAACCTGTGCTCGTCCCAATATTCTTGCCCTTAAGCCGTACCGCTGCGCACGAGAGTAGGTGCCCTCTTCTCACGTCTTCCCCTTTATAAGCCTGTCGCCAGATTGCAGCTACATCAATGCTTTCTATAGTTATCTGGCATGATCCGCTTAAGGCAGCCTTCTCTAACACGCACATTGCTCCTAAAGTGACTACAAGGACGACGGCACAAATGTCCTCCTAGATGCCAACGAAAACGCCTTTGGCCCATCCCTCCTTGATGTAGACACCACGGCAGCCGCTGGTGCCAGTGCCATCGGCATTAACCCGCTCGGCCTCAATCGCTACCCAGACCCCCATCAGCATGCTCTCAAGCAGCTTCTGTGTAACCTGCACAACGCCGATATCGACGCCAATTCGCTTCACCCCCTGACCCCAGAGAATGTATTCGTTGGCGTGAGCAGCGATGAGCCTATCGACGCTCTTCTCCGCTGCTTCTGCATCCCTGGCCGTGATGCGATCTTAACCTGCCCTCCTACGTATGGTATGTACAGCGTATTCGCCCAGGTCAACGACGTGACTACTATCAAGGTTCCTCTTGGCCCTGCTCCTGGATTCCAGCTCGACGTCCCCGCAGTATGTGCTGCCTTGTCTTCCAATCCCCATATCAAGTTGGTTTACCTAGCCTCCCCTGGCAACCCTACGGGTTCACTCTTGGCCAAGTCTGATATCCAGCAACTCCTTAGCCACCCAACGTGGAATGGAGTTCTTGTCCTTGACGAGGCGTACATCGACTATGCACATGAAGGTGCCTCCTTCGTCCAGCAAGTCACCAACTACCCCAACCTTGCCGTTGTGCATACTCTCTCCAAGGCCTTCGGCATGGCTAGCATCCGTATTGGCGTCGCATACACCTCTTCCCCTATCGCGAAGCTGCTTAACAACGCCAAGGCACCGTACAATATCTCTGGCCCCAGCAGCGCCTTGGCTAGCTACTGCGTCGAGGATAAAGGCTTATCGGTAATGCGCCAGAACCTCCAAAGAATGGTAATACAGCGCAACCGACTTCTCGAGGAACTGCCTAAGATAAGCGGCATCGGCAGACTTCGCGGCGGCACAAACGGAAATTTCCTGCTCTATGAGGTGTTAGATGTGCAGGGAAACCCAAACAGTGAGATTGCACTGTCAGTATTTAAGATGTTGGCCGGAACTAAGGGTGTGGTTGTCCGGTTCAGGGGTAATGAACACGGATGCTTGGGTTGCTTGCGGATCACTGTGGGTACAGAAGAGGATATGACAAGACTTTTAAAATCGCTTCGTGAAGTCTTGGTTGAGGTAAGATGGATAGAATGAGAAGGGGAATACGACAAGATGATGCAAGACAGAGATTTGGTTAGGATGAATCACAACATTGTCACCCTGTCCCGCCTAACATATGCGAACCGGTTACCCATCAACGATATATCATTATTGTTGCGTACCGTAGGTACCCAAGGTACCTTTCTAAGTTGTATTCAATTAGATAGCTGTAAGAAGTGCAGGTACAGATGTCTGCCACTCTGCCACCCTGCCGCCGCCGTGCCCGGCAACTGTACACCCCCATCCAGCTGTCAACGCGTCGCCCTACGGCGAAACTACGGAACCAACCCAAGCACATAAACCCAAGTAGCTTACACTCCCTCACCCCTGATCTAGTACTGCCGCGTCAATACGGTCGTTGGCGCAGTGGTACTGGAAGTAGGGATAGAAAACCCCCTAGCGGGATTTTCGTAGGTCCCCGGTTCGAACCCGAGGCAGGGCGGGAAGCTAGGCCGGCTTCTTCAGGTCAAATGCTGAGTGTGGGTTCGAGTTGTTGGGGCTGAGCTTTTTGTGATTTTACTTGTTTTTTTTTCCCTTTTTTAATCCTACATTTAATGATGGTTCGGGTCTTAGAATGGACTAAGGATAGCCTCATATTAGAGACTGTTTTGAATTATAGCTCGCTCTATTTCTAAGGCCATATCTTGTATTAGTTGTTGCAGCTTTCTAGCTGCCGCACAACGATGTCGACGAGGCTCAGCTTAAATGAAGCGATGTCATCGTGCATCGATTCAACGCTAGTCTCACCTTTCAAGCACATTAGACAAGCTCCCGTGTACATATCACCTGTTCTATAACGCAGCTTTGATGTCCCGGCTTTTCCTTCCCCTTTTATTAAGAATGGCTTCACCTCTGCCAGTTGACTGAGCGGTACGTTCTCCGCGCCAACATTGACTACGCTATCTACGAGATATCGTAATGCGCGCCATTCAGCAATTTCCAGGAGTACTGTGCCTAGGGAGTAAACGTCCATAGTAGCGTTGAAACTTATTGTAGGTTCACCGAGTGCCTGCGGGTGACGGTAAATATCGAGCTGGGGATCTTGCGATGGCTGCTCCGAGATCTCCGTGGGAGACCCGAAGCGGGCGAATGCAAAACCAGCTAGGAACGGTTCCGCAAGTGATATTGACCCGTCTTCCTGCGGAAAGAAAAGAATGTTCTGCGATCGTAGATTTTTATGCAACCATCCAGCCCGATGGAAGTTTTGCACAAGCCTAGCAATGCAAAGACCAAGATTGACTCGATCTGTGAGACTTGGTGGTTCTATGCCATCTTTTGCCGAGAAGAGATCAAGAAGTGAACGAGGTTCAGCTGGCTTGTCTGGAGTGGGATGGTGGAATACGAACGATACGATGTCGTTATCCACCACGATGCCTTTGCATAAAAGGGAGCGAAATGTCTCGTCCTTGGGGGCATTCAAAAGTGTTGCTAGGTTCTCGACTCGGGGTAAAACCTTACTCCAAAGTACGTGGTCGATGGATTTCTTCTCTACTAACACTGCTTGCCCGTCGTAGCTTGCCAAGCCCATGGCTTCGTTTTTCCTCAGGGGGGTGAAATTCGTTAACTTCCTGTTAGACAAGCGCTCTAACTTCTCTAGAACCTTCCGTCTCTGCGGTGATCCGAGATCCTGTCGAGAGACAAATTGCTCCGATTCGTCGTCGAGACAAACCCGCAGTGCCTTAACCTCGGCTGACGTAACAAGGGTCTTTAGGCTACTGTTCAGTTGGGGCTGTGATTCAGGTTCTGCATGGAGAGCTCTAAGAGCTTCGGAAAGGGAACAGAGTTGATCGAATTTGGTGTTTAGAGAAATCATGCCAGACAGTATATCCTTGGTCGAGTTGAGGAAATCATCATGGCGTGTCGTCTCCAGCAAATTCCATAGTTCTCGGACAAGAAAGTGGACGTCAGCAGCAAGCTTCTCTATCTTGTCCTTGTCAACGGCAGCCCACCAAAGTCGTTTGAAGATGTTTTGACTTTGCGCTACTTTGGCTCTATCTAGAACCTGCCTCCGGGTGTCATCTGAAATGCCAGTGAAAACTCGCTCGACATCGGATAATGGAACAGTCTGAACCTGGCCACTTCCTTGCTTCTGAAGGTCTGTGCTTGGTATAAGTGCGAGGCCGTATCTCTGTTTCAGCTTGTCCGTATCTAGCAGTATATCTTGCAATTGCTGAAGTGCCATTTCAACAGCTTTTGCGTTCAGCCGGGGGTCAAGCATCCCATTGCCCGTCAACAGGCCTGCCCGACGAGCCCAGTCAGTGAGCTGTATTTCTTGAATATTTAAGATACAGACGATTGCTGACGCATCCTTTCCTAGATTTTGGGCTGTAGATAGAAGGATGAAGCCTTTGATGCATCCACCAAACAGTTGTAACGACAGCGAAATAAATCCGGTGGCGCTAGCTGCAATACTGAGCGGATCTGCCATTGGTGCTGCTTAGGACTCAAGCATAGGCCAGAATTGAGATTTGAGGAGAGAAGCTTTCCCAAGAAAGCAGAATTGGTGAGAAAATTCTTGTCGGCTGACCAGCGATGAGAATGGCATGGCGCGCAATATAGGGAGGGAGCTGAACGTGGATCGTCCAATCATAACCCTTTCCGAAAGCCACGCCCCTATGCTGTGTAGCCTAACTTTCAGCTGTCTCCTGGAACGCCGGCCCCCAAAAATGAGTACTAAATCAAGACTCATTTCCCCGTTTACAATATCCTTGAAGTTAAGTCTCATGGAAGCAGCAAAATCCAAGATGAATTCAAACCGGGAAGAGTCGAATGTTGATAGTGCCAGTAGTGAGCCTACAGTAATGGGGGAAGCGGGCAAGGGTGAGAAAGAGGCGCTGACTGTAAGGGATGCCGAACCATACATTCCCAATGCATTTGACCTCATAATGCCGACCCATCGCGCCAGAGATACTGCTAAATTCTACATTCTGCCCGCCTTCCTCCAAAGTGAAGCTGTCGGTTCTTCTCTTCCCCTGGGCCGTGGCGCCTCATTCACAGTTACTCGGCAGGCCGTACCCGCCGGCCCGGCGACAGCTGTAAACCGAATTAGCATAGGTGGTAGTACTCTAGCAATAAGTGCTCAAACTCCGGAGCGTCCCCGACATGTCGTGTACAAGTCAGCGAGAGTGGAATTCCAAGCAAACGGGAAGCCGGCTACACGCAAAGACATCCGGGCTCTCAAAAGCGTTCTAACCGAGTTCCACGCACTACTACACCCAACACTGCTCAAGCATCCCAACATTATCGACTTTCTCGGGCTGGCCTGGGGAACCAATCATGCGAACCCGCTTCATCGGCTGCCTGTAATAGTCGTTGAATATGGTGATCGAGGGACCTTGGCAGATGTTCAATTAGGCGGACCTCCGTTACCAAATGCACTGAAACTTGCACTGTGCCTTGGCATCGCACGCGGCCTTGAGGCCTTGCATTCTCATGGTATCGTTCATGGGGATGTCAAGCCAGAGAACATCATCATCTGCTCACACAAGGAGAAAATGATGGTCCCTAAACTAGCAGATTTCGGCTTTGCGTTCATGGAGGAAACTGAGACTTCGGAGATCATGATTGGCGGTACGCCGACTTGGCGTGCCCCTGAATCTTCCTCCCCTATTCCTGCCGCCAAGTTAAAGTTCACAGACGTGTATTCGTTCGGTTTGGTGGCATGGTCACTTGCTATTGATGGCAAGGATCCATTTACTCTATTGGTTTCCGACCGTTTAAATGGCGAAGAACGGCTTTTAGAGATAGAGCGAATTAAATTGGCGGACCAGGTTCTATCTATGTCGAAGCTCGAGAAATGGATCGTTGGTTGGGGCTTTACCCAAAAGCTCAATTCAATGTCTTCCCACCTTCAGCAAAATTCTTCTCAATCAACGGGTGGGCCCCAGAACAGGATACAAGATTCAACCAATTTGGCTGAGCTACAGAGGTTACAAGCACACCTTCTCAAATTGCAGTCAGTCTTGAGGCAGACAAACCAAACAGACTCAGCGGAGCTACTAACTTCAGGGGCCGTTGGATTTTACCGCCGAGAACCCTTCTTCAAAGACCTCGACTTGTTGTTTTCTCGTACATTGACCAAGGATCCGGAGCCTCGGGATCTCCCAACAGTAATCAGACAGCTCGAAGGGTGCGGCGGTGGCGGAATAACCAAGTAAGAGTCTTACAATTGGATGAGAGATAATTTGCTGACAGTAACAAGACGCCTAGAAACGCTGAACTTCTCAGAGCCTAGCAACGACAGCGGGTCCTTGGCCGAACTAGATTCGAAGGAAATAGACTCAACAACGAGAAGCAAGCCCCTTGACGTTACGTCTGTTTCTAAAACTCCTTATGCTTCGTTGGGTGCGGAGGATGTGAGCATAAAAAGGTACCTAGGTTTATGCTACGCAAGATTATGCGCATTGTGACTGATTCATTTGAAGTGACACGGGTCAAATGAATTGGTTTGATCAAGGATTCAAAGTAGGTTACATGAGGTTAGGGATTGATATTCGCTAATATACAGCGCAGTCTCATAAGTATTCGTGGCAAATAACAAGGGAACTTGATCCAAGCGTACAGAACTTCATTGTACAAACTTTATTCCACTTCGACGATGACGATGTTCCCGGCCGATTTACTCTAACTGCATTTCTTCTAAATGGATACGGAGTTACCTCTGACAAGGACAGGGCTCTTGTTTCCTTGGCTCAGGCGGCCCGCCAAGGTCATAAAATCTCACAGTCATGCTTGTACAGGATGTTCAAAGCCTGTCAAAAGGAGATACCCCCTGATATTCCAGTACTACAATACCTGAAGGACCAAGCCCTCAGAGGATCACGTAAAGCAATGCTAGACTTGAAAGAACTAGATGCTAAGGAAATGGAACACACCAAAGATCTCATGAGGTTTGCCTATGGTGGTGTGGGCGCTGATTGGTATTATGATCACCAGTGGCTATACGACCTTACGCAGTCGACGCTAATGAGTAAATATTTTCAACCTGAGAATCTCAGTACAAATGGCAATCTCGCAGATCTGGTTGTAAATATGAGAGGAGATAAGCTAATCCATGCTTCGGCGGCGGTTGGGGCTTATGGCTTACTTAAAGAGCTGTTGGTTGATTTCAAAGTCCCCGTCGATACGCTCAATCTGGAAGGGGAGACGGCCCTGTTATGCGCGTGCCGATCGGGCCATGCAGACAGCGTGAAACTTCTGCTCGACAATGGAGCTTCCGCTTCTATCCAGGCAGAAAATGGAGAGACACCGCTTCACTGGTTGTCTTCCTTCAAAGACAATATTGACGTGGCAGCTCTCGGGAAGGACCTGATTGAGAGGGGTGGAGCTAAAGTCGATGCCTTCACCACGCGCCACATATCGCATTCCATGTTCCCCAGCTCCATTGACATCGACTTTCAAGTCGAAGGGACGCCCCTTATGTGGGCCGTACACGACAATAAACCACGAATTGTTTCATTCCTGCTCTCTGGGGGGGCAGATCCGAATTGGAGATTCCAAAAAGAGACACTATCCCCTTGTGAGTGGGCGGCATTTTATCATCATACGGAGTGCTTGAAGATAATGATTGCACATCTGGAAAACTCAGTTGACGCACCTATGACAACCGAAGGAAAGAAAGACACCCGGTTCGTGGTCCTATACGGACCGCTCGTGAAGCATGCTGTGCACGCCTCTGATAAATTCTCCATGATCCTGAGAAATGGAGCAGACTACCTCAACAGCCTCAAGTCAACATTAACTTTCTTGCGGGAGAACACCAAACTTATCCGGTTCTCCTTGGGTAAAAATGAGACACTGCTTCACTTTGCCGCCAAAGCAGCGCATGATGAAGCTTGTAAAGTCATCCTTGAATTAGGCTGGTTGACAGATGAGATCAATCAGCCTGCAGGTCCAGAGTCCCGTACACCTCTCCTTGAAAGCGTATGCTGTAACCGTCGTGAATTATACCAGCTCCTGATCCAGCACGGCGCTAATCCAAAGGCCCTCTCAGCAAGCCCTTACGATGAGTCTGGACACAGCACCTGGTCTGCTCTACACGTCTTTGCGGATCAAGCCCACAACAGCGATCTAATCCTCGTTGGCGACCTCATAGCCGCTGGTGTCCCCGTTGACGGCTACCTCGACATCTCCCCCMCCATTGAAACTCCATACCAGGTCGCAGTCCGCCGTAATGCGTTTCGCTTGGCAGACCATCTGCGCTCTCACGGTGCAAACCCGAACGCGACATGTGTTCGCTCCGCATTCCTCATCGCCCCATACCCGCTCACGGGACTAGGCCACGCGATTGCGCTGAACGCGCGGCACAGTGTCCCCAGGCTACGCTACATGCTCGCCGGGTCAGCATCTTTCGTCGTCGAGCCTGAGCGGGGCCTCAGTGCGCTACATCTAGCGGCTAGTGTACCGGAGGGCTTGAATTACGTCAGTGGAGGGACCGTGGCTAGAACCGACTTTGACTGGGATACTAACCGGGCTCTAGTGCGTGAGTTGCTGGAGTGGTTTCAGGGACCAGAGGAGCTCAATGCGCCATGTGGAATAGAGGGGAAAACGGCGTTGCATCTTGCGGCTGAATATGGAAATGTTGGCGTTGTGGAGGAACTTGTACGAGCTAAGGCCGATACGATGGCTAAATCTGAGGCTGAGGAGACGGCTCTAGAGATTGCCAAGAGGGTGTGGAGTGATCTGGAGCATGGGGAAACGTTACGAAAGCTCCTGGCCTGGCTAGAGTAGAATTTGTACCCAAGATACCCATATAGGTACCTACATGTGTTATGTGCCCAGGTATGCTACCAAAACAGACAAAACGCTTCCAGTACCTTTCCTTTTACAGAGCCTTTACCCTCGCATACGGCATATCTGGCCGCCGGAAAATCTTTTCCGTGGCACGCATGGTTTTGAACTCTTCTGGAAGCTCTAGAAACTCCAGATTAAGAACCAGCAATATGACGACAATGCGAAATTCCATGGATGCAAGTTTACGTCCTAGTAGAAGTCATGGCAATCAGCAAGCCATCCTTACGTTAATCACGAGTCAAATGTGAAGGCGCTTACCGGCACAACCCCTATAGCCACCACCAAACGCTAGCGCTGGTAAGGCATGGGGGTTGAACGTTCCCTTGCCAGTGTTGATATCCTTTACTAGCCACCTCCTTGGATAGAAACTCGCAAGATCGCGGCCCGCGTCAGCGTGCAATCCATCCCCGAACTTCGCTACGGCGGCTTGACTGCCGAGACTGCGCTTTGACTCTTCCACCGGAGCGGGGTCGCGATTAAGGTGGTAGTTCATAAAGACCTCTGCCCCTTTTGGTATCTTGCAGCCTAGGATCTCTGTGTCTACAAGAGCTCGGCGAAGATTGCCCTTCGCCACGCCGGCAAGTCGAAATATCTCTTCACACGTGGCATCAAGGTAAGGAACGTCAGCTGAAAGGACCTCTTCTACAGGAGGTTGGGCACTCGAAAAGGCGGCCTTGAGAGCTGTACGTAGTTCGTCCTGAACATTTGGGAAAGCTTCCATATACAGAACAAACCAGGTAAGAGCATTGGCAGTGGAATCGTGACCCTCAAAGACTGTTAGCTGCAATCATGGGCTCTGTCTGCGCGGAGGAACATACCCCAACAAGCATGACGAACATTTCATCGAGCATACTCTGATCCTTGGTCGGGTCGGTGAGGGGCCTCTTGGCCTTCTTAGCTTCGACAACTTGTCGCCGAAGAACTAGTTTCGTCCGAGAGTCTTAGTTAAAACAACTTGATCATGGGACAAACTCAACAGGGTATCGTACCTAGGTCCATCATGCATGTATCGAATTCACCCGCCTCTAAATTTCCGATTTCAAGACGCTGGAATCGTTCGACTGCCTTACTCATGACTATTCCAATCTCTGCGCGAACGGTACGCCGGAATCTACGGTAGCGTGGAGTATATGTTTCTAGCTTCTGTGCCCACTTCGGCAAAGGACTGTTCGAGTTTCGAGCTATTGTGTCCGCGATGTACGCAACCTCTTCCTTTAGGAAGATACCACGAGGCTCACTCAAGCTTGCGCCATCGCCCGTGTTGGAATGGCCGGCATTCTGATTTCGCAATTTGTGTATCTCATGCCTCGTTACTCCGGGCTCTTCACCGACAACTGCAACCCAAATGGCATCCAGGGCCGCGTTCTGGAAGTCTTCGTGGACACTAAAAGGCTTGTCTCTATATACAGTCGATGCTTTGAGTCGCCAAAGGTCTAATAGTTCGAGAGTGGCTTTATAAATGTTTGGCGCCGCGGCCTTGTGTAGGAACTCGGAACCCATCACGTCAGCCCACAAGCGCTTCTGGGCCTTCAACTCCGGTGTGGTGTATTGACTGATCGTTGAACGTGGAAACATGGGGGCGATTATATCGATTGCCATTGGAGCCTTGTCAAATTCCTTGTTTCGACGATGGACGACATCTTCAATTTCTCTAGGATCCTCGAGAACGATGAGAGGATTGCGTATGCCGGGAAATAGAAGCTGTGCAATTGGTACCCCGAGCTTCCGTGTCGTAATGGAAAATACAGCATCGGAAAACTCGTTTGTCGCTTGGACCACTGGCACCAGGTCGGGAATATCGCCGGTGACACGGCCAGCTGACTTTTGGTTATACGGGATGCCGGGGTATGGGGTCGGGTATAGTTTGCGCCAGACTACGGCAATCAGCGCGACGGCCAGCGCAGCCAAGCTTATTACAAGGGGGCTTTGAAAAGGCATGATACCTCCACCTTGCTTCTCAAGTGGTAGTTTGCGGTAATGAGTGTGAAGAATTGAGGAAAGGAGCAGAAGTGGGTTACTAATCGACGAGTGCCCGTTGGGAGACAAATGTAGGAGCCAATGAACCAACAACCTATAACGAGTTGGACGTGGCGGGGCATGAACACCCTGAAAAATGCGGCGAAAGTGTCGATGTTAGTTGTTGAAGCGATGCAAGGGATTAACTATCTCCTTAGGTACATAAAGGAGTCAGCTGCTATATATTGGTATATCAAATTCAGTACTTGTATGTACCTAGGCACTTAAATAAGATTAGAGAGGGATGGAAATGGCACCTGTGATATGGTATCTTCCCCATGGTCCTAGGCTTACATGTTATGAGATCGTTCCGTAGCCTGCCTGGTGGCTCGCTTTTGAAAGCTACCTCAAGGGGCTCAGCCCAAACGTGTCAAATGTGTCCACAGGTCCTGCACCAATAGAAATCTCACCCCCTGGGATATAGATACGGCCATGCACTGAGGCTGCGATTGTTCCGTGCCTGGGGTGCGGCATGGCTGGCAGTTTGTACCATACATCCCTCTTCACGTCGTAAACTTCCGTCTCATTGTACACGCCGTTGGAATTGGGAGCCGGATTGCCTTCGCCGCCAAAGGTCGCGATGTAGTTACCGATTACACCAATCGAGAGTCCTCCGCGACCTGTGGGCATTCCAGTCTTGGCTGCCCACCCATTTGAAGGCGCATCGAGATCGAGAGCCCAGGTTGTATTGCGCACATTTGCCGGTCCGTGGTCGCGACCACCGACGACATAGAACATCCGGCCTATGATCGCACCCCCAACATGATCTCGCAGCGCAGGAAGACTTGGCAACGTCGTCCACGTTCCGGCCTTAGTATCATATGCGGTCACTATGTCAAGAGACTCTTGTGTTCCGTTCTCAGTGAGTTCTAGGCGCGACAGACCCCCGGCCAAGTACACCGTGTTCCCGGAAATGCCCACCGCGGATGCCCCACGGCCCTGCCTTGCCGGCATTGGGGTTAAAGTTGTCCATTTTCCCTCAGAGGGGTCGTATACGAAGCAATCAAGTGCTGAACGCCAGACCTTGTCTATCCCGTCTCCTGTGAGCCCACCAAGCACATAGATCTTTCTGTTGACTGCCGCGGCGTTAATATGAGTGAACGCCTTTGGTATAGGTGTGAGACTCTTCTAGCTCTTCTCTTGGAACGAATAAGCCTCGAAGGTGTTCATTGACGGGACTGCAGCTTGGCTGTTGCTTGCATTAGGAGGAATGCCCCCAAGGACGTAGATGTGGGTGTTAGTTGCCGCAGTGCCATGTTCCTGAATAGGGACGCCGCCACCGACCGCGGGTAGATCGACCCACAGAGATTTAGGGGAACATGATAGAAGAGTTGGAGATGCTCGAACGGTGAAGATACAGCACAGTATCGCCTGTGTCCCGAGTAACCTCATGTTAGTCTAGGATGTACAAGAATTTTCCGAGGCCACAAGTTATCAAGGGTATGATGTCTATAGAATGAATGAAAGGCCACTTAAACCATGTGTCTAATAACGTAGGCGACTAGAGTCGACCATTTTATATTCGCATGGTAGATTTGAAACTAGGTATCATACTTACAGCGGCACTCGGGGAGGATGCTATTACATCCACATCACAATCGCAGACAATGGGTTGAGGCAAGAGATTTCGTCCGTCTCGGCGGGAATCTATATGTATTGTAGCATTTTCAAAATAGGGGATCCGGTCGCTTTCTCACGGATTTCGTTCGACCGTTCGGACGAACCGCGTCATTAGTCCGATAGTCTCGATTAAGTCCGAAGGTCCACTTCAAGCCACGGACCCCCCCGCGGGGAAACTCCTTGATGACATAATAGGGGCTCTAATGCACGTCCTCTCTTCACCGAAAACTAGGGCTGACTTTCGTATTACTTAGATTGCCTTATGGAAACATATGGCTCAACGCGGGGTTTTTAGTAGCCGTTCATTCGATGTGCTTGTGAGATTTGTTAGATTTATTCTCGAGTGCATATATCATATAATACTGACAGACCTCAACGATCTAAGTCTCGATATTCAGTACGCGAATAGCAAGTGGACTCGAGCGACAGCAGCTCAACAAGGACCAGGGTGGGGGTTCTATCAATGGGAGGGGAAATTAGATCTTACACCTCCGACAGCCTCGATTTCCCAAAATTCAGACCCCACGCTGTTCGCAGACAATTCAATGGAAGTCGAGTTACGCGAATGCTGTCTCGGGAGGCTGGCGGCTCGAGGACCCTGGTTTACGCGGAATGACCGAGGGCAACAACGCTATACGGAATCGAAGCTCAAAGGTACCTAAGCCTTGGTTGGTATCCCAATTTCCTCCTTCCTAATAGTAGTTCTGAACAGCGAAGGGAAAATGTCAAGGATGTATGTATGGGTTATCAATAAAGCCACTGGATCGGGGTGTTGGGGTCCCTAATGAAACACGATTACCTCATTGGCTTTTTCTTGTTACTTTTTTTTCAGCTGGGAATCGGGGGTGGAATCGGCAAGCAATGTTTCCTACCCCTGTCCACCATATGTCTTACCCCCTCTTTGACTGAGCCTGCCTGCCTGCTACCTACCTCTGAACAAGTTCAGCTTTACTCAAATTGGAATCCTTAATACGAAGATGTTGGTAAGAAATGGGTCGTCAGGAATGTAACACGGCTTCCACTCACCGACTCTTGCCCTGATATACCCTCCAACTCAGAATCTACGACTTTCAGCCGCATCCGTAAGCCGAACAAATCCCATATTACCTAGAGGGACGGCACCCTTATACCCGGCATGTGGTACGCTGGATGCGGTCGTGCTATCTATGGGACATTCCGAATCAATATCCTATTGGTTGGTGCCTTGCTACCGTCCTGTCGGCTCAAGCGCCTATCAGTGAACATGCAGCAATAGTCCCAGTTCATGGTATCACTACAATATCACTTGCAGATTTTGCGCCTCTTAAAGAACTATATGCAATGGGATCGCGATCAATTCTCCAGCTCGTCTCGTAATTGGATAGTTGGCATCGCCGCCTCCCATTGTGCTGATCTAGGCTAGCATCTGCCTTATAGAGGTAATTGATCGCGAAGAATGGTTGCTCGCCACACCGTATGCATCGACCCAAACCTTGCAGAGTAGATAACGATGATATCAACTCAAGCTGATGCTTTAGCCCCCAACTACTCGCAATCCCATAAGACCCTCGCCTTCTTCCTTGCTGTTTTATCCTTCCATAAATGTGTTTTCTTTTTCTAAGCAGATCTTTTCTTAATAACCCATGATTAATGAGCAAGACACAAATTATCCTACCCCAAACATGACCTGCCTGAGTTCTGAGCCCCATGGATGCAATATCAAAGATCATCTACTTCATTACTACGGATGCATCAAGATATTAGATAGGGAGGAATTCTTCAAACCTAGCTACCATATTTGGCAGCAAGAAGTCGAACACCAGAAGAGTCATCTCGGCTACAGCAATGAGAAAGCAGAACAGTTAACTGAACACAAAAGAAATTCCTGGAGATCTGACTGTGACAGTGAATGGAGACGTATCGAATTCCTCCGTAATACCCTGCGAGCAGATAATGACGACAAGCATCTCGTGAGAAGGGCCGAGAAGAGCTTCACAAAATGGCGAATGAAGAAAGGGCATCCCCTTCCTATTACATCGAATTCGAAGGTTGGGGAATATAAACCCGAGAAAGATATCAGTGTGCCCCTTATCCAATTCAATGGCGGCGAAGGTGTCAACGTAGAGGTGGAAAAAGGCTCTCGCAGGGTGTGGAATAAGTTTCCAAACCAGAAAACAGACCTAAGCAACTTGCTTGGCCACGAGGATAACTTGCTAAATAACCAGTTTCGCTCCAGCGGCCGATTAGCATATTTCCACATTCCATCGAACAACATGATTGTAAGTGTACGCTCACCTCTTAGCTACTATTGAGCTAACTTAGCGACATAGTGGGCCGAGGTAAGTTACCATATCATATGTCCCAACAAGCGCAGCGCCCTCAGGGTTAATACCAGGAAGCGATCGGCCGATACTTTGGCGAAGGGAGGCCTGACTACCATGGAATACAGCGTGAACTGATGCGACAGAAGAAGACGAGGACTTATATGATTCTCCGGGAGCCGTATTGGTATAACCAGCTAGACGGAGGCCAGGATCATAATCCGCCACATGCGAGGCACATGAGGCCACTATGCGAAACAATATCATCAGGTAGATGGTACCCCCACGGATTGAACTATTGTCAGGGCTTAACGATTATATAGATCCAGAAAACGCCGATTACTTTCCAAAGAACATGGTGGTCTTCGTAGGTCTTGTTTATATCCAAGTACGGATAACGGTTCAACGCTAAAGCTTTCTGTAATCCAGATGCCGTATCTCCATTGGGATACCTCGAGGAAAAGAGAGCAATTCGCGACCGAGATTGATAACGTCCATCATAAATCCAAAAGTGTACCCGGCACTCAATCTGCAAGCAGAATATCGACAATGAGAAGCCTCGTGAAGAAAATGAAGTTGACCAAGGAAAAGCTGCTGGTGGATCGGAGAGGTCGCGTGAGGGTCAAGAATGATCTCGGTCAACTGCTCATAGATGCCGCAAGGCTCTATGAAGGAATGTCTAATTACCGCGACAAGAAGATACTCCGTGAGCATTTGTGTAAAGATCCTCCAATGCACCCGCGTCGAACCCTTGATCAGGCTTACCACTGGACGATCCGATCGACTAGGATCAGAGACAAAGATCAAGTTGTATACCGTAGTACAACGGCCAAGCCAGCCGATTTCCATAAGTACACCGTCAAAGACGATGGAGAGGGTGACGGTGATGGCGATAACAGGCAATCCGGAGAATGGACAGAACACAAGGAGTTCGAGATCAAGGGCGAGTGCCAGGAATGCAAGATGAACATTCAAAAGCTGTCTCGGGTCATTATGGTTGACCAACTGTGGATGTGGATCCTGGACGCCAAAACAATCATCACTTGCTTTCCAAAACGATATGGAGCCAATAAGCATGACCTTTCAGCCATTCACAAGTCAATCAGAGTTCGTGTCCAAAACAGCGGCCCTGATCAGATACGTACCGTCTTTGATCTAGCTCTCATCATCATCGATGAGTGCTCCAGCTCATCTTTTGATCGAACCAAGGCGATAGACCGCCAGCCTCAGGTAATCGATGCGTTCTCAAAGGCGATTGGTAACATCGTGAGTACTTACCCTCCATAGCTAGACTCAAGTCAAGTAATGCTAACGCGTACTACCAGATGCACAAGCAAACAGCCGCATTTGAGAGGCTATGGCGCTGGACCGATGACGCTCGGAGAGTGTACAGGTCCAAAGGGAATGGTGACACATCCGAGCTTCATGTTCCGCTCCTTGATATCAACCCCGAAGGGAAGATTGAACGAGAGATCAAGGACATAATAGAGGAGTTGGATATCATGATACACATCACGAAGACGCATAAGAAGATTCTCACGAGGTTCATTGCGAACGCGGAGACAATGCTAGACCCGTTTGGTTTGTTTGGCGAGAGCAAGAAGCGCAACCTGACGGGTCGCCATCTCTGGGCTAAGTCGAAGAAGAAACCCGAGGAGCTTAAGAGAATGCATAATGTATCTCTACACGACACGGAGGCACTGGCCGAGTTCGATGCTCAACAGAATGATTATAACTGGTTCAAATTGAACGCTGATGAGCGGCTAGAGGAAGTCGGTGGTCGTATCGAGGAACTCGAAGAGTTGCGCAAGACCGCTACCAACACCGCAGAGAGCGTATGAAATCCCCTAGAGCGATCGCCGATCAAAATGAAAAGCACCTGAGCTAATTCACGAGATAGGTCAAGGTCCTGTTAGAATTGAAACAGCAACAAGCTAGTGTTGTCCAAGCGTGGCAGGCGGTTAAGCAATCAGAAGAGACAGTAAAACAGGGTCGATCTATCATGATGTTTACGCTTGTGACGATTGTTTTCGTAAGATGCTCTATGTACCTCCGATATTGACTTTCCTGCTGACGGTTATGGTTATTCAGCTGCCCCTGTCGTTCATGTCGAGCGTCTTCGGAATGAACAACATAGAGATAAGCAGTTCGACCTGGTCTATTAAAACGGAGTTCATATATATGTGTAAGAAAGCTCCCGTGTATCATTCCATCCCGCCCCGCATAACAGTATGACACCCTAGCTAACATGCCTTGGACCCCACAGTCTCTATATCAGCTGGAGTTATCTTTCTCAGCTTGCTGATCGCGTTCAGCAACTGGATGCGCGCTGGCGTGTTTTACCTCTTCAAGTGGCTAGTAACGACACTTCTCGTGAAGTCTGGCTTTTACAACTACTGGCTTGACGCGGACATATCGAGCAAAGCTCTCCATCGAGACGCAAATGATTGGTCGGACCGAGTTAAACGGCGGTCTCGAGATAAGTACCTTGAGTGCAAGCTAAAGGAAGCCAGAGAATCGGAGAAGGATGGTAAATCCAAGGCAAAGGAAGATCCTGCTACTGATGATGACAGCTCTGATGATGAGTACAAATCCCCTGTTGCAAATGGGTCCGCGACCAAACAAGGCCAAGGGCCCGCTAATGGCGCAGCTGCCAATGGTAATGGGGTGGCCAACGGTAGTGCCCTGGGAACCAAAAATGGTGGTATCCTAGGGTGGTTCAGGCGAAGATCGAAGAGTGTGGATGTTGAATCCAGGGGTGGCTCATAAAAAAAAAAAAAAAGAGGGGTGTAACTCATAGGACTAATCTCATTATCAATTTGTGTATGTACCCTAGACCAATATCATAATTCTGGTATAAGCGGTTTCCTAAAGCTCATCCATATCATCAACCTTCGGACTGAATTCAGCCGTAGTCTCGTTCTGCAATCCTGCTAGGACAGTCTGAGATTGCACCTGCTCGATATCTTCCATGTGCGATATCCCCAAGTAGTCATCCGCAATCAATCGCGCAACATTCATGCCCATCAGGGCGCTCGTCTCCATCGTGGAGATGAAACTCTCAATTCCTGACGTGTAGTACAATCCATTGCCTAGAATGGGATCCTGGAACGTGACGCGGGGGTACTTCTGCGGATAGGGATGGAAGACTGTGGGGTGGTACCATGAGATGGGATCAACGGTCGTCGTATCCTTGTCGGCATCCTTACCCTCCGCGCTGGAGGAAGAGGGTTGAGTGAAGGTCTCTGGCACCTGGACGCCGAGCAATTTGGACAGGAACTCGGGCGTTACCTTGTCGGGCGAGAAGATCTTGTACACGTACTCGGTGTTCTTCGTCTTCGGATTCGTCACAACTTTCACAAGTGTCGCAGAGAAGAAGCCTGCATTTCCAGCTGCCTTCGGACCTGCCTTCGCCTCCTCATCCTCACCCAGAGTTGTGAGGACGGATATGGGCACCTTGGCTGCGGGTTCGAGGTTGAAGAACTCCGCACTGAATCTGTAGGGKGACGCGAAGAGCGTCACATGAAGCTTGACGTACGGGATCTCATCTATGGGTTGCCTAATGACGTCCTCGTCGTTGCTGATGCCGCTGAATTGGTACGGTGTTGCGATGACGACACCGTCGAAGGCTACAGGATGCGTTTCAGCCTCGTCATTTGCAGCTCCCGTTGTTGTGGTCTTGATCCTATATTTCAGTGAGCTTGAATGTGGGTTGCTACTCCGTTCCTTGGAAATTGAGGTAACAGTCGAGTTCAAGGAGACATAAGCCTTTGAATCCGCGACCATGTTGGAAAAGATCTGCCAATTACCGCCGGCTACCGCCACTGCTCCCTCGGGTGCCATTGCAACCTGATCTTTGGTGTCAGCATCACTCAGCCTGAGTTAGCGCCCCAACGAGAACCTACCATAGTTCCAAGGCCATGTATGTACGGTAGGTTTGAAGCATAGTTGACTCGAGTGCTCGCCTGCACGATGTCGTGGGCGAACGGCCCGTCAAGCTTGTTTTCTGCCAAGAACTGCTGTCCAGTCGAGCCCGTTATCTTGATAAGTCCAAGCTCAAAAGACTTAGTTGAGAGCGATCTGAACGGGAAGTAGGGGGCCTCATAGAGCTTTAAGAAGGTTGCGATAGTATCCTGGACGAGCCGGTGGGTGTAGTATGGCGCAGTCCCGTACTTCCAGAACAGCTTGGCGAGGTTCCACCAACCCCAGGATTCTGAGTCCTGCGTGTAGACGAAACGCTTGCCATCCCAGATTCCGAGGAGCCCATTCTCATCACTGCCAGGATCGATGAGAGGCAGGCTGAATTTCTTGGTGGCGTTATAAAGGATATGGTTGATCTCAACAAATATCGAAGCACCGAGCTCAACTGGGTTGATGGGGTCGTCGTATACATTCACCGTGAGAGTACGGCCGCCAATATGGCTGGKCTTCTCAAATATGGTGATGTTAACGTCGATGCCTTCTTGCTTAGCATACTTGTGTAGGTGATAGGCAGTGGAAGAACCGGCGGCGCCAGCACCTATTCATCCAATCAGTATGTTTGAAATAAAAAAGGCATAACGGCATGTAAGAAACAATAGTTCTGAGATAGCATTATGCTTTTCTCCATGTTCGTACCGACACATGTAGAAGGCCATACGGTCTGGTGTTGCGACTTTTACCGCCCAAGAGAGTAGCAAGGATGATGGGTTCAACTAACCGATGATTGCGACCTGTTTCACATCTCTGTGAGCGGCTGCCTCGGTGCTAGGAGCTACCGTTAACGGCAGCAAGATACCAGCCAACGAAGATAAACGCATTGTTTATTTCTTATGTGGTTGGCATGTTGACGGTGAGAAAATCAGCTGGCGGATTGACGAAATGAGGTTCAAATGGGCTGGGCGTCGCAMAAGCCACATTCTTATAACAGAGCCATGACTCATCAACTCTCTAGAGTAATGCATATCTACCAAAGCAAATAATAATGCTTTTATCCAATAATAAGGATAAGTTGAATCTTTGGCTTTTACCCCTTTTCTAAGTACACCTATGTACCCCCAGCACCGCCCATACCATAGCTCGCCTTTATTCTCCCTCCTGCCGATAGGCTTTAATGGCCCAATAGTCATTTTAAGTAGTTTTTAATTAATTCACCTTCTTCTGTTGGATACGACTAGCCCTTATTCCATATTCCGCTTCCCGCTACAAGCTGTTCTAATCTGGTACAAGCAGTGAGGAGCCATCCCAGGCGTTGTCTTATCCACTGGTTGAATGAACCTGAGGATATCGCAGTATTGCGTATGGCGCTGTCACACTCTTATAGGCTCGGTTACGGCTTGAATGCCGTTTGGCTGTAGTAGGCCGACTCCAACCGCCATGTTGTGCGATCTGAGACGGCATACGGCATTTCATCCACCGTCGCTACTGGCGGGCCAGGCTCAAGCCTTAACTTCTCAGTTAGGTAGTTTGAAGGCTCGCATACCATTTCCATATTTTTACCCAACTCTTCTACATGCGAACTCTTCCGGCTTATATGAATCATGATGGAACACAAGATGAATCCAGGAGCTCTCAATTTCCAGCCGAGCAGTAAACCAGATGAACAATATGGGAAATTCCCTATCAGGCCAGAAAGGCCTTCCCAACCAATAGCGACGATAAATGACTCGCGATCTCAGGTCAAGTGTCGATTTTTCCCGCTGGGGAAATGTCGATATGGCGAAGCTTGCCACTACCTGCACGAAACGAGCGCGATACCTCAGACCCTAACTTCGAACACACCCGATGTATGATCACTTGAGACAAGATAGTTCACTACTAATAGCCATTATAGATTGATTCAGATCCTGTGAAATTGGACATGTCGCGTACTATAAGCGGTGCTTTAGTTCATTTTGAGGCCGGCGCCAATGTTAAGAAAGTTTCTTTGGCGACTGACTTCTCTGCCATCCACATCACTCAGCTCCCACCTGATAGTGAGAGAGATGCTATATTGGGCCTTCTTCGATCCCACAATCTGAACCTGCCAGCCGAGACTGAGATTCGGATTACTCGTCAATCGAATCTCTGCAGCGCACTGGTGAAGGTTGAAGATCCTGCGTTCGCCAAGTTGGCCTGCAGGAAGCTTGGGCCACAGATTGCTTCACGTCATGCTCGCGGATCACGGCCAGTTGCTACTCCGGTAGAACCTCCTATATCCTCGGATTCGAATACTCTTCGTGTCGAGTGCAGGAAAGTGCATATCTCGTGGCATAAGCCATACAGAACAGTGTGGCTCAACTTTGGCAACAGCGAAATTGCCCAGCGTGTGAACAAGAAGTTCAAAGATGGGAGTTACAAGATTCTAAACCAGAGCGTACAATGCGGTAACCCAATTCGCGGTGCCGGAAATCGCAACCCACTAGCATGGACTGTTTGCCTAACAGAAGTGCCGGCGTCTGTGAGAGAATCCGATATCTCTCGGTCTCTCAGTCAACAATGTGATAGACCACGCAACATTGAACTTGGAAGTCCTACATACAAGGCTGATCCAGAGATTTGTTCAGCACAGGTTAAATCGCTTTTCACGTCGATCGGACCGTTGGAATGGTGGGAGTTCACTCCCGACGCCACTGGTAAGCGGATGAAAGCAAGCGCGCGATTCTTGAACGAAGACGACGCGATGAAAGCCGCACAAACCCTAAACCAGTCGGCGCTCCCGTTCAACGCAAGTGCTAAACTTACCGTACAGTTAATTCATACAGCGAAATTCAAGGTCTCCGTTACCATTTATGAGTCAGTGAAATCCCTGATCATGGCAAATATCAAAGACTGGAAAGCTTCCCATTTGTATTTCACGGCTTATGAGAACACGAATCCCCCAAAATGGTACCGCGTCATGAAGGTCGAAGGGGAGGATGCCAAGGAAGTTGCGAAAGCGAAAAACACCATCACGAATATCCTGTCTGGCATCGTAGCTAAGGATGGCTCTTCTGTACTTTGGCACCCAGGTCTCCGAGGCCACGGCCTCCTTTCCGAACGACTAAAGGTATTAGAACAGAAGCTTGGAATAGTCATCATCCGAAACAAGGCCAAGGCACAGCTTCGCTTGTACGGGCTAGCAACGAAATGTGCAGACGCCCAAGCTGCTATAGCCGAGCTGCTGAAAGGCGAGCAGTCAGAATATTTCAATATCGACCTTGATTCCGAGGGATTGAGTTGGGTCCTCCGGGGAGGTTTGAAAAAGATCCAAGATGATATCGACTCAAAAAAGGTCCATTTTGATGTTACGTCAACGCCCAAGCGAATTGTCATCATCGGTACGGCCAGGGACTACGAGGCCGTAACTGCCCTCATAAGCAGCAAAGAAGCAATCCAGAGAACCACCGCTAATTCAAATAATGAAGATTGCTCTGTATGTTGGAATGAAGCAGAGAACCCAATCCGGACCCAGTGTGGCCATGTCTATTGCCTGGATTGCTTCGAAAATATGTGCATGTCGGCTACAACACAGAACACGGCGTCCCTAATTTGTTGTGTTGGAGAGTCCGGCACTTGTGCTAAAGCGCTGAGCCTCCTAGAGCTACAGGAACACCTCTCCTCCGCTGCATTTGAAGAATTGCTAGAACAGTCCTTTGCATCATATGTACGACTTAATCCGCACTTGCTCAAGCATTGCCCCTCTACCGATTGCGGATATGTTTATCGCATCAGTTCCACGCCCAAGATGCGGACTTGTCCGCACTGCCTTGTGGCAGTGTGTACCGCATGTCATGCTCAGCACGAAACTATGACTTGCGCAGATTACCAAGATCTATCTACGGGCGGATTCAAGGCTTTCGAGCGGCTGAAGGAAGAGATTGGAATCAAGGACTGTCCTAGGTGTAAGACACCTCTGGAGAAGACCGAAGGATGCAATCATATGACGTGTCGGTGCGGCGCCCACATATGCTGGGTCTGCCTGAAAACCTTCAAAGCAAGTGAACCTTGTTACCAGCACATGAATAAGGAGCACGATGGAATCGGACTGAATCATCTGCAAAGAATGTTTGGTTAGGTTTTTAGGGTTAGCTATGATGCGATATAATATGGGGTTTCGATACGGCGGCGAACAGCATGAAGATTACTCAAGCGGTCCCTCGGCTTATGGAAACAACGGTCTGCTATTAAGCCTTGAATATTTCATGAATCTAATTCGATAAAGCTTTCTAAGCAAAATTTCGCGACTTTACTTCTAGGAATATGTAGGAGGTATCTACTTGTTGGACTTTAGGCTTTTACCCCCTTTTCGTGCGATCCAAACATCTATATGTTCCGAGAAGAGGCCCTTATCCAACTAATACAACGTAAGTGTATCTTCCAGAATTTCATTTTTCTTTCTCTCTCTATGTATCTCTCTTCCTCGCAGCAGCTATCATGCATCCCCAATTCTAGCGTATTTACGCAATAATGATCCATTCTTCATCTTCACAAGCTTCGATAGCCACAGCTATGCAGCTTAAAAGAGGCGTCCCTCGCGTACGGATCAGAATTTTATGTTCTGCGACTAGATTTCCAGCCTCAAGAAACCGGATATGCTCATCTTGGCTTGTAGTCGTGATATATCTTACCTTTTGCCTGACGGCCTTACCAGTGGGACACCATCTCAGGTTATCGCCTAGGTAATTTTTGGCCGTCCATAGTTGGACCAGGGATCTTAGCTGCGTTGTTGTGAAACCTGGTGAGGTGACGTGTGTGGCGAACGCGATAGCGTCAATTGAGCGCTCCCAACTCGTTGGCGTTCTGTGGCTTCCCATATTGGCGAGTGGCGAAAGGCTCTCATTTGTGCCTACTTGTGACTCAATGAAAGTAGCCATGTGAATCGTCTGCGCAGCACCTTCGAATCTCCACGAGTGAGTAACTTCAGTTCGGGCTTTATTTATAGCGTCACGCTCGTCAAGTCCGCAGCTCCCATCTTGATAGATATGGACGCTGTCCATATGAATGTCTATCAATCGCGAACTGAGTACTGTGTTTTCTTTATCCTCTGTGAGCCGGGAGACCTTTCCGTCAACATTATTCGCTTTAAGCGGCCCTGGGAAGATACAGAGCGAAGCGGTTTTTCTTCTATCTGTGGTAGGCTCTTCATCCCAGGTAGCCAATCCCCGGGGACAGATAACATATCCATTACCCGCAATAGCAAGATCGCCAGACTTCATCATGGTGGACCCTGGGACCAGTGTTTCGATGGTCCGCTGCCTTAGCGCCCAGAAGCTGTAACCGACTTCTGGTTGAAGCAGACCTCGGAGTAATTTGGCATTCTGAGAAAGCCTGAAAGGCTCTAGTGGTTGATAGAGAAGCGACCTACTTCGTTCGTCACAGAATGAGAACAGAAGTACTTCTCCTGTAAGATGGATGGCGTGTTCAAAAACCACCTCTTCCTCCTCGCTGTGTGAGTCAATCAACATCAACTCTCCGAATTTATTGGTGTAGTCCCGACTGGAAGCAACTAACAAGCCCTTCAGAAACTCTATATCATCTGTATAAGAAGTTGCCAGGTTCGAAACGACGGCATCATCGGTAACGGTGCGAGCAAGGATTTGATCGATTTTACGTCTTCGAGCCGAGTCAATGCTGAAGCCGAATTCTGCAAAGATCCCCGAATAAGAATAAAGAAAGCTTTCGGAGCATAAATCCAGAAGTGGTTGAGATATGGTACGGCCCTGATTCCACAGTCGGCCATTCTCTGTAGCAATTACTGTCAGGGCCGCAGCAACATTGCCAATGTTAGCCACGACTTTGGTGGAATATCTATGCGATAGCTGACACCTTGTAGATCGGAGTGGTGATGGGTGCTGCTTTTCCAGCCAGTCCACTGCGTCTTCCTTCAGGCTGATCTGTATTGGAATTGACTCTGCCACTGTCCACGGTGTAATATGCCATATATTATTGGCCATGACCCCTGGTCCCAAGTTCTTCAGATTGATAAGCAGCCGCACGGATCCATGCTCGAGTGTAAGCGGATCAGGATCTGGATAGATCACAGAGCCATGAACCTGCACCTGAACTTCTTTAGGTCTTAACCAGACGAAAAAAGAAGCAAGCCACAAGCCTTGCAAGGTTCCCTGCAAGCAGATGAACTGAAAATCCTGATTCTGTAACTTATCAAACGTTTCGTAGATAATCTTTGCGAGTCTGGTGGTATCCCCCACATTGTAGAGATTTTCCAACCCAGGAGTGTTATATCCAGCAGTGCGGTTAACTGCGTTTGCGAGCTTGTAGTAGACATCCGAAGGCTTTTCTCCCTTCATGAATTCATTACATCCATTCATAGCGTCTGCAAACTGATGGACCATATAGATAGGGATAGGATAGTCTTTGAGAGTTCCATTCAGTCGCATAAGTTCATGTATCATCTCGCCTGCCATTTGCGTGTCGAAGCACATTGTACAGGCACTGAGACACATGAAAGTTGCTATCAAGCATTGATTGCGACTAACAGTCTTGACTAGACTATCTGTAGGATTGTTGGATAGCCCTATAATGATTGAAATTGAGCGGAAGCCCAATATTCTAGGTCCCGGAACGTTGAGAAATGTAGCCTCGCCATCTCGAAGGCGGTCGGCATCAACCATTAGCCAACTTCCAAGTCGCTCAAGAGGAGGGATAACGAGTGATACGACGCCCTCCTGCAAACACTGAGGCAGAAGCTTCCCAAAGTTCTTGATCAAGCTACTAGCAACCATAGACGAGGTCGTCGCAGCACCGACAATGTCGAATTGAGGCTGTATGCTACCCATATTGGACGGTACGAAGGTATGCTGTGGTCAAACGTATGATAACTACCAGAGAGTAAGAAGTATGTGTAAAGGGACAAAGGCGTTCGGTGACCTGAGAGTGGCATCGTCAGATAAGGATAGCACAGGATGCCTGGGAGAAAGCCCAATCCTGCACTTTGGCGAGGTATTTGGGGGGATCGATGGGGCTGAGGATATGGATATGGCTGCCTCAGCCCATTTAGCCCGATAAGCCCAAGCCACCATCTACACCACCCAATCCGCGTCCGAGGCTCCAGAAAGGTGTGGTATCACAGATGACGTAGATGGCGATCCAACCAGATTGGGAGTCTTCGTCACACCGTTCCGTTCGCGGAGGGAGGGAAAAAGAAATTGTAAATACCTACATGTAGGTATCTCAACTAACCTCACTCCATTTTGTATAGGGGCAGTCTAACCTCCTCGCTGTATTAATGTTTACAACATCACTAAATCAAAGGGCTGTAGTATGAGAATAATTAAGTTTCTCTGGCTTATTAGTTGCTCAATGAACTAGTGAGGCAACCTACATTCTATGATCTAGTAAGCGAGTAGTGAACTATATACAGAAGAGAAAAGAAAATAGAAAATAATAGCMCCCGTTAAAGCTCCTTGCAAGCTCCCAGCCGCTTTCGAAAGAAGCAGATTCGTGAAGAAGACCACGCGCTCGACCCCAGTATCAACTTTTTCACTTAAGTAGCGTCCACCCGTTCTACGCATGGCAAATGTAGTGCCCGTTGGCCGGGGTGCTGAGGGCTAGAGGAGGAGAGTCAGCTTGACCCCAAGCCCATTCGTACTTGATGAGGGAACCGGGCTGGACGAGGCTGTCCCATGGCCAGATGAACCAGTCGTTGGATCGAAATTCGGCCTGCTTGTCAGCAGGGTCGGCGGTGTCGATCGATGTCTTGCGAGTGTGGAAAATGGCGTGATAAAATGCGCCGACAAACACCTTTGCATGGTCCTTGTTCTTCCCGGCATCAGTTGACTGGTCGTTTTTGCTGGGCATCGAGTTAGTGATAATGGCTTTAAAATTTGTTCAAAGTCAACCTACTCGTTGAACGTATTCTGGACGTCGCCCCAGTTAATCTTATCCCATCCGCCGTGCTGGCCCACCCAGAGCTGACGTCTCGTCCAATTGTTGTTATTGTCGCCTTGCCAGACCATGGTAACACCCTCCCAATCGCTCTTGTGGCCAGAGTCGTGCTTGAAGTAGATGCTGTAAGTCACACGGAACTCATGTTCTCCGCACTGGTTGATGGTGTAGTAAACCGGGAAGGGATTTCCTTGGAGCGGACCTCCCTTTTTGGGATTGAGCCACGGGCCCGGATCCGCACACCCCTTGTTCAGATTTGCCCAGACACCCAAATCCGAGTCATTTCCGTCGGCCTGCTGCCCGTTGACTTGTCCCGACTCGGGATAACAAGGCTTGTAGCCATGGGGACGACCAAAGTGGAACATGGGGACGCCCGCCATGGCTGCCTTATGACCCTTGCCGAATCCATCGTCTATTGATCGATCAGTATTTGCAAGCTGCACAGGATATTTCAAACAGACCATCTTGGAACCAAGACCCGGGAATCGCGGTATTTCCCAGGGCAGATCCAACGAGGGCGGCGGAAGCGCCGAAAACCGATGCGAACTTCATAGCGAAGGTTAGAGTATGACCAAGTAATTACGTGTAGATAGTGGCTTCGAAGCTTGAAGTTCAGCTCAGGAGTTATTTTGATGACGACTTGGTAAGTGCATAACATTCCACAAATCGAGTCCATGGTGGCCTTCTTATACTCGGCATACCTTGAGGCGGCCTCTCCAACCTCTGAGCATGCAATGTGATGCCTCGGCGCTGGGTTTCACTCGACGACTAATTCAGAATCAATTCAATTCACTACATAACTCGGCTAAGTAGCATGTTACTGCGACTTACTCCACTGATTGATCTCGTAGCAAACTACGACGTCTTAGGTAGGTTGCTGAGCTCAGCTTCAGCAGTCAACTCCCGGGTGGGTCACATCCGACATGGTAGTTAGTGGGCCTCCAAATCCTCAGCTTCCACTTTGGACGAATCAAGTGTAGTAGTTGTAGGCTAGGTCATTATGTAGGTTAGGGTGGAGGTTGTGGATTTCACTGGCTGGTTCGCGATCGGTATATATAAGAGCAATAAGGCGTGTGTGGCATGGAACCATTGATCTAGAGCCCTTTGAGAGGCCCTCATTCCTATCTAGGCAACACGTTACGGGATGAGGATTTGAATGTAACCTAGGATCTGATCTGAACGGCTCATCTAGATTGCCAGAGAGAATATCATGTCATTCGGATCCGGTCGAAATCCACCGGCTTKCCCCTGTCTACATGCATATCAGTACCCTTCAATTTGAACCACACTTAGAGAAATAAGGTTTGGATATCTAGCTCTTACTATGTTACACATAACTTTGATCACAAATTCCAAGCTAATTAAATGGTCGTATAACACGAGAAATTCCCTATTCGACTTCAGTAGTCTTTAAAGCTTACTTCAACTCCCAATGTCAGAAGACTACCAAGAGTCCCATAGGCCCGTAGGGCTAGACCTAAGCAGCGCTAGCACGGCATAGATCCATCATACACGACGAGTTGAATCTTGGTATGTAAATTAACTTAGCCAGGGACAGCAACGATTCTGAGTCTAGGACTTGACCTCTAGAAAAAACCTGAGACGCTCTCGCGGATCTGACGTGAGATGTCACTTGGGTTCTTAGTAAGGGGATCTACAAGAGCCGCTATGGCAGCCAGCAACAGGGTTAATTGACTTAATGAATGCTCTCAGACCTAGATGAAGCCATCGTTTGATGGAAACGGAGGCTGGTAACATGAATACGACCGCCATTCGGGTGCTCGTATTATCGTATAAATAACAGTATCATGCATAATGTCCGTTTGCGTCGGCTAGAGATGATGGCGCTTTTGCAGGACGTATTGGTACTCATTTCCGGAGGCTGATCCATTGATGACCGCTTTCTCGATCAAGGATACTGATGCATATAATCTGATATTTGGAATTACCTCCTTAATTAACGCGGAGAAACCATATGGATTCCAGGAGGATTGAAATCATCGAACGAATATTATTGCATGGGGATGGCGGAACGTTGGTATGAGGTCGGGATGTGCTGGGGTCCATGTTATCTGAGCGCCGCGGACGCCGCGAGAGAATGAAAATCATTCCTGTCATCCAATATACGAGGGGATATCTACAATGATTTCACCTTCACGATTGTCAGGTCTATCGAAATAGCGTCAGCCAGGCTCTTGCTCCTAGTATGCTTACAACCACGATAGAGGCTGAGCAACTTCCCTCCTCCTCTCATTCGGAATCATAAGCACAATCTCGCTCTCACACCTGCCTGCCTACCTTCTATGGGAGGTATCCCGCCATCGCTTGGACACGTCAAAAATTGGGACTCGTGATGACGAAGAGGAACCATTAATACCAGCATGGATCACTACCACTATTCTACGAGTCTAGGACTTCTATTGTAACAACCCCCCCGCCAGTTCGTATAATGAGTTCTAAATCCGTACGCAAGAAGGTTCTAGATATGGCCGTAAGCCACATCCTAAGGAGCGCCGAGTTTGAATCAGTGGATGAAGAAATTATCCTGCAGTGTGAGGTAGGGATTCATAGTAAATTCCTTTATGTCTAGCAGGTACCTAGGTAAGGAACCCTGTTGTGCGTTTGGTGGTCGTGTGCGTGATATTTGCTGCAAACCTCCGGAGCTTTTGGAGCAGCTGTGACGGTTTGCTTCTCGGGTATATGACTGGGTATTCGAGTCAGCATGTTCTGTACGTATTATAGATATCTTTTTTATACCGATGCATAATATTGCCAACACTTTCATTGTTCAATAACTTAGTGAAAATGAAGGAATGATATAAGGGGTAATGGTTAAGGGGACTACTTCATGGGTTAGTAGCTGAAAGCCATGTTCATAACCTAGATGGCGGCGTTCTTTCAGCATTGACATCTTTTAAGTGTGTTGAAAACACTCATTGCAGTGCGATATCACTGTTGTATAAGGCGGATGAAGACTAATGGGGTCGACTGACCGGCAGAGTTCTATCACCGAGGCGATTCAAAGGGGCACCACTGTAGGATTTTACACCTGGTTCGATCTGTGGCGACGTGTACTGCTGTAAGGCAGGCGCTAAACACATTACACTGTGCGGCTGCAGAGGTAGCTATGAGTTCGTTAGGTACCTGCAACGCCTCCCTGGGTTCACGGACCATCACCAATCGTATCGTCTCTGGTGGGACGCCTTGTAACAAATTGCTTCACCCGTCGGCTTCCAGGGCTGATTACGGTCTTCTCCAGAAAAAATTGTCGAAATAACTGCGTCGCCCTGCCAATTTCTTCTCTTTCACTGATCTCTTCATACCTTAACCACGCGTCAAGGGCGCCTAGGAGCCGTCCTTGTCTCTCTTGCGACCCTGTCACACTTTAGGAGCTGTAAGTAAAAAGTCTTCTTCAGTGCACTGCTACCTTTGTCGGCATATTCAATCGTAAATCCTTCATTGAAGATGTTTTCTAACCGGTCTAGTTCGCAGCTCTTTTGCCGACAGCTTATCTCGTCGCCAATAGCACGTCTCGCTGAACTATACTTACTGTAAGTGAGTTTTAGTGCAAAAATCCCTGTTGCGTACAACAGCTTATCGTCGATAGCATACATCCATTCCAGGAGCAAGATGGACGTACACAAGCGAATCCCGGTGATCGAAATAGGCACGATGTACATTCTAGCACCAGAGCAAGAATATCTCAGAATGTTTCTCGACAATAGAGGTTTCGAACCAGGAAATCACGATCCTCTACAGCCGCCCCCGAGCCCCAGGAAAGCGGTCCGCGAAACAAAGCCTGGTGAATTGTCAATCTCCAGACCTCCGGCTTCATTCCGTTTGTTTGGCCAACTCCCTTACGACGTCCGCCATATGATCTGGAAGAAGGTAATGCCTCCGGGTCGTGTCATCACCGTCCAGTCTGTCATCGCATACGAACTTGTGCCATTTCTTCACCCAGACAGCCATATTCCAGATATCTACAAGGCTTCCAAAGATATGGAAGACATGATTGCAAAATATGGCGTCCCTCTGAGATTCTCGAATACAGATAAAGCTGTCCATTATGAATGGTACGATCGCTATCGAGATATGCTCTACATACCGTCCATCCGGGTATTTAAAAATTGGATAGGCTGGGATGATGTGCTAGTCGGAGCTACTGTGGTGGCGAACGTCCTGGAGTTGGTAGAGGATGAATTCCGCGGCGAGGGGCCAAGCCTCGTGTTCGACGAGTTGATTAGAGAAGGCCGGTTTGATGGCGTACGTGCTTTCCGTCTCTCAATGCTCACGGTGGAATACGATGGCGGCATGTGGGATGGCGACCTCAATATCTACGGAAAACATGAACGAACGGCTGTGATAGATCTAGACGACAAGAGACTTCCGGATCTGCTCCGTCCAGTTTTCAGAGATCTGCGCAGCACTAAAAGGCTCGTATTGACACACAAGCGACCGTCGTGCTTACTTGAGCATCTCCACAAGGAATGGGACACTAGTTTGAAGTTCCTATTAGAGGAGCAGTGGCTGCGGTCACGCCTTTGCAGGGAGTACGACTGCGCTGACCCTGAGATTCGCGGCTCGGTGCCCGATAATGTCTTCAGCAATGTTCGCTTCGGTTACAAGAAGAGGCGCTTCGCAACAAACCGCAATGATGACTTCGTACGCAGTCTCATCAGTGAAATGCCGGATATGCGCCCGGTTATCGTGTTTGAGAAGGAGACACAAAGAGATGGTTATAGCATTCTACGATCACCGACTACGAGATGGAACAGAGGAATATTTCAAGACGGTCTGGTCCCGATCTCCAGTCGCCGCCGGATGACATTATCACCCGGAATCTATGCTGGACGCCAATCCGTCTATGGCTGAGACAGGCTCGCGTGGTGTTGTAGGGCTTATGAATTTCACATTCTCCAGAATAGAGATGCCTCCGTTAGGAATCAATGAATTTAATCCCAAAAACGAATGAGAAACTCTTTTCTTATTGTGTAGAGATTATTGTTGTGATTGCGCCTGTACACATTTTTCTGATGTGTTATTAGGTGTGTTGTTATTACCCGACTCGTGCAAAAAGCTGTCGTAAGGATGCGTGGCAAGAGTCCTTTCTAGGATTTTACGCGTCGAATCAACTAGTGCGTAGTTGTTACAATTTCCAGTTCCGAGAAAGGAGATAATTCCATTTCTATTCGTACGGATCGTACCTAATGTGTATGTATATGGAGGTTGGAGTCGTGTGTTGGTTGAGGTAAGAAAGGGGGAGGAGTTATCCAAGTTGTTTGGTCCGTGCGTCACTGGCAAGCCACGATTACCCCCACTATGGTTTGACAGGTGCCAATCGGCTGTCACCAAAACGCAGGACTTATCGCGGATTATTCCGTGGGTACGGAGATACTTTGTACTTTGTACCTTCAGCAAGGCTACGGAAAAAAAGTTCAAGGTGTTGCTCGACCCGCTTTGAAGCTCTCCGTTCCCAATAACGCTGCCCCTCGATAACGCCAGTTTTCCACCAGACACCACATATCCTCGCGGCGAGTTCTATTACCTTGGATCATAATGTCTGCTGCGCAGCTTCTCAACCCTAAGGCCGAGTCCCGGGTACGTTTGTCGAATAGCACTCTTGTTTGAGGACTGGTATACTGACGCCTAGGCAAGCGGCGGGGTGAAGCTCTTCGAGTCAACATCAGCGCTGGTGAAGGTCTACAAGATGTTCTCAAGTCCAACCTGGGCCCCTTGGGAACCATTAAGATGTGCGTATATTACCATGGAGGACACGAAGCATGTTGAGGAGAATTACTGACGTTCTTGACAGGCTTGTGGATGGTGCTGGACAGGKATTAACTTTTCTAACACGATACGATAGGTATAGGCGGGCTCCAAGCTAACCTTTTCCAAATAGATCAAACTCACAAAAGATGGCAACGTCCTGTTGAGAGAGATGCAAATACAGAACCCTACCGCCGTTATGATCGCCCGAGCCGCAACCGCGCAAGACGACATCTGCGGAGATGGTACAACCTCAGTCGTCCTATTGGTAGGAGAGCTTTTGAAGCAGGCAGACAGATACATCGCAGAGGGCTTGCACCCCCGAATCATAACAGAGGGGTTCGAGATTGCAAAGAACGAATCCCTAAAGGTGTGTGGGTTCTACCCTCCAAATGGAATTCCTATTCTTACCCATCGCCATAGTTCCTAGACTCCTTCAAGCTACCGAAAGAGGTTGACAGGGAACTGCTTCTCTCCGTCGCTCGAACTTCGCTATCCACCAAACTCAATTCGAACCTTGCTAAGAAGCTAACCCCCGATATTGTCGACGCCGTCCTGGCTATCTATCAGCCCCCTGCGAAACCCGACTTACACATGGTGGAGATCATGAAGATGCAGCACCGTACCGCCTCAGATACCCAACTCATCCGCGGTCTAGCGCTGGACCACGGTGCCCGGCATCCAGATATGCCTAAGAGACTAGAGAACGCGTTCATCTTGACCATGAACGTTAGTCTGGAGTACGAGAAGTCGGAGATCAACTCGGGTTTCTTCTACTCTAGCGCTGAACAGCGCGAAAAGCTGGTTGAGAGCGAGCGCCGATTCGTCGATGCCAAGCTGAAGAAGATTGTCGACCTGAAGAAAGAAGTGTGCGGAAACGACCCTAAGAAGAGCTTCGTCGTCGTGAACCAGAAGGGTATCGACCCGCTCTCGCTGGACGTACTGGCCAAGAACGGCATCTTTGCTCTGCGAAGAGCCAAGAGGAGGAACATGGAGAGACTACAGCTCATTTGCGGTGGTGTCGCGCAGAACAGCGTAGAGGACCTGTCGCCGGATATTCTCGGCTGGGCTGGTTTGGTATACGAGCAGCAGCTTGGCGAAGAGAAATACACATTCATCGAGGAGGTCAAGGACCCCAAGTCCGTGACGCTGCTAATCAAGGGACCAAACGCCCACACCATCACTCAAATTACGGACGCCGTTCGTGACGGCCTACGAAGTGTATACAACATGATCGTCGACAAGAGTGTGGTCCCCGGCGGCGGCGCCTTCCAGGTGGCTTGTGCTGCTCACCTGAAGAGCGACGCTTTCAAGAAGACGGTCAAGGGCAAGGCTAAGTGGGGTGTCGATGCATTCGCTGATGCGCTCTTGATCATTCCCAAGACGCTTGCTGCAAACGCCGGTCACGATATTCAGGACGCACGTAAGTTTTCTATCCTCTCCCAGGTAATCAATTATTATACTGACATTATCACAGTTGCTTCGCTCCAGGACGAGAACGCAGACGGTAACGTGGTTGGACTGGATCTGATTTCCGGCCAGCCCATGGACCCAACATTGGAGGGTGTCTACGATTCATTCAGAGTGTTGAGGAATTCCATTGCTTCGTCGTCAAGTATCGCGTCGAATCTCCTTCTCTGCGATGAAATCCTCAAGGCGCGCCAGATGGGACGACAAGGTGGGCCTGGACCGGGAATGGATGGTCCGGAAGAGTAAACGAGTCAAAGTGAAAAAGACACCACGGATGACTGATACCACTGTACGTTAGACGCAAAAATGGCGTTGTTAATAGACGTGGATGAGACGATCCGTGTATTGACCAGAACCCTGGATAACTTAAGTGCCTTGATTACCTGCATGCTGATTGGTGTCGTAGCATCGTAGCACCAAGCAGACCTACCTTATAACGATGACGTTGTCTATTGAATGCGATGAGTGCCCTTCCTAGATGCATATTGCGCAAGAGTACCTATAGTTACACTGCGTTCCATTTAGGTATTCCACAATATAATGACAGCCAGCAGCAAGCGATTTATATACAGACATCCCACAATTAACTACGCGTCAACTCAACAAACACATCATCATCAGCCGCAAGCGGAATTTGCCATCCCAAGCGCTCACTGCTCGCCTTGGGGCTCGAGACACGATACGTGGCTGAGCCTGCGTTCGTCTCGACCCACAGCACCGCCGCCTTCGCCTTTGGCCCGCTAGGTAACTGTGTCAGAGCTATCGCGATCGCACCGGTGTCGCTTTCGTAGCTAAAGCTGCGTATGCTCCCCGCATCTACAGTAACAGTCGCCCCTAAAGGCCCAATAAATATCCTCCGGCCAACCGGGCCCGTGATCTGCACATCAACTCGTCCTTCGCCGGACGAGAGCACGCCGCCGTAAGCAAGAAGTCCAAAAGTTGGGTGCTGCGCTACGTATGTCCCGGAGCCGAGGACAAGACCTAGAAACCCCGGTCCGTAGTCCCCCGAGTACCCGTCCCACTTCAGGGTATCGGGGAAGGAGTGGAAAGACGCAGAGGCAAAGCCGGCTTCGTTGATGTTGGAGAGGGGTCCGCTGGTCCCACCGTATCCGACTTGTAGTAGGTACGTGTCGGAGGGGTTGCTGCGGAAGGCGGAGAGGAGGACCAGTGCGTTCAGGCCCGAGCCATAGTGGTGGATTTGGCGCTCGATGCGCTTAAGTTTGCCACCGTAGCTGGGGAGGTTAGGTACCTACTAGGGAAGGGAAAAAGACGGAAACGGAAGAGGAGAGATGGCAGGGGAGGGATAAGAAGCTTACATGTTATCCCAGTACCGGCGTGCGTTGCCGTTCCAGCCCCAGTGGGCGACAGTGGGAGTGTAACCAAGTACGCTGTTTACTGTCTTGGTCATCGTATTGTTGAAACCGAAGTACCTAATAGTCTCAGTCAGTGTTGCCTCGAATTGCGGAATTGAACACTTACTTCGACCAGTAATAGACGCCCTCCTGACCAGTCGAATCCCACGCCTGCTCGCTTCCGTAAGGCACTTCCTCGCTATCCCACTGAGCGGCTCGGGATCTCATAGCTGTAGTCAGTGTATTAGCCTGCGATGTCAATCCTTCCCTTGTCAAATCAGTCAGAATTTCCCCGAACACCGTCTCGCCCATTAACCCGAGCCGGTTGTAGCCTACGTCGGACTGCATGCCGCGGATAATGGTGCTGTACGCCTGGTTGAGATACCACTTCCAATCATGGCTCTTAACTATCTCGGGATACGCCCGCGCGACGCGATACAACGACCAATAAGACGCCGCAACATGCACGTAATCATACGCACGATCAATAGCGTATGCGTTATCCTCGTTCCAGGACGTCCAGCTACTCCAGTCGATGCTGGAGCTGTAAGTGTACTTGACAGCCGATGGTTGGTAGTAGAAGATGCTCTTGCGGACTGCAAAGTCCTTTGTCTGGATGGTGCCCCAAAGCACCTTGTCGATAAATGTCTCGAGCTTCGAAATTTCTGCGGCGTCAGGCTGTATTGCCTGCTTAGCCATGGCGGCTAGATACGCGCCGACGCCTCCTTCGTCACTGAGTCCCGCAATCCAGACCCGTGGGTCCTGTGTCACGATGGAACCGGCCTCGTAGTCGTAGGTCATGATTGAGGGCGCGCGGCCGAACGGGTCCGAGGTATCATTGAACCACTGTTTAGTGGTGAGAAACTTCCCCATATCTCCTAAAGTTTCTGTCCCAGCTTTCGTGACATAGTAGTGAATGGTCTGGGTTCTGCCATCCTCATAGCCAATGGTCAGTCTTGAGCGGCCCCAAAACGTCGGAGACGGCGTGATGCTGTACGCGTTTTCGGATATCTGACTAAAGGCTAGAGACTCTACAGGTTCGCTCGAGAAAGAGATCGCGCTAGAATTAGCCTCTAGGAAAAGTTGCGCCATCGAGCCTCGTGGGATGATGTATCCCGGGACACCGAACGCAACTGGTGTCCCCGTCTTCCGCACCGTGGCATCGATGTTGCGGACGCCGCCCTTAGCCACCGAGAACCTCACGCCGAACTGCAGCGTTTCACCTGGCTTAAGGATCTTAGAAGATGGGACGTTCCACGGTTGCACGCCTTTCCACTCCTTCTCAGCCCAGGCCTGACTAAGAACCTGCCATTCATAGAACCCCTCAAACGTTTGGCTGCCGTAGGCCGTGGCTGGGTAAGAGGGTTCGACTAGATTGCGGTACGCTTCTAGGGGTGTATCGCCGAGGGGTGTTACTACAAGCGCCGCGCCGGTACCTCGCACCGGGCTTACGCGGATGTACCCCGCGTGCATGCCAACGTAAGGGTCCGACAGTGAGCACAGACGCTGCGTATCGGTCGCAGCACGGTTCGTGAAGATGCTGTTGAACTCGGCCGGAAATCCAAGGCTACCTATCTCCACGGGCGACTTCCCCGTGTTCCTAATCGTGAAGCGCAGACCCAAGTCGCCCGAGACATCGATCCATTCCCGTGTAATATTTAGGGGCCCCGTCTTAGAAAACGTCGGGGCTAAATTTGACGCGGCAAGGACACCTGTTCCAGTATTTATAGTAGTGACGGGCTTCCGGGTCACGGCGGAGTCGCCGTCGGTCCAGGCCCCGCTACTGCCTTCGCGGTACCGAAACGTGATGTCGCCCCAGTGGTACTGGCCATTGCCGGCGCGAGCCGATATCAAGTCAAAGGGTAAGAAGTCAAACGTGTCGCCCGCCGCAGTCAACGACGCGAGGACTTGCGCATCGTGGACGATCTTGGCATTGAAATTGGCTGTTTTCACGGTGATGTAGCCATTTTTGAGTCCCAAGTTGTCGCTCTGGCAAGCGACCGTCCAAAGGAACGATGCAAAGACGCAGACGAACAGAGCCCTGCCGTAATGAAACATGATGCATCAGTGGATGAGCATCGTCAATCGACGCAGGTACGCGAAAAGAGGGCTGTTGATGTAAATAGCCGGATCTTTAAAGTGGCCATCTTGAACCGGGTCCCGGGCAGTCATGGCTATTCAGATTGAGTCGCATCGCAGCGTGGTCCGCCACCTTGATCTGGCGTCGTATTTTCATTGCGGCCGACCTTCTAGGATCGACATGACGCTGCGGGGTATCATCATCGAAGCGATATCATAGATGGGAAATCTCGAGTCGTTGCGTCCGAGATCTCCAACGTGATGCGATGGATATCAGAGGCTGCTATTTCAGTTTGTACTCTTGATGCGCACGAATCAATGACCACGTGCAGTATTATAATAGAATGCATTTACGCGGGGTGGATGCCTCCCGTAGAAGGATATTAAGCTAGAAGGTCAGACATATTTAAGGGTTTGGAAGGGGTTTAGAATCGGAGACCATCAAGGCTAAGAGTGCGAGGTAAGATGCGGGGCACTCCTGGTAACTCCGGTAATCTCCTCCAACCTATATGTACATACATATCGTCACACAGGTACCTGGAAAAGTTGTGCGACCCAGCATGTTTTGAGCTCTTTTTATTATTGTGGCGTCCGATAGAGTAGATAGTGTCACGCAGATATATAAGACATCAGATCAGTAAATTTTCACATCCAATCATGTTTTCTCCATGGGGTTATGAAAGCGGCCTCGGGGTTCAATGAAGTCGTCTTCCGTGATTATAAATCATCGCGTGCCGGCTGCATATAATGGCAGAACAAACTCCACACTCCGATCTAGGTACTCAATCCACTTCCCCTCAAGACCACATACCTCACTCGAAAGGATGGCTTCAGCTGCTGTAGAACCTAACGACCTCTTTAGCGTCAAAGGCCTCGTTGCCGTCATAACAGGGGGAGGAAGCGGTAAGTTGAGGCCGGTTACTTTAGAGGAATATGCCCAGTGTGCTGATTGAACCGTAAATGCAGGTATTGGTCTGATGATGACCCAGGCCTTGGAGAGCAACGGCGCTATTGTCTACATTATCGGCCGTCGCAAAGAGGTCCTTGAAAAGGCCGCAGCGACCGCTGTAAGCTAACACATTGACCAATTCACTCCCGAGATATTTCTCTGACCAGTCCACCTATAGAAGCACGGCAATATTCGTCCAATCCAAGGCGACGTGACCAACAAGGCTGACCTCGAACGAGCCGCCTCTGAGATCAAGTCAGCAGTGGGCTACGTCAATGTCGTGGTAGCAAACTCGGGCATCACAGGCCCCAAAGCTCCTAGCCTCCCCGGCGCTTCTTCTGAGCTTCCTCTTTCTGAATTCCGCGATGGTCTTCTTGGAACTGACCAGGCTGCCTTTTCCAATACGTTCCACGTGAACATTACCGGGATATTCAACACCGTCGCTACGTTCCTAGAGCTGCTCGACGAAGGGAACAAGCGCGGCAATTTGAAGCAGAAGAGTCAGGTGATCGCAACCAGCAGCATCGGCGCCTATAACCGGGTTCCGCTTGCCGGTTACTCGTATGGCCCCTCCAAGGCCGCTGTCATTCACATGATGAAGCAGTTCGCGAGCAGTCTCGTACCGTACAGTATTCGATCCAACGTCATAGCCCCAGGATGTGAGTCCATCTTCTTAGGTATCTTAACGTCTTCCAGCCTGCTGACAGAATGACCGTAGTCTATCCAAGCGACATGACGGTAGAGATACAAGCAGCGAAGCCCGCGAAGGAGTGGCCCAAGAGCGTGGTTCCGGAACAAAGGTTCGGTGACGAGGAGGATATCGCCGGCACAATCCTTTATCTTGTAAGCAGAGCCGGTGCCTATATCAACGGAAATGTGCTCGTTACGGATGGAGGACGGCTAGGAATTATACCGTCCAGTTATTAGAAGACCCTTGGAATATTGGCCTTTTCTTTGGAAGAGTACAGTTAAAGAGTAAAGACCACTAGAAACACTTAGATGATCACAAGACAGCCTATAACTTCGCATACATTAGGTAAATCGATCACATTCGAATGTCCTAGCATGTATATCTAGATTACAAGAAAATACGACCCGTGGATAACTATCGGACTCTGGAGACTCATAACCATCAGCCATCCGGATTCTCTAACCAAGCAGCAAGCTTATCCCCCTCCCTTGGAACGAACCTCGCACGCCACCCTCGCGGCGTGCCGACAAAAGTAATGCCCTTCAATCCCTTTAGTGGATCAATTGCCTCCACTGTTTCGCCCTTAGCAGGTAAGATGCGGAAATGTGCAATCAGGTGCAAGAAGACGGTATATAACGCATTATGAGCCAGATGCGACGCCACACACATACGCCCACCAATCCCGAATGCATATTGATGCGCGTGAGGATTAGACGAAGTCGGCAGCCAGCGCTCAGGGGCAAATGTGTCTGGCTCGGTGAAGAGCTCCGGATCTAAAGTGGAGAGATTAGCTTAAGTGAGAATGTCTACCTCTACTTGGTGGTAGATGGCGATAGAACACACCTCGATTGCAAGCCCACGAGTTCAGAAATACCACCGTGTTTGCTGGGATTGTAGCGTTTTCCCACGTCACATCGGTATATGTGGCTTTAGGGAGCGCAAGCTTCAATACCACGAAGTAACGCGAGATCTCCTTAGTTAGAGCATCGATGTACTCGACTTTCGTCGACGCATAATCATTTGACGGCAATCCGAGAATGCCCGCGTCGCGGATAGCAGAATAAGCCTTTTCTTGTATGTCCGGCCTATGTGCAAGTAGAAGACATGCCCACGAGAGGGTGGGTTGGTTCGAGTCCGCGCCCTATCAGCGTGTAAGAGTCTGTCCGTACTGGCCATAGGGATTCGAGAATAACAAAAGGAATGCTTACCGCCATCATGCTCAAGCTAACGCTGATAAGCTCCTCCTTTGTCAACATCGCCGACTCGGGGTCTCGCAGCACTGCCCCCTGTATGCACGGCTTGTCCTCGCCTCTTCGTACCTCTTCTTTCAGTTTCTCGAGGAGAACATTATTATATTCCAACCGTCGGCGTCCAATATCTGCGGCGTGGTTTTTAGGTTGCGCATCTAGGCCTAGAAACTGAACCATAGGCTCCCAATATCGAAGCAGTGGGATGTAATTGGCATAATTCTTCCCTGTATCACGGAACTTGGATATCTCACCCTCAACATAAATGATCTCAGATAGGAGCGGATCATCAGTCAAAGACTTAACGCTAGATACACGCGTCCCATAATTCAGCGTCAAACTCAGGTTCAGTGAAAACCTCTTCACTGCAGGTCGGAAATCGATCTCGACGGCGCCGTCCCGACACGCCGAGTACAAGTCCTTAAGGAATTCGCGTGCCTCGAGGTTTAGGATTGGGCCATATGTGTCCACTCGTGTCTTGTTGAGCGCACTGGCGGCTAACTTTCGACGCCGCTTGCAACTTTCATCCCAGGGGGAGGTTCCGATCGAAGTCACGGCCTTGCTGACTTTCTTGTGGAAGACATAGAATGTAGGCCGCGAGTTCATTGCATGGCTTTGACCTAAGAATAGCTGCTTGGCCGCTCGTGTCGAATTGATGACGACCGCGGTTGTGTTACCAAGCTGGATCTGGAAGACCGGGCCGTACTTGAAGGACCAGCGCCGGTATGTTTCGGCTGGAATCACGTCGCGATGCTACGTATTTATTAGCAAGACAGCTATATACAGAAAGATAGAGGTATCCTTGAGTACCTGGAAGAGATTTCCCACAACGGGCCACCCACGAGGTCCGGGAAGGCTCTTGATCCTGCTATGATACCGGATGATCTCATTTTGAATCAAATAGATGAGCAGTCCTATTATCGATACGGATATTAGATACTGTAAGGATTTAAACGAGTACAATATCAGTACTTTTAAGTCTGACATTTTAAGAAACTGAAGCAATTGAGCAGCCGAATTTTACAAATAGGGGTCTCTTCTCATGGTAGAACAAGACGATGAGACAACTCAAGATACCTCATACCCCTCTTGGTGGGTGGCATCTAACTGCGTCTCCGGGTACAAGATATCGCACCCTTGTACATTCCCCCCTTAGCCGCTCTTGGAGACAACTCGCGTACTACAGCTCCGCAATCGCGACATCTCCAGCATCCCCTCATCATGCCACTCCTTTCGTTGCCTGTGCCCTAAACTTGTAATGACACTACCTAGGTATCGCTATCTCTTATCATATCTAATGAGCCCCTTATGCGCGTGCTAAGCGAGAGGTGCGGATATGAGCGTGCGTGTAGGAGAGTTCTTGCTTCGGGACTATCCTACCGACTGGCCGGGAATAAAACCGGCGAAGAATGGGGCGCCCAGATTGGCGGGTCAATTATCGCCTGTTTATAAACCCGAGATAGTTCATAGTTCAACTAGCTGGATAACACCATTGTGGGGAGCGATGGCGATTAAGGAACCGGGACCCGATTGTAGGGATCCTGCCGGTAGTCGAGGGCATGACGCGTATGCCACGTGGGAGACGTCGCTAAGAACTGTCTAGGTACCTATGTCGATTGCTACATGTGAAGACACTATATGTTCGAGATTCGATGATACTATTGTTCGCGATCTATTGGCTTTGGAAGTAACACATAATCTAGAGAGATTTCACTCTTAACAATTGCCACTATTACTATTAGGCTACCTGTAGGCACTCCGTTACACATTCTTAACAGCCGGATTGTGTTTCCCTTCACCATCTACGTTGAACATGTACGGCTTCTCCGCGGCACCGGCCTTGATAGCTTTCTCTCTGCTTCCCCTTAGCATCCACGGAGAATCCTTAAGTCCCTTATGCCACTGTCTTCCTTCGTACTCCTCTTCCACCGGCTTCTCCCCCGTAGCTTGGATCTCACGTGCTCTTTGCTCGATATTAGACCAGACGCGGAGAATGTTCTCTCCCGCGAATAAGCGAATCTGCTCGTCCGTTACGCCACGCTCCATCAAGATTTGGATGAGGTCGGGAAACTTGGAAACATCCTCTAAACCGATTGGCACATAAGGAGTTCCGGAGAAATCACTGCCCACGCCGACGCATTCCCAACCACAGACCTTCGCAATATGTAGAATGTGGTCTACGACATCGTGAATTGTCGCCTGATCAGGGTCTTTCATTCTAAGGAAACGATTGACAAACACTGCCATGACGATACCCCCGTTGCGCTTGACCGTTCTTAGTACATCGTCAGGTACGTTCCGGAGATGAGGCGTTACGCTGTAGGCGCCCGAGTGCGAAAATATCACAGGAGCACGCGCAACGCTTAGTACATCTCTCATCGTCTGGTGTGAGACATGCGATAGGTCAACTATCATCCCCAGGCGGTTCATTTCCTTGATGGCCTCATATCCCAATTTGAATAGGCCGCCATCTGGACCTCCCGCAGCGACGGTAGAGGCTGAAGTCCCAAACGAATTGTCGCAGTTGTGAGTAAGGGTGATATAGCGGGCTCCAAGATTGTACATTTGTCTGATGCTCGCGATGCTTCCACCGACTTGGTGACCGCCTTCAATGCCAATCATGCTGGAAATGCGGCCCGACTTGAAGGCCTTGCGGGCACACGCCGCTGTATCACAGTATTGAAGATGCTGCGGATGCTCATCAATGAACCTCCTGGTCACATCAATTTGCTCTAGAGTATCTCTCACAATCCACTGTCAACATACGTCAACAAGAGAACACTGGCACCATACAATTTCATTCTCTAACTTACCGAAGGGTCTTCGAAATGCTGCTGGTTAATGTCACAATGCACATATACGCTCCAGAATTGGCCCCCTACCATCCCCGTCCTCATCCTCTGAATATCTGTATGCCCTAGGAGTCGTTTCGTAAAGTCCAACCCACTGTCATAGATGCGATTGTGCAATTCTATGCGCAATTGCCATGGTAAATCATTGTGCCCATCAATCAAACTGCAGTTCACTTAATAGAGCACTCTAATTATAGGGGCTAAGCACTTACGGTGTTGACCTGAGCACTCTCCTCGTACGCTCCGCATAGTTCGTTGGGTCTACAGGAGATTGACCCGGCCATAAGAACGCGAGGGGGCTAAGCAAGAAAGCGAAGCCAGCAGCGAAAAGGTGGTAGCGGAATCTAGATAAAAATCCCGAGCCTTGTGTATGAGGATGGACGATAAGGGATCGTTCAGGGGTCCTGGAGGTTTCCGTTTGGTCGGGGCGGTTCTGTTCATTTCCGGGTGGCGATACGCTCTCCGCGGAGGGCTGTGGTTCAGACATGGCGAATTGACGCACCATGAAGATGAATAAATTCAAATCATTCTGAACGACAGGAAGAAACTTGGTCTGATACCAAGATCCGATATCGATATAGCTTCCCCCGGCTGAAGTGGAGAACAACCTATAGAGGCTCTGGAGACGGGCTTGGTAGTACTAGTCTCCCCCACCGTCACATCTGCACGGCTCCCCTGTCCCGATCCCTGAGCGAATAGCGCGATTGCGTGCTTCTATACTCCGATGCCGTATGATAAGAAATTCGTCTGTTAGAGATTCTGGGCCAATTGGTGCGATTGCACAATGTGGAGTTGAAAGTGTTGGCATGAAGCTATTTCTAGGGGTAGAGCGCATTCTTCGTGGCTTAAAGATAAAGATCGGAAATGTCCGAGCGAGGTCGGCAACTGGCATGTGTCTGAGCCTGGAGGCCAGAACGAGAATCAGGAGTCCGAATCGAGAGTAGAAAGCTAAGGATAATCCCTCCGAGCAAGCCTTCCGCGTGTGAGAAACAAGCTAGAGCTAAGGCGCCCAAGGTGCTGGTTAGGGGCTGGTCAATATATTCTACTAAGTGCCCCTGGAAAGGTCGTGCGTCGGCCAGTGGGACTTATTAGTTGCACCGCCTTCTCAAATCATCAGGTTATCTTAATGACCTTCGTTCAACTACTCTACCAGCGATTCCTTCCGCCATATCAACTTGAAAAAATCAACAGCCGCGGTAACGATGGCGGACGAAGAGAAGCAACTGGACTCTAATGTCGTGGCCGTCGGCTCCGACTCTAATAGCCAAACTTCTTACGACAAAGCACTTGAGAAAAGACTTGTTTGGAAGACAGACTTAATCTTAATGCCCGCATTAGGTATGTAGTTTCATATCCTTTCTAATCGGATAATGTGCGTTGGGAGTTGGCTGATGGAGATGGTAGCGTTGGCTTACCTTACACACACGCTTGATCGAGCGAACCTCGGGAATGCCAAGACAGACACGCTCGAGAAAGACCTTGGTCTTGTCGGAAACCAGTTCTCTCTTCTCCTGATATTGTTCTACGTTCCGTATGCTCTCATGAATGTTCCATTCACGCTTTTATCAAAGCGATTTAACGCGGCAGTGGTGATTCCTACTATCATGACGTGCTGGGGCGCAATGGCCATGTGTGCGGCCGCGACGAAGAACTTCGGCGGAATATTGGCAACCAGGATATTGATGGGCGCCGTCGAAGCAGCATTCCTACCGTGCGCTATCTTTTACTGCAGTCTCTTCTATACGAGGCGGGAGCTTAGCTTTCGAACAAGTGTGTTCGGTTGCATGGGATTCATTGCAGGAGCTATTTCGGGTTTGATTGCCTGGTCTGTTTTCCAATGGGAGAAAGCCTTGAAAGGCTGGCAATGGTAGGTTTTACTTCTCGGTTTATTTGATCTCATCATATATATAACGCTAACACATACGTAGTAAGTTTCAAAGCATTTCAGGCCATTAAAGCTCTACATTGAATCCTCCCCAGAAGTGCATTGGGCCCGCGGTGGACCCCTTTTCCCTGAAAGTTGAACTTTGCGTTAGTCACCAAATAACTAACAAGAATCAGATTTATTTATAATCGAAGGGGCCCTCACTGTTGGTGTCGGATTGATACTATTCCTAGTACTTCCGCACAGCATTGAGAAATCCAGGTGGTTTTCGGATGAGGAAAAAAGGCTATCACGTGTACGCCTAGAAGAAGATTCGCAGGATAGCGACAAGCGCTTCCGCTGGGAAGACGCTAAGAAAGAGACAAGAGACTGGACGACTTGGCTTTTCACTCTGATGCCTCTCCTGTACGGGGTGGGTGTTGCCAGTAGTTCGAACTTCTTACCGGTACGTCTTATTGAAACTGGTGCACAGTATTATGGAGCGTGAGAGATTGTCTTGGAATGGCATACTGATTCTATCTTAGACTATTGTCAAACGTATCGCCATTGACCCTGCAAAGGCGAACCTTTACACGGTCGGCCCCAACCTTATGGCCGCCGTTGTTCAACTAGCAACAACTTGGATATCTGATAAGCTCCAGCAACGCGCTACCATTGCCTGCGGAACATTGTTCGTCTCGTTCCTGGCGTGGATCCTTCTTGCGGTTCTCGATCTTGTTAAGCATGTGGAGGTTGGATACTTCCTCACTTATCTTTTGATATTTGGGAATTTTACCCCTGGTATCCTAGTTCCTGTTTGGTTGGCGTCAAACACTACAACTACAACTGGGAGGGCATTCCGTCTAGGTTTGAACTTCATGGCACAGAATCTCGCAGGGATAATTAGCTCGGCCGTGTTCAGGGCGCAGGATGCACCGGTATATAAGCCTGCGCTCATTACCGTTGCTTGTTGCCAAGCGGTATTTATGGTACTGTGTCTTGGTTTAAGGGAGTATTTTCGGAGGCTTAACAAGAAGCTGGACCGAGGAGAGATTGTCCATTTCAGCGGCGGCAAAGAGAGACCGGAGTATCGGTATGCGCTATAAATATTTCATCTACTTCGGAGGACTATATGCCGTAGATAATCTCAACCGTCTAATCTCATATAATATTATGAATAAGCACCGTGCCTATCCCTGGTAGTTACCTACCTAAAGGTATATCATCGCCGTAGACAGAAAGGTTGGGCTTCCCGCGTAACACCGTCTGTTCAACCCGACCCTTCACACGTAACAGTGCTATACCGTCAGCATCCATTTCGTCGATTTCGGGTCTTTACTTTGATCAAGCTATGACAAACTCGGTAGTCTCAATCCCTGCACCCCACGATCTCTTACCCGACATTCCAACAATGTAAACACAGCCGACAATACGCCAGAGGCCCTTATCCGATCTCAAGGCTAGAGGGCAGGATATACCAGGGATCCCAACAAGAGCGTCTCCGACGCGGATCCCGGGCATTGCAGCCCCTAAGTATCCGTCTTGTGTCTCAATCAGACTAGTACAGCTCATCCCGAATTTGAACTCCCTGGGCCCACTTCTCAGCACAGTCTGCGGGTCGGGAAGGGCAGAAAAGTTGAAGTTCGCAACTTCTAGCACCGGCCAATGCTTTATTGGAGCTCCAGCAACGATCCGGTTGAAGGTGAGAAGCTTATCTACAGCGGCCGAGACGAGACCCCCACCTGCATAAGGGCGGTCGTCGAATTTGGGAAACGCTATCTCACCCAGCTTTTTAATCCATGTCCTATATCTAGATTCCCAAAGGCCTGGATCGAGTGCTATTATTTCTTCACCTTGTGCGATTCCAGAATAGGCGTATTTGACGCGGCTGATCAAATGTGCACGGATGGATATCCTAGTCATGTCTTCCGAGAATTTTAAATGGGGATCGAAATCAGGGGCTGGCGCTTGTTGCCTGGCGAAAAAGTCTACGAACAAGCTCGACGGTTTTGCTATCAGCTCGTCTGACATGTCTGGTACCCAACTATAGCGGCGAAATGTCCCATCTGGGTTGCATAGGCACTTCTTCAATATCTCCAGGCGTCGTGGCGACTGTTTGAGGGCATACACTGTAGCAAGTCGGAACACTTCCTCGGCGTCGAGCCCATAATCAATTGGGACTGGGGTTTCTGTCCTCTGGGACGCCGTCTTGCTTTGTAGCTCTTCCCATATCGGCAGTAGCGCATAAACACGATCTCTTGGATCGGTAGCCGCTAACCTAGTCCCTTCGTCGAGCAACCATAAAGGGCTAATGTTGATCGTCGCACTACGCCCTGCGCGGGAAGCGTTTAGTTGTCGCATGGCGTAGAGGTTGTTATTGTACGGAAAGATGCCATCGTAAGGAATTTCTTTCCGCTTACCAATGGCATCATTGGCGGTGTACATATCGTCGAAAGGGACACGAGCCGCGCCGCACCAGAATTCAATCGGTACATGCGGAGTGGTTGCTTCCTGCCATACCCAGACTCGCTGCCACCACGAGCGCTGAGCTAGCTTTCCCAAAGCGTCGTGAGGAAGAGACTCGAACCATCTTTGATCATCCCCTTTCGAGTGAGGTGAGGCCACGGTGTTCGGATAAGATTTGTAGGCTTCCATGGCAAGGTCACTATCGTCGGCCGCGGGCCCTAGCCAGATCACGATATTCTGGGCTTGGGTGTAGATACGTCGCATCTGTCCGACTTGCGTGCTACGCTCTGGCAGGTCCGATTGATTGATGCAAAGTGCATCAATCCACCAGTACGTCTCTGCTACGGGCCTCGGTTTTCCTGGGTTCAAGCCTTGTCGTTGCTTGCCGTTAGATGGGAGAGCGTCCCTGGCTTCGGCATTTCGCGTTTCACCAGATTGAGCATGAACAAGTGACTGATTGAAGAATGAGTACAAGTTTTCCCTGATGAGCATCAAACCGTCGTTCATCTTAATCTGTCGCCTCGGCAGATCGGTTCCCCATGTGTAAGAGAGCGCGGTATAGTCCGGACAGGAGTCTAGCGAATGATGTGTCAATTCGCATTCTATTGATATTCTTGTTCCTTCTTGAGTTGCTTTTCCTTGTGCTTCTATGGCAGCTTCATGATGGTGGCCACCTTCACCTTGCGCCCATCGCAGCCGCAGAAGGCGAAATTCATTGTGTTCCAGAGCGCTGTAGGTGAAACTGTTTCGCTGCATTACGACCAATGTAATAAATACACTCTGTATGGGTCAGGAGATAGAAAAGGAAGGACGTAACATAGAACCTTCGGTTCGAAAGGTAGAATAATACCCATGTTCACTCAACACAGCCTCAATCCTAACCAGCGCCGAGCATTACATAATGATGGCTTATGTAATTAGGTATTGAGACTACCGACACTTTATATATTCCTATCGTCAAAAAAATCATCCTGCTAGAAAGTACCTTGTGAAAAGTTGAATTAAATATTACTTACTTCTCTGCATCCCCGTAGCTAGCGGCGTATCGCTTCCGTAGGTGTGCTTCGACGGTAACAGGAGGGTGTAAAGGAGACTCGCCAGGTTCAATGCATGTTGGAATGCATTCAATAACTTGCTCCAATAAGCCTTCATTGAACATAACCACGCTATACCTATCCTTATCTGATGTAGGCGAGATCACTCGATGCAGGGTCGACATGTATCGGCCGTTCGTCCACCGTTCCATCATATCGCCGATGTTGACGACAAACGCATCTTCAACATACGGCACGGCATTCCAGGTATTGCTAGGTCGGTGGAAGACCTCTAAGCCTCCAACTAGTAGCGTGTTAGCGATAGTTCACGAATAGATAGCATATTCCTACCATCATCTTGGAGGAGTAGCGTCATAGCACCGAAATCGGTGTGAGCGCCGATTCCGCGAGATTTCTTTGCCGTTTCGACGCCGGTCGGCGGATATTTATGCGCTCGGCACATACAGATAGCTAATGCGACACAAGCATTAGAAATGTTCGATGGCCATCCCACGGGGTTACTACTAACATTCTCGGCTACCCACAAAAGCGTCAAAGTAGTGCTCGTCAAGACGTAGGCTTAACGCTAGCAGGCGAAACATCTTCACGCTCAGGTTTCTCGCAGCAGCAAAATACTCCTCCATAGCGGATCGAAACCCAGGATAATCATCATCGGCAGGCCACAGATTAGGGCCTTGGTGAAATTTGCCCGGTGGTAGATCGGAGCCTATCATGAAACCCTCTTTCTGGTCTTCGAAACCGTGCTCCAGAATTTGTGCTCCAATGGCCTCGTAACCCCGCTCGCCATTCACAGAAAGACCACGGCGCACAGCTAATTTCTTCGCCAGGGGAAGAGCATAGAACTCAGCGATTTCAGCGAATAAGCGGTTACGGAGCTCTGCAGAGACATCATGCCTGACAATTTGAAAGAAGCCGGGAGCGAGGCACGCGGTGTGCAATTGCTCTACGATTTGGGACGTGCGAACTGGGTCGCCTGCGATATAGCCGGAGATATCAATGACAGGAATTACAACATTAGGTGTTTGTTCGATAGTCATTTTGGATTAGTTCAAACTTAGTAGAGATTTTTTTCAGATCCAGCAATTTCTCACATGAAATTTACAGTTGATTGAAGAGTTTGAAGTCCAAATTTGTATGGAGGGGGTTGGAGATAAGGAGCCTGTAGGTGTAAACTGTGGCTTACCTAATACGCTTGCTTCTACTATGAGGTAGGTATCAATAAACGACTTTTAAAAATATGACATTGCACCTTAGATCAGCTCTATAAACTGATAATACATGCCTCTATGAGAACGGTGGTTCATTATGCTTGTAGTGTGACTGGTCTTAATAATGATTAGCTAGTCTCGGCAAGGGCAACTCTTTGGAATTGCACTCAGTGTTCGGGGTTAGGGTTAGGGATTAAAGCCCAAGGGTTAGGGTTAAACCAGGGTTAGGGATAGGGTTGCTGCTGCGTATTATCTAATCGGATTGTGTAACTACTTGTTATAAGAGCTCGACGCGTCGGCCATGCACTGCCGTCAGGATTTGCTCCATTATTAGCATCATTCCTTTTATTCCCTTGCACCTCTTTCCCGCCTTCTAGCCCTATTTGTTGAATAAGTGGTACATACACTCTCTCAATTAAGCGATCCAGCCAGGGAAAGAGCTTATGACGGGTTGCGCGGTGAGTGGTCCTGTAAAATCGGAGTACATCTGGTTATATGATCGAACACCGGGTGGATCCTGGCGATCTCGGGACACGGACCCAGATCATAAAGACCCACAATCGCCCGAGATGCGGCTTKTCAGGCTTCAATCTTAGTTGGCTTGGACCTCAGGCATGATAGATGCTCACTGACACGCTATGAGCGTCCTTAGCGACATGGAATTAGCCATAGAGGTAACGTCTGCTACCTATCCATAGTACTCGGCTAAATGTTGACCGAGCAAACGGCAGGACTGAAGAAATCCTCCGCTATCTTGGCTCAATTAAGGAGATGTCCTTTTGCGCACCATTTATAGATAAGGCAAGCCGCTGGAATGAGCATTGTCGTAGATTCCTCTGTGGGAAGGTGAGTCGTCACGCAAACATGCGATACAACCAGCAAAATGGAATATAACGACTCGGCCGAAGTAAAGCGGTGCATCAAAGATACCCGAACATTTCTCGGCTTCGACGCTAACAGTGCTTCGAAGCTATTCCAACGGATCGCAATGACAGGCTTCCTACAGCGATGCTGCTTTGCGGTGCGGGGGTTGGTATGGTGTACGATTACAGCATGGCTCATAGCGGTTACTTCAGCAACTCAGCTTCGCGCTAAGGCGGACATTTCCGCCTGTAAATTGGCCGCTAACAGCAATGTGTACCTCAGCGCTGGGTTTGGATACGAGCTGAATTGCGCTCCGAGCACTGGCACCCTGAATGCTTTCATGATCTTTGTCGACTTTGATGATCAAAAGGCCACCGAGACCCCTCAGAGTCTGCACGACTTCTTCTTGCCCGCGGCGGCGGAATGGTACGCGACTTCGTCATATGGCGCGCTAACCCTAAATGTCACTGCCGATACTTCACAATTTTATCGCATGCCGACAACTGCTGCATCATATGGATGGGCGCGTGGCTTAAGTTATGAGACTCATCAAAAGTATATCCAGGATGCACTAGATGCGTATGGGAAGGCGATTCCACCTACCGATGTGCTGTATGTCGTTCCGACAGCCAACGCCGCTGCGATATCTTTCTCGCCTACATTCATGGGCGATGTTAAGACGCGCGCTGGGGTATATGTTGCCAAGAAGTCTGTGACATTCGGTTTAGACGCCTACAAGACCTGGAAATATCTCGTCTTGAACCATGAGACGGGTCACACAATGTGTTTGCCCGACTATTACCCATTTAACGGCAGTGCGACAGGCTTGTTCATAGGTGGTTGGGACTTGATGGGACTTATTAGGTGAGGAACAACCCCAAATAAACCTTGCGACAGTAATTGCGCTAAAACAGAACCTACAGCGGGCCAAGTCCGGACTATTTCGCGTGGGATAAGTGGCGATTAGGGTGGTTATCTGATGAGCAAATCGGCTGTGTTGCTGAGGCGGGCTCAACGACGCACAGGTTAACTCCGCTAGAGAAAGCGGGAGGTTCGAAGGCCGTCGTCATCAATCATAACAGCACAAACGTGCTAGTGGCGGAGTCGCGCTCTGCGAATGGTCTGGACTCAGCTTCCTGCTCAACTGGTGTGCTCCTCTACACAGTCTCGACAACAACCGCGACCGGAGAAGGACCCGTTAGAGTAGTCGATGCGACGCCCAGGTCGAGCGGGTGCGCAGGCGACAAGTTGAATGACGCCACGTTATCATTGAAGGGAGTGAGCTCGTATACCATCTCAGAATGGGGTGTTAAAGTGACGGTCCTAGGTGAAACTGGTGATGAAGTTGAGATCAAGGTTGAAGTCTCGTGATGCGGGCATCTCCTATCAAGGTCTACGGCAGCTGGTTATGTTAGTATTTTCCTTCAGATGTAGGCCACTTATAAACGTAACCCTCTTACTATAATGAGGGACACGGGTATAACTAACAGTTGACGTCAATTTCGCATTTCCCAATGCGGAATGGTACCTATATCTTATTAGTTATCTCCTTCGACACAATCTACCTTTGCGGCACAGTTGTTAGAGATTTCTGTAGTTTAATTACACTTCGGGAGATGGCCATGGAGTTGTTAACCAAACGACCCGGACATAATGCCGGAAATAAAGACCCACGATACGGGCAGTACGGGTACCCTAGCAGCCTAGGATCTATCAAGCATATTGCGCTCTCGAGCATCTTCATCGCTTTCCAATATCAACTTAGCCGTATTCTTATCTCATCAATATCATAGAGATGGTCACGCATGGCTATGTGATTCGATATCTATCACCATGCCACTAAGACTCTTGCCACAGGATGGCTTCATGGTCAGTCAATGATAGGTTACGGTTGATTGATAAACGCCTGCGGGTTAGTGAAGCGGTCCTCGCCTCTACCACTACCTCAGATTGCGGAGGCAGTTCTTAAGCTATGGCATTATTGGTGCTCTTAGCCTGAGAATCCTCCTGGGATTTGACCTATTATGAGTATCCAGCTAGGTCGCCTAGGGAATAGTGAGGCACTCCTTGGCATCCTAAGCATCCCACCTCGCCCACCACAGCCCAGTTAGCTGGCTGCCGCTAATGCGGAGCCACTATCCACACGAGGATTATTGCCTGATTCGGTAGGAAGCCAAGGCCATTCCAGGATCGTACCGAATTTCGATTCGCGCAAAACACGACGAGCGAGACGGCGCCGGGGCGCTTGACAGGGCTGACAGGCCACTTCTGCGCCTACTAGTTTCATCAGGGGTCTGGTTTTCTCCTCCGCTTCCCTCTTCGTCAATGCTCGTTCAGCTTCACACCGTCAATTTCCTTTGTGTCTTCCCGGATGCGACAGGCGCGTCTGTCTGTCCGTCTCAGCAATCATGAATTCTTCGACAGATAGATACGAGTACAGCACGCTGGAGGTGGACACGGAGGCGCAGGAACGAAACCAAAAGCAATATGCCGAGACGGCTGCCGCCGCGCAATTGCCCGAAGTCAATCAACATGCGAACGAGGACCTCAATTACCCCGAAGTTGTCGCCGGAGGAAAAGTAATAGATCCTACCCTCCCCGAAGCAGTTCACACGCCAGGGACGGATGCGGAGAAGATCCTAAGCACATCAGAGCCAAGAATATGCGGATTGCGAAGGAAGATCTTCTGGGCCGTACTCATCGGGGCTGTGGTGGTTATTGTAGCGATCGTGGTGGGCGTTGTCGCAGGCGTGGTTACAACTAGGCACAACGATTCGGCATCCGACTCAACTGGCGATCAGACTGGGGCGCAGGGAGACACTGCTAACGGTACTGCTCTCTTCACGAATACAAATCTCGCAACGGCGAACTTCACCGACGAGTTTGGAAATGAGAACTACTTAGTGGTCTATCAATTGAACAATAAGGCCATATATCTGTCAGCGTGGAACTCATCGCATAAGAGTTGGGTCGTCTCACCAATAGTGGACGGGAAAACAAATAACCTTGGGTTTGATAGCGTGAGGAAAGGGACCGCATTGGCGCTTGACGTTTACACGTACAATTCTTCAGTGAGCATTGCACCATCGTGAAGATGGGGAGGGAGTTGGGCCGCTAACATTTACTAGAGTCGCGACATCCATGTGTACTGGCAACTCCCAGCCAGCGGGGGGCTTGCCACCATTAAAGCTCTGACCTATAACAGCCAGAAGGGGATTTCGACGCAAACGGCGATCCCGGCCGCAAACTGGATAGACTCGGCAGCAGGGAATAACTATATCTCTACTGCCGGCTCTTCGCTCGCGTCGTACGGGAAACAGTGCGACTTGTGTAACCAGTACACGTACCTCTACTGGCAGACTTCGAACGGCATCAGAGAAGCTAGTTATCAGAACGCTAGCCAGGGCTGGTATAGCGATAATAGCGTCATCCAGGTCGACATATCGCCGCCCTCCGAGAACAGCTCCCTAGCGCAGGCGTACGTGGCCGCCGCCACAACCAACGGCCACAGGAGCATGAACATTTTCTACCGCTCGACCACCAGTGCCCTATCTCAGATCATAAACGGCGACGGCCGGTACGTGGGACATGAGTTGGGCCGGGATGTAGGGCCCAGAACCACGATTGCCGCTTTCTCGACGGGGTTCAATGAGACCAGTACAGGCTGGTCCGAGCCACTAGGGTTCCAGGTTCTAACCATGGATCCTGCGGCAAACGATGGGGTGCAGTTAACCTATTACAAGGGTAATAGTTGGACTGCAGCCACCAACCAGGTCCAGGACTTGTCAGATTGCAAGGCCCGTGGAACAATGGTTGCTAGCCACGCCAGGAGAGTGTATTGCTTGGTTAGTGGGAACGGGGGTGGAGCAGAAATTGTCGAGTACGCTTGGCAGGGAAATCCGGATGACCCATCGACATATTCGAATTACAATAGAATAGGGACTGTCGGAACTACTGTATAATTAATGGGAAAACGAAAAGGGACATTAAGATTCATTGTGGATAATAAAACCAAACTAGCAGGGCGCAATGCGCCTGGTCATTAATCTTGCTTTTGCCATATTACTTCGTCCAGCGTTATTCCATGCATGCCGATGCTTTCCACCAGGTCCATTTGAAAACGGCTCCCCCGTTCTCTTACACTGTTTCAGGCATTAAGCCCTCTGACATCTCAACTTCGTAAGTGAAGTCCGCGCGGATACCTCCCTGTGAGTTCGATTCATCCTCGAGACGCTCCCAATCATGGGGGTGACTTGCGTGCACTGTCGTTATGTTGAAACCGACGTCAGTCGGATTAGTGAAGATCTTCCGATTATTGCGACCCCTGGCGGGGCCGCTACCAAAGGTCACTAAATCCAAAGGTTTCGGCGATGGACATGGACCCGGATTCCTAGCGCGACTAAGGATCAACTTCTGCAGTACCGGGACGGAGCCCGCGATGAGGCCGACGGCGTTTTCGATATTGGACCACAAGACGAAGTATGAAATCCAATCTGAAAGTCAAGACGAACGTCAGAAACATGTAAAGTTATAAGCCGTTATTTAGGGAACTTACACAGGAGATCAGTGTCCACATAATATTGAATATATGGAGTGCGAATTATGGTGCAAATAGAAGCGAATGAGCCGAAAGACAAAAGTAAGGTAACCAAGGCCTTAGTTTTGAACTTTAGTTGAGTCTTCCATATTATGATTCCAGGTAATATGGCACACGCTATATCAGTGGCGATGGTTATGGACGTGGACGTGTAAGCAATGCCGTACACAGCGTCTGTGCTTGCACATTTCGCATTGCCTTGGAGGAGCAGTCTAAAGTCCCAATTGGCCGCGAAAGGTTCGCACATGGACAGAGAGCTTACGAAGCTAAGTATGAAAGACGAAACGCTCAATACTATGAATATGTATATGGCGAGGCGGACGTGCGGCATAGTACTAGCAAGCCGGAGTAACGTCATGGAAATAGAGCACTTGATCGTAACGTGGCACACCGTATAAAATMCCCGCCACATTGTCAAGTACTTCATTCCCTCTATCCGCTGGTCATCGGTAAGGTTCTCATTCCTGTTGCCGAGGCCAACGTATACATCTCTGCAAGCGAGGGCGACGTCGACGATGTATAATATCTGTTATCTGTTAGAGGAAAAGGGGGTCGTTCAGTCTCGGCCCACAGTACTAACCTGTCCGCCAAACATTAATGCATCGTCCCACCATATTGACTTCTCGAACCACCTAACATATACCCTAAGGCATACAACCACAGTCGATATCAGGGCAAACAAGCCCGAGGTGACTATTATGGCTACCCCGACCTCCTGTATAGGAGGCATGCTCGTCTCAGCCATAGCATTCGAAATCCAAATAAGCGGGCTCTCCTAACTCGAAGTCCTGAAGGAGATAGAGGGCGCCGCAAGAGTAACCCTAAATCGAATGATAATAGCGAGAACTAGAGTAAATCGTATACATCCGTTCGGAGGAAAGTCTTGGGCGTTGGATCCGCTATCAGTAGATCGTCCTTTAGGAGATAGGAGGAGCATGGAATCAAGACGAGGATACAACATTGAAAATCTGGCCGCCTAGCCTTTGAATTAAATCATTGCGTGAAGCCAAGAATTTAATTAATCGCAGACCGTCGTAGTTGAATGCCCAGAAGGGTCCCACTATCGGATCCAGGAATGGCTAATACGTAGTTCCTTGCATTAGTATTTCGTGCATCTGATTAATGCTACAGAAGTCGGGTTATGGGGTCATCGTAGATGGGAATTACGCGAAGGTTGATTTCTTCATTCGAATAAACTCTGAGCTTATTAGTACATGACCCGCGGCCCACGGGAACGCTCGCGGAATCTCCCCGCTCGTTCAACAGAAGGGGTAGAAAAGCTACAGATCACATAATATAATCAACGGTGTGTCATAGAAATTGGAGAAGGGCCCTAAGACGTGTATTCGGGCTGGCCTGATAGAGATTAACTCAAACAAAGAATCTCCAACTTTACTAGGCCTGGAAGGTGAGCTAATATGAGACACCCGGATCCGGTAGGCCGGTAACGAAGCCACCGGAGACCCATCCCGGGAGACCGAAACAGGGGTTAGGCTTCTTATTCTGCCCTGTTAGATACAGTTATCTCACAACGTTTTATATGTTTATTAATTTTTCGACATGTTTCGCCTTATGCTAATTTACGAATTATTTGGCGTCGTCCGTATAGGAATGGGATCTTGGCACAGCCTTCCGACGGGACCGGGCACTGCATAGCTATACGAGTCGGAGATATGCAACAGGGTCTTTGTTGCTAATAGAGACGTGCTCCAAGAATTGTAATTGGCTGTTCTTGAGCCCATCTAGATGGATCAAGATACTAGCGTCTAAATCCATCATCTTCCTAAAAATTTTCAACGACTAGGATCAAACTACACAAAGACCCGGCAACACAAACAAACCCACGATAACAGGTACTTAATATCATTAAAGCATCGGTATGCTTACGACTAGCGGTCTCTAAGAGTACCAAAGCCTAATCGAACTACCCTTAACAACTCAATATCAAACCCCAGAAGTATTATGTGATTCTTATCATTAAGGGATGCATTATACGACTGACGTGTCATACGAAGATCATATCGTCCTTCGTTGCTTGGTCGAAGTAAGCTTTACTCTCAACGCAATAAATCTTATCCTGCAAGACAAATTCATCTCATCTTGATGGAAGGCCCGGATTAAGTGATGACCTGTTCTTTTTGCCCCAAGGTCCACTTGAACGGCAAACTGAATAAGCTGCAGTCAGCTATTTGCTCAAGGTCACGGTTTTGCGAAACCACGATATATCGTCTAAGATTTCCTAACTGACAGGCTCTAGTTTGTCATGGAGAACGACAAAGGAATACTTCGATACGGAAAACTAAACTAGCCTAGTCTCCTTACATAATATGTGAAGCAACCTACTCGGAGGCTCCTCGGCGAGCTTCCGTGAAATGGGCCGTAAATAATAACATCATTCCGCGATTCGCCGAACGAGAAACTCCTCTTGCGAAGTGGTTGATGCCCGTGGCAAGAATGGTCTATCTGTAATGTCGGGAGTCGCAACATTATTCCACACTAGGTACATAAGCTAGTAAGGAATGTAATTCATCCAGCATCCGTGATAGTAGTGATTTAATTACAATACTTGTTAGGAATATTATGGATCTAGCTATACTCGCTACAAAGTGGTCACTGTCCGTTGGCACAGTCAGGTCACAGTCGACAAAACAGTTTTGTCCTAGATCTTCGGCACCAGTGGCATAATAAAAATTTCAGCTGTTCATAAACCTCTCCTATCTTTGGAGAATTCCCTCCCCAGTCCTTTGCGTCCCCTTCGATGATATGCAGGATGTCGATCCAGAGGTAGTCTAACCCCAAGGCTCGGGTGGCTTTGAAACGACCCCGAAACGTCGTAACTGTGTCGGTAGTATTCCTTCCTTGTGCTTGAGCACGTCTTCGTGTATAGTACATATCGCCTGCATGCTACCCGATAGTGGCCCAGGGGTGCCCGTTTGCCACATAAACTTTCGCCCTTACGATATCAGCGTCGGCGGAGCCGACGTTTAGAACCAGGCTAGGGAAATAGATCATATTATTCAATTGCCCTTCTCGTGCTTTCTTAGCCTAGCAGAACGGCTCCAGGAGCTTCGTTGTTGGCCACCTCAGTAAAAGGATAAGATAGTCTGAACAAGGTAATTGGAAATCAACCAACTCAAATTTGACTTTGACATTATATAACTGGTCATAAACTTAATAAAACGAAGTCAATGCTGGAGCCACTTCAAACAAGATGTTCCTCGTCGTCTTGTCGAGTCGAATATCCCTCCAATTGGTACAGGGGCTTCAGCTTGGCATCCCTTTGGAAGAAGATGTAATGTTTGACCCACCACGGGAGCCACGTCTTGATCTGATATGCGATATGCTTCGAGGTAGGAACACCAAAGATATAATCGAGTTCCTCCAGGGTTCGTTGCCTTTGATTTGTATTAGTACTCCATTTTGTAGTGCGCTTGCCGGCATGGAACTTACTTGGTTTCGGGAACTATGAGGAAAATAACGAGGAACGCCACTATATTGAGACCCGCGTACAGGCCAAAAGCCGCGGTAGCCCCCACGCGGGCGAGAAGAGCAGGGAATGTGAGACTCAGCGCGCTGCCTACGGCGTTATTGATGCAGATGGTGAAGGCTCCGCCAATCTCTCGGTGGGACAAGGGGAATGCTTCGGAGAAGTAGATGGACGGCATAGGACCTATCCCTGGCCCGTAGAGCGCCGTAAAAAGGTAGATGAAGAAGGCGATTAACGGCACACGTGCTGGATTGTCAGGCGACATAAAGAAGCATAGGCCAGCAGCGAGCAGACACCACGCCATGTTGGGGAACGTTAATAGCAACAAGTTGCGTCGGCCAAAAGTATCCATGGTGTACAACGCTGGGAAGGCGAAGATAAACATGATGAGGCCGTAACCGAACGATGCTAGCAGCGTGCTAAGGGTTCCGTATCCGGCGTTAGAAAAGATAGTAGACGAGTAGAATGCCATGATGTTGATGCCGGAGAACTGCTGCGAGATGACGATCCACGCGCTAGCTACGGTGGCTCGACGAAGGCGGGGGACTGACACCAAGTCCCAGATACGGCGGCCTAGCGTCGTTCCAGCAAAGGCTGACCGTTCTTCTATGACTTGCCTGTGAGCATAGTACAACTCGCGCGCTGCTTGCATCTCCGTGTTGCGAAGACGGCAAAAGGAGCGAAACGCTTGCTGGTACCGGCCTTTCTTCATCAGCCAGCGAGGGGACTCTGTGAGGATCAGTTAGCTCACTTTCCTACTCAAGGGGCCAGATTGCAACCTGTATCTTCTACTTACCAGGACACCACCATACTAACAACACAACAGGAATCGCAGGAGCGAACGCAGCCGCCAGTTGGAACCGCCACGCTAGATCACCGATGCGGTAAAAGGCGAGGTTGAAAACCATACCAATCATGATGCCAAAGGCGACCTATCGAAGAGAAGCGTTAGATCATCAGCCTGGATATTGAGAATAGGGGTATCGCCAGAGACTACCCACCCAAAGTTGGAAACTCGTAACCATCCCGCCACGAATCGAAGCAGGAGATACCTCAGCGGTGTAAATCGGAATCACCGAGATCTTGATACCCATACCTAGCCCCATGAACAGACGGCAGACTAGCAACTCCCACCAGCTGTGCGTGAAAGCCTGAGCTAGCACGGGGAAGATGCAGAACAAGCCAGTCGCGAAAATGGAACCCCTTCGGCCGATCCAATTGTTGATAGGGTCAGCAGCCCAGGCGCTGCAGAGCCCGAAGAGTGTGGGTGCAGAGTTGATGACACCAATGAGCCACTGGTTATCCTCGATGCCAAATTCTTGAGGGAAGGACAAGTTGGCCCCGTTGGCTCCAGTATTATCCCATCCCTGAAGCGCCGACCCTAGAGAGCACAAGGCGATCGCGTAATACAGGTGTCGGGGAAGATGCCACTTGTGCGTGATTTCTCGTTTCAGGGCGAGTTTGTCCTCGTCCGTTAACTCGGGGATGTTCATATAGTCCTCTTCGATGGGGTTTTGAGCCGCCAGAGCTCCCCGGAAGAACACGTCTTCCTTGTCCTGGAAGCCATGCTCAATGCAGAAACCCCTAACTTGAAGCCGAAGATTATCCTTCGAGATGCCGGCAAGAGGGTTGATGATCCTACAAATAATGAGAAGGTCATAAACAAAAGCAGCGGCAGTTATTTAACCAACCTTGCGTTGACATTCCGGGCATAATCCTCAGCGGGGTGCTCGACATGAGTCACATCAAGATGATCCTTAAAGTCTTCGGGTATGTTCGTGTGGTCGGCCATCTTGAAGACGATGAAGTGAGCGTCGAAATAGTATGACTACCTCCTACTTAAGCCTCCCATGTATAAAGTGGCTCCTGCATGAGATCGTCAGGCCCGACAGAGCGGCTTGAAGTGCCTCTATTTAAGTACGTCCCCAAGATACACGTTTTCAAGTACTCTAAGCACTAGCTTAACAAGACAGAGAATTGCCTTGTTTTCTTACATCACGACTCCGCTCGCCAGACCCGAGTAGGGGAGAACCCCAGGTTCCGAGTCGTAAATGGTTTAGGTGATTCCGGGGAACCCCACAGGGCTCGTGGCCCGGGAGTCTGGGGTGCATGGTATATCCCTGCCGGCCCTGTGTGTGAGAATGGGTAGACCCAACCACCCAACCACCCAACCAGCTCCAGCTAGAGTCCATTCATAAGCTGAATGAGTGGAACGAGATGATTAGATGCCGCCGGTAGAAGCCGAACTATCCAGCCCCATCTCCTATGGCTCATACAAAACTAAGTCGGTGCGATGTCTGACGAACAAGCTAATGGCGCCGTGCTAGTAGCTCCAGTCCTTACCCTATGACCTGTTGCCTGCACAGGTCGTCCCTGTGCAGGTTCCGTAGAAGTTGAATCACGATCCCACTTCTTTTTATGAGGGGAGCATTGCCTGAACCAATCAGAACCGTTTCCGTTGAAGCCCCCCGGATGCCCTGTACAGGGCAACCAGGGAGACCCACTGAAATTCCCCAAGCCTGGCACACGAAGAACACAATCGCCGCGTAAGTGAGCTCTACCAGTCCCACAAAGAGCACTCGCAAGGTATCAATAGTCGTATATAGAACCTCTTTCCCTGCGCAGGTGCTATCTAGATACATTGGTACGGTTTCTTGGTTGGCTAAGCCGATTGTCATGTGCTATGCTCTCTGCCAGCACAATATGCGTGTTCCGTAGGCGTTGAACCCCGCAGGGTCCCCCTCCAAGCCGCCGCCTCTCGGGTTGGAGAAGCCCGGCTTCGAATTTAAGAGGTCGTCGACCTCAGAGGATAGCTCGAGAAATGCGACGATTATACTCTAACATCAAAGTCAATCATTCCTTGCTTATATCATATAGTGATACCCGTTTCGAACTCAGAATCGAATTGTTAGGACGACAGAGACTCTAATCGCGAATATGGCACCGGTTACTTGGCTTGACAAGCTCGAAGAGCAGCGTGAGTGAACCCCAACCCTACAAACTCGGAGACTCGCTATGGCTGCCAATGGTGAGATAAACGTGCTAACGTACAGCAAATCTATAAAGTCAACGTCGACGTCGACTGGATGGACCCCGAGTACATCAAGTCGATGCTGCCCAAAATCAAGTTCCACGATCAGACCAGCAACCAGCTATGGGTAGACATTCAGTTAGGCCACGAATCCAACGCCGACCTGCTCAAGGAAGTCACCAAGGAGCTCAAGGACCAGGGATGGCTGGCCATTTACACGCGCATGGCTGTGTTGATGTGCAAGAAGAACATCGACATGATTCAGGGCCGTGTTCTGCTGCAGACTTTGCCTTCCAAGGCCTACGACACCGAAGCCACCCTAGCTCATGCCCGCTTGTACGACGCTGAGTTCAAGCGCGCGGGGATTAGCCGCGACCGCTTCTGCATTAAGATCCCCAGCACGGGTCCTGCGCTCAATGCTGCCAAGATCCTCCAGCAGGAGGGCATCCAAACCTTAGGGACGGCATTGTTTGGCGTTCCGCAGGCAGTTGCATGTTCCCAAGCTGGATGTCTATACATCAGCCCGTACTATAACGGTATGAACGTGAATTCCTGGTCCCTCGATTCTTCGGACTGCTGATGAGTGATTGGAAACAGAGACCCAAGCACACGACGACCCTAAGCTGTGGCCGAACGTCAAGGATCCGGCCACCCAGCACCCGAACTCTCCCCGCATTATCCAGATCCTCGAGGTGTACAAGAAGCTGTACAAGGAGACGGGTAGAGAGCAACCCCTCGTAAAGAATGCCAGGTACAACGACTCCCCACGTTTAGTTCCCTTATAATTCGATTTGAGGTTGCTAACTTGCTGCCCCAAAACAGCTTCATCTCCCCCGAGGAAGCCATGGCGGCCGGTGAAATGGGCTGCCACAGCGCGACGATTTCCCACACAGTTCTCAACGAGCTCGCCTCCCGCCCCTACGACGCCTCCACGCAGCCGGGACAAGGCGAACCCAAGCGCGAGCACGCGTATAAGGACGCGCGCGTCCTCCCCGCCCGTTTCGAGCCCCTACTAGCCATCGACCCCCTCAGTCCGGAAAACAAGGCGGCCCTCGACGAGGCCGCCCATGTGGACTACCTCGCGGACGGCGGTAAGAAGCTCGACGAGGCGATTGCTGCAGATCCGGAGACCGCCAAGAGGCTCAAGATCGCCTTGGAACTATTCACTGGTGGTGAGAACCGCAGTAAGGAGAAGATTGAGAAGGCTATGCAGGAGGTCGCTTAGACGGCCCCGATCATAAAAATGTGGCCTCGAGGGATAGGAGCGGCATAGCGATTGTCTGCTCAGCAACACTAGGTCCGAATAGGTAGAATGAGAGGGTATTGTCCAACTTGATATTTGTGCATGTGCTATATGCCGCTCTTCAAGTGCTCGTAGTTTTCTCCTGTTAGGTTCTTTCCAATGCTTATCTAGAAACCCAGTAGAGCTGGTCTAGAGAGCCCAGAGGTTCTCCCGTGAACGAGGTGTGATCCAATCTTTGCGGCAAATCCGCCTGGTCGGGTTGCGCGTCTCCCACCGTACCAGGGAATGTTTGAGGTAGGCTAGCAAACAGTGGGATAGAGGCAGGGTCAAAAGTGACAGCCTGATCTGGTTGCATCTGTGTAGCATTTAAATCTCGAACCTCGAAATCCCATGATCTACCATTCCCCATCATATCTGGAGACTCTAGCCACGTTTGGTCTGGCGGTATCCGCTCATAGGTGACGGCAGTCGGTATGCTCGGTAAGGCATGTGTAGTAGTAGTAGTAGTAGCGGGAGCAGCGATGGGACTTAGTTGGGCTGCCCAGTCATCCTGGGTTGGTATCGAATCCAGAGGAGGTGGTGGTACAATAGCCGCTAATGCAGCTGTCTCTCGCTCCGGACCCGTCGCCGATCTTGAAGAAGGGCTCCCGATCTCACTTACTCCGCTCGGTATCTCGAGGTTAAAACCTTCACTTGCCCCTGCGACGCCCTCACCTAAAAAGCCATCCCACTCCCCGGCTGTGCGGTACACGAATGACTGCGCAGTCCTGGCTTCCAGCGTCACATCACCAGCTCCACCCGTTGAAGCACCCGCTCGCCAGCGGTTCACCTCGGCGAGAAGCTCATCTCGCTCTCGTTGGAGCTCCTGGATGTGTCGATTCTGCTCACGATGCCTCTCGATTGACTCGTGGACCACAATATGCTTGGAAAGCCGGTTTGGCTCCGTCTCGGACAAGGTAGGAAGAAAAGACGCGAGCTCCTAAGATTGGCATTTGGTTGGACGACTCACATTCAACAGTAACCATAGATGGGGACGTGTAGGTGGGTACATACAATCAGCTTCTCCCTGAACGCTTCCCTTCTCGATTTTTCAAAGACACGGTGCGCTGCCCTGTCGTCGGGTGTAAAGTTCCGTATGCGTTTCTTCTTCCCGGTACTCTGACCGCCAGCTTCACCACGTGTATTGCCCGCGTTTTTCTCCCCTTTACTCGCTGGTTCAGCGTGTTGATTCTGACTGTTTCGCACGATAGCCATCATTGAGGTCTGAGAAGGCATCGTTTTTATATCAACCGGCGGACCTTCGATATGATGACAAACAAAATGCCCAGCCCGACCCCTTTACTAGAATCATCGAGCCAGCCCTCCTCGTTGCCCAAGGGTGAGGGGAAAGGTCGAAGTCCGAGCGGTAAAGACCCACCTGCGTCGCGTAAATAGTTGGGGTATTTAGCGTCCGGTAGTGAGTGAGCAATCCGATCCACTACAGACCCCAGAAGGAGGATTAGACTCTATTGACGTTGGTTGGGATGTTGGAGTTGGAGGTTCCATCTAGAACAGTCTTTGTATTTTGTTATTCCTGGTACCTAAACAGATACCCCTCACAGTGCTCCGCACCGTCCGCTTCTTTGCTCATCTCCCTCCAACATGATTTAGCTGATTTGGTATCACATAACACTGCTTCCGAGCCCTTGGTCAAAGATCGGCTCTATTATTCGAAGGCATTACTCTCAGGTCAACAGATGAAAACAGCGAGATTAGCCGAAGTAAACGCTCTTACTTGTGCCATATCACGTGATACACTTTGAGTAACCATCCGGTCACCTGGCTCTCGCAGGACTCCCGGACTATCTTAGACGAAGGTTCCTTTGGGCGGATATAAAAGGATTTAAGCCTCGGAGACACCGGGGAGAACATTCAACACAATAACCACACCGGAAAGTTACTCCTATAAAACTGAAGTAAAGAAAACAAGAATACATTAATATCTCGTATCTCCTTCGAATTACGTATTCCTCTGTCGAAACCGGACGTTAAACCCAATATAATCTAACATCCAGTACATGGTGATCTTGGGTAGCCTTTCTGGGGTTGCAAGCTCAATATCGAAATTTTGCAAGACGACGGTTAGAAATGTGCGGATTTCTAGCATTGCTAGATTCCGACCGATACAAGCTCTGGTCCCCTTTCCAAACTGCTCACATATTAGTTCCTACGGGCATGGCATATGCGGTCTAGAATCCAACCTACCGTTAGGAAATTCTGATCCATTTGTTCTATGGTTGATAAATCCCCCTCAAGCCACCGTTCGGGCCTGAAATCTTCTGCATCATCACCATAGATGGATCTGTCGCGATGAGTAGAATAATGGGGAACGCTGACTATGGATCCTGGTGGTAGGAAATGGCCGTGGGTTTCGAAGCCATTCGACGGCACAACACGCTCCATAGGGTTCGGATTGATCGGATATAATCTCAGGGATTCTTTAATTACAGCAGTCCTAAGAGGTTTGGTTAATTTTCTCGAAAGTTGCTAATTAGATCCTCTTACAGCAGTTGATTATCAGCGAGCCCGACTTTTCCCGAAGTATCGTCGTTCGGGTAGTCTCGAAGCTGACTGACAAGTCGTTTATAAGTGAAGGGGTGTTTCATGAGGCAGTAAATCACCGTTGTGAGGGCGACCGCGATTTCTGCCGCAGCAGCGAAACTATCCTCTATGTAAGTGACATATCAATAGCATGCTAGGGTTTACTCAAGTGCTTACAATGCCTCAAATATGATATTGACAGCTTCGATATGTTGAGGACTGCCGATATCTTTGGCAGGACTTTCAGCCAAGACCTTACATATCAAAGACTTTCCACATCTATGGTTCTTAGAATCGTGCTCTCTAATTTGATTTTCAATTTCCTTAGATTTATCAGTAAGTTATTTCCGCGGGCTATTGATGTGAGTACTTACTGTAACCAGGCATTCAGTTGGATCTGGGAGAAGTTGAAACCGTCTTATGAAGGTCATAAACTTGTTGCTCGCCAACGTCCATGAACACCACTCAGGACGCTGGCCTAGCAGTACTGCATAGTCTGTTATTTTCTTAGACTTGTAGACCCATTCGTTGCAGTCAGTGCCGCTCGCCATAAAGCCATAATGACGTCCAAATAAAAGCGCGAAGGTGAGATCGAATGACCAATAGAACGACCAATATGATATGTCGATCGACTGACCTTGTCTCTCTCTCATCTGCTTTATAAATAGGTTAACGCTCTCATTAACTTCGTCTCCGAAGAGGTGAGCACATCCTGCGAGATTCTTGATTAAAATGTTCTTCAGATGTTTAACTGGCTCGGGATGTTCAGCTGTGAGGACGCTCTCTAGAGATCGGCCACGGTAGAAAAGACGAAACACATTGTAGAATTTGCTCTATTTCGGTTAGAATCATCGTTTTACTAGCCGGAGTAACAAATAGATGACACAGGTAGGTACCTTGAGAAATTGATTCTTCGAATCATAAATGATGGATATCACCGCTGGATCGGAGATAGAGTAATGGTTGGAACCTGTCTGAACCACAGGTCCATATTTCTTGTGAAGATTGTCATAGTGAATTGGACCGTTGCCATCTAGTAAGAGCCATGCTCTGTATAGGGGTGAAAGTTGCCCCTGAATTGGCCCGGGATATGTAGCGTGTCTGACTGCTAACAAATGCAGAGTACAGTAAACTAGTGTCCCGAAGAAGATTACTAAGAGCCAGATCAATAGTATAGTGATCATGATAGTTACTGGCTGTCAAGTATTCCTCCAGAACCGGAGGAGGATCGTAAAATACATAGGGAGTGCTAGCTAATGTGATCTCGTTTTCTTAAAATTCGACCCTTACGGGAAGGTGGAAAAATACAGCAGCTTGAATAGCACGGACATGGTGTTGTTTACGTAATACATGCTAATAAATAAGCCCCGGTACTGAAGCGTTCCTGAGCTAATAATAGACGTAGCTGTGGGTGGCACCCCGGACACCGAATATGGCTGAACCCAAGTCATGAACCAGACGGTTGGACCGGATTGGGTCTAAGCTGCGCTAACATGATTACTGTACCGAGCTACAGGGGCGAAATACCCACATCTAGCTCGCCAATCATACCCTAAGGTTCTGACAACATTGGATAGCCTAGCATCAGACTGCGCCTCTTACACTGAAACTGATATCCGTATTAAAGACGGCTGTGTGGTCGCTTCTTGCCTCACTTAGAAGCTAGGACTCTGTAGCAGGTGGTTAAGGTCGGTGTGATTCGTAGAATTATTGCTTTAGTGAAACCTCGTCTTGAATAGGCGTAATTGTATGGCAATGTGGCAGGKACACCATACATCATATCAAAGTTAATCAGCATGTATTATGTCAGGGACCTCTTTCTCAACCCTTCAAGTTACAGACACTAAGATATATCCTTTTTCCCTAGTTTGCCCCAGGACATGAAAAGGGATAACAAAATACTTAAGCCGCTTGCTGCTACAATTAACCAATAAACATCGCTGATACTTCTTACAATGGCTATGAGCACTCCTTGTCTCACTGCTTCGGGAAATTGATCGAGAAATCCCCCGCTAGTCCCGGTGATATACTGTTGAACAGATTGTCTGGGTATGTCGGGKAAGATTGCTGCCACCGAATCAGTAGCGCGATTGAGAAAGACACTTCCGGCAACGGTCAAAGCTATAGTAATTCCGCTGATTTGGCCGTAGCCTATGAAGGCCACCGTCTTGGGTATCTCGGCAGGAGGCGTGAGAAGCTGGGCAACAGCATAGCTTGTCTGCGCGTAGAGCCCGCAACCAAGACCTATGAGGATAGTATAACCGTAAATGGCGCCAGCGATGGTGTCAATTGTGACCCGCTGCAATAGGACCCCGCCAACAAGGGAGAGAATACTACCGAATAGGTACCATGGAAAGTAATATCCGACTTTGTTTAGTAAAGCTCCGCTCAAGATAACACCAGTGACTTCGAAGAAGACAAAGGGTAAAAGGCGAACACCGGCCTGGAATGCATTGTCTCCGCGAGCGAATTGGAAGTATATCGGAATGTAGTAGAGCGGAATGTAGACGACACATACGGCGCATACTATCTGTAGAAAGAGAATAGTCATCTCTTTGGACTTCAGGTACTTCACTGGGAACAGACGCTGTTCTCTAGTAGTAAACACGGCGCAAGCTTGCTGCAGGATGAACAATATCCACAAGGCCCCGGAGCTGCTGAAGAGTCCGATGACCTGGGAGCTGGACCAAGCGTAAACTCCACCACCGAAGGAGACAGCCATGACAAGTGTGGTCAATGCACCGGCATTGAGTATGGCCCCCACCCAATCAAGACTCCGAAGGCGTGCTGACAAGCTCGTGGATAATCCGGGGTTGTAGGATGGTAGGAGGAATATGTATATCGGCGCTACTGCGGCGCCGACGCATATGTTCAGATAGAAACCCCATCTCCATGTTGCCGAGGAGTTGGCGAAGGCGCCCCCAATGATGGGTCCTAATCTACATACCCATGTAAGCTCGGATCCTAAATCGTGAGAAGGAGAACTTACACAGTACCTGTTCCCCAGGTCAACCCAACCATGCTTAGGTACAATGGGCGCTCAGACTCCGACGTAAGCACCGATATCAGGTTCATTGCGCCAACATAGAGGTTGGCACCACCCAGCCCGCAGATGATTCTGCCAAATATGAGGGCAGTCATATTTGGTGCGGCACCACATATTGCCGACCCTGCGTCGAAGAGAACGACGCCGACGATGAAGAGGAGTTTGTTGTCGAAGAGAAGATATAGGTTCGTCCTACTTGGCGTTAGTAATGAATAGATGCGTCATACGTGGTAGGTATTGTACAGAAGTAGATTGAACGCAATCACGCCTAATGGATACGAGACTGATACCCAAGGCAGCTTGTCTACGTCGCCCAAAGTTTCGATAATCTTTGGTTGGACATCCGCTACAATGGTGTTGTCGAGGGCAAACAGGAATATTGACGAAATAAGCGAGACGAAAACGCATATCCATGCCTTCGTACTCATATGCCGGGGTTTTGGAGGAGGATAATCTTGGGTCGGTAAAGCCACCGCTTCTCTCTCGATGTCTTTTGCTTCGATAACGTTTTCGGGGCCATTGCGATTGATTGTCTCGAGAGCTTCATCGTCAAGGCGGCTTGCCATTGTGGAGTTTATGAAAAGGACGTTCCGAATGGCGATATGGCACGAAAAGATACTGCATCTGAAATTGTAGCTCTAAGGGTTTTGTATCCTTGAGGGTAGCTAATTGCCTAGATAGGCGCACAGCCATCTTAGCTTCTGTTTTCGTGCAGGCAGGGTAGGAATCGAAGAACAACGTTGTGGGTAGTACGTGCCTGAAGCAGATGCTCATCCATAGATGATCGGCACAAATAGGGGTAGGGCTGTAAGCTTCTTGGCGGGKGTACGAGCACTGTGTGTGTTAGATTCAAGAGATCGCGTACAACGGTCGAAGTGCATATGCATGAATGCGCCACATGCCCACAGGGCTGACTAGGGTTATCCTGGTCCGTTATATTGAAGTATCGCTACTTGGGTACTTATGTAGGGCGGACAGCATCAATGCATATAACAACGTCTATTCCAATGCTAAGATCTGCAGGCCTGACGCAAGACCATAGACTAAAAGAGCACCCTTTCCGAACCAACATCCATTCGCCGTCATAATCGCTGGGTAGGATCAAGCACCCAAGCTACTTGTCATTGATTGCATGGTACGCATACACGACGTCCTCATCGCCATCGGAGTCCGGATAGACCACATAATCGTCATCATCTGTTCGATCTCAGCCCTATTGATTTGGCGTCGGCGCAATGCGTATAGAGAATCTTACCTAGAGTCTCAGTTCTCGCTTCAAGAGAGTCTTGTTTCATGTCAGCTAATGTATATATCATGAGATATGTAGTTGGCGGATGTAACTTACTCGGTGGCGCCAAAGGTGCAGCGAACGCTACAAATCCAAGCGAAATGGCAATGATAGCAGAGAGCTTCATGTTGATGGAGATAGAAATATTCTGATTAGGATTGCAGTCGACTTGGTAGTGGTGATACGGTTGGTATGGTTTTCTTGGGGGCAGAACGAAAAGAACAACAAGCCCAAGCACTCTTAGTAAGATATGCTCATGTTTAAATAAGTATATCAAACGTCCTCGAGTCCTCGTGGTCTCATTTTGATGTGTTCGTTACACAAGCTAAGATCCGGCATATATCTCCGTCAGATGCAGGATGATATGATGTTTGTTGACAACAGTGGTGTGGATCAGCAGACCAGGCCTTCACAACCCCGGAGTCCTATGTTGCCTCCAGTGGATGTTTGGCTTACTACAGGGCGCTTAAAAGGAAACAAGGAAAACTTACAGTGACTTGTTCTACCTAATGCATCTCTGAGGCTGTGTTACTTTAGGCTCATAGGCCCGAATCAGACGTAAGCGCTTGCTCCGCCGAATATCAAAGTACGCTATAGAGGAGGGATCCGCATGTAGATCTTTGCATCTGGTACCTACATGATGAAATTGGATGTAACCAAAACGCACTTTAGGTAGGTAGTTTTCGCTGCTTTCCTCTGATACTGTTCTGAGTAGTCCCGATTAATTGCTAGGTTAGGTATTTACGCTATCACACCTTAACGAGGGACTCTGGAAAACCCCCTTGGGAACATCTCGAAATGTCTCCCGACTCCAGGATAAGTGACGAAGCAGAGTTTGAAGAGAAGCCATTTCTCCCAAACAAGACTTCGGATCATGAATATGGGGACTCCAAGCCCGCCAAACGGCATTGGATCAGGAGTCTAATAATCTGCCTTTGTATTCATCTTGTCATCCTATCCTCATACACCATTGCATTCTTCATCCTTGTCGCCACAACTCGATCCAACATCGCTACCGCAATAAATCGTAAGCTAACCTGTAAAAGCTTATTTCTTGGGTATATTCTCATGTTCGAATAGCTTTACCGGGCTTGAAGTTTGAGCATGTCTCTCAAACATACACCGATTTCGAAATATCCCCTTTTGCGGGGCCACCAAGTCCTTCAGTAGACAAAGCCTGGCATGAGCTCTTGGAGCAGACAACTTTGCGAGCATCTGCGGATGAATTGAAGCTCAGTAACCAGACATCTGTAGAGCTGCCAGAGGGTGGCGGTTATATGGTCTGGCTTGGGGKATTTCATCAGTTGCATTGCATTGTGCGTATTGATGCCAACCAAAATCCCGTGCGTTTCTAACTATGTCCATAGAAAATTCTTCGTCAGTGGAACTACCGCGAGCACTATCATCCCAATATCACGGAGAAGGACCGTCCACACTGGGACATACACGCAGGTACGCATTCGTCGGCTTTGAAACAAATGTGATGGATGCTTATACAGACTAGATCACTGCTTAGATATCCTGCGGAGTGCCGCTATGTGTCATGCTGACACAACTTTAACTACGTTTGGCTGGCTGGATCAACCAAAGCCAATGTTGAATACAAGACCAATTGAACACAAGTGCATGGACTGGGATTTGCTCATGGATTCAATCAAACATAGGATAGTGCCACGCGAAGAGCTGGGACGTTTGGTAAACCCAAACAAGATATGAATGTAGAAGTTCATCTTGGTATCTATTATGTAGTTTAMAAGCCATGATTTCGAAACAATCCTACAAGTCTACACCCAGGCAGCTATCTACACAATCTGCTCAACGTGCTTCTTCGACTGTTGCAAGGTTGTCCATTCCTTCAGCTGATCCCAGTCAATGCAGGTATGTGGTGTTCTGAAGCCGTGAACACCATTAATCTTTTCGTCGACTATCTCGAGCGTCGTATCGCCGTGGCACATGAGGCTTTGGCGAAGGAGATCGATGCAATGGCGCATGTGGCTTTGTTGGATGTCGACTGGAAGGTTGGCGTCAACAAGTTTATGTCCTCTCGAGGCCGCCCTCTGGTTAGCCCAATATCCGCCGCGAAGACCGTTCTGTGGCGAGTCCTTAGTGAATTGAGCCTATATGAGAAATATGGTAAAACCATACCAGACAATGTAGTTGATGGAAGACAGAAAACGTCGACCTAGTTGGTGCGATAGTTGGGTGCACGAAGAAGCCCCCTTCGGCCGGAAATATCTCTCTCCACGCCCGATTCGTATGATTAGATGGCGGATAGGAGAAACTCCTGTTATATTGGAACGTTTGAACTACTTCTCCCACTGCATCTTGAATTAGGTTGTTCCCCCCCAAGAAGCTATAGTGTATATGAGAAACCTACCGGGAATACCCTCATGATGGGAAGCGGAAGAAGATACAGAAATACCTATGGCAAACCCGGACAATGCAGCGATTACGATTGTAACCACATATACAACTATCTGGATATGAGAGCAAGGAAAACGTGAAATTCTTGAATGGCCATTCTCCCCACTCTCCTCGTTCGGAACTGGGTTATAAGAAAACGACTTTGGCATCCACATAGTTCGACGTGTGTAGGATGGCTGAAGTGGATATGCTGGTGGAAGAGTGATGTAGTTCCCCTTTGTGTTGGTAGCAGGGGTAGCTGTTGATAAAGTGCTTACCAAGGATTATGCATGCAGGTGAAATCTATGCAAGTAAGCGAACTACGCCTTGTAGGATTATTGCTGTAGTGGATACCTGGTGATATTTTCGGTATTATCACCGATCCCCCTGAGTATTTCTAGTAGTAAAATCGAGCTGACGATTGAAACTTTCAACGAGTTTATCCAGGCTCCTAAGTACCTAATCTTTCAGTCGAGATCTCTCACTACGTTAACATATTTCATCATGGCAGCTAAGAGAAGTAGATTTATGGAACTCGGCAACATCCTCAAAGAGCGAGTGGCCGAAATCGACCAGTATCTCTCTTCTCAGGGCCAACCAGCCCCATCATTCTCAAAAGATGCGCCTCCGGATCACCCTTTACCACCAGCTCTCTTAAGATCGCGTAATGAAATCCTAGAGGCATGCAGTGAACTCCAAGCCTTGGCCGAAGGGCCTTTTATGCACTTAACGCGACTTACAAGTCCAGCAGTAAGTCGGCGATGAACGAGGAAAGCATAGTATCTTACAGCGAATAGATGAACATTCTTATGAGCATCCAAGCGATATATCGCTTCAACATTGCCCGAAATGTGGCTATGGACGAAGAGGTATCATTCACAGAGCTTGCTACGAGGTGCAATATAGATGAGAACGATCTTTCTCGTCTGATGCGCACTGCTATCGCAAATCACATCTTCTATGAGCCGCGGAAAGGATTTGTGACACACTCAGCGATCTCGAAGTACCTAGCGGAGATCCCTCTACTACATTCATGGATCGGATTGGTGTGCGAAGAGATGTGGCCCTTACAGCATCTCGTAATCGAAGCCATACAAAAGTGGCCCGGCTCACAGGAGCCACAGCATACGGCGTATGGTCTAGCGAATCCGGGTGGAAAGTCGTACTTTGAAGCTCTTGGTGAAGACCCGACCAGAGCCCAACGATTTTCCGACGGCATGAAGTACTTGCAATCGGCGCCGGCTTTTGCCTTGACCCATCTATTTACTGATCTTGGCTGGGACATTACAGGAGTGCCAAGTATGATGGTCGATATGGGCGGCTCTCGAGGCTCTATCGCTGTGGAGTTACTCCGCAAGTACCCGACTTTGCGGTGCGAGGTGCAGGACTTGGCCGAGACAGTCTCACAAGCCAATGTTCCAGATGACCTCCAAGGTCGACTCGAATTCCGGGCACACAACTTCTTCACCGAGCAGGTGCGAAAAAATGCTGACGTATACTTCATGAGATCGATCCTTCACGATTGGCCCGACAAGTACGCAGTCCAGATCCTGCGAAATATCATTCCCGCTTTGAAGCATGGGGCTAAAATTATCATCAACGAGGTTTGCTTGCCGGAACCAAATACCCTTCCATTTTACCGTGCCCAGCTACTTAGGTTAGACGAATGACGATTCTCCTATCTAATTTTAGCTACTGACTGTTGCTTCAGGGGATACGATTTGGCTATGAAAATGAACTTCAATTCCAAGGAGCGTGACGCAGATGAGTGGGCAGCGCTCTTGAAGGCCGCCGATCCACGACTCAGATTGGGTCGTATTACATGTTCTCCCGGCTCTATACTATCGGTCATAGAAGCGGTATGGGAGGAAAACACACTGTGAGATGTTCGCTTGCAGAGCCAATACATCACCATCAGATATCATGCTAGACCCCTGAAACCCCGCATAGCGGAATAAAATTGGCCAACTAGGATTAACTCATACAGTGCTGACAGCCCTAGGATCTTCGATAACATGACCAGGGGCTACGTTAACCAATGGAACCCCACAGGAGGCTCAGCAAAACTAGTAGGCAGATATGCCGAGGTAGTGGACCAGGGTAACTAGGACTGTAGAAATAAGCACTATACGATGTTGCATCACATATGTGATAAGGCGTACACTCTTGTCTGCTTGACCCCAATTGGTCTTCTCCGATGCACGTTGGTTTATCGTATAAGCTATCCCGGTTACCTTACTGTTACACAGCAGTCTCAGAGCATGTCAGCCTGCAGCGATACGTCCCGTCGCGTAACACAATAACGCGGCACAGTCCAGTAAAAGTTATTGTACTTCCACGGACTTCCCATCCTTATGTCTGTATAGTTACCTAGCAGCCTAACTACCTAGCTACGTAATGGCATATGTAGGTCATCAGCCTGCGCGGCAATTCTTGGTAGGACTTTACGGCAGTATGCCTAGCCCCCAACTCTGTGCTAGGAGAAGAATCCTTCGGTGTCACGAATTGAAACCACAATATGCACTGCAACCTTCGCAGCCTACTTCCCCATTTGTGTTACGCGCCGCTATTAGATAGGCACTCGCTAGGCTTGAGCTCGGGCGATTCCTGCGGACAGGAGGAGCTGCTTTCGCTATCAGTCTGGGTGGCTGGGCACAAATTTTCAGCATTCTACATCCAGCATTATCCCCATCGAAAGAAAACCTCTTGATTGAGGCTTTCAGATCGAGGGTTCCGTTGAGACATCAGCTTACAATGGCCATTGCACGTACCGCGATAGGCGACCTGGTTGCTAATATTGTCCTACCGATATTGGCTACCATTGGTGTAGCCCTACGGTTCCTGGCCCGCACGAAGAAGGGCCAGCCACTGAAATTGGACGATTACACTATCCTCTTCGCTTTAGTTGGTTCTCCAATTGAGAATGTGCTGCGCCGTACAACTAATTGAGTCCAGATCTTGTGCCTTGGTTTGGCCGCTGCCGAGATATACGCCGCGTGCACTGGCCTAGTGGGCGTACCCTGGGATAACCTCGAGTCGTACGAGGCGTTCAGAAAGGTCAATTGAATCAATTGTGAATCGTGGAGCTTCGCTAATTCGGTGACACAGATTCAATTCGCTGATATCATCATCTGCCATGTCGTCTATGGCTTCACCAAGATCTCTGTGGTTCTCTTCTACAAGAGGATATTCACACTCGGACGAACCACCATTGTTATGAACGCCCTTCTTGCGATCATATCGCTCTTCCTACTGGTGACCTTTTTTGTAAGAATATTTCTTCGGTAGTACTGTTCGAGAGAGCTAATCGTACTTTTGGAGTAGACTGTACTCTTCTGTTCTAAGGGGGTGTCCAGTTTCTGGACGACGCCTCCACAGCTCGATGGCACACAATATTATATGGTCCCAGGAACGTTGGTCCTAGCTTACGCGATCTTGGACATTGTCCTGGATATCGCCGTCCTCAGCACACCGCTGCCAGCGATCCTGAGATTGAACCTAAGCCCTAGGACACGTCTTGGGATAATCGGCGTTTTCCTCCTGGGAGCCTTGTACGAGACCCCATCTCTCCGGTGTAAAAGCAAATTATTGACCAATTGCAGCTGCCTTGTCTGTTCATGTGTGCGACTCTACTATGCTAATATCCTCCTTCAATTCTTTGCCGCTCAGTCCAAAACTTATCAAGCTGGTATGTCCACCACCCTGCTAGGATATATCCGACAGTATCTGATGGTTCTCTTATAGAAATGATCGAGGACAATATCCTTTGGGCGCATATTGAAGCATACGCATCTACCTTCGCTGCGTGTTTACCTACCCTCCCACCCCTTTTCCGGGAAGGCGGTACTTTCAACAGCTTCTTCAACAGCATCAGATCCACGTTCTCCCTTAGGTCAACAAGTCGAAACGAGCGTAGCCAGAACACCGAATCACAGATCCCTCCTCCGAAGTATTTTAATGCGAGCTGGTTTAAGACGAATTCCCTAAGGGTTGGTGCGAGCGGCGCTCCGTATCCCAATACGCGCGACCTTGAGGCACAGAGCCAGAATTCAGACGCCAGCATACTTCGCCAAGAGCTGGAAATGCAGCGACTGAAGGGGACATCCCAGGACACCGATAGATAGCGCGTGATACTTGGAGTGACAACCTATATACTCCAGCCTGTAGTCTTGCTGGACGCGTACCATATGATGATAGTTATCAAAACTTCAGAATCGGGCTACTCTTAGAAATAGATACCAATTCAATGCATATAGTCTTTGATACCCTGACTCCACTCTGCTTTACATGATAGATCAATGACTAGTCTTGTAAAGAGCCACCTTGCACCCATTCGCACTTTTGCAGGTTAGCTTCATCTCGCCCTTCCACTCCTGATCATCTCGACTCTCCAGCTTCTCAAACTTCATGGCCATTCTCGCGAGAACGTACGCAGCTTCTACAAGACTCTTCTGGCGGCCCAAACAAGCCCGACTGCCACCACCAAAACCCATGAATTCCCATTGCCCTGGGCTGATACTATCCCAGCGCTCAGGTCGGAAAGCTTCTACATCATCGCCGAAGACCCGCGGGTCGCGATGCAGCGTGTGGTAGCCGATTTCCACCTTCGTGCCCTTCGGCACGAAAAAGGGAGCGTCGTGATTTGGMCCCCCGCCGACGGGAAGAACAGTGTCGCAGAGCGCGACGCGACCCATGAGCGGGAAGACGGGGTAGAGCCGAAGCGCTGGGGCGTGATTAGCGGCTCCATTCCTTAATGACGTACGCACTACCTGGACATTTGAACTTACCTTCATAGAGAACATTTTGCAAAACCTTTGAACTCAGTAGAGCGTCAAAATTGAGTAGATCTTCACCTTCTTCCAGCACTTCAGCGCGTACTTGCTCCCAATACCTCGGGTGGCGGGATAACAGAAAGAAGACGTTCCCCAGTAGGGACGAAGTGGTCTCCTGGGATGCCATCATGCCCTGGAGCACTTGGCTTCTGATAAACTCTTTGTCGTCGGTCTGTGCGCATAGTACTTGTACCAGACTCTGCTTGGTACCTGAATCCGAGTCGGCTTTCGAGGTATCCATCTCATCTATGGCTCGATCGACGTAGTGATTTAAAAAGCTATGAGCAGTTTCGCAAGCGCGAAGATACTTCCCTTGAGGCACGAGCTTCCAGGCTCGTCCAAGCATTATTCTGATCATGGTCCAGAATAGTGCATCGTGGAAAGCATCAACAAATTGATCCGGCTTACAAGGAGCATCATGATGCTCATCGTCGGAGGATATGCCTAGCAGGAAATGCAACGAGGTATTTAGGAACTTGTAATTATACAGTCAGCGAGTTAACATCGAGAGGAAGTGCGATGCTGTACCATGATATAGAGCGATGGCTGTAGGTCGACCGTGACTCCGTCGTTTGGTAGATCAGCCAAGAATTTGTCCATCTCGCGCGATAGGACGCTCAAATCGCTGATATTTCGCTTGGCAAAGGACGGCTTAAGCAGTGCTCGAGAATGCCTCCAGACGTCTCCATCCGTAGTTATAAACCCCTGACCGCAGAAGAACTCCATGCCCGGGAGCCTGTCTGGCTGGATTCCCCATTCATGGTCGCGGGTGTTGATAAGTTTTACGTTCTCAGGCGCAATCGTGAGGATTGTTGGAATACTGGCTAGAGTATTCACCTGGAACGAGTTTCCGTATTGCTGGTAAAAGCGATGTAAGGAGGGGATGTCGCTGTGAATAGCGAATTGAAAATCCAGTCCCATGAGAACCTCTTTCGGTTGATGCTGTACTAGAGGCTGACAGCCTCTCTGGCGTCTGGCCGCATCACGCCGACGGCGTTGTTGGAAGAGGTAAGCCGCAAGGAGGAGAAATGCGGCGATAACTGAGTTCCATACGCGGCCCATTTTGTAAGGGAATCAAGCTTCGCTCCGTCAGCGCGGGGCAGGAAGGATTGTTAAGTCACAGACCAGAGGTCAATGATAATATTCGACGTTAATCGCATCTTTTAAAGAGCTGCGATGTAGAATGACAAATCATAACCAGGCTGATTCTAATACGTCTCAGCGATAGAGGAACTGATGTGCAGGTTCTGCAGGCATATATCTCGGGGGCCATCCGCGCATGGCCCGCAAGGGATGCGTTATGTCCGTCCCATGTACCTACAGACATGAGATTGCCGGTGGCTCTAGGAGACCTTAGGCGGCCGTCCGGTATCCTCCGAACGCGCCAACTTGCCAATTCATTATAGGTGCTGTACGGATATAGGAGTTATCGAGAGCCACTGTAAGTTAATACTATACTCTTGTTTTCACAAGGCTGTTTAACGCTGTAGAGTGCTATAATTAGAGCCTGTTAGCGCATGACCCTTGTAATCATAGCGAGCCTTATTAGCCAATCAGATTCATTTCTCTCGCCCTCAGTTGATTGACAGGTATCAACCTGTTGGCTACCTATCAGTCTTCTATAATACAACCAGTAGCGATCAGGCTCCTTATAGATATTCTCATCTCTCATAGTAAAGAATTTTCCAAACTTAACACTCCTATGCTAGATAACCTACGTACGAGTTACATACATGGAACCGAGACTTTGTGCCGATGAGACTGATTCCAAGACCACCTCAATATACGTCCGTTGCTAGGCGAATATGCCTCTAGCCTGCTACTTGCCAAGAGCATTTATGGCGTTGACCTGATAGTACGTATGGGCATTGATCTACAGCACAGAGGGCGGTATGAGGGTCTCATCTTATAGCTAAGGTCTGAAGACTATTCGTACAGAACACTTCAGTCTGATGGCCAGTGCCTGACACGATATAGACGGCACATGATGTTATGTATTAGTCTGTACACTAGGGACGTAAGCGCCTTAGAACTCTCGAGGAATATTCGACGAACCAGAACGGCTCAGATTCGCTAATACGACCGACATGACCAGAACCGGTTATATGTACAACGCCCGGGGACACCCTTGGGATAGAACGGAGGACTCCTCCTCCTTCCGAGCATTAAACGGTACCTAATATCTGCTTCATTTCTTCTTCCCGCCACCTATGAAAGCTCCCTCGAACCCAGCCCGGCCCTTAGCCTTCTTAGCGCCCTTCTTTTTGCCGGCTTTGCCCATGAGCTTCTCCTCACGTCGTTTCCTGATGTTCTCCTCTCGCTTCTTTTGCCTGTCCTTTATAGCTTTGGCGACGCCTTCTTTTCTGGCGGACCATTCCTTCTCGCTCTTCTTCTTGGCCGTCTCCTTGCGCTTGACGGCCTTCTTCAAGATCTTCTCATCGTCCTTAATCTTCTCGCCTTCAGCGCGTCTCCTTGCAGTGAGCCAGAGTTCCTTGTCTTCGACGTCTTTCCGCTTTTCCTCGTCCATTTGTTGCAGTCGCTTCTTTTGGTTCTCTAACTTTTGAAGAGCTGTCTTTGGATCCGACGGGCCCTTCTTCTTGCCGCTGTTTAGGACATGCGAGAGATCATGGGATAGTTGAGTGCCATCGCCGAAGCCGACACGGCCAAAGGAGAAGTTTTCTTCCAAGTCGACGGCCGGGCTGAGAATGCTACCTGGAGAGTTGCGGGCAGATGCTAGAGCCTCTTCACGCTTTTGGTCCGCTTCGGCCTTGGCCTGCCGCCTCAGTTCCTTCTTGTGTGCCTTTCGCTCTGCTTGCTTCTGGCGTCGTGCTTCGATCAGCTCCTGGCGCGTACGTATGGGCTTTCCATCGACGTCTGCTTTTCGCGCTTCGCGAAGCGCTTGTATTCTTGCGGCGAGGCGTGCTCGAAGAGCTTCTGTGTCAGGAGGGATCTTGATATGTTTCGGCTTTTCAGCGGGAGCCGTGGATGATACGGATGTTGTGGTGCTCGGGGCTTGACCTGTTGAGTCGGCAGGCGTGCCATTGGTATCGAAGACAGGGGATTGGGGCTCTGATGGAGGAGACGGAGCAGAGGCTAAGTTTTGCTCTTCAGCAGCGTCGGCAAGGCCAGTGACATCGAGATCCTTGATCTCGGCAGGKTCAGCTTCCTCCTCGTGGTCATCTTCGGCTTCTTGGTCGATCGTGTCGTCAGCCCTCGCATCGACGTGGGTAGATTGGACGTCGCCGTTTGTTGTCGAGTCGGACTTCGTCCCTCTAGGCCCCAACTTAATCTTGTTGACGCCCTTGATAGTTTGTCTTTGGAAAGCGGCCTCTTCTTCTCTTAGACGCTGCCTTTCTGCCTTCCTCTCCTTTCTTGCCGCCTTCTTCTCCTCTTTCCGTCGCTCCTTTTCACTTAGCTCAGATGGTTCTTCATCCGACTTCTTTTGTTTCTTATTGGCATCCTTCGGGGTCTTCTTCTTCAACCCCTCGCCGGGCTTCTCAGCCTCGACTCCATCGACATCGGACCAATCATCCTCCCCGCCGTCTTGCATCTGATCGCGCTTCCGCTTTTTCTGGGCTTGCTCGTCCATGACCTCCTTGACACTCCGGTTCAGGGCGCTATCGGGATCTAGCTTGTTGCGTCTGGCGGCGGCGGCCTCCGCCTTTGTCTGTTTCTTTCGTTTCCATTGGTCCTATGATAGAAGCATAACGATAAGTAATCTGAGTGTAGCCTGGCCGAAGTGCTATGTGGCTGACTTACACTTGTGTCCTCTCCGTAGTACATCCTCGCTGGTATCAACGAAAGGAGCCCATCGAAGGACTTCTGAGAATTGAGGAGACGCTCCTGTTATTTCGACTCGTTGGTTATTCATTCCCAAGAGCATGCGACATCCCGTCTGAAATGCAGAGGGTCGACAGAGGGACCAACCTTGAGCGTAGAATCCTCCATGGTGCCTAACCGATTGGGTATCACACAGACTCCGACTACTTCCCGACAGCTGTTCACTGAACGAAACGAGTGGGTTGGGGTTGCTGAATTCGTCGAGGCGGGATCATCAAGATCCTTGGAAAGGAAAAAAAAAAAATTGAGGTTGGAAAAGTCGGTCGCCCGCAGCAATGCACAAGCGCTAGAAATGGGGCATAGTGCTTTTTGGGCTGCAGTAGGTCGCTGATAGCGAGCTGCTGATTGGATGAAATTGGAATCGTTTTTTTCGCTGGTGGGAATTTTTCTGGTGCGGAGCAGATCGCTTACCTTATCTCCCGGGAAATCTTGGCGCTTATGTAAGTCAAGTCTACCTAGGCAGCTAGGTGAGCGTTTATCGATAAGATCTTTGAAGGACCCGATATTGATCACGCAAATCCATCTTTACGGCTAAGCCATCAGCTCAGGCTTTGCACCAAATTTGGTAGACCAGCTAAATATTGATGGCTTCAAAGGCCAGCAAGTAACATTCTCCAGTATGAATAGAGTGGGATATATCCATGCTATTACCTATTACTAGGTCACGGCACTTTTGCATTCAAATGTGCTGCGAATCTCGTATAGACTATGGTAAGTTGGATGGTTCTTTACTCTTGTGTTCTAGAAAGGTACTTCATTTTCATCAGAGATATGAAAATATTGAGAAACCGGAGAAATGGGCTTCTACGGATAGTACCCCCGATAAGATAACTAATGGTGGCACTTTGAGGCGCTTGTTTACTAGCGGGCTTCTCTCTGCGATGAGAGATGAATACGGCTCAGGGCGTCCGCATGAATATTGCAGTTATAAAGCTCTTACGGTTCACTAATAATTTGAAGTATCATATGATTCCTGAATGAGCACACATTCCAATAAGGCAACTGTTAGCGAAGTTACAGGCCGAAATTAGTACCTTTACGGGTATATACATATGGGCCTGTGTAGCTCAGATTTATCTGGCTCTTCAAAACGGCTGTCATAGCAAGCTCCAGTTCGGTAATAAGTTGTGCTAGAATACCGTTAAGCTAGAGGTCGTTATGCATCATACAGAAACATAACAACGAGTTCTTTGAGGATGACACTTACTATCTTAGCAGACCATACTGAGGCCGGGTCTGAAAGCTCAGATACGACTAGGACTGGTTCCATACATCTAACAGGCCGAACATATGGTATTCACTCTGATTGCCAGGAAACTAATCACTTGATCCATGTTTTGAAGCCAGATGCTTCGAGAAAAAAAGCTGGATAGGTATTCGTTCTATACATTATGACATATCTATTACGTGTTACCTTAGACGCAGGTTGTCAGATGCGGGAGTACATAGTATCAGAAGTGTTCCCCCTCATGCTAGGGCGTGGATGTCAACTGTATATCGTTACACTACTTATCGATTCCAGGCACGGATCTACCCCAAACACGAGCTCTCACACAGGAATTTGCTTATACGATCAGGTCTCACAGCCTCAATATGTCGACCAATTTAGTTGGATTTATAAGATACTGCAAGATCTCCTTGTCATATATCTACCTATATATAGAGGTTCGGAGATACTCCGCAAGCCACGATTCCCCAAGGGGGGKGTTTGAGAGCTGATCCTCTGTCCTACCTCGGCGTTAATATACGAGCCGACCAACCAACCCAACCTCCGGCCCCCATCACGGCACCGCCCGTCAACGCCGATCCGTGTACCCCTGCCAGGCAGCCGCCAAAGCACAACATTGTCTCAGATGCGGGATTACAGGCCAGCCAAAGCATCACTACTCAAACCTGACATGATGGAGGATCCTACCGGCACACAAGGCATGATGTGGCTATGTTTCCATAGTCGAGACGGGATCAAAATGATTCTCATGTCGGCCTTGCCCATGGCTAGTAGCCGGACAGCTTGGTAATTGTATCCCCGATACTAATGCTTTTATTCTTCTTGAAAAGTGCAATTAGGTACCTATCTTGTGCAATTTTACAGCTTTGTCAGCATTGCTTCTTTGGAGCCTTCAGCTTGAAATTGACTTCAGCTTAGGATTAATTACCTCAATGAAGGCCTTGCACTGCTGCTGGCCGTAATATGTATTCAAACACGGGTCTTATTTGCGGTTTTCTATTCATGGTGAGTATTAGCTATTTCCATTGATTTTTAAGACGCTATGGCATATCTCCGAGACATACGCTCTGTCAAAAAGGGGTGCCTGCTTTCTCATTCGCCCAAGCATCCATCTAGCCCACGAACAGGTTTGACAGACTTGGCGCCGTAGTACTTGGCGCTCATAGGATACTTCCGGTCGATATGTTGGAGAGATCCAACGTCCAAGTTCTTCCAAGCCCAACGTGCGCACGCTCCTGCATATTCGACGCATCGAATACAGCAAGCTGAACAGTACGCCGAGTCGGTGGGGCCTACGGATCGAACGCAAGGGACTAGGAAGAACCCGCCACCGGAGCTATGTATAGGTATTCCTTCGGTGCAAAGAGACGGGATATCATATCTGAAGTTGACATTGGGCTCTCTTCAACACGGTCTGAGCCATGGGGAACGATCGCGTCTCAGCTTTGTCGTTCTTCTCGCCCATACCAATCAGACGATACATCCAGACTTCGGCAAGCCATGGCTCACAGGCATGACAGACCGACTACCCTCATATAACGACGATCCGGAAAGATTAGCCCTTGCTGAAATTATGGAGCTGAACCAAACACATGGGACCAAGTCTAAGTTCGACTACTCGATCGTCATGGAAGAATGCGAAAGAACGCGAGCGCCATATATCATGATTGTTGAAGATGACGTGGTCTTCTTGGACGGATGGCGGCACCGAACCATGCAAGCTTTAGATGAAGTTACAGCTAGGTCTTGGGGAGCGGGACATACAAATTGTAAGGACACTAGCAAACTCACTGTATGGTTGTGTGATGTATGGTCATTGTTAATTAACTGTGGAACTAGTCTTGTACCTGCGGCTCTTCTACTACGAGGGCCTTCTAGGTTGGAACTCGGAGTCTTGGCCGATATACCTAGCTTCGTCCCTCGCCATCACCACGTGCGTCGTGGGCTTTCTAGTCATAGCGCGGCGGTGCGTGCCCGCGGCCCGTCTGCATCTTACGCGCTCTGCATTCATCCTTATCACATTCATCTTCACGCCTCTCCTCATCATCCTCTTCTTCGCCGCGGGGAGCAATTGCGTCCTACCGCAACCATCCGGCGTGCAGTTGATGCCCAAGAACGCATGCTGCGGCCAGGGATTCGTGTTTTCCCGTACGACCGTAAACAGCGAGTTGCTACCCCTTTTCCGCAACAACCGATGGTCGGAGGTGCCAACCGACACCTTCATAGAGAGATATGCGGATGCCACTGGGGCACTACGGTGGGCGTTGACGCCGGTTGTGATGCAGCATGTCGGAGGTCAGAGTAGCCACGGCGTGCCTAGGGGTGCGTATGGAAATATGACTGGGGGAAAGATCTGGAACTTCGGGTTTGAGGAGAATGATGCGGACACCTTGGCCGCAGAGCATTTACAGATGGACGCCCGCGTATCGTAGGCTACGGAAGTGGATCTTCTAGACTACAAGGGACAGTTTCGAGCATAATTTGGCGGGGGGTTCGATACAGACTAGCTTATGCCTACCTTCGACATATCTAAGTGATAGGTAGCTTCGTAAGTCTTGCTGTGTCTTGTATCTCGGACTGTGAGCAAAGAGCTGTCAGGGGTTGAGGGGTACCTTACTCCAGGGTCTCTAGACGCTAGCGCGGCGCTAGCATTCGCTCCCCCACGCACATCCCTGCAGCCCTACAGCCCCACTCTTGCCACCCAAGACCCGCGGGACCCGAGTCTCTTTACTTCGTCCTTTCATGGATACCTGTACATCTCGTTGCATGATGACCTAGGCGTCCACAACATACGCCTCGGCTCTTTCACGACCAATGCTTCCACTTGTCAGGATATAGCTTTGGGCTATTTTTACCCAACCCCCCCTGGATCTACCCCACGTTTGTGTAAAGACAATGAAAATGACATCGCCACCCGATCCCCAGATATTCACCTCGGCTGATCCGGTGCTGAAGGTACCCGGTGGCACGTTTGATCTCTTCTCCGACCTCCCACCTGAACTTCGCGTCAAGATATGGCGTCTCGCACTGGAACGTCAGCGGATTATCAAACTCCGCCTGCGGAACCGTGTGCTGATGAACGGGCTCATCGCCCGGCAGGGGGATTCAAGGCCCAAGACGCGCGAGGGTGAGCGATACAGTGCTGTCATCGATGGCTACCATACGCTTAGCAAGTTATTTCGCGTCAGTCGAGAATCGCGTGATGTGGCGTTGTCATTCTATAGGGTGCATCTCCCCTGTTGGTTGGTGAAGGGTGCGAGAAGGGACGATGTCATGAAGCCTGGCATCCTCTACTTCAACCCCGAACACGACTTCCTGTACATCAACACCGACACAGGTCACTTTGCCGATTTCCTTCATGATCTGAAGACCCTTCATGACCCCCGCGGTGTAGGTCTTCTGAATCTGGCCATTGATGCTAACGGCTTGACCGGTGGGTTCGGCCTCTGCACCATTGATCACACTACGCTCGATCCTCCACTCAGAGCGAGCTTCACCGAGACCCTCACCCAACTCCACGAAGTCTTCTTTGTCCAGCTGCAGTGGACCGGTCGTCACGTGTTTGGGTATGGAAGCGGTGTTCCAACCCATGAAGACCAGCAGAACCTCTCGTTTCCTATCGTAACCATGGAGCCTAACTTCAGTCGGCTCGATCCCGACCCGCGGCCTATCAGCTCAGAACTGGGTAAGATATTCGTGAATGTTGACCCCCGAGGCATGCTATACGCGTGGGGAAGGCTCTTCTATAACTATTTCGGCGGTCTCGTGATACCGGAAACCGAGTATAGGGTTCTATTGAGCTTCGCTCCGATCGCATACGACGTATATGATCGTCAAGACGCGAGGACGTGGCTGCTTGAGGAAGACTACTGGGTAACGAAGACTTCGGGGGATGACGAGTCCGGGCAGATTCTCGGCGAGGACTCGGAAGCAGCGGTGGAATCCGCCTTCGGATTTTGGCTGTTTCCAGTTGACGCCTTTGGCGACCTGCCGCAGAATCCAAATGATGGGTTCATGGCTCGAGGGCCGCGCAATATCGACCTGAGAGAGTACTGGCCCGAGTTAGCGTTAGTGAATCTGACTTAGTATTCCAGATCATCATCATACCCGTTGAACTACTTTACACCGAACTTTTACATGAAGGCATGGCAGATATGGGACGACCCTGAAGGTCGGCAACTCCCTATGAACATTCCGGTTATGGCTCAGCTAAGCGATACGAGGAATTGAACCCAAAAGACGATTCCAAATGCCAAAATTGATCTGCTCAACGTAGTCTGACCTGGTTACTTCTGTCTATGATTTTGCTTACAATGTGGAAACCCGGACCTTACATCGAGCAAACAGCGAACTTAGTGTTGAACTTAGCGTAAATGTGCAACCGACTATTTGGGAGACTCGTCTGAAGTCCCTAATGAATGCACCGTAAAATGATGGCTTGCAACACACGACGGGGCTAATGGGATCTCACAGCCACGAGGTGCGAGCAAACAAGAAAAAGGATACAAAAACCAGGGGAGGGGGACAGTCGGAAGAGCAACGGTAGTTGCGTTTCATCCCATCAACGAACAACAAATCTTAGGTACGTAGGCTTATATTCTCGGCGATATGGATACGCCCCATATAAATTGACATGAGTTGAATTACAGATCCCTTTAAGACCGGAAAGTAGAGTCTCAGAAAAGCTTTGCTAGCCAGTAGTATCCATCCACGTCCCCCTCCCCAGCAAGCCGGCTCCTAGAAGGAAATATTATGTTGGAGTGACTAGTATATAGCTCCGGAGGATGGACTCCTATTTAGGAATAGAGTCCGAGACAAGTTAGCGTCCGGGATTACATTATATGGGCTTACGTAGCGGCGTACGGAACCGAAGTCGTCTGGATGTCATTTTTGCTGTTGGTAGCACAAGAAAACGTCCAGAAACACCAAGGATGGATGCGCGGCGACCCGCTACACTCATGTGATCGGCAAAACGTCCGAAATCTGAATAGTGGTACGAGCCACAACCTTTCTGTGCACACGGAATTGTGGTTATGGGCTTTGTGCAAATCTTGAGGCGAAGGTGTTAGGTTGGGGCCATGCATAGAGATAAGTACGTACATAAGACGCCTAACCTGCCAACGAGTTGCTCTTCTTGTTGGGCCAACCCGACATAATTCATGCCTGCTTGAAATCAGTAAAGCAGGTCGCAAGTTATCTATTATGTGCGAGTTAAGTACGATATTGTCCAACTTTGAATCTCTTCTCGTCCTACAACTCTATGTAAGACAATCGAAATATACTAGCTAAATTAGTACTTTGCGATCCAACGTAGCCCAGCCGGTTAAATTATAGTGACCGACTATCCATTACCAGTTGACTTGACATTCTAATGGAACGAAGTTGAAAAATAGTCCGAAAGTCAATGATCATTACCTACCTATAAGGTATGTACCTTCCGTAGCGTTTATGAGGTACAGCTAATATCACACCAACAAGGATGGTGGCGCATCAACGCACATTGAGTCTGACCTATCGAAAAAGGCATTAGTGAGCCCTTACCGGCGGTAATATTTTGGGTAAATGTCCTTTGGGGCCGACTGTGCAAGATATCGTGATCGGAAGAGAACCGCTCGACAATTGAAAAAGAGCTTGCTCACAAAAGCAAACCCACACTAGCAACGCTGAATAGTTCATTAGTTTCACGCTCAGAAACCTTATATCATGGTACCTCATGACCTTAGTTTTCCCAAAGTGCTCATTTACCCCTATCTCTGTGTTAAATGAAAGCATGGAATCTGGCTTCCCCATCTGTCTTGTACAATAGAGAAATATGCAGAACTGTTATTGATTGTATCTAGACGGCAAAGAGAGGAGATATTCGGCTTTGGAGGAAGATGATTCGAGATAGCAGGTAAAAATGGGGGAGGATATGTAGATAGGTAAGTATGTAGCGTTGCTAACAATGTGTAGAGAGATACAAGACGACTTATCTGTAGCAAAGTAACCTGTTCGTCGGCGTTCCCCAATGCCGGTCTGACAGGAGCCTGAGCGACAGTGATATATGCAGAGAGCTTCACTGAATATAAATGTAGGGAATAATGGTTTTCTAGCCTTGGACTGGCCAGATTTTCGTGCAAGCGCGAAAGGTGGAATGGGTCATTTCAATATGTTCTCGACAAGGCACGCCAGACATGACTACATTGAAAATGCATCAGAATTACTGAAACTAGCATAGCTTACCATTCTTCGTTCTTACTTACGGTGGTTCATGTGTAATAGCACTCTATGAAGAGGGTTATGACACTTCTGATGACCTCAAGTTTGCCCGTTGTTTCCAAACCCTCTCCTCGATCTCTCCCTTACTGATGCTCCTTTTGAAGTTGACGCTTTGAGTAACGAAACTAGCCTCTCATGTTCCTTGATTGCGTCAAGTGATGGAAACTACGCTAGCCCTCTGGGACTCTCATTGGCGCCAGTAGCGGCAGTAAATACGGATTGATTGGATGTATTATGAGATACTTTAATAATAAAGGTGACGGAACGAACTATGAGGATTCCTTACTCATGTGGGCGAAATGAATTACAGGAGCAGGTAGTGTTGTCCAGTGGGTGGTAGACGGGTCGGTCAAACCAGCGACTACCTTAAGATACTTGGAAGGTACCTATGCAAATTTAGGCTAGGGTCACAATAGCTTGGTGAATATTTTGATACTCGTGCGATAGGAGAAGTTACATGTTTTTCTGACTTTGGTAGAGAGCAAGACTTAAACGGCCTAGTATGCTATACTCGGATTAGTAGGTACTTAAGGTGGTCGGTGGCCCTTAAGAGGACTTCTTACAAAGCGACACTTCTAAGATGGAGGAGATACAAGTCTAACATACCAATGAACAGGGCAGTAAGGGGGTAACTAAGAAGGATGTTCAAAGTTGAGGAAGTTTAACAGTACAATGTTCAACGCGAGAACTATACTGTAGCCTTGGTACATTAATTATCTATTAATGCAGTGCGCTGATACTCCCTTACAACTAGGTCCAAGCCAATGCGCGCTTACACAATGACAGGACTTGAAAGGAACCATTCCGATGGGTTCGGCGACAAAGAAGTTACCTCCGGTCGAAAATATACCCGGTCAAAGCACCTATCATATGATGGATATCTTGATTGGCATCTCGATCTCCGGTGAGGCAGCTAAGGTTACGGTGTGGTGTTAAAGGAATGGGGCTGTGGTGGAATGTTGGCTGGCAGAACCACTGCGTCGGCAGCGAAGTTACTCGGGTCATTTGTTTGATGCGTTTGGGGTCAGCAACAGACCCACTGAGAGCACCCCTTGACTTGCACATAATGTTGGGTGAAATCCATCGCTTCTTGTCTGGTTATTTCCCTTCTCACTCTTACGTACGCATGGGAGCTCTTATTCTTCAGTTTTTACTATACTTGCCTTATCATAATGGAGGTTGAAAAGTTCGCCGGGCCAAACGGCCCTTTCGTTGACGGAGGCCCCGATCTAAGGCTGAATGTGGAGCAGCAAGAGGTTGATTACGCCAAGGAGCAGCCCAATATACCCGACGGCGAGCAAGACATCATCTACATTAAAGGTCCCAGGTTTTGGTTCATCTCTGCCGCGTAAGTCAACCCTACGGGCTTCGGGAGAAGGATAGCGGAGTCACTTACACGATGAATAGTCTCGCAGTGATGATGTTCTTGACCAACCTAGAAATCCCTGTTGTCATTACAGCCTTGGTTGCTATCACCAATGACCTCAGTGGGTTTCAGGATGTGGGCTGGGTTGTCGCCAGTTACTTGCTGGGATACGTCGGTCTGCTTCTCCGTTGCCAAGTCATTATCTCTTTCGCTTACAATGCTTACTAGCCGTCATTGTCATATGTGCCAAGTTTAGCGACATATTCGGCCGAAAGCTTGTCTTCATATTGTCCATTGTGATCTTCGTCATCTTCTCTGCTGCGTGTAGCGCCGCGCAGACCATGGCACAACTGTTGGACATCACGCCAATACCCGGGGCCAACCATGGAACATGCTGACATGCTGATAGTATTATCTTCCGAGCTTTTCAAGGTGTCGGCGGCGGTGGTTGCTGGTCTCTGTCTACAATAATAATTGTTGATCTGGTGCCGCAAGAGCAATACACCAAGTTCGTATCGAACATTTCTATCGTTAACGCTTTGGCATTGCTTCTTGGGCCGATCGTCGGTGGAGCCATAGCATCCAACACAACGTGGAGATGGATTTTCATCATTAAGTTGGTCTAGTCTCATATCGTCATAATGCTGGAGAGCCTGCTGACATTTGTTGTAACAGTGTCCCTATAGCCGCCCCTGCGTTTTTCCTCACAATTTTCGCCCTCCCTAACGGTTTCCCATATCACAACCAGCCAAATCGCCGAAAGGATAACGCTGGGGGTTTATTGGCAAAGTCTACACTTGGTCGAATAGACATACCGGGTACCATACTCATCCTATTCGCAACTCTAGCGTTGACATCTGCGTTTGAGGAAGCAGATCAAAGGTTTCCATGGAGGTCTGCATATGTCATCACCTTATTGATTTTTTCTGGGATCTTTTGGATTATGCTGGCCCTTTGGGAGAGGCATGTCACGCTATCTGATGGAGTTCGAGAGCCAATTCTGCCGTGGAGGTTCCTGACGAACCGTGGGATGATGGGAATATTACTGTAAGTTCCCTTAAGCTTCACTCCCATCGGTACACACTCTCGTTGGCCAGTTTATCCAAAATCTAATGTAGCATTCCAGGAATTTTGTTCTTCTAGGAGGGCCTACCGTTATTTGCATGTTTATCGTCCCACAACGGTTCCAGTTGGTGTATGGCACATCTGGCCTCAATGCCGGGGTCAGACTGATACCGTTCACGGTGGTGATTCCAGTCAGCTCAATCGTTGCATCCACTCTTGCTGGAAAGTTGAAGATCCCGCCGCTGTACCTCCTGATCGTAGGATCTTGCCTTCAAGTAATCGGTTTTGCTGTGCTAGGCACGTTGCCTTCGACTCTGGATATACCACCACGGATTTATGGGGGTGAAATCATTGCTGGGTGGGGCTGTGGAATTAACTTTTCATTGCTGTTCATAATGATCCCATTCGTTAATGAGAAACCCGATCATGGTAAGGCTTCACCATTTTACTTGGGTGATTGTACTGATTCATCTCAGCCGTTGCCATGGGCGCTGGGTCCCAGTTCAGGATGATGGGCGGTTCCATGGTGTTAGCAATATCCACCTCAGTCTTCAACACCTATGCTCGGCCCAAATTGCAAACGCTCCTAGGTGTTACGGATACCGACGCTCTAATCCAGATTCTACCCACCTTTTCTCAAGGCATTCAGGAACAAGCTCGACACGTCCTCGCTGAAGCTTATAACCGCCAAGTTCTCGTCCTGTGCGTCTCTGCGGCGTTGCAAGTTCCCGCTTCGCTGCTTATGTGGAAGAAGAACCAGCTCAGAGTCTAAAACCATGATTTATCCTCTATCAGACATAAAATCCCGACAGCGGATGTGAGTTAATCAACCAGAGGTTGCGAATAAGTGAGAGTAGATCATAGCGCATGAAGAATGGAGTGATGTCATACATATTTAAATGTTCCTTAGTTCCTCTGGGAGTAAAATTTTGATCAAAATACCAGTTGACTTTGCAGAGTTCCAATCTAAAGAAACGACAATTTAGGTGATTATTCCTGATTCTAGAACGGAACACCTTTTCGCTATATCTAAGATCTTCTCCTTCGCTAAGTAACTGTACAAATGAGTAGATGCGGCTAGAATATTCGATTGTGAGATCTATCTAAAAAAGGTACCTAGGTAGCCTTTACTTCGATGGCAGGTTAAGGACTTATGGGGAGGKATACAGGAAAATTCAGGGGCGTGCTCCCCCTAACCCCAAGTAACTTCTGGCTTAGTAAGATTATTAACCCCAACCCTAACCCTGGCTTGCAATACCCTAATTGGCCACCATAAGATCCCAACAGAAGTCAAGCCGCAAAGCCGTCGCATACATGCCCTCAACTCACTTTTCAAATACATAAAGGCACAGTTAATAATGTAGGTTCAATTTTGAGATATGTTACTACCTAGTTATGAAAAGAACCGGGATGAATTGTTTCCCGTGCTTTTTTTATGGACAGACCCCAAGCCAGCCAAGCTCCAACTCAGCTTTTATGCTCGTAAGCTGCAAGTTGGTACGAAGTAGCATTCAGTTAAAAGGTTAGAGATCGGCAGCTCTCCTATTGGTTCGATCGGACCGAGTTACCATCCAAAGCCTCTTAACTGTACATAGTATGGTAGCCCCCAATGGTAGAGTATCACTATAACTAGACCCTGGCTAGTGAGACATCGCCAAGTCTTCCCTTCCCAATGCTTACCTTGATAGACTTGGGCTGAACATATCAATGGACTGAGATATTCGTGATATGTCTAGTATCACTTATAGGCTTGTAGATAAATATTATAATGGCCTATAAATCCTAACTTTGTTCGAAGAACGAAGTTTTGAAATTATCTACGATTCTAATACAAATATTATTGTGGGGCCCGCGGGGGGGGGGGGGGGGTTCCTTGGCTATACGGCAGGGAAATTCACATATCAACAGCCTCGTTGTAATTAAAGAAAGTGATTGTATCTTGGGGGCTTGGGGGCATCTTACATGCATCTTCATTTACTCACAGCGGCGTAGTTGAGCACAAACACGGTTTGGATCTATAGAGAGGGCGCTATGGTAACTAGGTATGTTCCAGCCTATCGGGATGGCATTCGATGGACAGGTGAGCAGTTTACGTTGCGCTCCAACTTCATATAAGCAAGGCATTTCTTCTCACTACACCCGAATACATGGTATAAAGGGCCATGTTCCTTTAGTTCTTGACACTTTCCATAAGTTATACACTGTACTGAATATATCTAGGAAAACCATGGATTCCAGTGTGCCATTAAGTCCTTCTCTTCTGCAACTGATCAGGAATCAACCTGCCCTACCTTCTCCGAATGGCACTACACCGAATTTCAATGATCCACCCAACAATAATGCGTTAGGCACTGCAGTAATAGCCGTATGCATAGTTTTGACAACCATTTTCTTCCTTATCCGCGGCTATACGAGAATATTATGCGTTAAACAATTCCGGCTAGAAGACTGTTAGTCTCTTTACCTTTTGCCCCTTTAGTTTTCTGAGTGTCTAATATTCAACATAGATATCGGTCTTGCAGCATTTGTAATTGAGCCTCGTCCACAACTACGATCTATGTAAAGCGAGACGCTAACTTACCTATCAGCCATTCATCATTGCTGGAGCTTCGGAATTTGCTGCTATGACTCGAGACAGTGGCTTATTCATAAACCAATGGAACCTACGAGTAAAAGACTTGGAAGGATTTCTTTATGTTAGTATATACCTACATATACCTCATATGAAACTTACCATCGCTAGGGGAAACTCGCTAACCGCGAATACAGTCTTACGTCCTTATAACGAATCTTTATTGCGTTGCACTTATGCTAATTAAGGTGGCAATTCTTCTGGAATGGACCTACTTGTTTGTACCAAGATCCGCTCGCAATACCTTCTTCTGGATCTGCTATGGCATGATTGGAGCCATTTGTGGCTTATACTTTGCAACAATTATTACCATCAACTATGCGTGCACCCCACGAGAACGGATATGGAGACGATATCTTCCAGGGACTTGCATTGATACTAACGCCTTCAACCTCTCTATCACGGTTATCCACCTAGTCTTTGATCTTTTCCTGCTATTCCTACCACATAAAACCATCTGGAGGCTGTCGTTGACAGCAAAACAGAAGATTGGCATTTCTACAGTATTCTCAGTTGGCATTATGTAAGTACTCCTTGCGTTTCAATACGTTAGGTACACATCTAACTCCTTTCCCAAACAGGACTTGCGTGTGTGCTGCCGGCCGAGTGGTTTCTGCAGTTAACATGAGATATTCTCTTGACTTGACTTACGATTACTCACGATACCTTGTTTGGGGGCTAGCTGAAGCCACTACCGCGGCCTTGATCTTCTGCGTTCCAGCAATTCCGATTGCGTTCCGCTACCCAATCCTAATTCCTAGATTTGGTGAAGTATTACGATTGAAGATGGGATCCCTCTTTTCACCAAATCTTTCTCCCACTTGTTCCCAACGATTCTCCAGATCAAAACCAGCTTATCGAGGTACTCCAACAGGGCAATGCCCCTGGAGGGGCGAGCACAGCGATGCAGGCCTCATGGAGTTAGAGCCTGCCAGGACTCGAAACACAGGGCTCAAGTGCCGAACTCAGGATATTCTCTCCATGGATTACGGTGGCGGGATACTCAGAACTACAGAAATCGACATTACCACTACCGAGAATTTAGATATTGTGATGAACGACAATCATCAATTGGAGACTCATTATCCTTGGTTAGACTGCGAGTCTGATTGAAAGGGCAGACATATGACATTTGAGATAGACACATTCAAAGGGCTCGAAATAGAATTCCACCGTTTAAAGTTTCTTCAGTATATCAACTAGGATGTCGTTATTCTAGCTCACTCATTACTAGCATTCGTTTTAACGACGGTTATGGAAATTAACACGGTGTATTTCCGTCTGAATCGTAGTACTAAGAGCGCGGCATTTGAAGAAACTGTATTAAGAGCATTTCTTGATGAAGGTATATAGTGATAACTAGATGGTTAACATAATAAGTTCAGGTGAGACTTTGGGGAGAATAACCCTTATTTCCCCGGAGAGGTACCTAATCTGCGGTACTCCAACAGGAATGCCAGATCCCTCGTGGATATTAGAGCCGCCGCAGTAGACGGTGGATACCGCAATCCCTGCGAAATGACTTGAAAAGCTTATTTCTGAATGGTCGAAAGCGGATGTTCGACGCTACCAAGAGGCTCAATTAGCGGGACCCCAGCAACGCGGTTCAGGGGGCTCCGTTTGCCGAAAAGGGAAATACTCGAATTGGAGAAGCGACACTGCGACGGGATATATAAGTACACCTAGCAGCGAAACCCCGTCCATGACTGATAGAGCTGACCGATATTTCGCTTGAGTCAATCGTTAAAATGGCCCTCGCGCTATTTATCTGTCTACTACCACTTAGTCTACTTGCAAGCGGAGCGAGCGCCGGCCCGGTACACGAGAACGAACGTGCAGCCGCTCCCCAGGGCTTCGTTACCGCTAAGGGAGACAAGTTCCAGCTAGACGGAAAAGACTTCAATTTCGCTGGCAGTAACGCGTACTATTTCCCCTTTGACAATGTGTGTATTGGTTTATTCCCTGCCCCAAAAGATTTACAAATATTAATCAAAGTCTTAGAATGCGACTAATGTCCAGCTTGGGCTCACTGCTGCCAAGGATGCCGGCTTGAAGGTTTTTCGAACTTGGGGKTTCAATGACAAGAACGTCACGTATGACCCTCAGGGCCTACCACAATACGGTGGTGAAGGTGCGGGTGCGACAAATGCTATCTTTCAGTGGTGGGCGAACGGTACTTCCACTGTCAACATTACTGAGTTCGACAAGGTAGTGGATGCTGCTACCAAGGTTGGCATCAAGCTTATCGTCACCTTCACTAACAATTGGGCCGACTACGGCGGCATGGATGTCTACACAATCAATCTCGGCGGAAAGTACCACGATGATGTAAGTCAGAAGTCGACTCCCGTACTAGTTACAGCATGTCTGCTCTCTTCCCAAATTGCTTACTCGGTATAGTTCTACCGACTACCACAAATCAAAGACGCATACAAACGGTACGTCGAGCAATTCGTCATCCGTTATAAGGACTCGCCTACCATAATGGCGTGGGAACTCGCCAACGAGCCGCGCTGCGGCGCTGACACCAAGCGCAACCTTCCTGTAAGCGGTAATTGCACGGCGGACACGCTGACCTCATGGATCGATGAGATGAGCACCTTCATCAAGGGCCTCGACCCGAATCACTTAGTCACATGGGGTGGTGAAGGAGAATTCAATTGGGAATCAGATGACTGGGCATACAACGGGGCCGACGGCGGAGACTTCGATGCCAATCTGGCCCTTCCCAACATCGACTTCGGTGTCTTCCACACCTACCCGGACTGGTGGACCAAGACGGTTGCGTGGGCCGACCAGTGGATCCGAGACCACGGGGCAGCAGGCAGGAAGGCGGGGAAGCCAGTCGTTCATGAGGAATACGGCTGGATGACCCCGAAGGTACGCGAACAGAACGGAATCCCAGCAGCAAATGCAACGAGAATCGAGGTCGAAGGGAGCTGGCAAAAGATCATGCTCGAGGAAGAAATGTCCGATATGTACTGGCAGTTCGGATTCTCGGGATACTCCTACGGTCGCAACCACAATGATGGTTTCACCATTTACTTAGATGATAATGAGGCGCAAACCCTAGTCTATGACCATGCGAAAGCGGTTAACGGTCTCTAGGCTAGTTGTCGACCTCAGCCACGGGTTATTGTCAAATAGTCACGTGAGATTCATGTGACACTAGCACAGAGTGCGTTTGCAAGTAATATATCCGTTTGCATCTGTTGTCTGTTCCAGACAACAGACTTTAGACAATACAATCATCATTGAATCAATAATCTATTTGACAACAACAGAGATTTTAATCAATACAACATCTATCTCAATATTGAATCTATGCTTTATCCAACAGTTATAAACAAACGTTTAGCACGCTACAGAGTTTATACCTAAGATACCTTCTATTTACCTAAGTTTTTCCCGTTCAATTCTAGGCCTTACCAGACATAAATTTTGGTCCTAGTCTTTCTGCTTAGTCCTGTTCATATGTCGATTTATTGACCATTCCTCTTCGCCGAGCTAGGCATAACTTTTCCTCTCTAGTACAGACTTCATGTAAATACTTCGAGTATTTCGAATCTTAATCGACCATAAGTGGAACCTGGAAGTGTGACAACAACATAGCGATTTGATACGAAAATGACGACGTATCCATTCTTGGTGCTTACTAAACAAATAGGGGGTACAGAGTGTGTCACGTGATACCCCTTTCCCACGCCACCTATTTTTTTGGCCAATCAAATTGTCTTGTTCAGCACTTGTCAACGTAAATGTCAACTGCTTGACCTCATAGACAAGAATGGAGGGGTAATGAACTTGATGCATGCCTAAGCATTTATCATAGAGAAACCGAATTTATAACTAGTTAATTTGCATTAGTGTATAGAGGCCTGTGAAGACTACGCCTCTTATTTCTTCGCTGGGAATAAGCACTAAGAAAACCTCCAACAACGTCTCTATCTAACGTTAGGTGGGTACCTAGGTACGTACGGAAGAGTTAGCACTCCCCATATTCGCTGTCTTCTGATGCATCCCGTGGCCTATAATCAACATTGCTAGTAGAAGCGTCCAATTACTCGCTAGACTCCCTCTTAGAATTATTATGTGTGCCGTCTACAGCTGCTGCCTCGTCCAACAGTCGGTAAATCTCCACAAAGCCCAAATGATGTGCGATATCTGTCGGGAGAACTCTCCTATGGAAATGCCGGTCCATACGCATCATTGTCTTCGCGTATTTGTCTATGCTAGGCTCTCTGAGAAGGAGCTCAACAATTTCTTGGTGGCCATTGACACAGGCGATGATGAGTGCAGTAACCCCGACCTCTTTTATATCAGAACGATCCGAATTAATACGAGGGTGATGGGATTTACAGCGCCGGTTAAGGTTTACGTATTCCTTCCCACGGGACAAGAATACGTCCACCGCAGCTACTCTACCATTCTCCACGGCGTGAAGGAAAGGTGAGTAGCAATCCATATCCGGAGTGTCCATCGGAATATCCCCGTGCTCAAGAAGTCCACAAATTCTCTCTGCATCTCCTTCTATTGCAGCTTGCCGTAGCTGGCAGATCCTTAGTAGCCTTGGGTATTCCCCCGAAATATTCTCTTCAGTTAATAGCAGTCGGATAACTGTTTCGTGGCCATTGTTGGCTGCCAACTCAATCGCGGTTTGACTGTCCTTTGTTCGTCGGTTGATAGTAGCCTCTGTGCATCGGCCCTCGGCCACTAAGAAGCGATAAACAGACTCGTGGCCCCTTTCTGCTGCTTCCATAAGCGCGGTGCGGCCATTTGCAAAAACATAGTTTGCATCAACTTTACATTCATCCACCAAAAATTGAACGCTGTCCGTATTTCCATTTCTAGACACTAATTTCAGAATTGTCCGGAGGCAATCCGGTTTCAAATTCGCCCGGTATCTAGCGAAATATTTCACTATTCGCAAGGTTAGATCCGCGTTATGTGTCAGCTCCCTCATCAAAAATATATCGGAAGTAGTTCGTGGTTCCACCATTCCTTTCGGTACCAACGTTAACAAAGCCCAGTCCAGGATCCCCAATTTGGCCGGGCAGTTGAGAAGCTTTGATATAATTGAAAGATGAAGATCCTCCATATTTTTTACTTTCTTTAGTAAGTAAAACGCAAGCCTTTCGTGCCTAGTATATAAAACCGTGCCCAAAAGGCCATAGCGATCGATATGGACCTCTGCCGTGGCTGTATGTCTTGTTACTCCGATGGTCCCATCAGGTATATATTTACCGAACTGGTCGGCCCATCGCTCAACGGCGGCAAAGTTTCCTTTTTTGACCAAATCATACACATTAATCGACGAAGGATCATCAGGGACAGGGAAATCGCCTCCGCCGATATAGCGCATCTGCCCCATTCCATGAGTAATATGGAGATGGATTTCAAGATGTTTCTGAGTTGTAAATCCTATCGTTGCATATTGGCAACCATGAAAGTTGCAAATAAATGGACGCGTATGGCTTTTCATGTGCGAGTCACGCTCTTGTCCACTCTCAAACCCAACATGAAATGATTTACAGTGCAATAGGTCGCATTTGAACAGCTTGGTTCCATGGAATCGATACAAGCCCTGCGTATCTGACGATGATTGACAATGCTTTGCTAGACCTGCCAAAGCCACATGCAAGCGAAGAATGAACTTCTCCAAGCTCATCAAGCGGGCGTCATCCGGCTCCTCAGTTCCTCCGTTTCGGTGGTTTTCTTTTGATGTCAACTTTAGAGACCATTTGTAGGCGCCTTGTATCAGCTGGTTCAAGAAGTCTTCATATTGAAATAGAGCAAACTCATTGAAACTTGTCTTGAACGGTTTTGGGACGCGTTCGGTGCCTATCGGGGAGAAATGCTTCCTTAGAAACTGGGGGATTTCCGTAGCGAGGTCGTGGACTAGAGAAGCATTGTCTGTATTACTATTGTTCTGCAACGTCTCAGTGGCCGMCCCCTGCACATGGTCAAGCCAGTGTGCAATAGCGTAGTGTGAGAATGCGTAGGACCCCTTCATGATATTTGACTCTAAGCTTTCTCGACCAAGAACGGGGTCAAAGTGATCAAGGCTAAGGTAGCATATACATATCCGAGCAAGCTTCAGATGCTCGAAGAGGGGGTTAATAGTGCGTTGCTGGATTAGAAAGCTGTCGGATACGGGTGAGACGGGGTGTCGCGATAAACTTAAATAGGTAGCTAGGAAGTACTCACTGTCTAGCAGAAGAGTGAACCAAGGAAACAATATTGCCTGGTTTAAGTTCGACTAAGGAGCCACATAACTCCTTCGGCCCAACCACAAGAGACCGGTATCTGAAGTCAACCGATCTGGCTTCGACGTCCACAGACATAGCTCCCTGAATTTCGTGCCACCGGAGATCTCGCTTAGCTATAACAATCCAAGCAAGTATTTGCATAGCGTCCAAGCGGGCCTCGGGGTCCATGTCGTGCTGGATCCTTTGGATAATGCGTCCAAACCTATGAAATGTCAAGTAATGAACCTCTCCTAGAGACAATACACTCTTACACCTCCTGGAGTCTTCCGATGACGCCTTGTTTTCGACTCCCTTGTTCGAGCCATTCAATCTCTTGTCGAAGTCTGAACGGTCTGTTCTGGGCGAAGAGGTTTTCCATAACTAACTTTGAAAATAGGAACATGCCTAACGCTAATTTCAGCGAATGCCTGAGTAATATCGCGCAGTTATATGACAATTGCGTGTCAAATATCTCTTGCGTATCCGGATAATACATATCTCGTGAAAGAAGACTTACCTTCGGAAAGACTCGCAACTCGAGTTGATATGTCCATAGGTATATCGACTCCCGAATATTCATGCTTTTCCCTGACCTTGCCCTCAAAATGTCGGCAGAATGTCTCAATGTCGTTACTATTATCTTCTGGCTGAATCTTCAAAGTCACAAACTTATTCAGGAGCTTAGAGCACTCGCCATCATCCTGGCTAATCACAAGGCACCTGATCTTTCCTGCATCTGAAGTAAGGTAGTCAGCATCATCTGCTGAAATATTAGGTTTGAATATGCTCTGAAGCCATGACACCGCTTCTTTACTCTGGCCCTTAGCACATTCATCTAGGCCATCGATGACGATGAATATGTTTTCCTTGTTTATTAAAGCAATCCCGAGAAGCTTCTTGACAAGCTCGGGCCTTTTTAGTGTTATATCGCCCGACCTCGACATTTCGGCGTTGATGTAAGTCGTCATGTGCTCGTCATCGCGAGAGAGTTGGTAGAGGAGACTTCTTGCGATCGAGAGGAAGTCGTCCCTATTCTCGTGCCTATCTTTGCAATAGAAAAAGATTACTTGGGCATTGTCTTGTTTGCTTGTTTCCTCAATGATGACGGATGCCAGCATCGTCTTGCCTGTAGCATTGTTATTCAATGTATCCATGTGCGGGACTTTCACTGATAGTATTACCTGCGCCAGGAATCCCAGTTAGCCATATGATAGGCTCAGATTCTACCGTCAAGTCCATCCAGGTCCTAATGACTCGTTTCTTGAGGATCCACCTTCCTATTCCAGGATAATCTTGCCTGATGGCTACATGGTGTTCCTGGTCTAGCATCATATCCTCATTCAATAGCCAGGCGCGGACTCTGTCTTGTTCCTGCAGCCTCGCGCTCTCCCTCTGTAGCTTAATGACATCGGACTGGTTATCACGGATTGCCTTTAGCTCCTCGAACAGAGACAGAGTAGCGTGGTTCTCCAGCAAACGGCGATGCCGCTTGAAGTTCTGGATAGGCTCATCGAAGCGAGTCCGGAAAGTGCTCCAAGTCTCCCCGAATAAAGTGCGCCATGCTTCAAAATAAATTGTCAGAACACTTATTTTTCTGGGATACCATAATTGATATTACATACTCTTTTGCCTGAAATATGAGAGTGCCTTAGCGTGGAAGTCTAGTATATCGACGTATATCATCTCCAGCACAGCTTTCATGTGTGAGTTCTCTTTCCAATCGAATAATGTTTGATATTTCTCAAGAACAGCGATTTGCTCGCCAATATCCTGGTACATATCAAGAATGGCATCGAAAGCCTTGACGAAGTTGTTCGTGATCTGTAGGAGGAACTTCATCGGTCCCTGGTGAGAAGCTATCAACAAGGAGCTCGGTGAAAACAATGCACAGTTGAAATGAGATATATGTTTACCCAGACAAAAGCGAGGTATTCCGTAGCATTTAGAAATACCTCAATAAGCTTTTCATATTGCTCCATGCCCTCCAAAAAAGCTTTGAGCTTGTTTAAGTTGCGCATCTTGTTCTTCGAGGCCTGTTCGTCTTGAATCTGCTTAATGGCGTACTTGAGGCTATTCAAGTCGGTAAACTGGAACTTCTCGGTTTCAGTTCCCTTGAGGTGCTCATTCTTGAACCGCTCGAGGGTCTGCCGAAAAGGCGACTCCTCCAGTGTAGATGGCGCCTCACCGTCAACCATCTCTAGATTCGCGTCCAGGGAATACTCAAATTGAATATTGATTAGATACCAGAGAGAAATCAGTGTAATAGTCATAGAGTGCGTAGTCGAGCCAAAAAGAAGGAGATACGTTGAATTCGTGCCCTGGGATAATTGGCCGGTGCCAGTTAGTTGCGGTGGACATTAGGCACCCTGCAAGGTTGTCCGATAGTGCCCAGAACTGCACTTTTGCTTTTMCCTTTACCGCCGATAACACTGGTACATGCAAGCCGTAAGAGGCGCAATGCTTAGGTAGGTAGGCTTACGCTTACTTCGCCCCCAAGGCAACCTGCAAGACTGACCGCAATTTTTCAGCTTGAATAAACAAAACGACTTGCGCATCGGATACTATTCTATGTTCCCTATGACGCTGCGACTTGAACAACGAGTTAAATTCGATACGTCCAGTTGCTTTACCCATTTTCTCCCCTTGCAATGGATGACGCTCGCTTGAAGCGAACCAGCCCCTTTACGTCTTCGGAGTCCGTGGCCGTTGATTCTAAGAGGGTGAGGCTGCAAGCTTCGGCGGTTGCGTTAGCTCCGGTCAACACTCTTGATGCCGACTATACGCGTTCCGAGCCGAACCCGGTACATCTCCCTATAAACGCACATTGGCTGACACCCATAGATCATAACATCGTGGGATCATCGGATAGCCAAGTGCATCTAAGAGCCCCGGTCTCATACGAAAACTGGCTTCCGCCATTGCGTCTACTCTCCGAGTCTGTCGATACTACCTACCCAGGATGGCCCAGCAATATAAAACTCACCAACCAGAAGCGCAGCAGTGATGAGCTCATGATGAGGGACAATGGACCCATATCCATCCCTTCTCTGGGAAATCAAGACTCAAATGGATACGCAAATGGTCATGTCTGGGATTTCCACCCCGTTGACAACATAACCCATCAATGCGATAGCTACGAAATGGACCCACTCTCACAACCAGACTTCGTTTCTACGAGATACGGCGGCGATAATATATGTAACAGCATTAGTAACCCAACATCAAATAACGTAGTAGTTTCTGGTTACCAATCACCTATGACTGGGATGCTCCCTGAAGACGATAGCGCAATGTCCGGGATGTCTTTAACTCCATTATCAAACATCCTATCAAGTACTCGTGAGGAATACCAAACTCAGGAATCAAGTTTATCTTCACTCCAGCTTACAAGCAATCATATTGTCGAAACTGATCAACCTACGGAAGAGCTGATGGAGATTGATGTTGAGATGGTCTGTTTTGGTATGGTATGTAGGCTAGTTTTATCACCTTCTACATTGTCTCGATGTAAGCACCTAATATCACGCAATAGATATGTGAATCGAATGCACAGCTACTTCAAGATATCAAGCTTATCGAAGAATCTGGACTTCTATCCACTAAATTTCGCAAAAGGGATGAGAACCTCTTACAATACACCATCCAAAGAGAAAATGTCATATTTCTCCGGTTGGTTGATCTTAAGGACATAGCCGTGCTCAATATCGCCACTGCCAATGCACTCCGCAGTCTCGTGGCCATACAAGACTGTGAAGTCGACGTTTTTGTGCATGGAAAGCACCTGTCTTCAGTCATTGACGAGTACAAGGCTGGGAAGAAAGGTATTGAATTTGCTATTAAATTAGTTGTCTACGGGCCTCGAGAGATCCGAAACGAAGTTGGACTATTTCTCTCCAATGCCGGGCTGTATCTCCAGCATGCGTCCATTACGCGTCCCGAGGTAACAGATCATGATAATCCTCACGTTCTACATATAGGGGAATTCGCCCAGAATTCCACCCCTCCCACGACATCCATGAAACGCAACACAGAGGAGGGGCTAGAAATCGAGACTCTTCTAGAAGATCTCAACCATCAAAGCGAGCTCGAGGAATCAATACGCAGCCGACTTGTAAAGTCAGAATTGAAAAGGTAAGATGCAGTGACCAATAAGCGTAGTTTCTAATCAGTACCTAAAATGGCCTATACTGATTTGCTTCTAGCCACCAAGCCTTCGCAGTAGACTTCATTGCCCAGCGAGAAGGTAGAAAGCCACTTTCACCCCCCTCGCTTTGGAGAGAGGATCAACGCAATGGGGTTCCTTGGTGGGTATATTTCCCATAATTCCATTATTTACGCAGATATATCTAACCTCGCCTAGTTATGTACACACTATCACTGGGGACATGAAGCTAGTTGCAGGATGCGAAACGGTCGGTGGCATACTAGCAGATGAGATGGGCCTCGGAAAGACGCTCACGATGTTGGCCTCCATAGTTGACAGCCTCAAGGAGTCAAAAGCCTTCACAGTTACAAAGCATAGTCCTTCGAGATTGAATGTTAGAGGAACCCTTGTTATTGTTCCGTCAGCATGTATGTGTCAATCACTTTTATAAGATCTGCACATATATACCAAGTTGACCAATTCTATCTAGTTCTAATTGACGAGTGGCTATCGGACATTCACGAGTAAGTCTTATCTGAGGTATTCACCTAGAGATGGTATATATTCTAACATGGTGATTCAGCCATCTCCTATCTGAAGAGCTTCTTGTACTGAAGCACCATGGCTCAACGAAGGCAAGAAGTGCAGAAGAACTACTTCAGTATGACATCGTGCTCTCAACATATAGCACAGTGGCTTCCGACTTTCGAAGTGAAGAGCCCGTGTTGTATGATGTTAACTGGTTCCGAGTTGTCTTAGACGAGGGTGAAGGCTCCCATACAACCTAACCAATAACTATAATTGCATTTGAACTGACTCCTGCTTATAGCTCACTGCATCCGGCATCAGGGGATCCAGCAGTCCGGAGCTGTTATGAGCCTCTCAGCTCAGTTTCGATGGTGCTTAACCGGAACGCCGATCCACAACAGTCTCAGCGACCTCGGCTCTTTGGTCAGCTTTCTACGAGTACCTTTCTTACACAAAAGGGAGCAGTTCCGCGTACATATCGCCAAGCCCGTTGAAGGAAATGAGACTCATGGCATCAACAATCTCCGCCAACTGTTGAGGTCCATTTGCCTCCGAAGGACAAAGGAGCTCATTGGCCTTGCTGACCCAGAAGAAACTATTCATCAAGTCGAACTCTCGCCGGAGGAATCAAATCTTTATAAGGAGGCTGGGTTGGAAGCAAGGACACGAATTCTGCAGAATGTTTGCGAGTCGGAGGACTCTAAGACCTTGGGCATTATCCTCCGGACAATCACACGTCTCCGCCGAATATGCAACCATGGGACAATGGACGAAGAACTCCGCCAGGCCTTGGCTAATGGGGTCGTACCGGCTGAAGAGGACACAGCACCAGAATCTCTGGGCCTAAAAGACAGCATGTGTTGCTTGAAATGTCCATGTGATATTGACACCATCAGCGATGAGCCCGGGATAGCCACAGGCCGATTTACTCCCTGCAAACATCTGCTTTGCAGTGACTGTTACATCGAATGGGAAGCAGAGATGAAACCCGCCAAAGGTGGGAGAAAATCGCGCTGTCGCCTCTGCCAAGGGCCACACCACAAAGCGAGAGCAAAAGGACGCAAAACACCCAATGATCGTAACATAATCAATCTTACCGGGCAGTCTTCCAAGATAGCCCACTTGCTGGAAGATATCCGTCAGCGCCGCAAGAAATGGTATGTCAATCAGCACTTTGGGGCAACTAGCMCCTGGCTAACCCGCCACATAGCATCATCTTCTCGTCCTGGACGAGAACCTTGGATATTGTTGCTCAAGTATTCCGCCGTGAAGGCATCTGTTTTAGTCGTATAGACGGCAAGCTTGCGACTGGGGAAAGAAGGAAAATCTTGGAGAATTTCCAAACAGATGCCAACACGCCGACTCTGCTCATGTCGCTCGGAACTGGAGCGGTGGGGTGAGCTGAACACGTTCTAAAGCTGCGTTTCAATGTTTTTGACTAACACCACTTTAGACTCAATATTACGGCTGCTACGCGTGTTCATATCCTAGAACCGCAGTGGAATCCTTCCGTTGAAAAGCAAGCAATCGGACGTGCCCTTCGGCTCGGGCAGACCAGACCTGTTACCGTTGTGAAATATATAGTCCGCGGATCGATTGAAGAGGTAATGAATGAGAACGGAAGAATCCAATGATGCTACCCACAACTAATGCGAATGGTTAATAGCATATATGCAGCCAGCAAGCTAGAAAGCTCCGCCTTTCAAGAATAGGATGGACGGACAATAATGGAACGCAGATAGGGTCTGTGAAAAACCTTGAAGTACGTTTACGTTCATATACATCCTTGCGCGGCCTCTCTTCCGTCACTCCGGTCCCTATATTCTAACATTTTCCAACAGGAACTCGACAACATACTTGGACAGTTATCACAAGAATGACATGAGTCGGGAGTGATTGTATAATTGCTGCATGAATAGAATGTATCAAGATTAGGTGGGTTTCTAAGGAATGCATCAGGTATTTTATCTAGATGGTAAATGGCGTTTAAATATTATCGGGTAGAGATAGCGTGTTGATCTGATGTGCTATATAGGGAGGTATCCGCCCTGGAATTCAGGGTTATACACATGAAGATATTAGTACTAATGGAGTATCATATGGTGCGGAATATGGTTCCTTTCCCTAAGCTGTTACCCCTGAGTATCTCAGGGACCCACCAGAGAAGACCGGAAATTTGACTTGACCGATTCAACACCAAGCTGTTAGTAATGGTCCCTCGAACCAGTCTTCCAAGACACGTAGGTAGACGAATGGGCTTAGCCGGATGCGCCTTCACATGTTCCCGGGAACCGTCAGGACGAAGCCGCCATCGACTATGATTGTGGTGCCCCAGATAAACTCGTTCGTGACGAGCATTAGAATGACCTATCAAGTTAGCCGCTTAGCAGCCTCACTGACATCTCATACAGACATCCCGCTCTACGCTCAAGCTCGAGCAGAGAAATTTGTAATAAGAACGAAAAGAAACAGTTAACCTACACTTGCAATTTCCTCGGGTGTTCCCATGCGCTTGACTATCTTCGCGCCCAAACTTTCCATGAACTTGGCGAAGTGCTCATTCGGCGGCGCCACGCTCAAGTTTTCGTCATTAGAGGGCCCGGTTGTCATCTCCGATGGAAAATACCCTATTGCATCGACGTTATTTAGCTAATAGATTATCGAGATACCAACTTCTTCGAGTTAGGGCTCGGAATTGTGGGGCAAATGGGAATAGGGGGGCAGAGAGGAAAAAAGGGGGGGGGGGGAATTACCTAAAGCCAGGCCGTTCACACGAACATTTATCTTCTCGTGGCTGAGCTCGTAGGCCATCTGACGCGTCAAGTGGGTGAGCGCAGCTTTGCTGACCTGTTATGAGTAAGTCACATAGGTGTAACAGTAGATGCGATTCTCTGGCGGGACTTGCGTTGTAAGAAAATTGACGATTTTGCGTTCTATAGGAGTATTATTAGTACTGTCCTAGCAAGCTCCTATTCCCTTTCTAAAGGCAATTGAGCCTTGGGGAATTATACTGACACTCGTAGAAACGCGGCTACGGAGCTGTTATTAATCACGGTGCCTATCTTCCCCGTAGGGCCGGACGCCGCCTTGGCGAGAAGAGGAAGGAAAGCAGCTGAGACGAAGTATTGCGAGGTCACGTTGACGTCAAATGCTGTGTAACCCTCAACGGTAAGACAACGTAGCTGACAGGGATAGGGATCGGCTCAGGGGTAGGGGCCTGTCGCACATTTCTGCCAGTTGTTCTCTTTGTCTTCGGTCATCATAGCTTCACTAAGGGCTTCAGGCCCGTCCTCCGGTTGCGCTGTCGGCCGGCCACCCCAGACTCCCGCATTATTGACAAGACTAAGAATAGCAATAGTCAGAAGCTCGTTCGTAATATGTGTAAATATGTCCTAGCAAAAAAATATCGCATAGCTCACACGTTAACAAAGCCTTCTATCTGCGTGATTTGGGCAACTGCACCCCTAATGCTATCTTTGGACGTGACATCCATGGCAATAGCCACGATGCTGCCCCCATCAGGCCCAAGCCTGTTCGATGAGCCGTGAATACGGGCACTTGTCTCTAGGACGTCGGCGCGGCGACCGGTGATGTAGACCTTCGCTCCATTGGCGGCCAGGGTTTGGGCGATCACTAGCACCGTGGGTGTGAGTGGCTCAGGGGCGGGACGGGAGATGAGGGTGATGTTTTCGCGTTCAGGGGCTTACCCAGTCCGACACCTGTTCCTCCGCCCGTGACTGCGCGGCGAAAATTAGCAAATGAGGGGAACCTCGAAAAAAGGGGGTGAACACTAACCGACGGCGACGTAGCCCTTTAGTGAAAACAAGGCAGCTGCAGAAAGGGGGTGGGAGGAAGGCATTTTTATAGGATTGAAATTTGAGCGGAAGAGTAGCAAGAGTGACTGATGTTAGGGAAATGGTAGTACGAAGAGGGAAAATAGTGTGGGAGAGAGGAAGCGAGAGGAGAGGAGAGGAGAGAAGAGGAGAAAGGGGCTAGGGGCGTAGATGAGGAGCAACTCGGACTTTATAGGTATGTGCGTGCCTTGGCAATCCCTGCCGATGACCAATTATATATAGATCTCATGAGCGACCAGCTGCCTATACCGACCCGTGTAAGCCGGAAGACGGACACAGCTTATTGCAACGCGCTTCGAAACCGCATTCCACCGTGTGGGTGATTTCGGGTCCCTACACAAAATAGTGGGACGGTGGCTGACTGGGCCAATCAATTGAGACCTAATCGACCAGGTAAGCCATTAGCCTCTGAGAAGCGCTATTACTTACTGCTCTGTATTTTCAGGGTCAGGCTCACTAAATTCGCTGACGATCAACTGTCACAAAACAAAACTCGCTGTTCACATATTACAGTGCGCGCTCCTCTAATTCAGTGCAAGTCTAGCCCCCGAAGGCCACTAAATAAAGAGTACGCCGMCCCCTCCCAGCCCCGACACGCCGTTAGAAGAATGATGGTATCAAATACAGACAGTAGTAGCTTCACCGTCGCTCCCATGATCGAGCCCCTCTAATACGACGCCTGCCGTCTGCGACAAAAGCAAAGTTGCTTGGAACCCATGCTGTGAGTGTACAATATTACATACGTCAACCGCTCAAACATCGGACCCACTCGACCCCTGAACATAGCTCACAAGCCAGCAAATTGCGGGCTGCCTGGATGCAAAACATTGTACGATCCGCCGTTGGTCTGTTTTAAAAAGGCAGCTTCGCGTTCGGCTTTTTCGCGGTCCATCTGAGCCTTGTCGGCTTTCGTCATTCGAGGTTTTCTTACTACTCCTCCACGGGATCCAGGTCCGCCTCCTCGTCCACGTCCTGTACCGCTGGCCGCTCCACGACTGCCGCCACGACCGCCACGTGAACCACGCCCTCTCTTGGGTAGACCCTCGCCACTGCGTCAAGTTAGCAAACAATAATTATTGGTAGGAGATAGTATAGGTACATACCGTCCAGATTCGGGCTTCTCGACCTCCGGTACCAAAGGTCCGGAGTAGACAAAGAAGCCATCCCTACTGGCCGCAGCCTGCTCCTCCCATAGCAACTCAGAGTCGTCGACAAAATCATCATCCTTGTCGTATTCATCCTCCTTGAAATGCCTCTTTTTCTTCGCTGGTTTGCCATCGGCAGGCTTGTCTGGTCCGCTTGTGCCGCCCATCTCGACGTTGGAATCTTCGTTTTCAGATTCGTCGACCGACATTTCGTCACCTTCGCGGCTTGAATCGTTTTGTGCCAACGCGGCAGACGCAGCAGCAATACGCGCTTTGCGTGCCTTGAGTTCGGCTTGTCGGGGGTGAAGAGCCTCCCAACCGTATTGATCCTCGGCCATGCGCATGAAGTTAATGTATTTATTTGTTTCTCCGTTTAAGGGAATGTTCAGAATAATCGATGGAGCGACAAATTCGGATCCCGGTTCAGCTTTGCCGAAGTCCAGGATTGAGCGCTCAGGCGCACCGGGAAGAGGAGCAAGGGCATCCTTTGTGGCATTGATATGAGGCGACGATGACGCTGCACTTTGGTTTTTGGGTGATGGTTTTTTGGGACCAGCCGCGCCAATTGTGGTAATGGATGCTGGGCGAATTTCGATTTTCGAGGCGGCTATAGAGGCGACAGGGCCCGCAGGTTTCTTGGCTTCCTTACCCTCTTTACCCTCCTTAGTCTCTTTACCTTCCGTTGTAGGTGGTTTAGGTGCTGGGGGAGGTATGAATTCCTTGCGGAAGGGGTTCGGTGATTCTGGCATTGAGTTTGGTTCCTTGGAGGCCCGAGCTTGGGATTGCGAATGCGACTGTGATTGCTGTGCATTCTGTGCAAAAGAGGTATGCGATGGAACAGGTGAAATGATATTTGGTACAGGCGGGTCGACGAGACTCGCAATAGAAGGAGACGCGCTTGCGCGGTTAATGATACCTGTGTTAGAAGGCCCGCGTGGGGACCCCATCGGGTTGGAGTAACTATGCGTAACCATAGTCTCCCTTATGGGGTCATAATTCGAGGAACGAATGGGATCATAGTTGGTACCACTTGTCCTTGAAGGTGCGCTTGGTCGAGTTGGCTGCTGCTGCTGTTGTGACTGTTGTGATTGCTGGCGCGAGAGATGTTGCGGTGGTTCAGGGTCGGCATTCAGGATGTTGGACATGGACCCAGGCATACCCTCACGCTTCACCTCTTTCTGAGGAGCAGGTTCTGTGCGGATTTGGTTGACAGCCATCTCGGTGATCTTGGTCTGCCGTGTCGATGAAGCAGCACCCGCGCCACCAGCAACACTAGCAGCCCGCGATCTCGAATCGCCCGTTTCGCCATCAAGAGAAGAAGCCACCTTACGTCTCCTCGACGTGGGTGGCGCATTGGGATCCTTTTGCTTTCGAACTCGCTTAACTTTTTCTCCTTCCTCGAGGTTCCCACTGCTTCGTTTGTTGATTCTTGTTCCAGGCTTTGGCCCAGGTTTCCGCCTGGGTAGCCCGTCTTTAGTCAACATTGGCTGACCGGATCCATCGTACCTTATGGTGGAGTCCACCACTATTTCATCAAGTTCACCACCGTTCTTTGACCTGTTATACCCACTTGGTGATGTAGGTGCTGACAACATGGAAGGGGGGTCTGATAGCTCCGGCGAAGAACTATATCGCGCTGGGGCGTTGCTAGAGCCCGCAGCCATTTTGATGGTATGTTAATTGTTTCGGCCCTGGGATCCTGGGGTCCTGAATACTCGATAACGAGATAACTGGTATAAATGTGCTGTGCAGGCTGAGCCGATGTGATCAAGGATGCTGACTAAACTGTTCTCGGTTGAGTGAAAGACCCAAAGACCCACGATAAATAAAAAGAACCGTATTTATCTGAGGTAGTTGCCAAAGGAGAATACCGCTGTAGTTAAATCCACCCTGAAGTGTATAAAGCTCACTCTATTACAGAGAGATGCGGATTGGTCAATCAGCAGCAGCGTGTTTTACTGGTTCGCGATAATTGCTGGATTGCTGCGGGCTAACGCTGTTGAGCGCGATTAAGTGGGCGCACGTGGGCTCAGCTACAGTCTACGGTAAAGTAGGTACGCGACAGCGACCGTAACCGATTTTGACTAATTCGCCCAAAGGAGCGAGTGGTGAAAGTCAGAAGTGGAGCTGCAGCGTGTTGTACGGAGTACGCGCGCTATTGAGTAACGTGACCTCGAAATCGTGTGGTCGGTGCGCCGTTGGAGCTGGAGTCCGGCCCTGAATAACTTCACGACGATTGCGCGGAAGTTGCGCAAGCAGGCCTGCGAACCAGACTTCTCCGACGCAAAAAAATGCAATTACAGAGCTGTAACCCGCTCAATAATAATCGGATCCGGTGCACGCGACTTTTCCGCACAAGATGACGTAAAAAGGAAAATGGAAAGTGGCGGCGCAGTGATGAAATTAGATGGATTTAGGTCGAAGACTTCATCTTTGTTGTGGTGAAAAAGTAGGAGAGAAGAGGAAGAATTGCAAGTTTGCAGAAGATTGCGGGAGGGATGGGGATGGCTACTATTTTTTGGAAATGGGAATTATTCTCCAACAAGGCGAGAAAAATCGGGGCCATCTAACTAGCTAGAAATGAGAGTTGCGTGGGAAATTTTATTATTAAAAAATCGAATTAGAGATCGGAACTAGGTAAGCCTGGGGGTGTCATTGGAACGACTAGGAATTCAAGGGGAACTGTGACAATTGGGGGGGGGGAAGAGGGAGATAATTAGGCGCATAGGCATCAGATCGCGAAAGTCATCCGACGGGGGTGTGGGCGACCTTGGCCTGAGCTTGGGGGGATGACGATGGAGCCTAATAATTGTACCAAAGGTGGACATCCAAGGGGACCAAGAGCCAGAACACCAAGGAAATAAGGAGGGGGCGTATGACACCTGGGAGTGATGAGGTGGCCCTAGGCCGCTTTCTGGGAGAGTTCGTGATAGGCAAGTAAATATTGAGAGAGAGAGGAAACCCACCAGGGGTACGGTAATACACTGGAACTTTCCCTGGAAAGGGTCGACCGGACGCGAGTTATGAAGGATCGGATCGCATAGCCATGGAGCTAGCATTAGAAAACGGGGAGTTGCCAGTTGGACAATTCTGACCGCCCGGGCGGACGTGACTAACTAAAAAAAAAAATTAATCCAGATGTGGCTGGGCCTGCGAGGTACCTCTCTCGTAGATGATCCCATAAATGCCGCCCGGGGACACTGGGTTGAATACTGTACTGGGTTACTGTATGAGGTAAGCCTGGGGCCTCGTTCGGCTGAAATATTATATGCTCCGTCATCGAGAGCGCATGGTAGGTAGATGACTGAGATGGATGGAGGGATTGAGTCCCCTATCGCATGCAATCAATAATAGGTCCAGTCTCACCTGAGGTAGCTCTCAGGATGTGTACATACATGTATGTATGTAGTATGCGGTCAGGTACAGCTGCAGATGGTACTTTCCTTGAATAGGTAGGGCCGGGTTGGATGAGCCGAGCAGTCGGCAAACTTAAAAAAGGCAGGGCGGGTGGGGTCCTGTCCAATTTCATGCAGCTTGAGCCTCCAGTCTCTCCGCCGAACTGCGGATGGCATAGATACCGCGGGGTACGTACCTTTGTTTCAAATCCCAGCGTCTCACAAGACCCACTACGACGGTTGACGCAAGATAGCCGCGATAATGACAAGGGCCAATGGAGGGACAAATGCTAGCACTTCCAAAGGCTGCTTACTAAGACTACTAGCCTAGCATGAGTCTAGCATGAAGGACAGGCATTATACAACCGGCATCATGCCTGTCTATTATTAGGCTTTACCTATTCTGTCTGTAAAGAGCCTTACACAGCCTGCGCCTTGATTCGCATTTACCTAATGCAGCTTCATACTCATGCTTTTTACACTTATACATTTCCCGCTATTCGAAATAAACTGGGTGGTGACATTGGACACACAGAACATGGGCATCCTTTTCATCTTATGTAGTGTTCACCCTTCCACGACTTAGGTGGGGTCGCATTTGGATGTCCAATAGAGCACTATGTGACATTATACTACATAACTGTTCTATCTACTTGCATGCATGTACATTAGTAGTTCTAATGCATACGTAGAATCCCATCTTTGGATTGTAGCCGAATGAATATTTTTGTGCTCTTTCATTACCTAAAGCATCGCATACTAAGTAGATAGCAACGTGGCCGATCTATACTCCATGCATGAACTGTCTCGGATACTGACTCAAACACGATTCTAATACGTTAAAGTCGGGTGGATATAAATGCCATCAATAGATGAATACCTCAAGAAAATGACCTCAACCCTTAGAAACGATGCGCGTGGATGGAAATTATATTTATGACGCATTGGAACATTGAAGGAAATGGTACATCCCAAGAATTCGAACTTCGTACCTTATAGTACGTACCTTTTTTAAGTTTCAGCTGCAATTTGTTCCCGTTGTAATAAGACGCGGGCCGAAAATGTCCCATTGGCCCGTTAAGCGGCCTACCGCGCTTCATCCTTCTAGAAATTCCAAACCTGGAAATATTGCCGCGCTAGCGCTGCGCTATCCATCAATCAGCCACAGCTAAATGGGACCCACTTGGAGGGACCGAGTGGCTGTTACGTCAACTTTTGAAAATGTTCCGATTACAGATATTCAAGGTTCCATTCAATTCGCAAGCCAGGCTCAACACATTGGGCAGTCCTGTTTTCTTTTCCTTTCGACAACGACGTCGCTTTCTTCCAACCAATTACTTACCCAAAACTTTTCATTCCACCTCCTAGCCATGAACTTCCTTATCTCGGATATCCAAGAAAAAGAGGTGAACGAGCCGAAGGCTCCAAGCTTCCCTCAAGCCAAGTCAACTACTACCGGCTTTCCAGAACATAAGAAGCGAACCAGGGTCTCAGCATTCAAGCAGAAGCGACAAGGCGCAAACCCAGAGGTGGAAAAATCAGAAGTATTCACAACAGCCACAAAAGGCCCAATTTCTCTGCCAAGTCAGGATGCGCAAAAGCAACAAGCAACATCATCGAGCAGGGAGCCCAAACCGGACCAGAAGGGAAGCATAGATCGCGAGAACAATGAGAGACTAGCATCCATGTCGCCGGAAGAGATCGAGGCCGCCAGGCAAGAGCTCTTCAACGGACTAGACCCGTCCGTGCTCCAGATGCTACTGAAGCGCGCCAACCTAGACGAACCCGCCAAGAACTCCCCGTTTGAGGCCGATTCTACTTCACCAAATGCTACTTCTACCGAAACACAATCAGCACAAGAGCCTCCCGAAATACGGGTAGAAGATACTTCTCTACAGCCGAATACTGGTACGCCAGAAGGAGACCAGAACCAAGCGGAGCCCACCACGGCCAACGACAACAAACGCGTACGATTCGCTTCAGTAGCAGACGAAGAAGAGGAAGCACAAGCAACCCCAGAGACAAAGCCCACATCTCCATCACACAAGACAACCACGACCACGACCACGACCGCCTCCTCCAGCTCCCCGTCCAACCCCCCTGAATCCTCCCCCACCGCCCCCGCAGACCCCAACATCTCAGACCCAGCACCGCCCAAACCACACTGGCCGCAACCGCCACAACCCGCGGACCTAGACCCGCACGACCCGGACTTCCTACAGAAGCTGCACGAGAAGTACTTCCCGAGCCTGCCGGCGGACCCGTCGAAGCTAGCGTGGATGGCGCCGGTGCCGACGCCTAACTCGCCCGCCGACTACGACTCGCCGTACCACCCGCACCAAGACTCGCTCCCCGTCTCCGCGCTGCGCTTCGACTTCCGGGGCCAACTGCTGCCGCCGCGCATTTCGCGCGCCGTGCCCGTGACGAAGGGGCTGCATCACCACGGCGAGGCGCCCGAGGCCGCGGGATATACAATCCGGGAGCTATCGCGGCTGTGTCGGAGCGCGGTGCCGGGGCAGCGGTGCGTTGCGTACCAGACGCTGGGGCGGGTGCTGTATCGGCTTGGGAGGGGAGAGTTTGGCGGCGTGAATGATGCGGTGGCGAGGGGCATATGGAGCGATGTTGAGGAGGGCGCTGTGATGCGCAGTCTGTATGAGGAGGCGGGTACGGAGGAGGGGAGGGGGCATCGCAGTGCGAGGGCGTTTGCTATTGAGGCTATCTGGTTGTTTGAGAAAGGTGGGTGGAGGGACCATCTACGGAGGGGGAAGTAGGGGTAGATTGAGTTAGGTGGTGAAGGGCGCGATGGAATACAGTGAAAATTCCAATAAGAATTAATGCGCGCCCCCTATGTGCCTAGAAGTGACGATAGCATCACCGTACCCTGCGTAGAGCGTAAAGCGTAAGGCATAGGGGGTATGTAGGCGGGACAATTCTGAGAAAAAAAATTCCATGATTTTTAGACTATTACAACACGGTCGAGAAATGACATGATGAACGTTTCCTTGCCTGTTTGTTGGTACCGTACGTTAGAGATCTCCCCCGGTTCTCCCCTCTCCCCTTTCCGTTCGTGGGATTCTTTTTCGCCTGAATCTCAGCAAGTACCGCGGCACATCTCTAAGCAGTGCCTTTCTCTCTCTCTCCACATATATCATTCGCTAAAGCACCACGACTCCCCTGGTGCATGTTCCTAAATCCCACCCCCTTTTCTAATCCAGAACCAACGTCTCGTCCGCGCTCAATATCATTGGTGTTCGTGTCTGGTGGAGATCGGATCGTGTTAGGAGGGCAAGGAAGGGGTTTTGCCGGCAGTGAGCTGGACGTGATTGGGTGCCGGCTGTATTGTGTTTCGTACAACTAGAAGGGTCAAATTTCGCTGAATCGAGAATTATAGAAGCGAGTCGAGGCGGGTGAAGACGCTCAAGCATGCAGCGACAACCTCGAGCTGGAGTTCCTTGTCCTTGGCGTTGTTGACCTCCTATGCATGAGAATGGCAGTTAGCATGTTATATCCCGTCAGAAATTCAAACTGAGATAAGAAACGTACCTCAGATATCACTTGAGGCAGGTTAGCACCAATTCCAGTTGAGCTGGGCTTCCTCCCGAAAGGCCACTGAGAGTATTCGGCAAGTAGCTCGTCGGTCTGCGTGAAAGCGCGCTCCCTAGCCTCGTGGCCAAGCGTGCTCAAGGCATTCTCCAAAACATTAGCAGCGTAGGCGGCGCACACCATAGAGATAGTCCGGATGTATCGGAACTCGAGGTTCTCGGGGAGGAATTGAGAGGCAGGTAGCACGACGGTGCGCTGAGTCAGGACGTTCCTAACGCGCCGTCGGATCTCGTCTTTCGCGCCGCCGTCGGCCACGGGGTGGGTCGCCATGTCGAAGAGCAGGAAGTTGCGCTTTTCGGTGCGAAGGATGCCCTTGTCGACGAGCCCCTTGCATAGCCGCTCGCGGACCTGCTTTAGCTGGTAGCCGATCTTCATCAAGTTCCAGGTCTCTCCTGTTCACGGATGGCAGCGGTCAGTACGCTTGCAAAGTTGTAGCGAGGGGATCTGCGCGTAGGTCATGACATACCGCTCATTAAATCGATCCAGGAGCTTACGCTCATCTTCTCGCTCTGCTTCATCATCTTCAGAGCCTCGTCCAGCAGCACCTCGCCCGTAAGCGTGTCGTCGATCACTTCGATTATACGATCCGCTAGGGGGAAGCGCCGTCTGGAGGGATCTTTTTGCATGCTGATGCGGCCGCGGAAGGCCAGTTCGAGAACGATACAACCACGTAATGCATAGCTGATGTTGTCGTTCCAGAACGAGAGGTAACCCTGATCGAATCCCATCAGTACTTTCGATCTGGAGGTGTGTAGGTGGCCATCGAATTCATCTTCGTACCTGCTTGTCCTTGAGTCCTAGCAATATGACCTCTTCCATCAATGTCAATTTGGGTTGTTTGCTCCTCTCGGCGCTTTCGCTGATATCGCGCGGGTCGAATGCAATCTTGTGTCCATTCTCGCTATTCTCGTAACTCGTTTCGGGGGCGCTGTCGCGCACATTTGAGGATGAGTTGGATCGATTTATGCCATTGCTATCGTCGTTGGCTGTTCCGCCACCAGCACCGCGGCGTCTCGTCAGTCCTCCCGACGACATATTATGGGTATGGCTAATTCTCCGTCGGTGAGGAATTAGATGGCGGTAGTTGGGCTTGTCGCGTGAGATGGAGGACCCTTCAATGCACCGAGCGTGGCAGTTGGGGTATTGTTCTCGAGCTCGAAGGGATTAATTGACGGTGCTGGACGTTGCAATTGGTAAGCACAGAGTATTACTTGGGACAGGTTGTTTTCGCGGAATTATTTTTTTCTGTCTCCTTTCCTCACGATCCCTGGCACGTACAGTAGCAGTAGGAGGCTGACTTAAAGGTGGACCTGGCGTCAATCCTCAGCCACGGGTCTTCTGTAGTGCAGCCCGAAATTATCCCTTGATAAATTTATGGACGGAGCGGTAACTGGGGCCGGATAAGGGACGTACTATGTAAGGGCCAACTTGCGACTTCGTTTCGATTATTCAACCTCTCGGTAATTGTTACGTTTTGACCGTTGGCTCAGGACTTAAGGATGCAACAAAGGGGGGGTTAAGGGTCAAGAAAAAGGAAAAGATTAGATTGGGATATGACAATCGGAAGTTTATTAAATTGAAAATGGTCGTGTGAGTCTCTGCCTAAAAACAACGCCTCTTCTGCTGAAATCTGACGAGCCAACAGCCAGTAGCAGCTCAGTAGCAGTTCGATCGGGCGGACTGAAATCGCTGAAATCGCTGAAATTGCTGCGAATCATTTTCTTTCTTAGGAGACGTGCAGCGGTGCAAGTGCTGGTGCAATTTTGGCGCTAATCCTTGTCGGCGCTAGCTCTTCTGAAACACGGGCACCGCCACAGTTCGCATTCATTGCTAAGCCTCATCTGATAAGCGTTAAATCGTTGCCTGATTCCTGATTCAGTACTATTATACGAGATACCTTACCTAATTCATCGTCGTATTCATAGACGTGTTGGGATATATTGAATGTTATAACTGCTTGAGATGCATAGAATGAAACCCGTAACACAGAACCAATTTGCAACCCAAGCAAAGGACGCATCAGGAGACATAGAAGTCTACCAATGGGTCAGTGACAATCAGACGAGGACCTGTCATCTTTGTAGGAATTACATTTATGATGTATTCTTCGCGGATATCCATCCTAATCTATATAGAACTACCTATACCAACCATGGCAGCATCTTCCTCAGTAACAGCGGCAGGGCGAATTTAGCTGCCAAAAGCCTTATCATAGTCTACCAGCGTAAACCGATAACGCACATCATTCTTATTAACCCTATCTATCGCCTCAGCACMCCCCTTCTCAGAAATCGGGATCGTCTCCACCATCGGGAAGAGCTTCTTCTCCGCGGCCAACTTCAGCATGGCTAGACACTCCGGCCTCGACCCAATATGGCTCGCTCCAATGCTCGACCCATTAGCCATGAACTGCTTAGGATTAATGCCCTGCAGCGGCTCATCCGGCAGCCCGACCTGGTGGAACCGGCACCCGACCTTTAAGATGGACAGATAGTCATCGATGTTGAACTTGTTAGTCATGTCGGCCGTGTTGAGCACGAAGTCGAACTTAAACGCCAGCGGCTTCGCCCAATCCTTGTCGCCGCTGCACACGAAGTGCTTGGCGCCCAGCTTCAGCGCGTCATCTTTCTTGTGCGGCGAGTGCGAGATCACCGACACCTCGGCCCCCAGCGCGTTCGCGAACATCACCGCGAAGTGGCCTAGCCCGCCCAAACCTACGATCGCGACTTGCTTTCCTGGACCTGTGCCTGCTCGCACGAGTGGCGAGTAGACTGTTAATCCAGCGCAGAGCATCGGCGCGGCGAGGTGCGAGGGGATGCCGTCGGGGATGGGGAACACGAAGTACTCGTGCGCGCGGATGTGCGAGGAGTAGCCTCCTTGAGTGAGGGTCTCGTTGGGGTCGGCTTCCTTGGGATAAGGSGAGCCATATGTGTCTGTCAGGACGTTAATCTCCAAGTGTCCCTTACCCAACATAACATATGCTTGACTTACCAACTTGGCTCGGGCAATAATTCTCATTATCGCTCTTGCACTGCCCGCACTTCAAGCACGACCAAATCTGGGCACCGACACCCACTCGGTCGCCAACTTTAACATCCTTAACCTTGGGCCCGACTTTGATTGCCTTTCCCACGATCTCGTGGCCGACGCACAGGGGAGTTGGCGCGTCACCCCATCCGCCCGTTACGGTGTGGACATCTGAGCCGCAGACACCGCAGCACTCGATTTTGATATCGATGTCATTGTCGCCGAAGACCTTAGGTTTGAACTGCAGAGCCGTAAGTCAGATTTGAAATTTGCGAATTTACGTGAGTGCTAAGTCGAGTGAAAACATACAGTCTGTCTCTTGAAGTCCTTGTACTTGCCCAACTCCGTGATCATGAAACCTTCGAACTCGTCTGGGTACGGCATCTTGCTGGTTTATTTCCGGCTTTTTTTCGCAGATTAATCGTTCAGTATTCTAGTATATAATTAAATTTACTTGAATTAGCTTAATTCTAGACTTCCTGGGCCAGCTCAAAATTGTCCTTTAGAAAACGCTATATGTCTAAGTATTTATACGTAGGTATGGCTGCAACTAGAACTAAAGAACTCTCGCTTCCAATGACGACATAGACCAGGTATTACGGTACCTTAACTGATAAAATTTTCGAAATATAGTGCACTATATGGTGACGTAGGTATTAGGAACTAGCTTCGGATTTTGGTCTAGTAACCGATTTCCTTAGCTTCTAGATATCCATGACGATGAGAATGTGGATGTTTCTATTGTGGGTAAACCGAGCACCGCAGCAGTGAACCGCCGAGAATGGGTCGAGAACGAAGCTATTCACGAACATATAAACCTGCAGATATGATTATTTCGGGGTGGTTTAGAAATGGCCATCAAGGTGTTGCATTTCCAAAGCTTTGGTTAAGAGACCACATATTTGCTGAACCAACAGCTAGCAGACCCTGACGACCAACTCGAGGTCCATACTTGGCTAAAGTTTAGCCCAGCTGGGATTATGATTGGCGGGAGGAGCTGCTTCTGGKAATTACGACATCCATGGGTGTCTCACCTAATACCAATATCATGACTTAAATAGTAGGACAATACGATTGACGTTCCGTTGTTTGAATTTCCTGAAGCAGTATGCTTTATTTATAGTTACACACCATGTCCCGCGTGAGCATCGCATGATAACAGTTTCCCCTGAGTGGAAGTAATTATATACAAGACCGTAAAGGCCAAAAATAAACCTCGGCCCGTAAAGCTGACCTGATTAAGTTTGTCATGCCCTAAGTTTCAAGGCAGACAAGAGGTATGTATAATAGAAGCGTAGGTAGCGAAAACACAGCGACCGTCGATCCGCAACGACTCTACTACTGGTTAGCTATGCCAACCTTGGAGCTGCATCTGGGCTAGGAATACCTAGTAGCCATCGCCCAGGAATCCACCGCTCGACATGAACTGATTTTGATACTCCCTAAGGCTCGACCAGTTTCTCAATTCTTCTTCCTCGTCTTGCGGCGTCATCGAGTCGGCCCTAGGCGCGGCTCCCATCTTTTCCAACTTCATAAGAATGTCCAGAAAGCCGACGAGATACTCCTTCGCCTTTGCTGCGACGAGTCCCTTGCGCTCGCCATTGGTGTTGACCAGCGTACTCGCCACTTGCCGGATCTTATTAATGAGGGAACAACCATTCGGTTCCATATTGCGCTGGCTAATAGACGCCAGCACGGTGACGAGGTTCTGCACAATAACATCGCGTTCGTTCTCCATCATACTATCACGGTCATCTTTCTCCTCAGTCTTTGCTCTCTCGGCAAAGTTGGGATCATTCCGGTGAGCATCGCGGAGGTTAAGGTAACGTTCAACGAAGTATGAACGCGTAGCGAGCTGTGACATCTGGATGTTGGCTTTTTGGATCTCGAATTGAAGGTGCCGCCGACGCACAGGCTGCTCCGCGAACACACGTCGCAGGTCGTTGGCAGGTTGCGCGGTGGGGAGACCAGGTGGGTAGTACTCCAAGTTCGAATCATCAAAACCCATATTGTGGTTTTGGATATGTTGGAGGTTATCCGTCTTAACTTGAAGTTCGGGAGGTAAGTCCTCGGAGGCCTGCTTAGCACTGGCAAGCCCATTGCTGAGGATATTCTTCTGCGCAGTCCAATCAAAGAAATTGATACCGTAACACATATCGACGCCGACCAATTCATTCATAGTCATGTAAACACGGATGTTGCGGTTAAACCCAGTAATCAGGGAAATAGTGCCCTCTGGTTGGGCGAGTATATGTCCCGAGTAGATATATTCATCGTCAACCTCTATAGGCTGCTCGGGATATGGCTCCTGGGAAGTGGGAGGAGGTAAAGGTATCTCGTTAATGGATACCCCGAGTTGGGCCATTGACCTATATAGGTAGGCATTAGTCGAGGTAAGCAGAGTAATGGAATTGATAAGGGGGCATACCTGACACCGGCAACCATGACCCAGAAAATGCGCTTGCCTATCTGATCCTTAATGTGGTCAATTGGCTCGTCCTCTGAAGTATTGAGAACACCGGGGGGAACAAGACCGGGTATATGCCCAACAGCAGATAAACCTTTGGGCCGATTACTAGCAAGCTCTCTGCAAAAAGTCATTGTCTCGGTAAAGAAGCGTTTGCACATCCTCCACTGGAGAGTATGGGCGGCAGCAATACCCAAGAAGTAACTAGTAGCGGCATCATCAACATTCATCTCCTCCTTCATCATAAAGCGAGGGCCTCGGGCTTCCAGTGCGATGGCTCGACAATGATCAATCATGGCGACTGCTGAAGGAAACAGACCTGTGCTATGCTGGGCTTTAAGATGTGATCGAGCACTTCGAGGAAATGATGCGACCAGCGCGCCTACCATACTGGCAAGTAATGCTAAAAATCCAGTGCTAGATCTATCCATGCGACTAGCGAATGCTGCGCGAAAAGTTGGCTCATGCGGGAAGGGCATCAACGGGTGTATATAGGTGAAGAAGTCGTCGACGAGTAGCTCTAAGATGGGCCACGGTGCAATGGTCTCGGCGTCTAGTGAGAGGGGCGCATTGTGGGCGGCAATAGAAACCAAAGTCTCGGCGGCATGGTGAGGAGCTGGAGATACATCGTCGTTCCTCGAGCGTTTCGCCAATCGTGCAGCTTCGGCATGCTTATTAGGAGGTCCCCGTCGCTTCATCGCCCGATTAAAGGTGCATTCAACCTGGAGATCGGCGCATGGTTTACAAGGAGGACCGCTCTCGTCGCACTAGATATTTGAGTACAGTTAGATTATTTGACGTGATATGTAGGGGAGGKGAGCATGTAAGAAGGGATAGTCAATTACCTTCACCTTGCGCTGGCTGCACATATCACAGGCGCGTCTAAGTCGTGTGACCTTCTGACTCGCGGGCGATGGAGTTGTTCCTGCGTCGATAGGAGGAGGCGGGGGAGGAGGAGGGAAGTGGGCTTCTCCCATTTGCATGGTCGCCGACTGCGCATACTGCTGGGCTAAATCGGCGGCATCGTGAGTGACAGATGCTGCAGACACAGCTTGCAGTGCCTGAAGTCCATGGTGCGCGACAGTGCTAACTGGCACTGATGCTGGCAGGCCGTCGTATTCAGGTGACGATTGTTGGTGATGAGGCGGCGTGGGCTGAGGTGCTGGAACCGCAGCTGGCTCGGCGCTGCCAGAGGGTTCCGGGTATGATGCCATCCGGGATCGTCAGCTGAAGAAGCGTCGCGACAAGGACTAACAACGGCGAGTTGTCGGCGGATGTCCGGGGAATCTTCGTGAGATGCAGAGCTGCGCGGTTACTTGTCGATGTATTGGATTGTGGGTGCGAGCGCCCAAAGCGTGGCCACCAAGGGAAAAGGAAAAACGTGCGAGGGGAGCTTTAGCGTGACCCACTGATCGTCAACAGGCCTTTCCGGTCTTGGGATAGGTTAGGTAGAATGGGGCCAGCAATCAGTTTCCAACGTCGCACTTTGCAAGCTGGTGGCTGCCGACGAATCTTATCTGTCTTATCGACAGCAGCTTAAGCAAGGACCACCTGGGTAAATCCACATGCACAACGCCATGCACAAGCCATGCACACCCCAACATGTACACCGTACCAAGGTACCTCTAAGCTGCACGTCTACACCTATAAATTGACCTAACAACATTGAAGCTATAGATGTATATATGTACCTAAATGTACAATGGCATGCATCCTTCGCGACGTCGACTATCCATCTCCAAAGATATCAAGCGAGCTGTCTGAACTCATAGCAGACATATTAAAGGAATAACTGGCACCATTTTTATCCAACATCCCAGCTTGAATTGCTGTTGAAGTCTCTTCGAAAATATCAAAATCCTCGTCTGAGTCCACTTGCTGCTTAACATCCTCCTTGATACCACCTATATCACTAGTTTCGATGCCCTCTGGTTCTGGCACAAAGTCATCGTCTGTGAGGATCTTCTCGCATTGAAAAGCAAGTCCTGCCATGGCATGGCTGTTGCTTGGAATGCGTACTCGCCTCTTAACCCCTGGTATAGATCTCTGCTTTCGGCTTCTTGCCGCTGCAGGGGATACTCGTACAAGAACATGGGTGCTGTTCACCTGTTGCACACTCTTTGAACCAAGTCCCCCGAAAATAAGATCGAATCCAGCATCCGGCTTTGTTGAGGTGATCATAATCTTGATGATCTTGTTCTTGATAGCACTAGGACCTGAAGTTGCTAATTGTGAGAAATTCTGAAGAACAAATTGGAACTGATCCCGATTGCTTGGTGTAAGTTGCATTCCATCAATGGCTTCTACTATGATGTAGATTGCTGCAGACCTAATAGTAGTAAGGCACTCCACGAAAATCTTCCATGACAAGCCAATGTCCGTTTCTGCGGCAAGGAAAATCTCAGGGGAGAAAATCTCGGCATCGCCCAGTTCGTATATCTCCGGGKATTTTCTTAAGAGATGATTTGATAATCTCTGTATCAAACCTAAGGACGTAAATGCCTCACTTTCCTTAAATCTAAGGCTGTTGAAAGTATATAGCGCCTCATAACCTGATATGAGTGCCGCTTGCGTGACACGGAGAGCCAAGTCCCCGAGCCAACTCGGTCGACCTGGTTTTTCGTATCCATCTATCCACAGGAGACCAGATGCATCATTGCTAATCCATTTTCGAAAATCTTCACGCTGCAGGACATTAATCCCTTCATATGTCTTCATAATAGGAGATAATGCCTGTCTCGCTTGCATCAAGTTTAAGTCTTGATCCATAGGCTCAAGGCTCAAAGCAAACGTTCTCTTCGGTCGCAATGCTGGTAGGAGAAGGACGCTTGACTTTTGTTTGGATGCTTCTGCTTATTGAATTAGCACAACTTGGAGTATAGCGATCAAAACCACTCACTTATCGGAAGTCGGTGTGTCTCGGCTGATCGTGGGTCTTTCGGCTGCTGTTGTTCGATAATCAAGCCTATTCAACTCAGCTTAGCACATAATCTTATCTTTTCATTCGCACGCTTCGTGAGAAGGGGTTGACCATACCCTCTAATATTTGCAATACTCGTGTTAGCTTCTGGTCCGTTGTATCAGATGAGGTCTTCAAGGCTGTTAAGTCTTCGTGATGTTGCTGGCTAAGCTGATAGTCCCTGATGAGCCTCTGAACGTCAACATGCTCCTTAAGGACCGTGTAACTATGGTTGATTTTGTCTAAAATTGGCTTTAAGCTTGTATCGAAAGGCCTGAATGTCGATTTCAAGATACGCTCTTGATTATTTTCATTAGTCTGTTAGTCAAGGTAAGGTCTCTTCGTAACTTACTGAATTGGTTATCACTAAGCCAACGAACAGAAGTTTCCAGGAACTCGGCAAAAGACGTATACATCGCGGTAGCGGCGTTAATGATATTAGCGCTCGGAAAGAATTGCGTAAATATGTGGACAACCGCGAACTTCTCTCCAAGGCTGCCTAGGTGCACTGCGATATTCTCCTTTACTCGCTGATATTCGACAGGGATCATCAACATGAACTTGACTGCTCCCCATGCCAAACTTAGCCACTCTGGGTTTTGTTGAATCAATACGTCCATGATCGAAGAATAGTAAAGGGATGTTTCACAAAATTTCCGCAGACCATCATTCATCATAGATCTAATCTTCTTCTCAGAGTTCGCGCTGACGGATTTTGATTGAATTCCTTCTGCTATTCTTCGTACTTCTTCCAGCTGCACATTTTGATGGTCGATCAAGTCACGCTGTTGCTGAGAAGCTTCGACATTGTACTCGTCAATAGCTGTTCGTAATCGTTCAAATCCATCTTTGAGAGCTGGCTGGCTTGATATTGCTGTAGACCATTGTTGAACTGGCGATGCGGATGGGCCCCGAGGTGTTCGTTCCACAGCTCCAGTTGCAGAGGCGCTTTTTGGCTTACGCCACAACATGTCCTTGGCGAGATTTCGGCGAACTGCTGACGGGCCTTTCTTGAGAATATATGGTTGTTGATCTTCAGCCAACATGATGATGCATCCTGAAGCTTCGGAGCCCCGAGATCATTCAAACAAATTAAAAGTGTTTATACCCGAATTTTGAGTCAATCTTTACGTACTTCTATAGTCTTAATGCTTCTGTTTTACAGTGATCCAGGAAAGGAAGTGGAGATACATGGGGAGAGGCCTCACTCACAGCCACATCATGCACTTACGGTAGTGCTTATTAGTCTTTGACCAATCAGCAGCCAATATATCGACGCTATTTTCTCATCATGCAGTGTATTTCACTAAGCAAGGCAGTTCGATGGGCTGTTAACGAAGGCAGTGGCAGTGCTATCCATGTAAATGGTTACATCCTAGATAGGTAGTATTTGAGGCTGAGTATAGAAGCCTTAAGCTTTCAGAGCCGCCGCTTGAGAAGCGGGCTCATATTTATTTAGGATAGCTGCCCCTAACTCAATGGACATATGTTTCGGATAGACACCTAGGATTTGCATATACGAGTATTACCTGATTTTCACAACATGGAATATCCGAGGACACAGCAAACGGCTTGGGTAGAGGGGATTCCCCAATACCAACCAAGACAAGCACAATCTTATGGCATGCCAAGAGAATTTATAGGTCCCCAAGATGAAACATATGCGCCCAGACCAGCAGGAAGTATACCACCAGATTCAATGCATATGCGACGACCTCAGGCAATGCCCGGGGCTCCCATAAGACCAGTTCGGCAAGCATACTACGAGGATTATCCGCCTCCAGCCCAGCCGCAACCAGTTTATTATGTTCCCGTATACGAGCAACCTCATATGCACAAGGGTTATCCGCAGTATGTACAATCTATGCCCCATGGCATCGTCGAGCAGCTAGGTTTTCGCCGTGCTAGTTACCGTCCAGTCTACGATGAAAATGAAGTGGTTTTCAGAGACACCCCGCCTAATAACGACCTGGGTCATAGTGGAATACCTTCCTATAGACCACGCCCACCAATGGCACGAGATGGCGTCTATGATCTTAACTCCCAAGGMCCCTCACGGCCCCAGCCGCCACACCAAGAAAATGAAAGAACAATGGACGACGCTCCTGGATTAAATCCGACGCCCCCGGCCTTCGCACCTGATATTACAACTCGGGAAAAAGTAGTGAGGATAGAGGAGGAACCTCCTGAGCGTTATATCGAGAGAAGTTCGTATCGCAAACCATCACGGTCTACCCGTAGTCGGACTCGGAGTAGCTACGTTTCCGATGACGAAGATAGCTGGGCAGATCCAGACGAACAATCCTTGGATGGCTCCATCGAGATTCGACACAGCCGGTCAGAACCTAAAGAAAGAAAAGTAGAACTAACGAGACAACTGCGCATTCCATACCGGGACCATAATGGGAGACTGAGGACGGAATCGCACCCTTACGAGTTGAACGTGGACTTAAGAAATAAACGAACTACTTCGAACTCCGGGAACTCATTGATATCGCTGGTATGCTACTTTGACGAACAACGAGTTGCACGCTATCACACGATTAAGATCAGCTCGTGGCCATTCATTCAACTTCTCAAGGAACTAGGAAGGTTTACGCTCCACGCCTCTGGCGATTCCGGATCTGTGGTTTTTAGAGAACCCTTTGTGGATATTTTCCATAGGAAAAGGGCTCTCGAGGAGTTCTTGACCAAGGTCGACCGGGACTCGGATACGTATGATGATACAGTAAACGACAAAGTCATGTGTGCCGAGGCGGTGCTCTCTTTGCTATCCAGCGACTTTCCCACTTTAAACATCACTTTTGATCGAATGACATCTGCCAATCCTCCAACCTCCGTGGATTATGCGAACTTGTGGATGATATACAAGCCCGGTACTCTGATCTTCCAACCGAAGGAAGGAGAGGCAAGTTCGGCCTATATGATTGACTCCGTATTTTACCAGAAATATACCTCAGACATTGAAGACGACGTCCCCCCTTCGGATCCGGTTTTGAAACTACACTGTTGGGCTATCGGCTACCACGAGGGAGAGAACGGATATGACGGCAAATACGGCCGTCACGGCCACCTAATCACTGTAACGCGTTTCGAAGGGGAGAGGTCAATCAAGACGCTTGAATACATTCCCGAGCGATTCTTCGACTCAGCTGAGATCAAGCAACGATTAATTGCTAGAGGCAGGATTTTCTGGGAGTTGTCTAGGCCCGTATATCGAGAAGTCGTCATGAATGACTCTGCAGGTAATTTTCGAGGCGACAAGGAGCGAGTCATGGTGGACTACGGGATGTTCGAAAAGTTGGGGAGAGAGCAAGAGCCTTCACACACTGGTGGTCTCTATTACCCTGCAGATATGGCCGACAAGCATGAAGGTCAGCTTGAGTTTGCTACGGATTATATCATGAAAAGCCGCGCGAAGCGTAAATCTCCGTATGTGGTGGCAGCAGAGTACTCGACGTCTTGGTTTGCGGAGTTTGATCTAATCGATACGGCCTCAGAACCAACTGAGCTCATGCTCGTATTATGCCCACCGAGGATACATGCGTTTTCTTTGCTGCAGAAAACTTGGTGTAAGTTTTTGCCCGTATCCACAGCAAAAAGAAAGACGTCGTTAACACTACTTAAAGCTGAGTATTACGTAGCTCATCTGAAGCCAGTACAATTCCAACATAATTCTTGGTCAAGGCTAGTACTTGATCAAGAATACAAGGATGTTGTCCAAGCAATGGTCACCTCCTATCTCAGGAAGTCCGACACATTCCAAGACCTAGTTCCTGGAAAGGGAGCGGGTATCGCTATATTACTCCATGGGCCACCTGGCGTGGGAAAAACGCTAACAGCTGGTATGCAAGACTTAAGGAGATTTATACGCTAGATACTAACAAGCTTTATAGAATGTGTTGCGGAAAGTTTCCAGAAGCCTCTCTACATGGTTACTGCTGGCGACTTGGGGACCAACCCCGAGACTCTAGAGTCAAAACTTTCTAGAATATTTGACCTGGCCGTACGGTGGGATTCTGTCTTGCTATTAGATGAAGCCGATGTGTTCCTTCAAGATCGGGATTACGAAAACCTCACTCGCAACGCATTAGTATCAAGTAAGTTACGGCTAAACTTGAACTAGATAATGCTTTTGCTAATTTCAAATAACTCTTAGTCTTCTTAAGAACATTAGAATACTTCAAAGGGATAATGTTCCTAACTAGCAATCGTGTTGGTGCTTTTGACCAAGCCTTTCAGTCACGAATTCATATTACGCTGGGCATACCGGAATTCAGCGATTCAGTACGCAAGCAAGTCTGGGCTATTTTCATCAAGGATCTCGGCCGTAAGCGCATTGACGGCTCGCCTCCCCTTTTAACTGAAGAGGAGTGTAAAGCGCTAGGCCATGAGGTTCTCACATCGTGGTCGCGGGAACCCCTGAATGGTCGGCAGATAAGGAACTGCGTAAGAAGCGCCTTAGCGCTGGCGCAGAACAAGCAGGAGAGACTCTGTGCGAAACACTTCAACACTGTCATTAGACTGGGGAACACATTTACGCAGTATATGACGAGGTTACAAAAGGTTGAGGCGGATGAATTGGCGCAAGTTAAAGGTGACAGGCTAGCCGAAATGAGGAGTCTAGTAATTCGGAGCAGTCAACCTGTGTCCGGCGATTCTTCCGAGACGACAGGTTAACTTTTAGACTTCCCTCCTCACGCTGAAAAGTTAGAAGATACCCAAATAAAACTAAATATGGATTTACGACGTTACCTAAATCCTTACTCTTATAAGTAAAACTATATTCCAATGATCTCGAGCCAACTGCTTTATCGGTAAGAACTGGTGACGGCCTCGCACCAATCCCAGAACTTCTCCGACGAACCAGTGCCCCCTTCCTCTATAGACCGCATACCGCCCGCCATGTGCTCTGGTACCGAGCCTAGGCGTCCCCAAGGGATGATGTACCTGCCATTGTCTTTGCTTGTGATGTCAGGCGAGAACCCTGCGTATAATTCTGTGTAAGCGCCGTAGACGGGACCCTTGAAGACCACACCCTAGAGTAGGATTAGAGATGTTATAATGTAGTATCAATCGGGAACAAATACCATAGCTGCGCGCATCGGCGCCGGCATATTTCTTTGCAGCTCTGTTTTCAATATGCCCGGGTGTAAAGACTAGAGTAAACCATTAGCGACAATAACGGTTACAAGGAGAAAAACTCACCATTGAGATAACACCCTTATCACCAAGTCTCTTCGCAAATTCGTGGCCGATGAAGGTAAGGCTAGCTTTTGATTGCATATAATTTGCCATCATGTCGGAGTGCAACGCGGGTACGTCTGTCTGCGAATCCCATACAACACCGCCTTTAGGTGTCCCAATGTCCAACATGGAACTAACCCATACGGTCCTCACACTACCAGAAGAACCTGCTTGTGCTACAGTGCGAAGGAGAATTGGCTCAAGGAGTCTAGTTAGCAGGAATGGGCCTAGAGCGTTTGTTCCCATCTGCAGTTCATAGCCCTAACAAAAGTGTGAATTGATTATGATGAGTACCTATCTGTCGAGATATTTACTCACCTGAGCAGACTTCTCGTTGGGGGTTGTACCCATGACACCAGCATTGTTGAATATCACGTCCAGTCGTTGCTCCTTGGATAGGAAGCTCTCTACTGCAGGTCTGATTGTTTCCAGATTCGCAAGGTCGAGAACCAAGGACTCAAGCCTCCCTTGGCTATCGAGACTTTGCTTTCTGATTGCCTCTATCGCATTCCGGATCTTTAAGGAAGTCCTTGCTGCAATGTAGACTGTGGCATTCTTTTCGTACAGGATTCTCGATACTTCAAACCCTAGACCTGTCGCACCCCCAGTGACGATAAAAACTTTTCCACTTTGATCCGGAACGTCCTTGTCGGTGAACTTGGGGCACGGCGGAAAGAGTTGGCTAAATTGAGACATACCGGCGAGTATATGGAGATGCAGCGAGGAATGGTGGCAACTTTTTTTCGAATCTGTCAACTGTTGAAAGTGAATGTCCACAAGGAGGACGATGCGGTAGCTTTGATATATTGACTACATGATTGAGTAGCCCAACACATTCTTATATACAAATAGAAGCCCTAGCTAGGGGCTCGTAGGACTCCACGATGACGTCTTCTTTTCAGCTTATTACTTAGCCTTCAACCCACTTAGAAGCATACGTGGCCGTCCGGGCCTGGAACTGAGGTGATCGAGAAGACTTCCGGTAAAGTTGCTGCTAGAATACGCCCGTTCAACGGTGTCCTAGGGCACCGGGTCGGAGTTGACGATGAAGCTAGCGCCTGGATTTAGGAGGGTCGGATTTAGAGACATTTCAGGGGTCTGTAAATCCGACCCATGGGTGAGCTACTATTTTCGACAACACCAACTTACGTATGACTAGATAACGTATATGTTTGCCTGTTGAGTAGGATTGCGTCTTCCTTAATATTGCTACTAGGTGTGTTGTCTTTTGATTCTGTCGCAGACGTGATGGTACTCCATGATGTGGTGGGGGCTCGCCCTCTCTCCTATGGCCCCCTATTGACTGTGCTCCCCGTTCCCACATGTGTGAGATATCTTAAGTTGGGGATAAACATTGAAATATTCCTTACAAGGTAATCGTGAGAGAAAATACATTGTTGATAAGCAGAAGCACGAGTTTTCGCAACTAGGTAAATTGAAATATAAGTCCTATATACAATTTCGCTTTAAAGGAAGCTCTTAACGTGGGAACAACGACTCCAGAACCCGCGCAGGAACTTCATCAACTGTCGCAGATACGAAGTCCTTCAGCACGCCGTCTGCCCATTGGGGTCAAAAGTTCCCTCTTTGTAGGCGCCATTCGCATCGTCAAGACACTCGGCTAGCATATAGTTAGTCACCAGCTTCTTAACCTGGATGTTTCACTCCCCGAGATACGTACCAACTGTGACAATCTTCAAGTTGTTGGTCTTAGCCCAGTTGATTAGCCAATTCGTCAAAGTTGTAACGGTGCCCTGGTACGTCTCGTGCATCAAGGGAATATGTCCGTTACCGCTCGCGCCAGCCTGTTGGAACTTCGACTCGCTCTGCTGCGGAGATTGGTTGTTCCAGTCACCGGCATCCACGTCGTCGGTGATGACGGTGTAGTTCATCTCCCTCATGACGCTCAAGAACTGGCCGCCGGTCTCGAGGTAAGGCGGGCGCACGTATTGCGGTTTCTTGCCGAAGATGTTCACGAAGGCTTGCTCAACCTTCTCCATTTCGCTTCTGATCTGGGCGGCTCCCATGCTTCCCATATGGGGGTGTGTCCTTCGCGAATGTGTTAGTGGGCGATTCTTCTTCTTCTCTGTCCAATGCAGCGCATTCAGGGACAGTACCACGTATGGGATGCAACTTGATGCCCAGAATCATAGGCCTTCTTGACAGCAGCCTTTTGATTATAGATACAACCTATTTCGATCAGCCTAACCCTACAACGCATACTATACGATGGTAATACCGTATAGGGTGCCTGTGAAGAAAAAGGTTCCCTTCACTCCTGCCTTGTCTAAGGTGTCCACCAGCGAAGATGTGTACTGATAAGGGCCATCATCATAAGCCAATGCCAGGACTCCAGGCTTAGAACACTTGTTGATAACAGTGCCGGCTGTGTGTGCGCGCTTGAGAACTTCAACAGGGCTCGGCACAGCTCTTGCAGAAGCACAAAGCGCGAATGCGAAAGCCGTGATCACAGATTCGAATAGCATCTTGGTATGAGTGAAACGTGTATACTCGTTAGCACAAAGAGCGAGAAATCCGTAACTACAGCTCTGATCCTTAGGCGACGAGCTCATATAAATAGGGATTTTCCTCAAGCGAAGGCGGGTGCATGGTCCGGAACCTGGTAATATGCTATGTTGTAGTATATAAAGTAGTAGTGCAACATTCCGCCTCAATGGTCGACTTCCAGACCATATTATGGGGTACCCTGGCAATAATCTGGGGATTTTCATAACACAAAACGTGGGCATTCTGCAAGCGCCATAGTTCGAGCTTCCAATGCCCCGGCTGGGCGTTGAGGGGTCAATTTCACCTGCTGTGGTGATGGAATCTTGTGTTGTGCTGGGCCTGGGCAATCGCCTTTAGCCGCGACACTATCCTTGAGCTATTTTAGTTGACGATTATCGGACGTCGGTTTGACCAAATTCAGAACGGGTAAATTGAGGGCTTACGACTTGGCTGTTGTACCTATGATATGTATTTCTGTGATAGTGTTCTTATTATTTGAAGCCCCTTAGTGCCTTGGGGAAAAGGGGGAGAGGATGGCAGGTTGGATAAATTTCCCGGCTACCCACTTATATCGAAAGACCGTATCGTGGTTTTGGCTTCACTGAACAAGGGCTGTCTATATCAAGATGCTATAACAATAATAAGTTTGCTAACTAAAACCAACTTGGTTCCTTAACGAAAGATCTAAGTAACATCTTAACGGATTGGACGAAGCGTTTTAATCAAGGTTAGGCGCTCGACGTTTATATTTTCCTGTCGTATAAGCATGATTATAATTCCTTAAATCTCATTTCATCGTATTATACCCTGTGGTTTCGCTATGATTTGATATGATTGAACCTTTAGTGAGAATGGTAGCCACTTAAGCTTGCGTCACTCGACAACGATCTTGGAAGCCCAAGCGACATAGAGTCAGCACTCTACTTCCAACGTTAACCCTTGCTGGGTAGGATTTAACTTATACCAGCTGGATCTGCTTTCGTTATAGTGGTCTCGATTCTTTCCGATCTCTATCTAGGTAGATAAATAGTAACGGTTGCAATACTAAACTGAACTTTGAATGGCCTCCATTTGTGGGGCTCGAAGACCATCTTTCAGTAGGTATCCATGACTAACATGGTTTAGGCCTTTCTCAAATTAAGCTTAAGGAAGCCCAATGGCATGATTCCTTAAATTCATTTATCGGGCGGCAAGGCTCCTTCATGGAGACCCTCTCAAATTCGCAGTCTTCTCGAGATTAGCGCCTGCTGACGATTGCGAATCATGTGTGCAATAGATTATTCTTGCGTGTCTTCACGGGCGTAGCCGTGAAGCTGAATCTGATCTACTATGCTATGCTCGCCGTGAGGTGGACGTCTTGACATTCCCGCAATAACATGGCAAGAACGAAACAATAGAGGCAAAAGACGTTGGCTACGAAAAAGTCGACGTCGATGACCACCAACCCAGGACAATCATCCATCAACCCCTCATGTTGCCGCTCACTCTAACTCGATTGTACCTAGTAAGGCATTAGCTACTGAGAGATCCGAATCGGCCTGCGTGCACATACCAGGAGGCTTGCTCGTAATGTCGTAAGTCACGCGAGAGACCCCGTCAACCTCATTCACAATTCTCCGTGAGATTCGCTTCAGAAGATCGAAACTGAACTCATAGGGCTCAGCAGTCATAAAATTGGTTGACGTAACCGCGCGAAGGATAATGATGTATCCTGTGCGCCGAGATTAGCTTCGATGGCTCAAACAACACTCTCGAACGTCAACTTACCGTAAACACGACCATCTCCCATCACTCCGACAGCTAGAACGGAAATTAACCATTAGCAACATTCTAACGTGTGCGCAGGTTGGTTTGTCCCGGTATCCTAGAGCAAAGAATGTCAGAGTACATACCTCTGTTGGTGTCAAGGCCGGCATAGGCTTGAGCCATCTGAGACTAAAGTTAGTAATCGCCCGAGAGTGACTTCGTCTCGAGTGGTGTACTTGCCTCATTGTAAATGCCTGCTTCCTTGATCATGGAGATGAAGATGTGATCAGCCTTCCTGGCGATGGCGACACGCTCAGGTGTGACTTCCCCAATGATTCTGATGGCAATGCCTGGTCCGGGGAACGGGTGACGCATAACTAGGTCTTCGGGGATACCGAGTTGGCGACCGAATGCGCGCACTTCATCTTTGAAGAGCTCCCTCAGCGGCTCAATCAGCTTGAGACCTTGCTGTTGTTCAAATTAGTCGTTTGCTGCGTGGTAGTTCAATTCGGATGTTACTTACGCCATTCATCATACGAGCCGGAAGGCCGCCGACGTTGTGATGTGCTGTATTTTACAATCAGCGACTGCACTTGTGTTTATACGATGCCCTTGAATATTGAAGATTGCTTACTCTTGATGGTTGCGGAGAATTTGAAACTCAATGACTCAATGACGTCCGGATATAGAGTGCCCTGAACGAAGAACTCCACCTTGCCAGCATTGGGAGTATTCTCGGCTGCCTTCTCGATTCTGATAGCCTCCTCCTCGAACAAGTCGATAAAGGTGTTACCAATGATCTTTCGCTTCGTCTCAGGTTCAGTAACGCCCTTTAGGCGGCTAAGGAATGTTTCTGCTCCGTCGATAATGGTCAAGTTAATGCCAAGATGTTCCTGGAGCATCTTCTGCACCTCTTGGCATTCGTTGAGACGCATCACCCCATTGTCTACGAGAACGGCATGGAATCGGTCGCCTGATTACGAGTTAGCCTACCCCTTCTAGAATACCCAATCAGCTGATAATAATACCAATAGCTTCCTTCATTAATCGAGCTACGACCGTGCTGTCGACACCGCCTGAGACAGCCCCAATGACTTGGGCTTTGTCACCGACTGTCTTACGGATGTGACTAATCGTATGCTCGATGAAGTCTCTCATGACCCAATGCTGTTGAGCTTTGCAGATACTAACAGCAAAGTTCTTCAGTAGTTCTATACCGCGGGGGGTATGTGAGACTTCCGGATGGAATTGGATTCCTACGAACATCTCCAGTTAGAACGTCATGGATTTGCCACAAGGGGCAATGCAATGGGTTAAAGAGTGCATACCATAAATCGGCTTTGTCCGATGGGCGATTCCAGCAAACTGCGAATTCTGTGTGCTGGCGATCACGACGAAATCGTCGGGTAAGCGGACGAGCTTGTCAAAGTGGCTCATGTAGACTGTGCGATAGTTAGTTTTATCTTATTACCCCCCTGAATCGAATGTCCTTTATATGGGAATGGCCTACCGTGCATTGTCTCTCCCAAGCCTTCGAAGAGTTGGTTAACATGGTCGGAGCCGTCAGCCTGGATTATGGTGACGTCCTTTGTTGCTAAGTTAGCACCAATAACTCTAGACTGCATAGAGAAAGAAGTCTCCTAGAGATGCTTGGCCGAGGTACACATACCGTATGGCCATATTCCCGGGCCTCACCAGGGGCGACATTATCGGTGCTTGCTCGCCAAGCGAGCTCTTGACAGCCATAGCAGATTCCAAGGATGGGTACACCCAAGTCGAAAATTGCAGGGTCAACATCTTAGCCTAGTCAGTCCAAGATTCTTTGGAGTATGACCAAACGAACTTACGAGGAGCCCCATCATCGTATACGGAGGCGGGACCTGAGAATTGGATTAGCAAAGTGAAACTCGGAGCTGGAGTCGAGATAAAGTACTTACCTCCGCTAAGAATGATTCCTTTTGGCGACCAGGTCAAGTCGGCGAGCTTGGTGGTGCATGGAAGCATCTCAGTATACACGTTGAGCGATCTGAGACATCTTAGGATTAGATGTGAAGTCTGGCTACCAAAGTCCAGGAGTAGGATGGTCTGTATATTCAGGCGTTAGTGATCGATGAGTCTGACTCTTTGCGCGTATTGGACTCACATCAAAGGCCTCATGAGGCGCGGCGACCTCTTCGATACCACCGGCCATTTTTCGGATTGGATCCTAGATACGATGGAAATCCCTGCAGGTTGAAGATGAGACACTTGAGGTCTGATATAAAGTTCTGCAAGCACAGAAGCGAACGACTTGACAGGTGGATTTCGTATAGAGGTATTAGTTCGCAGAATAATGCCCTGGGTTTACGAAGGTTAGGTAATGTGTCGAATTTTTTTTCGTCCTTTTTTGCATGTGAGACCTGTCCCAAATAGGAAATTTTTCAGTGGGCGCATTTGAGGTTCTGGCCGATCGGAGGGCATTGGTGGAACMCTCCCGCTCGGTACGTACCCGCTTATATAACACACGGCTCAGTTACGTAATCCTCATTTGCTGAGTCACTCACGCTATAACTGTTGTGGCGGTGTTGATTGAACTAGGCCACAATGGATTAGGTAAGCGTATATGGGTATAATGTAGACATGTCAATACTGCATGGCCTTGCTCTAATTGTCAAGCGAAGCTCATAATGGTCACTAATCCTGATTTCGACTAGTGATGCCCACCTGATTTTGGAGAATTAGGAGATGCTGATAATATTTAGAGAAGTGCCTAGATCGACATCTCATTGACCAACTGCCGAAGCTTCCCCAGTTGGAGATGGTCATAAACGACTTGCCGTCGCAATGCTTGCCCGCGCTACCTCTTCCCCCTCATCCATATGCTTCTCCGAATCCTCGATGAAGCAACTAATTACCTAGGTTTTTGCTGTACATGAGCGACTACAAATAGCTACCTATAGGCATGACCGTGAACCAGGTTTGAACCTCAATACCGTTGACTAGGAAGAGACGCGTCGCGATGACAACCTCAGATGCTGAACCACTCACCGTGCGATGCCAGTGCGGCAACGTATCGTTCCCGACCCCGTCGGCGAAGCCAATCTCGCTTTTTCACTGCCATTGCACTGAATGTCAAAAGCAGACAGGCTCTGCTTTCGGCACGTCAGCCATTTATAAGGCCGAGGGCTTGTTCCCCCTCTCGCCTGACCTCGCAGCCAAGTTGAAGCTCTACTCGCGATATAGCGCCGAAAAGGACCGGAGCTTGGATTGCTATTTCTGTCCTGAATGTGGCTCGAGAATGTTTCACCGTATCATAGATGGCGATGGGACACCCCGCTCTACGGTTAGCATTAAGGGTGGCTGCATCGAGGGCTTGGATTGGAGCGGAGCTTTCCACATCTTCATGCGCTCAGCCGTCATGAAGATTCCTGCTGAATGGGAACAGTACGAGGCGCTACCACCGTGGATGAATATGGATAAAGCGCGCTGAGAGATAAAACTGGGCGAATATAGAGTAGAACAGCGCGGTGATCTGAGGGTTATGTTTGGAGTTAGCTGATAGGCGATGGTGTTGATGCATGCGGAAGGAAAAGGAGAAAAAGGAATGAGACAAGTGCCGCGACGGCTTGGGTCATCAGACTCGGAAAGATACAATTTATTCGCCAATTACATATTTCGAAGTCTTGTTACACACGGACAATTACACACAAACCCGAAGTAGGCGCCTTCCCCGTCGTCATCCTGTGGCGGTGCATGTCTCTGACGGTCAAGGGCAGAAAGGGGTGGCGTGCTTTAAATCTCACACGGACCAGGGTTGCCGATGTTTGTTTTATGGGGTTGACCATCCTGCCATCTTCATCTTCGTCTTCGTCTTCTCAGTCTTAATCCTGGTCTTTCTTTTAGCCAACTTCTCCCTCATCATTCTATCCATGTTTCTCACCAGCTCCTCCCGGAGATGGACCTCTTCTGGTTCGACGATTTCATTCTATTCCATAGGTTTCCTCCCACTACCGCAGCCCCAGACGCGGTCGTGTCTCTCTCTCGATGCTCGGGGCATATATGCGGCGTAGGTTGCCCCTGCGACTCATAAAAGAATTTGGAGGCATTGAACTCATGATATGGCCCGGGCGCAATGCATATCCATTGAACCGTTGAGGATTCCAGCTGTGGCCAGCAAGTATCACACCACTGGTGACCTGGGAAATCATCCGACTTCTTCGCGCTGGCTAGACGGATGATCCTACGGCACAGTTTATTAGCACAGCACACGGTGCTGTCTAAACTTGGCCATCGCTCCCTGAAGTCGTAATTTCCCGACATCACCATCTCCCTGTTGCTCTTAAGCTTCAGCTTGCGGCAGATGGAGTTGCATACATGCGTGGCAAAGAAAAACTTGATGCCTTCCTGGTTCAAGTTGGTTTCGTTCAATTTAAATCTTTCTTCGTCGAGAGTCTGGACGCTCGGATCGGTCAGCAGGAGGCCTGCTCCTTGGAGATCGGTAATTAGGAAGTGTCCCCACGATCGCTCGAAAGTAAAATGCGAGAACGCCTGCGCCGTTTGATTAATCTGACCCCCATCCTCATTTACATAGCTCCAGTTGTTGTTATACTTCACGTACTCTCCCTCAATTAGGGGCTCAAGCGATATGCACCTATCTGCCAAACCCGTTCCCGATTCACCTCGCAGACAGGCGGTTACAACGAAATCAATCGAGTGTTCTGCCTCTAGTAGCGCGTTAAACTCGAGAGCAAAGGCCTTGCATAGCGCTTGGCATCGCAAATCCTCTGCTAGGTGAGCGATCCCCTTACCGCTCTTTATGAATGACTTCACTACGAACCGGTCAGCTGAAGCTGCTGTTCGGGCGTAGGACGACGTGCGAAGCGCTCCTTTGGAGAACGGCTTCGACCGTGCATAAATGGTAAGTTCTATTACGCTCAGCTTGATATTCTCATTAAGAGCCATCATATCATTGAGAGTACTGCCGCTATGTACCGCGATATCGGGACAGAATCCCTCAACCACCAGCGTCTCATCCAACCAACCGGGCGTATCCCACTCGGGCGAGACATCCTCCAGAGGCACATCCTCGTCGATTGCCTCAAGGTCGGATGCCAGCTTGTTTCTCCCGCCTATAGCACCCGCCTTACCTAGGCGGCTCAACGACGATGAGAGACGATTTGCAGTTCGAGAAGCGGAGCTTGTTGCAGTCTTGAGGACTAGATGCTGAAGGGTGCTATATGCGGTGCCCAGCTGTAATTCCTCGAACTGCAGTCCAGCGCTGGCGCTACTCCCGGTACTTGCGTCGCTCMCCCCGCCGTAGTGCATGTAAGTATTAGACGGAAGGAGCTTTATGTCCGCGCCGGCGGCGGCATAAATGTGGGAGAAGGCCGAGGCCATGCGATCCGTAGAAGGGTTGATGTGAAGAAATGCATAGTTGATCTTGAGCTGGATCAACTGTCTGAGCAGTGGTTCGTGGAGAAGGCCGTGCGGCTCGCTTCCCGGTTCGATGTAATTGTCCCAACTATCACGGACGAGGTTGTGCAACTTCCGGCCATGTGGCGGTGCGTCCGCGATGTGGACAATGCATCGCGATTGTTGATCCCACGAAGCATCAATTGCCTGCCGAATACCGCCGAGGACATCTTCAGGGGTATCATCTCCGCCAATTGCTTTTAGCTGGTTTAAAAACTGGCGTACCTGATCAGCAGATGGCGTGAAGTCAAGAAACTGAATATTGGGCGTATCACCGTGGTCTTTGTATCCGACTACCGCGATACGCACGTCGGCCTCGTTAAGAAACGCACTCTTGATGTCGTTCATAATACCCTTAACTTGCTCCTTAGCGGCGTCGATATAATCAGTCATAGAGCCCGTGGTATCAATTAGAAAGAGCAAGTCGGTCGAGTACACAGCTTTAAACAACCCCGCCGTGGAACGCCGCGGCGACGCTGCGCTGACCCGGTCTACTTCGCGCTGCAGCTTCCGCACCCGTTGCTTGGCCTCGGCCGCTGTCACCCTGGGTGACGAGCCGCCAGCAGCGCTCTCTGCTTGTTGGAGTCCCTCTACGAGATTCTGTTTCTTCTTGGGGTGAAGCCGTGATTCTGACGACCTTGCCTGTGTTGCCCCACCATCGGACTCGGCCGTACGGAGCTGATCACGGGTGAGCGAGGCGGTCGCTGAGCTCGACTTCGAGACGAAACTCAGCGAACGGTTATCCACGGAGGGCCCCTCGCGGCCAGACTCCGACGGTTCAGTCAAGCCATTTAGACCAGGGGACGAACTAGGTGATGCCGAGGTCGAAGAGCTGTCTTTTCTGTTGGGACGCCGTGCGCTGTGGTAAGGCAAAGTGGTAGGAGTTGAGGAGGTTGATGAAGCGCTCCTGGTAGTAGACAACGCAGAACGCAGCATCGAGTCTGCCTGCGACCGCCTATCGTCTCGCGAAGTCTTCGAACGTGACATAGACGCCGGTGGTACGTGAGATGGCGGAGTAGAGTTCATATTGAAGAGGTATTGATTTACAACTTAGCCTCAAACGCGAGCTGCACAGAGCTGGATTTTTAGATTCCCAATTCATGATCTACACAGGTGATGGGACGGGGTTCGAGGCTGTCTCTCAGGGAATTTCTCAATGCTACTTCTAAGCTTCCGGAACGCCGATCTGAGCCCCCCAGGCTGCCGCCAGTCATCAGCCGATACATCTGCAATCAGCCATCACAATTGTAAATTGCACTTTGGAGAAGTGTACATTTGGACCGTATTCGTTAGGGACCTATGGCCTATTAGTACGTGGCTGTGAAAGCCTCATTGTCACAATGCACTCCATCCCCGCCGTGAACCACTATTGGCAAGTATTGATTGCATACTAGGACTTTCATTGCCGAGGCTGACACGTATAGGCGAACAAGTGGCGCGTAGCATTAGAGCTTCTGCATGAGCTGTACGTGAATCCTACGGGGGATTTGACCTATTTAGTGACTTAAAGCCGCCGTGAGGCCAGAGCCTACATGAAGATTGTGCGACTAACGATCATGGGTTTCGGGCATTGCGGCCTGAAGAGAGAAACATCCAGCCTCAGTTTGCTATCGCTCTTTTCCCCTTCTTTATCAGGTTCTTGAAATCGCAGCAGCAGGCGAATCATTTCCCCCTAGGTATGCATTCAAACGAGATTAAGAATGGATCCAGCGGCAGCCCGTAACTGTCGAGCTGCAGTTTTCCTAGGCGAGGCTGGCCTCACTCTGCCAGAGTTAACTCCAACTTTGGCGCAGCAGCCGGCTTTCGATTTTCAGCCCTCGTTCCCAAACAGCTGGCTTGTGGCACGATCCTTGCTTGTCCAACAACGAATTAGTGAACCCGGCTATCGACCACCAGAGTCGCAAATAAGCCATCGCTTCAGGACTAAGAAGCAAAAAGAGGCAAAATGCGATGAAAGCAAGTGGATTTTTACCAAGCACGAAGTGGCCAAGGCACTCGACAAGCTCCTTTCCAGTATACCCCTTGCAGCGCCTGGTATTGCCCAAGCTCTACTATCTCATACTCCCCTAACCTCCCTAGAAGAGTTGTGGTCTCACTTGCAAGATCCGCAACTAGAAAAGAAAATCCAAGGGCGTTCTGAACAAGGATCAAGTGTCTGGGCCATACCCGAGATCCCATGGCTAGACAAGGTCACTACACAGGAAAATCTCGATTACATCTATCTACTCTGTCAGGCTCGGTTAGAACAAGGGACATTGGATCGCGCGTTCGGTATCGCCTTGTCAAAGCATTCAATTGATGCAATGACTACGCTTCTTAGCTTTGGAGCTATCGCTTCCGCCCACCAAGAACCCATCCGGAGATATCTTGAACTGGATGACATTCCTCTAGCAAGGCTTCTGCTATCAGCTCCAAACGCTATGAGTGTTGATGCTTGGAGACACTGCATGGAGCCAAAAGTCGAGAACATACGAACCCGTAGGGAACTGTCTCCTATTCTCTTTCTCCTGTGCTTCGCCCATCGCCCCGACATCAGCTGCGGAGACCTGCTTCTTAAAGCAATAGAATCGCAGAATTTCCAGGCCACAGCAGTCATCCTAGCTTACGCAAGCTCAAACGAGGACTTCTGCGACGTTCGTCAGCATGCATGCGAATTGGCAAGTGGCGTGCGGGATGGTAACCTTAGGCACAAGTTTTTCGCGATGCTTGCTAAGTCTGGATTCGTGGTAGACGGACCAGCTCTTCGCAAAGAACTAATAAATGCGGTTAGGAACCGCCAACTGCCACTAGTAAAGCTCTTCGTGGATGCTGGCGTTACATTAGACGCTGAGGCTCACGACGCAATCTCTTGGATTGTTTCACGAATGGACCTCGACATGTTGGAGCTGTTTAAGAAGGGCAACTTCTCTTCACCCATCTCCCTTTTGTTGAATTTCGTTCCCGACTCAACTTCTGAATCAGACTTGGTGCGGTTTGTTGAGATCTTCGGCCCAGAACTAGCTGGTGAGCCGCTACACTCACATCTGGTTCGTGCTGTTCAAAAACAGCAGATTCAACTAGTCAAAACGTTGCTTCGCCATGGCGCGTCAATTGAATTCAAGCAAGCATCTGCTATACAGGAAGCTCTTAAAAGGGGATATTCCGATATCCTCGGCATCCTACTTGAAGCCAAGTGCTCAACAAAGACCATCTCAATCACTCTTAAGGCCGCTATGGCTCTACAGTCAAAACCCATCCGATTACCGGCTATGAAATCTCTTCTAAATAAAGGGATTTCAAGATACGAGCTTGGACTCCAGCTCCAGAAGCTTATGGATGAAGATGGCGAGGTGGACTGTGAACTAATTCATCTTATTCTTCACCACCAGACACCTATGGATGGAGTTGGTGATGATGGTATTCATCATATCTTTGTAGCTGTTCGAAGAGGGAACCTAGTGGCTCTTAGAACGCTATGCGATGCGAAGCCGCGATGCGAAATTTTGTCCTATGCTGTCGCTATTGCCTTCGGCATGATGCATGCCTGTAACTACGATGTGGTGCAAGATATGATCCGGTTACTACTCCAAAAAGGGGCAGCCGGCCTACCAGTCCATCGAACGCTCCTTACAGCAGCTAAGCAAGATTCCCAACTAGATATTGTGCGCCTTCTACTCGAGAATGGCGCCGATGCAAACTACATGAGCGGCTCAGCCTTCGCCGTCGCAATTGAGAGTGCAAATAACAAACTACTCGCCATCTTATGCGCGGGATGCCCCCCTAGCCAAGCGAGCACGGAGGCTTTGTTACTTGCGGCTACTGACCCGCGGCACTATAACCTACAATCCCTCGAGCTACTTCTTGGCTCTACTGAGTCTGCAGCTGTAGCTTTGAATGCCTCTTGGGACTCTGCCAAATTCAGAGGCAACCCTAGCATGGCTGAGATTATTCCTTGTTTCCTTCGACATGGGTTGAATGTTGATATCGGCAATGGAATCCTTCTATGCTTTGCTATCCAAGAGGGTAACCTCAATCTTCTCGGCAAAGTCCTGGCCGCAAACCCGAGTATTACCTCCTTAAGCATGGCATTCCAGAATACCAGCAGGGCCTACCCTAGAAGCCTCGAACTTGGACTGAAGAAACTGCTATTGGAGAAAGCTATGTCAGCCGAGATTGAACAGTCTAAATCGCTATTACAGGAGACCCAGACTGCCTTGGACGGCGATCTCGCCGGGCTGAAGCTTCTTCTTCGCCACAAAGCAGGTGTTGATTTTGATGATGGAAAAGCCGTCCAATCAGCAGCTGTATCAGGATCTATTAAAGCTCTAGATCAGTTACTCCTATATGAGCCTACCTCGCCGACCCGCTGTAAGGCATGCCTCGCGACAGCATCCTCCGCACTGAGCCACGACCAAAAGCAAATAGTCTTCGAACACCTTCTTACTAGAATATCAGCACAGGACATGACAAGATTACTAGCAGATTCTATCGCGAGGCTTCCGGAGTATACACAGTTGCCTCAACTACTAATAGAGCGCAACGCCAAAGTCACATTCGAAATCCTTAAAGTAGCGTTGAAAACATCTCCCTGTGACTTATTTACGTTACTAGMAAGCCACAATATAAACCCTTTTACCATACAAAGGGTATTCAAAGAGGCCCAGGAAATTATGATGAATCCTGACAGAAAATATTGGATTTACCAGCACCTGCTGGATAGGGGGGTTTCCAATGCGGACGCCTCTAACGCCCTGCTTAACTTCCTGAAGAAAGGTAATCTTGATGATTTATCGGTTATTAAGCTCCTTCTCGAGCATGGTGCCGCCACTCACCATGACGACTGCGCGGCGTTTGCCCTGGCCCTCCGCTCAAATTCGGTCGAGGCCGTGAAGCTTTTGAGTCAATATCTCGACGACAATAGAGCCAATTTCGCCTTTGACCTTGCACGAAAAACCCGCTTTACTGATCCGCGCGTACAGCTTGAAACGTATCGCTGTTTGCTACAATGGAACATTAGCAAAACGTCCATATATTGCGCTCTCCTGGAACACCTCGAAAATGGTCACTCTAACATTTTGGTTGTACAATTACTCCTAGACAACGGTGCGAATCCGAACAACGACGAAGCTCGTTGTTTTCTAGCCGCGGCTAAAGCAGAAATGGACCCCGAGTTTCGAGCCCTCAGTAAGCACGCAAAGCTAGGGCTAGTCATAAATGCGCTTCTGAGCTGCTTTAAAAAGGAGTCTGAAGTAGTGTGGTGGGTCAATGTGTGTCTTGAGGAACGGCCTCGTCGTGGGAAGATTAAGGATAAGTACAATCTGTTAATGAAGTGCCTGCGTAAATTTCCGCGAAAGACCGCTCTCTTGAAGATTCTCCTCGATCACGGAGTGTCGCCTTCGACCACCGTGGTGCGTAAACTCTGCGCTGGCTGGCACTCTGAGCCGTGTACGCCTCTGATCTGGGCACTCTTTACGAAACTGAGGGTAGGAAATGACACCATCCTCCTGCTCCTTGCTCGAGGAGGGGATGCAGATCTGTTGCATGTTAATACATAATTAGTCCAATTCTCCTTAGATCTAACAAATCCCACAGTACTCCCAGCGTACTCGACACCAGTAACGAAAGTCTCCGCCATTCTCGGCTGCCTACTTGACAAGAAGCGGTCACCTGTCCTAAAGGCTTTGCTAGACCTTCATAGGGACGAGGTATTAGGCTGCGTTATTCCGGGGTCCACGTTCGAGTATATAGCTACTTACCCGAACACGAGCAAAGAGGAATCAACGTTTTCCAATGACACAGAAATATCTCCGCGTGATGCTGCTATATATCTAGGTAACTTCGACGCTTTCTGCCTCATGGAGCGTAGTACAACACCCAATGACGGAACGCTTCATCTCGCAGCATTGTTGGCACTTCCCAAATTTATCAAATGGCTCCCTGACACGCATAATCCAAACCATGGAGCAGATGAGTACAATTCCATGATTCCATTAGCCCTTGCGTGCGATTCAAAGCCAGTTGCCTGGTGCAAGGTCGCCAATCAGGAGTCGGATTGGATTAGCCGACAGAAAAAGGCAATCCAACTACTGGCTCCCAAGACCAAGCTGAGCTGGCGGTATAGGAATAAGTCGGTCCTTCACATTGCACTAGATAACGGGCCTGAAGTGACGAAGGTCATGATTGAGGCACTGGGCATCCGAAACGACCCGGATAGAGACGAGAAGTATCTCTACATAGACAGGACTGGGATATACTACTCTCCGGACGAGTACGTCGCAAGAATATTGGAGGACGATGAAGCGGAAAAGAATGCCCTAAAGCTATGCCTTAAAGAAAGTGGCATGATCTCTCGGTATTATAGGGCAGTAGAGCCTGGAGCGGGGACACAACCTGCAGGTTACCATGGCTTGCCTCCTAGGCTGGCTAGCCTATGGAAGGCTCATGAGGGAAGTCTATAGCTATTTTTTGTTATTTACCAATTCCCTCGGGGCACCAACTCAAAAGGACACGCCTGAACCCCCGACATTCAATTTCAAGTAACATATCATCTCAGATGAGTATCCTAGACACGGTACTTAGGTAAATATATTGACTAGATTGTACGACGTGGGCACCGATAAATTGCTAAATAATAACTCTACATACTGATACACTAATAGAAACGAACAGGATAAATATCTTAAAGAATGTGGGGGGTTAGCGGAAACGAAGGAAAAGGAAAAGGGGAGCGAAATACTGAGAATCATCAAACTTCAATGCCGAGCCACCCCTTCATAATCTCCAGCTCACCTCGCCTGGCCTCTTTAAGGCCATCGCGATCATATGACGTTTCCCGCAAGAGATCAGCAACATGTCCACCCTTCCCGACAATAAACGGCTTCGTCGCCTCGGGGGCAGGGCTCGGAGCCCACCACGGGAAGCTGAAACCAGTCACGCTGTCGTACTCGCCGGTGCTCACGATCAGCCGCTCGGCGCCAAGCACGTCCTTCATGCTCGTCTTGACGGACTCCTGGTACGCGACCCCGCCGTCCGAAGCATCGATGCCGAAGTAGTCTTGGCAGCCGGCGTCGAGCACGTTGTCCGTGCGGTTGTCCGGCGGGAAGCGCCCGAAGATGCTATCGGCTGTTGAGAAGACGTCCGGGTGCTTGAGCCAGTGGCACCGCGCCCACGAGTACGGAAGCATGCCGTCGCCGCGCACCCGCGTCTCCCAGTCCATGCACGACGCTCCGTTGATCTGGTTGTAGTACCCCACGGCCACGCGGATCGGCTCCGAGTCGGCGAAGGGGGCTTGTAGCGCTGCAATATCGTTGATTGCTGCTTCGGCTGGGAACGGCACTGAGTTCTTCTGCCACAGCTGGTTGGGCGGCCAGTTGAATTCGCAGAGGTACGAGAATGCCGCTAGGAATCCTTCAGCGACGTACTGGGCCTGCGACGCGTTGCGGGGCTGCGTACAGAGGTTGTACTGTTCTTTCATTCCGGAGATGTCGTCTGTCGAGTGGTGTTAGTGATATTTTAGCAACCTTTATGACTTTGAGTTTGGTTCTGTCTTTATGGCTTACTCTGAGAGATACGAGCGCGGATGCTTTCGAAGGAGCGCTTGACTCGGGCAGCACCTTTCGCTGATAGTTGTTGATAAACATAGCTTGCCTAGTTGTCATATTAGCTCTTTTATTGACGTCTACGTTACTCATTACCGAGCATGTACTTACCTGGTTCCCGGCGCCATATATGTGAGGGTCGTTTGGATCGCTGACTTGGCCAATGACAGGTGGAGACGAGGCCCACGCGCCGAAGAAGTCGGGGTATGTGTTCTTTATGTGAACGGTCAAGAAGCCCGCATACGAGGCTAGATAATGGATTAGTCAGGGGGTAAATTCAATTGAGTGAAATCCGGTTGGAGTCTTACCACCGACGAGGATCGCCTTGCTATTAGCAGCGCCAGGGACTGTCTTCTTCACCCAGCGGAGGAAGGAGATTGTATCGAGAGCAATATTCTCGAGCGTCAGCGGCTCGAGTGAAGAGGTAGGCCAATTTTCGTTATCTTGAAAGTTGAGTCCAAATGGAATGCTTATCCCATAGTATCTATGCTCAATGGCCACGAGCAGAGCGCCAAGTTCCTTTGCGTGGTCGTAGAGTGACAGTCGCTCTAGGCACTCAAAGTCGGTCTCAGCTCCTTGAGAGACCAAAATGGGCCCTCCGGGACGATAGAAGTCGGTGATTATTTGGTATTGCTGGAGAAAGGTGGTGTTGCCCCCTTTACCAGCCCCTGAGAGGGAGGAGTTTCCATCATGGTAGAGCTTCTGCGGGAAGAAGTGGGAAGTCTGATTGCAGCCGGATGGGTTTCCTGTAGGTACGTTGGATGCTGGTGGGATTACGATTGAAGTGTTATAAGGTGAACCATGAGCCGTGGTAACAAGAAGAAATGGCAGCAATGTGCCAACAAGAGTCGGGTTAAAGTACATCGCGAAGAGCTTTCTCGGTAGAGTCAATGAATGTGAAAGTCTAGGTGCTTGCCATATTAAAGTCAATTCAACTAGAAGATGCCATCTTGAATTTATATTGAATCGAATTCATCTAATTCGCTGTCCTAGGCCAGCTGTAGGATGCACTTCATTTCCATATTAACCATATACACTCCCAACTACTCTGGCGCTATACCGTATTCGTACCAGATTGCGAGCTGACATAGCCGCGAGGCTGTGGGAACTCGTTTGCACTCAGCTCATCGCTTCGAACAGTCTTACTCATAGCCTTATAGGAATCGCAGATCCTCAATTGTTGTTTTCCATTTTAGGGTCGATGCTGCGTCGGATGCGAAAGTTTACGTCAAGACAACGACGTTGATGGCGATGTCATCTAGGGCTCAGCGAAAACAATTGGGGGCTTGCATATTTTATTAAAAATATCAGTTATAGCAATTTCGTGAATCGAATAATCTGCTTCATTTTGCAGAGAATATCCGACGAGTCGTAAATTCGACCGTTTGAGCCCCTTTATGACTTAACGTATCCAGAGCTCTCCCTAGTTTGCGTCATCGCCCAGTCTTGTCGCTGAAGTAATGATTGAAGGGCAGCCCCTCTTCCAAGTCTATATAATTCTCATCCCATCCTTGATCAATTTTTCTTGATTTCTTGTCGGCTCTGTGTCTATGTTTCCATGCCGATACTAACTTAATCCATCACGATGTATTATGTAATCATGAGCATGAAGGACCTCAACCTCCCGCATAAGAATCAATTCGACGTACCTCCTCAGGGATATAAACTGTCTAAAGAAATAACAATGAACTAGATTCACGGGAAAAGAGTCATCAGAGCTGTATGCAGTATCGAAAATGACGGTATTCTCTTGAGCATGCACACACTTGTGTTGTATCAAGACTGGATCCTAGGAGGCGGTAAGTGTTCGCCATGTGATGATAAGTTCCGAAACTAAAGAGTGAATTCTCCATCGAAACCCTTGAGAGCTATATAATCTCAAATATGACGCTCCATGACGGTGTMCCCTAGCCACAACCTCCCCCATAGCCGTCGCACAACTATGAGGTCATCGATCTGCAGGTACAAGCCAACCAAAATACTGGTGGACGAGCCGCAACGTTTCCTCGCAACTACATCTCGTAAAAGCCTAACAAGCTTTATACACCGTTAATGGTCGTCTAATAGATACCTAGTTATCAGTCCTTCACAAGATGTCCCCCAGCAAAAACCCACCCTGGGCTCTGTCTTGGCGCTCTAACACACTATTCATCATCGCCACTGTCGCGGTCGGCCTTTTCACCGACTTATTCCTGTACGGGCTTGTGGTTCCTGTCCTGCCCTTTATGCTAAGAAATCGGCTTGCAATCCCAGATGACGAAATCCAATCCTATGTGTCCAATCTCCTAGCCGCCTACGCAGGCGCGTCGGTCATCTCCTCGGTGCCGGCGGGGKGGGTCGCGGACCGGACAAGCTCCCGGCAAGCGCCGTTCCTAAGTGGCTTGGCTGCCTTGCTGGCCGCCACCATCATGCTAGCCTTCGGACAGAGCATAGCTGTGCTTTTCGTCGCGAGGGTGCTACAGGGGATTAGTGCTGCGGTTGTTTGGACGATTGGTCTTGCGATGATTCTGGACACTGTGGGGCCGGAGAACTTGGGGAAAGTCGTTGGGTCCATCTTCTCCTTTATCTCTGTCGGCGAGTTGATGGCACCTGTGATAGGAGGTGTCTTGTATGAGAAGACGGGCTACTCGGGTGTTTTCGGAGTTGCTGCCGGAGTACTGGGTCTTGATTTTCTACTGCGGCTCCTAGTCGTGGAGAAGAAGACAGCAGCTAAGTACTATGACGGACTGGAATCAGATCGTGGGGGTGAGCAGCATCGCACCCAGAGTGAGTACGGGACAGTGCGATGCAGCGGGGAAGATGGTGGTGATCGAGAAGAAGATTCTACCGAGAGCGACGCCCTATTGTCCAATAAAAAGCAACAGGATGAAGACTTTTACAAGATCCATCACGAACCAAGCCGGATCGTCCGCGCTCTCCCGATCCTAGCCTGCTTCCGCAGCCCAAGGTTGCTTGTCGGTCTAAGCCTAGCATTCGTCCAAGCATCCCTTCTCGCCGTCTTCGACGCCACCATTCCAACCGAGGCGCAAAGCCTTTTCGACTTCACGTCGCTCCAAGCGGGCCTTCTATTCATCGCCCTCGACATACCCTATCTCGTGCTCGGTCCCGTCGCTGGTTGGGCCGTAGACCGCTACGGCACCAAGCTAGCCGCCGTCGTCGGATTCGGGTACCTCGTCCCTGTTCTAATCCTCCTGCGCCTGTCCTCGGATCGCATCCTTTCCGGGACGAATAACGTAATCCTATACTGCGCGCTATTAGCGCTCAACGGCGTGGGCCTAGCCATCATTGGGTCGCCCAGCGTGGTCGAAACGAGCGACATGGTGCAGAAATTCAACAAAGCCAACCCTGGCTTCTTCGGCGCCAATGGGCCCTACGCGCAGCTGTATGGCTTCAACTCGCTGTTCTTCTGCGCGGGGCTCACGGTGGGGCCTATCGTGGCCGGAGCTCTTCGCAACGGAGTCGGCTACGGGAATATGAATCTCGTATTTGCTGTTGTAGCTGCTATCACGGCCATCCTCTCATTCTTTGTTATTGGTGGTAGGCCACGCGGGCGTTCTCTCCGAGGATTATGGAGGAGAACGAGGACGTCGTGAATGACATCTACCCCGCTGAGCATTTGCCTAGCGCCGGGTCCAATATGCGGGGAACATAGAATAGAACGTGAACGCACCATTCCTATAGACAATTTTGTACTTGCCTAGTTTAGATCTACCTCCTAATGGAGGCGATGAGGTTGTAAGATTTTCTGTATGAAAAGCCGGTGTACCACTCGCACGATGTACCCCTTACCCACTTGCGAAGGTGTTAGGCAGCTTCGTTGCCTTTCAACTTGAGCGCCTCGGAAATCTTAGTGAGATCTACTCCTAGCATTCCTATAGTATATTTGACCGAAGTCTAGTCTTAACCGTACTCGAAAATGTCATACTAATATATCTTTTGAAGCTTTGAACGAGAGCTGTGATTATCTATTTAACCCGGTAGTCCTCAGCCCCAGGGAATCTTCGCGATCACGACTATATTCGAAAGCATGTACTTGAATAAAAACGAAAGAAATGACAAGACCAATAATATCCAACCGAAATTGGGGTATCACTCCCGTAGCACGTAAGCAAATATCCGGACCTCCCGGTCATTCAGTAAAAGAAAACCAAGTCTCTGCTCTTGTCTAATCGGCGTGGCAGCGAGGCTTGAAACATCCTAGGGGAGTTCCTTGCTCACTGCCGCGCAAAAGAGGATATGCAAAAGACCAACATTAGTTCCCCCCTTCTTGCGATTACCCTCATCTTGAAATGAACGGGTATCTGGATCATATCATCAGTCATTAGCTAGAAAAGAGAAAGCATCGCTACAGCCCATATATCTTGTGAAATCCACAACGGCCGACCCGTAAAAGTCATAAAGAACGAGAGTACGCTTGAAGGGAACCCATTGCGCAATAGGGCGGAGAGGAATGAGGCCACGTAGCGAACGGTGACAGTAGACCATTCCCTCCTTCGCTGCAACCAAGTCCTCCGCCATTAACGCCAACCAGTGCCATCATCATATAATCCGATCCAATGTAGATGCAACTGCGAACCGCGCAGGAAAATAAATAGGAGATGGTATATTCGTAAGCCAAGTAGCGATCGTGTATCATGCATATGCTTGATTCTAAGACGAAAACAAGGAAAATCGTGAGTCTCGTATCCGCTATGGTTAGTAGCCGTAAGGTTCGATGTGTACTGTGTTTCGTAGATAGGTGGCTTATCAACATGTTGTTGCTGTTGTTGTTGTTATGTTATAAGTTTATGGGCTCGGTTCCCATGGTCTAATATGCAGTTGTTGCGTTTCCCTCACTTGTCGCCACCGCCACTAGAGCCTGTAAGCGAAGCATGTTGTCTCGCTCGCCGCCATTGTCTTCTCTCGGCGGAGGATTGGCGACATTCTCTCTAGCTGGGAATCCTGGGAACTCGTTGATGTTTGGGTGAACCATGCGTTCCACGCGCGCCATCTTCTCCGGAGGTGCATCAGCATGTACCGTTACGGGGCCGTTGTACCACCCTCTCCGTTTTGTTTCTCTTGAAGAAGCAATCGATGGTGCCGACATAGTATGTTGATGAAACGTCCTGGGAAGACCGGCTGTACCTGAAGGTCTATTCTCGATAACCACAGGTTCGTTAAATCGCACGGTCGGAGGATTTACTCTGATCCGCTCTGCCTCCGCTTCGACAGCTTGGTTTGCTTCACGTGCCCAACTACTAGCAGTATCCGGGGGTGGTGGGTTATTAGACGTGATATCTAGCCGAGTTAGACCTCGATGCAAGCCCATGTCCCAGTTGGCTGTATTGCGCCTTTCATCAGAGTCACCTGAGTGGGCGGCGGGTAGCAAAGCAGGTGGATGAGAGATTTCGGAATCGACAATCATGGGAGAGGGATTTCGCCTAGGAGGTGACACGGGACGGTGCGGGATAGGGCCAAAAGATTCAATTCCGGGCAGTCGAAGCGTAGTACTCTGCTGTTGCGGGGCGGCCAAAGGTAAGGGGGTCGGTACGGGACTCTGGAATTGCGACGGGGTCACAACATTGCTCAGACGGCTGCTGCTCGTAACAGCACCAAAATTAGTTGAGTCGGGATGCCACGTGCGACGGCGCCAATCTTCTGTTTGCGACATTGACTCGCGCCTAGAAGAAAACACAGACGACGTGGGGGACCCAAGTATGCTACTAGTTGGAGAGAATGCGCCAGGGTTTGATGCGTTGATAGGGCCCGGGCCGAAAAGGGGGCGACCCAGATTTGTACCGTGAGGAGATTGAAATGGTATGCCACCGGACGGTACACTCAATCGCCGGCCTGGCGTCCTATGACCAGCATACATGCTCTGGGGACGTGGGTGAGATGAACTCGGCGATGCGATGGCAGAGCCCCACCGGGGACTATTTTGGCCGGTTGAGAAAGTTGCCGAGGTAGGCGTGCTAAAATCGCTCGGAGACGGTGGTCGATATGCATACGCGCTCTCGGGGATGTTATGATAGGTTTCGATAGACAACCGAGATCTAGGGTCTGCCATCACCAACGGAGGTGGACGTCGGCGCACATCGTCTCGAGTGCTGAAGCTGGAGCCAACAGAGCTGACGCTTGAAGTAGAAAGAGATTTGACATGGCCGCGGGTTGGAGTACCCATGCTTCCCGCTGTCGAAGCCCGGGCTCTTCCGGGTTGGCGCACTCTATCAGTTCGGATCTGTCTCTGGAATCTTGTGCCTGTAGCAGCCAGAGAATCGATCGGTATATCTTCGTTAACGTGCACGGTCTGGGCATGCTGTCGCAAATTGTCCAGCCGCGAAAACCGCCTCGAACAGTGACATTGGAACGGACGCTCTCCGGTGTGTTTCCTAAGATTGTTAGTTTCAATAGCCATTTTGAATAAGCAAGGGGAGCCGAGTCGTACCGAATGTGTCTCGCCAAGTGTTCACTCCTCGTAAAGCTCAAATTACAAGGCGGATAATCAGTGCAATAAAATCGCTGCGATTTCTTCTTCTTATTTGACTTTGACCCATCGGCATTTACGCTCTCATCGTCCGATCCAGCACCGTCATCTCCGTGGGTCTCTCCGTCCGAATCATCCATGTCAACATCTTCTGAACCACCTCGGGACTTTCTTGAATGTTGAGAGTTCTCTCGCTTGAGTGTTTGTTTGGGTGTTTGCTTCGGCGCTTGTTTCTCTTCGATGCTCTCGGGAATTTGGACTGCTTGCGGAAACGGTGATGTTGGTAGCGGTCGCTGGCCGAAGGTGGCCTTCGTCGGGGTGGGCGTGGTGGGCGAGCGCGCCGTCCCATCGTCTTTCTTCACTTCAATCGCCATGGGTGTATTGACAGGCCGAAAAGTTGCCGCCATAGTAAGGTTTTAATATCCGCGAGAGGATACGCAGATGACTATGGATAATTCTAGCGAGTAAATCGGTAATTTCTAGATTGCTTCTAGAATAGCAATCTTACCGAGGCCGAGAAATTCACGGCAAATTTCTGAAGGGCAAGCGACGGAAACGGCGGAAGTGCGGTTGCGACAGATTAAAGGGACGGTGGAAATACGGAGGCGGATAGGGTAGCGAAGGAAAAGGGAGGAGAGAAGGGGGACAATGATGAAAGATCGATACAATTCATTCGCAGTCTTTCTTCCTCGCGGACCAACGCTTATTGATATTTTGAAAATGGAGATTTCCTATGGACGGGCGCTCAGCTTTCGGGATTTCTCGGTGGGGGGGTTCGAGTCAGGTCGAGCGGGCAGCGGCTGAAACTGAGACACATAGGACGTAGAATGGGATGAGCCGAAGAATGACGAGTATATGTCTTTGTAATGTTGCGACCGACCGCAAATGGCAAGGAAATTCGAGCAATGTCTTTATGTTGGGTGGGAGGAGAATGATATCAATCAGGACGGATGACACAAGATATCCTGCGTTTTTCTAACCAGTTATCGTTGCTCCAACCGAGAACGCATTCATCCCGAACGGCGAGTGAGAAGAAAGAGCCCGAGGGAGTCTAGGCCAGGGACTAACCAACCACCGAAGAGGCTGGATCCAGAAGTGGGAGTTGGGGTCGATCAAGCTGAAAGCGATCGAGAGTCGAATAAAACCATGCAGGTCTCCGACTTGACGGCCAACCGAGGAATTTGGACCAATATTTCTTAGGGCACGAAATTGCTAGAGCCACGACGTGTTAAAGGATGATAATAATATTGCGCAAGTACCGTAGGAGAGAAAAGGTTGGCGGGKGGCAAAAAAGGGATGAGGCAAGGKGAGAAGAGATCCAAAGCGGAAAAATGTTTGGAGGGGCGACGAAGCAGGATGATGAGATAGGTAGGTAGGAGGAGGGAGGGTTGGGATGTGTCGGCTTGTCAATGATGACTTGTGATGGGTATGGGCCTAGATGGATGGGGATCCCTAGTCAAACTCGGGAAAGAAGCATGTGTATGTAGATGGAGGCTAGGTAGTATGTATTAAAGATGTATGCGTGAGTGTGTGCGCGTGTGTAAGAATTAGCCCATGTTGTACGGAGCACTGTACTTGTATACTAGGCCGTACCTCGTTGACAGGGACAGTTGACACTTGGGGAGGCTTGGCGGTATGAAAATATGCACGAATGAAGAGCTATACGAAGTGTATGCGTGTGTGTGTGCCTGGTAAAGTGGATAGTGAGGAACGGACGTACATGAGTGGATATCTGATGTGGTTATTATCGCAGCAGTTTATTCGTTAGAGGCGTAAGAAGTGGCCATCGACTCGATAAGGACGGCAACGCTAGTGAGGTCATCGAACGACAGAAGCTTTGGTTTAGCTGTATAGGTGTAGAATCGGCATCGCAGTCATGTGTAGGTATCTAACTCTGTTTCGCAATACCAGTAGAAAAAAGACACTCTAGAAGCTGCAGAATGATATTGACGATGGTAACACTGACGTAGCTATAAAAGGAATAAACGAGCACCTAGGTAACCAACAGGCAGAGAAAAAAAGGAAAGAAGAGGACTACATTAGTAACGATGCAACAGGAAGGGTGCAGGGTCTTAAACAAGGAGTTGCGGACTTGTTCGTGGAGGAATCCCAGCCGCACAGATTGTCATATCACGAAGAATTAGCAGTTTTTCCTTTTTTTTCTTCAGGGTTAAGTTTGTGGTGGGATGGATTCCCTTCGAGCAATAGAGAGGGCAGAGAGGGCAAAGAGGGGCAAAGAGGAACAGAGGGGTTTTGCGTTGCAAGCTTATTATTATTCCACTGTTGGTGCGAGGGGCTGGGGCCGCCGCTACTGGCCTGTACATACATTACAGGCACGACAGTGGACAGGGKGCAGGTGGACAGACAGGACAGGGCAGCTTCCCTGCGCAACGAACCCTGTAGGGAGAGATAGGTACCATCACGGTACCCGTTCTCTTGCCGCTAAGGAAGCCAGGACAGGGACCAGGCCACGAGAGTCAAGACAGGTAACGACAAAGCTGACAGGGGTTTGCACTTTCTAAAATAAAACAGCGCCATGATCTGATTGGCGTAATCCTTAGCGCATTCTTGTGTTCCAGGGAAACTGGTCCCGGACTCGGGTACGTTGGTGCTGGTTGGGGGGGAAGGAATCATGGGATCAGGTCTTCGAATTGTTCTTCACTGTTCATCTGTACATCCCTGTCTCCCTGCCTCCCTACCTCCCACCTACATGCCTCCTACATGCCTATGGAGCCTGCGTAGAGCAGCCAGGCAACCTACAGAACTTACCCTTATAGGTACATGTAGTAGGTAAAAATAATCCCATCGCTCCCCCAAACCCCGACCCCACAACTAGCCGCCATCTGTCTGTGATACATCATGGATCGCAACCTGGCATGTTAGTTGCATCGACTAGTATAAGAGTCCTGGTTCAAGCGTCTCAGCTCGCAAGGCACAGCAATTCTCCAGTTCGACTATCACCACTAGCCGCATGCACCTAATCGACTATCACCATCGTCACCGCAAGGGAAGATGAAATCCTCATGTCGTTCCTGAGCGTCCCGAATATTCGTCACCTCCGTAGCGGCGTGGCCATCTGCTGTGCTACCAAGGTCTGACTACTGACCTACTTATAGGTCGAATCCTATCAGTCGCATCCTGAAGGTTTTAAAATATCACAAAAGCACAACCGAAGACAGGCGCCTTGCTGCTCAGTCCGCCACTACAAAATACTTGGACCTAGACGGCTTGGGCGACATGACCAACGTTGACGACTACGATTTATTTCAATTACTCTTACAAGCCTACCTACCCTCCCGAACCTGACTTTTCTTGCGGAACTAGTAAGAAAATAAGCTTGCTTGGAACCACGCGAGTGCGATACGTACGTAGTTGCGCGAGCCTATGAAAAAAATAGACGCTCGTTGCCTTTCCACTTATCCCCTCCTTTCTGTTGCCCTAGTCCATGTATCTCATACCTCCTGACGTTCATGGGAGTGTCATCATAAAGTTGTCGGTGGGACGGATAACCCGCATTCAAGCGCAACTCGGTCATTGAAGGGAAGATGCATTTTATTTAATAATGTGAGTTCCTCGAAACGATCTCCTGTTCACCCGCTGGATCTCTGCAACCCTGAGGAGAAGGGCTGCGGTCGACTAAACTCAATTAGGTTGTGATCTGCATCGTTTCGGTGCCCTCTGACGCAACGCCTGCCTATCCAGTAATTATGTTCGACGATGTATTCTTCCAGATTTTCATTGCCGGGGATCCCAACGGACAGAGGGTGCGTTGACTCGGTCGATATTCTCGAGCTTTAGTAGTTCCCTTGCCGTGTGCCTGGGTGCATGGGATGACCAAGAAGGATTACGTCCTATCAAGGGTTATCGTGTCATCGGGATATCGTGTAAAGATCCCCTCGGGTCCCCGGAGATCTTACTGGCTTCGCCGCACTCCTGCCAGTTCATCACAACTATGAGATGGTAAGGAATCCATTAGGTAGGTAAGCGGTCCAGCTGACGATTACTACGTAAAACGGCAGCATTTGTCAGTACACATACGCTACCCTCCATCAGCTCTTCTCCACTCCGCTCTCTTTTCGCTTCGCTCGGAGCCTTTTATTTTTCTTCTCCCTTGCCTAGATATGGACACATTTCATGCACCCGTCGAAACTTGGACCAACCTTTGGGATTGTGGCTTTTCATCGCAGATACGCGAACATACCGTCAAGCCCTCACCGCCTGCCCTACGGAACACAGGACATGTGTGCGACGTAGGTACGGTGTCCCAATTATCCATTATCGTGGTTCTTGTACCTGATGATCCACCATCTGGCTACCACGTATGCAGTAGTATTATCTGCATTAGTCATAATACACAAATTGCGCCCTGTCCACTACTGTAAGACGCCCCCAGCTGCCAACCAGCCTCTGTGGACGGAGGCTATTCCTGTTCACCGAAGCTGGTGCTAGTGGCAGAGACGAAAACCCCATCACACTTGGTACCTGCTCCTAAATGCCGAACCATGCCCTGGACTCCTTCGGACATGCAAGTTGGCGCTACACCCGGAGCTTTTCGTACGACGTCCATCCTGGGAGTTTCACGTATACGACTCCGCGAAACTTTCCAGAATTAATATAACACAGAAAGGCTTGTCTAAGACCGCTTGTCCAGATATCGAGACATGACCCAAGTAGACCATCCAGACTGTGGCACGGAGTACGAAGAATAATCAATGCATAAGACAAGCACAGCTTCCAAACGACTTAGACAACTAGAACAAACCACTTGGTGAAGGCAGTGAAGGGACAAAAGCAAAAGCAACGGCCAGACCCCTCACATTCCGGCCTTTCCCCTCCCTTCCCCTCCCCCACCGCGATCTGACGCAACGCTATCGCTTATCGATATGCCCTACCAGGAGACGGGACAGTCGGCGATGGATGCAAGTGGCGTCATATTGCAATATCAACCCAGGACGGGGCTATATTACGTGCCATTAATTATCTCTGTCGCTGCTGATTACTTCCCATATTCTGCCTAAGGCCATTTCCCAGTTGGGAGATTTGCAGGAACATAATTAACTCAAAGCAGGGCTTCATATCAGATGACTGCTAAGTCTACATCCAGACCCGTTATCACCGGGCACTATCGTGGCAGCGTAAGCAGTCAGCCCACGTTCCTAGGTACAGAATTGTACATACACGCATCTGTACCTGATAAACGAAGCCATCGTTCCGATACCCTGCCAAGATACAGGGCTGAGGTGAAACGCAGCCCACGACGGCCTTTACGTACTCGGGCGCTAACATCACGACGGCGTGATAAGCGTGACGAGTATTAATGCTGGATATTGCTGAGATGCGCACGAAGGATCCAGATACAACCGGGGCAGATGCTCCTCCCGCTAGTATGCGGACTTACGTCAAGTAACAGGTGTTCGAGATTTGCAGATATCTAGAAGGACTCAAGCTAGTCCTAGATGACTACCTAGGTACCTAGGTAAGTAGTCAATAGTCAGTCTGACAGCCCATCTAACAGCCATCTCACATACTGTCTGTGTAACGCCCCAGCGATCCGGGTCAACTCCTGGAGGTACAGGGGCCGAACATTCCAGCCATCCATAATGACAAGGCATAGGAATAATATCTCACGTATGAGGTACATCGTTCGTACATTAGGTACCTAGCATACCTAGCATCGGGTGAGTTCGTTAGCCACATGTTCGCAACCTCTATCTACGTAGCCTTCCATTATTGCGACGGTTCTAATGCCACTTTTAAAAAGCCCAACCTGCAGGATGCAAGGCACGATACATCCGTAGGTGCTGTAGCCGAATTCTTTTTAAAGGCTCCCGCGCCGTTCGCCTTCACCCACTTTATCCGCACCGGTTATCAACGGTGTCTCACTTCGCGCCTTTCCCTCCTTATCGCCGTCTCTTATCGCAGATCTGACCGCGGGCAATAAGAACAGTGGCCAGCATCCTTTCCAAATCGTCATCAGCTACATGTAGTTAGACGAGTATTAGTCAGGGGCTCGACCCGTACCCAAGCTTCCTGTCGATTCATGTCACCTTGAAGACTGGGGAACTACGGAACCTTAAGTTTTACTCTGACATAGAGTTAAGTTCAAGACGTGCTCGTCCATCAAAAAAATCAGGTTATAGTAATTCCTTCAATTCTTTTTTCCCCTGACCGCCACTTGGACATGACTCGAGTATCCATCATAACTGTAACTTATCCCCCCGTTTTTTTCTTTCTCTTTCCAACTCTGCAAGATTGACCATTGCAGCATTGCAACCTCATCCTGGAACCCGGACTACGCCCGACGCGTGCCTGACTCTGATGTAAGTAGTAATTCTGCGCGACGCTCGATTGAGTCTACTGCTTCGCCTAACTGCAACGGGTCTCGGTACTTATTGCTCGCATATGACGACGTTCTTGCTTTCATTACTACTCATGCCCACTCGACGATATGCGGAACGCCTGCGGGTGGACGCGCACACAAGACTAGAGAAATATTGGTATCACGATCTCGCCCGCACCCACATGCCGAGGACACAGGACATACATAAACATGGCAAGGCTACAGTGCACAAAAGATACCACCCGCCTGGTAGATTGCTGTTGTGCTATCTAGCCCAGCAATAGTATAACCCTCACGTATCAATCMCCCCATTCCGCGATAGTGTGTATGTGTGGCGTGGTAGCACGGTAGCGTGGTCGGCATGCAAGTGCTGGGTTCCGCATCCTGATCGGCGACCAATGCGATCGCTGCGACGCACCAATCCCATCAGCCATCTTTCAATTCTTCTCTGTGCTTTTCACTCAATGTATGCGAGGGTCGGGCTTCTTCGGCCGAGTCCTATGTCGAGATAGGGGGTTCCGCCCGGCGCGGCGCGGTGCGGTGCTGTTCTACAGCCCACACACATGTGACTGCGTGGTAAGGCTCTGTATGCATGTAGGTCGATGGAGTACCGATCCAAGATGGGTTACCTCGAAGTTATATAGTCCCGCAACCGGTTTTCTGCATACGACATTTGTGGGTTACTGCCGGCGCCTCTCCGGACGTTTTAGCCTCACGCTGGTTTCGAGGCCCGCGCCAGCCAACGATGAGCCCCGAAAAAGGAGGAGACCCCGGAGACGCTTATTAAGTTGGGCAGAAACCTCCCAGATCTTGTGTAACTTGGTTCCAGTCGTTTACATACAACTCATCCGCCTGTCTCAGGTGTTGGTAGTTCGTGCATTATATCCAATTCTTTCGCTATCTGGATGAGTTTATGTGACGCTGTTACTAAGATATACTTGGCAATTATTCAGAGTTCAGGGCATATCCTTAATGTGTTCCATTAGGTATTTCCGATAGCTTTGTTGTGGAGGTAAGTTGTAAACTGACACGACACTCACCACACGACGGCCATCACTTATAATTGCGCCTTTGATTGAAGAGAGTATGACAGATGATAGGTCAATTCGATGGAGAAAGTCAATCTCTGCTCACTGTCATATTCAAGCCACTGAGTATATCAGTTACGGATATAGAGCATGCAGTTTACCTCATACAATGAATAAGTAACCTATCATTTTCTCCATAGTTTATTTCAAGAGTAGGTGAATAAGCGTCTAGGGGCCAACATTGGAAATCCGCATCGACAAGGACTATGATGGGAACTATCTCTCCTTTTCTAGCATCAACCATCCTCGCATTTACTTGATGATCCCAGTGTTTAAAACCTCACCAAGGGCTCTAAATTGCCGGTCCATATAGGTACCTATAGCTACACTTCACTCTTGTCGTTTTCAGATAGACACAAACCTAAAGCAATGCATCTTGGGAAAGGATTGCCCCTTACAGGTTAGATGACTAGTACTTCGTATAGAATTGTAAGGCTTCACTGGCATACTACGTACTAAATTCAGGATATATGTAGACCTATATAGTCTCAAGTAGTGAGAATTCTCAGTTTCTACTAATTACTCTTGTTCCGTCACTGTTATATCTTCTGACATAATCATCATCGCCTCGTCTAAGCCCGAAAACGTCACATGCCACCTCCTTTCCACATCTCTAAGCCGAAGTTCCACACCAACATCTTTGCCCGGCAAAAGAAAACCAGCCTAGACGGGCGAGGTGGACTTGATCCACTTACCACTGACAGGCACGACGTCGAGCTGCAGCACCAACAAAGCCGCGAGCGCCATGATCTCAGTACTAGCGAAGTGTCGACCAGTGCAGAGGATGTGACTGCCGCCAAAGGCGCGAAAACGGTACCATAGCCGACCTTTTTGTATCGCGGTGAAGCTGATGGTGCGCCATTGCTTCTGAAGCGCGAGGATACGCTCGGCTGTGCTTACAACGTACGCCCGCGAGAACAAGAGTCGGAGAGTATAGATGGGTAGGCCGTAGGAATCCCTAGCAAAGGTGACGTGAGGACTTGTAAAGACTTCTCAGACAAAGCAACGTACCTTATCTGAAGGTAGAACTGTAACTTCCCCCGAATGATCCTAATCGTAGGCCGTAAGGCCGTAACCTCCTCCATGATGGCGGCCGGCTCTTTTGTATCTTAGGTTAGGCAGAGGAGGAAGCAAAGGAAAAGATACCTACCTATGTAGCTGCTAGGCTTCCGAAGACGATGTTCGCCATCGTAGGCGCCATAACTGGTCAAGAACTTAACATAGGAGACGAACCTTATCACATGAAGCTACAGCTGCTGGTTGTTACGACTGTCGATTTTCACAAAAGCTGCGTTTTGCGCAACTTGAACCCTGGTTGCGTCGTGAATAAGGGGTTGGTTTGTCGTGCCTCAAATGAACGCAGGTCATCTCATAACCCTAGCCCAACATCCATATATGTGTACGGGAACTATACCTGTAGCCATTGATCCTCTAAACTACGTGTAGCTATGGTGACAATGAGGACAAACATACCAATGCTACTTTTGGTATATTGTCATTCTGCATTTTATGTTTCCTACGTAATTCATATCTGCTAGTAGCTAGATCTAGCCACTATCAGGACAGATTAAGTTCAATAAGAGGTCGTTTATAAAATCTCCGTAGAATTTCACCCTATGGCTCCTATGAACTGGGGCCATTGATTTTCAAGCCATGCGATCAATTAACTATAGCGACGACGAAAAACTTTGTACTMCCCCTGCTCGACTCGTTCTACATTATTCAACGAGCCAATGGATCCTCCTATTCCTCTGCAACATCACTGTCACTCTCACCGTCATCCGTCGTCTCGTCCCCGGAGAGCTCTGGTACACCTGAGCCATCTGAGATATCCGCAATCCAGAACAGCTTCGTGGCTTCGGGTCGTATGTCAAGCATTGGGCCAGGTCCGACCGCCGTTCTAATCTGCAGCAGTGCCTTGTTGGATAGTGGGCTGTTGATTGACGGTGCTTTTCTGTTCGGATAACACGTATATGAAGCTACGCCGAAGAGCTCCATCTTTTCCAACCGAGTCCATTCGCACTCCACGATAGCGCTCAGGATATGCCGGTGGAAGAAGGTATCCATAGGACGCATACCATCTGGAGGCGGAACGGGTCTCCCACGAGCTATGTGACTCGGTCTACGCCAGCCATTTTTCCTGTCATCGTTACTCGGCCCTTGCTGGAATCGGAAGACACGGAGATTCTTCGCCGCCGACCTGATAAACGTTCCGAGCTCTTGATACCGCATGTCTTCGTCTTCTAGAACCTCATCATCACATGGGCCAAGAGTGCCCGTGAGGGGCCCGGAGAAACCAGCCGTATCGATTATTAGGGTTTGAAGGTTAGTCCATCTGCCGGGCCAGTCCGATGGAACCTTGGAGGACTGTACCACCGTCTTGATATCGGGGCCATTGTGTGAACTGAGATCAACGACTCGGTATAAAATAGGAGTTGAAAGCTTGTAGAGAGCTTTGGAGGTAGCCGAAAGCGAAGCCAAGGTAGGCAGAGTACAACGCTCTGCTACCAGCAGCTGCAGCTCCGGTGGGAGCCTCTAGAAGAATGACATGTCGAGGTAGAAGAATGAGAATTGCGCAGGTTTCGAGGAGAGGTGCTGGGTGATGGGCTAAGGAATTGACATGCGATACCAAGGCTTCTCGATGGACCGGGGTGAGATAGACTTGACTTAGGTATGCCGTGGGAGATGGTGAAAGGTATAACCATCCAACCTCGCAGGTGTCAGCGACTCTTAGATCTGAGTCGTTCCTAACACAACTTCCGATGCGAGGATGAGAAAATGAGACGATGATGTTGTATTTGTCAGCTTCCAAGAGGAAACTATGGACCTAATAAACAGGGTGATGTTGTAGGGCAGCAGACCGAAGAGCTGGAAGGGGCCCCTGTTGTACCTTGGCAAGTACACCGATACGTGCCTGCAGCAATTGCATGCTTGTGCCGTCCTTTTTGGCAGGTGTGTGCTATAAATAAAGGAAATCATAGCGCTATATGTCGCTATATGTCGCTAAAGCTACAGCGAGTTACACTGCGGAAGAGCCTCATAATTATCCGGTGCTAGGTACCTGTACCCCTGGACTCGCCGGGTATTCAATCGATTCCAGGGTACCTGCGCCACTGTTAGAATCGCGTCAGAAAAAGTGCCCTATGTGCGGATAGTACTGTATCGCACGGTACATACATTTAGCAGAGGAATCCCGTATAGTGCGTCACAGTGCTAATCGCACATAGGGCACATTAGTCTGCACTTGTGCACTTAAGTCCACTTTGTGAGATCAAGCAATAAAGGAAAATCATGACAGTATAGTAGGTACCTAGGTAGGTAGACAGCAAAAATGGGTAGGATGAATTTGCTGGCCTCTAGCAACCAATGCATATGCATTCTGCGGATCTCTAGATTACTTCCAGAAAACTCCGAACTGGGCGTTATACATCTATATCGCTCAAATAATGTATACGTACCTATGTGCAGTCATAAGGAACGCTCCTTATATGGCCACCCCATTTATCTCGTACAAACCTCCTGGTTCTGGGCGGCCACGTATTAATACATCCGTCCTCGACTTGGTAGTGCTCGATAATCGCTTAGGGGAATCTTTAATAGGCATCTAGAGCATTTAAGTAGGAATAAACGTAGAATAATTACGTTATAAGATTGGCGTTCCCATGAACATCTGAAGCAATCTAGCGGAGCCCTTAGGCATAGACATATAATMCCTCCACCGAGCCGATGTTTTTACCCTTAAATCGAGGGGTCTGATGTCTTTGGGGCCAAGACTGCGCGTCGAGTACTAAAGCCCACGTAGGTACCTGAGATGGTAACATTCTCGAGGCTCAAGATATGGGTCGGTAGGCAGCCGTCCGTCTACCTTGAAAGAAGACGAAGATCCTCTAACCCTAATGATACTGGAGAGAGTACTTCAAATAAGCGGTTAGGCACACCTAATATACCTATGTAATAGTATTATCTCATAACATGAGATAGAAGAAAAGAATACAATTTCCAGGCCCTGTATCGTTATCTATCATATCACGAAGACTACTATGGCTGACCTAATCCTAGGACTCTTCTCAAGAGCCTATCACTCTCACTAAGTCTTTCTGGTGCGGGAGCTTGGATTCTACCTCCTATCAGACTACCAACTTTAACCATTCCACAGAATAGAATGCTAGTCTCAACTTTGCTACTGATGGTACCAGTGTTCGGCTCCCAGAAGATCATGAATCTATACTGACTGGACAAAGGGTAGGCCGGTGAGAAACTCTGGCTAATCGTCTGCGACCAATTCGACATCGACAGCCACATGATGCGACGAGAGGACGTCGGAAATGACGATTCCATCCTTCCCTTTAAGCCCTAAAGACAAGAAATCAAGTGCTACCATCACCTCAGGCAGACGATTGACTACCAGAAGAATGCCTCTGCAGACACTCTCAGTCCCCCACATTTCCGCCGTTTTCCATTCACAACGGCGTAGCACTACATGGCAACCGTAGCTAACGAAACAACACGGTAAGCCAGACGAGAGACAACAACTATTAATCCACCGACGGAAACAGGAAGGCAGATGACACCTTCAGGAGATAATTTTATCGTTTACATCCATAAGACGTATTTACAAGTACAGATGCCTATGTACATTGAATGGCGCAAGAGCCTTACAAGACGATTAAAGCACGAAAGCGAAACCAATATACCGCTCAATGTGCAAAGTCTCCCATTGCGGCTTTCGTTTACTTTGACCCCTTTCGCCGCTAATTATGTAAAAATCTTAAATCGTCTTGTATCCCTGTCGGGATCTGAATAAAGACTTGTCTGACTTTAGTTACCATGGTCAAATTCTAACCTAGACGCATTGATTCCTTGTGGCAACAAAGGGAAACGCACGGCCGGGCGCTTAGCCAACTATGCCATGTGAGCACCTTCGGGAAATAATATGTCTCTTGGGACGTATTTCTGACTTCGTCGAAAGATGAGAATTTCTATGATGGTCGCTACACCGACGAAGCGCAGTCTAGGGAAATATATTCAAATCAATAGCGGAAAATAAGATGTATTTAGAACGATACTGCAATTTTAACATACCTTCCGTACCTTACTAATGCTTTATATGTAATTTTCACCAGCTTGAAACCTACCTAAGTTCTAGCTCATTTTTATCGGGGTTATTCTTATTTCATCAAGATGTAAATTATGGATGGTAGGTTTAAATGATATTGTTACTTAAAGAGGTATAGATATATTCACTGAAGGGGCCGAGTATAAATAGAGGTGACTGCTCTTTGTCTACATAGGTAGTTTCACATCTTCCATATTGAGCCCAAAGTATCCGGAGCGAGCGCTGATGTGGCCGTCTTGTCTTCTGGTACATTTCTTTTTATTTAACTGAGGGGGTATTAAGTCTTTTGGTAGTTAGGACGTGGCACTATAGGCGACCGATAGCACCTTCCTACAAATACCCCTATTTTTCCGTTTAAGAAGACCTAGTATCTGGTTCGTACCTTCGTAGCTAGTACATATCAAGAGGCTCTTGTATTACTACCATCGTAACGGCCTCCCATTATATCTCATATAGGACACCACGTTCTTCGTCTTAGAGGTTTACGTGCTCTTTAGGCATCGTCGGCATGTAATAAATGTCTATGATTTTAGATTTAGGTGGTATAAAAATCCATGGTCTATTAGTAAGCACCCAGGTCAGACGTTAACTCTTCAGACAGTGCGAAGCTCTCATTTACTGCTAACTCTTGCCATACTGTGCGTAACCTGGCAATGGAAGTCATGGAAACTTACAGTGGGAAAAGATGAAACTCTTTTGCAATAACGCAGTGAATTAATTGCTACCTAGGCACTCAGCTGCCACAATATGCCACGGTTCATCCGACCTGAATAAGTGCTCACTTTGACTGACTACGAGCCCATCGGCTTGTTGCACAAGACAAAGAGAACCAGCTAGAGTCAAGCAAGCCAAACCATTGCTTATCTAATTCGTCGGATGTCAAACAAAGGATGATACTAGCCGCACCATTCAGGCAGAAGCACAATAGAGCTAGGATAGGATGAATGGGGATTATTCAGTGACTAACAAGCTGCCGGACGCGTGCTCAACAAGGCGACTGACGACTAGGTACCCAGCTACATGGGTATATAACTTTAACGCCACCCACCCTCAACAACAGAGTCGGATACCAAGCTCGGAGTCTGTGCATCACTTGCATGGCGTCTAGGTTGGGTAGGGCCTAATCAGCCGCTAGCATTCGAGGCTGGAACTCTGAAAGCTGTGGCTGTTGGTGGGAGCTATCGGAGATGACTGGCAGTCCGCATACTTATTTCTGGCCACTCCCTCAGAATCAACCACTTCATCCTTTCCCAGACAACTTTCCCATCTCTTCTTCTTCTTCCCACCTCCACTTCACACCTACATTTCACGCAAAACCATTACTGTCGTTCCAATGTCTTCTTCAAACCAACAACGACAGTCGACTGCGCAGGCCGCTCGTCGCCCTTCAACACAGCCAGTTACGCTGCTCCCACTGCCGCAACATGTACATGAGATGTTCGCACAGCAGCCCCATCAGACACCACAACAGCAGGTGCAACGGCAAGTACAGCAACAGGTTCAACCACTGGCGCAACCACTGGCACAACAACAGGCATTCCCGATGGATTTCAACTTCCAGATGCCCATGGTTAATCAGATGCCACAGCACATGGGCCCTCAACAGGGCTTGACTCAACAGCAATTTGCACTCCCAGAGCAGATGCCAATGCAAATGCCAGTGCAAATGCAGATGCCAACCCCCCAAGCCCCAACTCCGGCGCCAGCTCCAGCTCAGTCTCAACTTCAGACCCAACCCCAACCTGAGACTCAGCCTCAACAGGGATTTGTTCATACCCCTATGGCCACATCGGCAATGAACATCCCACAAGGCAATACTCAGCAGTACATGGCCGTCCCAGGAATGGAGTTGTTCCCACAACCATTCTGCACGCAGCATGTCTTCCCGCTGCCAAAGGACGCCGCTGCGCACTTCGCAGAGATGCTGAGAGCATTTGTGAAGGAGCAGAGCACGCTGGACCCACCAGAGGACATGTTCCTTGACATGTTGACGACGCTCGGTATTCCTCCCGTCGACGACATGACGCTGGGTACGTACTTCTTAATCATTCCACAATACTAGGCAGACAGAAACCCAAGACAGAACAGAGCTCGTGGAACTGAGTTGACTTTGGGAAATCTTATACACTAATACGGACTTTTACAGACTGCAACCAGTACAGAGACAACAAACTGCTGTACTGGGAGATCTTCACCAGATTCGTCGCTGAGAACGAATTCCAGCACCACACCGAGCCGGAGAAGCTGATCCGCGTGGTGAAGATGATGGCCGACGAGAGCTTCCTGGATCCAATCTTTGTGCATCACATGATGATGCTAGCCTACAGTATGTTGCCAGCGCCCTTTTTCTCTCTACTGGAGACTTGCTAATGCGCCGTAGACTTCTTCAAGAACAGTAGGCCTACCCCAGTGGAGTCAAACCGACTCTACGGGTTCGCGCTACTGCTCCAGGGGCGTGGGCTCATGGACAATCCTCCCGATGGCTTCATGTGCCACGCAACGGAGGAGCTGTTCTTCAACAGCCCGGCCTTCCAGGAGAAGTACCCTGATCAAGATCCCTGGGTCGCCAAATGGACCCCAGGAGGGTGAAGGCAGGGGKGTTAGGGTTGGAGGAATGGTGGGAGTCTGCGTGGGTACTGTGTTTGCGCCGGTGGGGGATTTGGCGGGAGTACACGGCGGTGCCTTTTCTTGCGGGGAACTTAAACTCGTTCAAAGTTCGCGACGGACGGACTTATGAAATCGAGTATCGTGGGATTCTTGTGGTTTGTTATCGTTGCATTGCAAGCACGGCGTTTGGCACGAGAAGGGGTCTGATACCCGGGATCAACTGTATCCCAGCATTCTGTTTCCGCCGAAGGATTGGGCGGCATGTTCTCAAGTCGATGGTTTTCATAGTTCTGTCGTTAAAGTCTAGTTAGCGAATCGACCGTTTTGCGACAAAAGAACGAGGAACTGACTGTGATGTTTTGATATTTGAGTTTGATAGACTGCTTAAGGTCACTGACCCCAAGGGATCATGACATGGCTGTCTTCCATGGGTTTGCTGTCAGGGACAGAGCGGATAAGCTTCGACGGCTTGGGGAAAGGGTGTCAATGCGTCATCCGGTCTAAGCGCAAGCAAAGATTCAACTGATATTTACCTTAATAAGGTTTCGTTCCTAATCTTGGCGGTTAGTTACCTCTTTAGCCTTTGGCAGAGATGGAGTGCACACTTAATTGTAATCATCCCGCACAGTTCTAGATCAACTTTAATCGTCGCAGCATCATGAGATCTAGCATTCTTTTTCCTTGCCGTATGCCAAATGTCTCGAACGGGCGTCGGTTAATAGGTAACTCGTGATCTTGACCGGTGAAGTCCTCCATTGGCGTTATGTGGTACATCGAGGCTGGTGTGCCAAGTATCGAAATTTCGTTAACATGGAGTAAAATAGGTGTGTATTTGAAAAGGAGGTTTATCGAAATATGTGGGGAAAATTGAGCCTCTCCAAACCGCCCACTGTCAGGATTCGGGTTGGTAAGGGAGACCCGGGACTGTGTAGACAAAGATAGTCTCTTGTATGTACACCCGGTTCTAGAGATAATAGGTCATAGCTCTTCGTGTAATAACGTTGTTTCCTCCATCCTATGGTAGGCCTCGTGACACCCACAGACCAGAGTTTATCAAGCCTACAACAGGGAACGAGCGGCAAATCAATGCCGATTACCAGTCCCAACGTTCTCAATTCACATGCTGACTCCCGAGCTGGGTAAGGGTGCCTAGTGGTAGAAGATACAACCGTGCTGAAAACCGTCTGAACGATGGTAGGAACGAGACCTCGAGCCCCTGAATTGTCAGCCATCGACCACTTAGCCAGCACCCTCGGACTTACGATTGCTTGGATCAACATGTTTGCAATGGGCGCCCGTGGGCTGTAATAGCTAAGGTTCACGCGTACCATGGTTGTCGTCGTTTTCTCTCAGCAATTTGACAGGTATCAGAACTTTCTGAGATGCCTATGGGCAGTGCACCTCGAAACATCGGCTTAGAATCTCGACCACCTACTGCTTACCTACCATTAAGCTCTCCTTTTTGCAGGGCAAAACTTATGATATGTTTACATTTAACTCTTTAATTGGTGTGGGCGATATTGAAAGGAGGCTTTGTTCTGCACTAAGCCATGACTACCGGTAGGCTACTGATATGGATATTTGAGTGTGCCATTTACAAGGGCGGCTCGAATTAAAACCCGTAGTTACACCAAGGGTAATAGTTGCTTTAGTCCGGAGTAGACCTGTGGGTTCAGGAGGCAAGGGATATCGACCACGATGTTTCAACGCCCAGTAGGGAGGTTAGCCTCTTAGGTGTAAAAGCTTGCTATAGAGCTCCCATGGCGGCGAAAGAGTGCGGTTACAATAGTCATTACGCTACGTATAACCAATGCTTGCGAATTGATCATGAAAATTATCGAGGATATAATTAAATGGGCTACGTAGTCCTATTCCTTTTCTATGAAGAAAGGCTGGAAGCTCTCTTTAAGGATGTGGGGTTTCCTTTCTGCCAGATTCATGACCATTTGACCAAAAAGCCCGTTCGCCCACGTGAACCTAGAGTATTGTGTTAGTCTGACCGCAACACGTTCCAGTGGATAGGTAAAGACTTTGGCTCACCACTGCCGGGTCCAACTGCTTGTGTCAAAGCTATCAACACTCTCGTGAATGAGTCCGTACCCGTCTGTACTACGCAGCACCTCCTTCACCGCCTCTATGATTTCCCCGTCGTCGTCCGATGTCATTGCTCGCACTAAAGAGTTAGCGATGGCTTATATGGGGAATGAAAAAGTGAAATAAATGATGAAAATGCAGTTTGCAAAATGAGATATACAAATAGATATCGGCCGAAAAGGGGTGAACAAGGGGATGACATACTAATAGCTGACATGGGCCAGGCTGCCCCTGGCCGAATGTGCGGGCTACCGACGGCGCTGATATATGGGCCCGCACACCACCATGGGTTACTCCTGCTGAGGACGAAGGCCCGCGTATTCTGATAGATGGGATCATCTTTATCCACATATCCTAAGAAAGGCGCCGAAAGGAGGGATGGGATATTCGCATCATCCATCAGATTCTGGCCTCCAAAACCGTCAACTTCGTACGCGAATATCTTCTGGCCATTTGGCGCATTCACAATGCCCCAGTGGTTGATTGCTTCCCTAATTTCGGCTGCCATGTCTCTCATTTCCCCTGACAATCCTTTAGGCGCATTTGGTAGTCGATCCATGATCTTCGACGTTGAGTCTAGGTATCTCGACAGCATCATGTTTGCTGGGATGTTGAAGTCAAACATGGCGGAATCGTCACTCGGACGGAAAGGAGACCGTACAAGACCTGTGTCGTTAACTGGGCTTCCCATTCCATTGTTTCCCAATGTGCCCGAAGCGGACATTGTCAACGACTGGAAAGAGTACGCAGGAGGGATCCATTTCCCATCTGGCCCATATGTCGGTTTCCTCATTGCTTCCGAAGCAGCAAGTACAGACTGCACTGCTGGGATCCATTGGAACTTGCCGAAGAAATCCACGTCTCCTGTTGCATTGTAGTAGTCATGTGAGAGCTGCAAGAAACCTCCGAAATCGTCCAACTCGAAATTGCATGTGAAAACTACATCGCGGTCATAGGACGGCGTGACAGAATATGTGCCCCCATTCGACACCGGCGGCATCCCCGATTCGGGTGGAGGCTGGAAAGCGTTGCAATAGGGGGATAATATCAGATATCGAGCCTGCATATTGATAACCCCACGAAATACCGAGGCGATGTCATCAGTCGCACTCTTCATTACGGTTTTGTACGGAGCTATCTGATTTGCCGAGTCGCGAATCCACATCGCGTTGATATCGCCGGTAATGACAAAAGCTAGCTCCTCCTCCGAGTTATTGGCAGCAACTCCTCGCCATTTGATCGCCGTATCGAGCGTGTTCGGGAATGTGTTCTCGAAGAGACGGAACAGGTCTGCGTCGTAGATGTTATCCTTTGCCTGGTTAATGGCATCTTCAATGAGGCTCGAGTTGAATGTGCGACATTCTGGAGTTGGTCGCTGGTACGCGAGCTTGTATGCGCCGGTCGATAGAGGAGGGTTTCGCGATAGGGCGTAATTCGAATAGGAGGGACAATTCTGGCCAAGGACATGCCCAATGACCAGAGACACAGGCAGTATCACATCGCTCGGCCGCATATCTTATTGCGCAGTTGCCTTTCACTATTCCTCGAAGAACGGCGACGGCGAGGCTATGGTGGAAAGGAGTGAATATTTAGATTGCAGAATGACCGTCGAGAGCTAAATGAAAGAATCGTGTCCTTAGGTAGTAGCACCAACCAAGAATATGGCCAAGCTGACGAGCCAAGACTCTTGGCCCCAGGAGGTCTAGAATTAGATCGTCCTCCATCGCGCTATCCCTTGTCCGCGTATAAAAAGTAATACGCTTTCCGTAACAGGCTATAAGGATCACCAACAAGATTGAGCTGGTTGATGAAGCTTGATAATAAGGTTCGATTTGACTGGATTTAAGGGTTCAGTCGGTTCCTGTCAGGATGGTTGTCTTGTCAACCAGGTCAATTCAATTGTTGCGCGATGACAGAATTGAACATCTGCAGTGGACAGGGATAGATCGGCCAAAGTGGCTTACGTAAAGCACAGATCGGCGAGGTACGTATTTGCTAGCGTCTGCTCGGCATTCGGGATGACGTCGTTCAGCATTACCAACCCTCTTATCGTTCCCATTTGAGTTATCGGGCTGCATGTCGCTGTGGAGATCACCTGGTCACTGAGCGACTTTTTCCCTGCAATGTGATCCGAAGCTCCGGATTCTATCACCTCCACCCTTCGCGAATTCGCGATTTTTTTCTCTTTTCCTTTCTTCTTTCTTTTTCTCGTCGCGCGTCTCGTCCTCTTGCGATGACCCCAATGTCCTGAATCCGTTACGACCTTGCACTCGTGCTCCCGTTCGTCTTGCCTTAAAGAAATAACAGTAGACGAGAAAAACCCCGCGCGGGCCATTCTAGACGCAGCCATGGTTCTAATCGATTTACGCGATATCCTCAGCTTCCCGCACGGCGATAATGGGACTGACACCGTAATTAATAATATCCACTTCAATTTGACGACGTTGGATCACTGGAATTATACCTACTATCCTACCAATAACACTCTATCCAATGGATCGTGGTGCTTCCTCGTCGACTCGCCGTACACTCCGGTCGGCCTCTTACCCAATGGAACATTTCTAAATAGTACCTGGTGTTATCTAGCGACACAGCCTATCGGAAATCGAGCGCGCGCCGGCATTGGCTTTGCGGTAGCCTTCGCTTTAAGTTTGGTATTCGTATTGGTAAATCTAAAGAAGCATGGCGAACTACATCTCCCGGCCGAAAAGAGGTTTTATCCGATAGGAAGGAGATGGCAATGGTATTGGGCAATATTTGTTTGCGCCGCGGCCCTTATAGGTCTTTTCACTGGCATTGACGTCGATCGATATCGTGTCGTGGAACTTCCTATTGTCCTGAACGTCTTCTTCTGGTACCTCATGCAAATGGGCTCCATGGCCCTCGTATGGGAGGGCGTACGGCATTGGGGTAGCTGGATGGAGCGCCAATTCATCGATCCCAATCCCTTCGTACTTCAACAGAATGATAAGAGAGGAATGTTCGAGTTCTGGTTGCCACTGTTCTTCTACCTGTGGCTGTGGTTGGTAGGTCAAAATACAACTAGCATGCAATACGAGGCAAAGGCGCTAATCAATTGCTCTATTATAGAACTTCTTCCTCATTGTCCCACGGAACTGGGGTGCGATTGAGCTTCAGCGTTCCCCCGATCAGACGTTGCAAAATGCGCTACCAGCTGCTACTGATGGACGTTTCAAGGCAGCAACGTTCTGCCTCTTTGTTTGCTGGTGTACTATCATGGTATCTCTCTGGCATTCAATTCGGCATTACGAACCGCGCAACCGTGGGCTCTTCAACCGCGTCATCGGATTTCTGGGATATATGCCGTTCCGATTTACCTTGATGGTGCCACTTTCACTAGCTATTGTCGCATATCAAGGTCTATGTGCCTGGGATTTTGGTCTATCACCTCTAAATGTCAAAACCAACCTGCTCGCGATGTATCTTGGAGGTTATGCACCAAGTCTTCTAATTATCATCGTCCAGGTAATCGCTGGCTTCATGCGTCCGAACGAGGACCGTGAGCTCATCCGCCAGCGACGAGAACGAGGAGCAGCTATTGACCAAGAACTTGGTTTTATTCGGAAGCCTGCTTGGTGGCGCCGTGTTAACGGTGATATCCCGACGGGTAGTATGCGAGACCGCATTATGCGAAACGTACGGGAGGTCGGCGGTGGGCGGGCGACGGCGAGGGAGATCGAAAGGCTTGCAGAGCGGAGAGCTGCGGAAGCTGAAGCCGAGGCCAACAATCGGAGCAATACAATAGAGATGAACGAAATACGGCGCACAAACAGCCTTCGGAGTGGCGCCGTCGGATCTGCTGCGCCGCCACCGTATACGCCTGCGTCTACGCCTTATGGGGGCAAGTCGGACCAGCGCAGATCTGAACGCACGATGCAGATGGCAGCTAGCCTCCTGTTCCCAGGCGCGAATCCTGAAGCTTCTACCCCTGCGGAACGAGGCAGAGGTCTGGATGGAACCAATGAGACCATTCGACGTCCAGGTACGAGCGAGAGGAGCTCGAGTACAGCGAGTGGTGTGTCTACGAGCGGACCGCCGCAACAGATTAAGAGCATGTTGGATGTATGAAGACTCTGAGTATTGGAAATGGAAGCATGGAACGGGCGGTATGGTCGATCGGTCTTTACTCTGAGTTCGTGATGATTGAACGCGGCGTTGGGATTGGAACCTGCGGTTAGTATTCATTGAACAACGTCGATTTAGGATTAGGGTTCACCCGGAAGGAAAAACTCGGGGACATTTCAATTACAGGATAATGCTCTACTTGAATTCCGTATGCCAATCATAAAGGTAAAAGGGTATCATATAGAGATGCACTACAGCTAGCTTAAATTAACGTAATGTTTTAGGAGGTTGAGGATTCTGCCCTTGTAACCTGAACCAGGCCTTTCTCGCTTGATGGACCTCGGTTGTGATATAATATTGAACTAGCCGTGGGAATCCTGGAAGGGCCACGACAATCGTCCATAAGAGGATTGAAGGAGATATTGTGCGAAATTAAAGGCAAGCGGACGACGTCAGGGATGAACCTACTCAAAATGTGCCCATTACTAGGTGGGTGGTGAGCCACAGTGGCGTACCGTAGCTCAGTTTCATTTTACCTTGGCTGCAGGTGTCTCAACCAATTCGTTCCCCCTGCTATACATCTCACAGCAGTCAACATCGTGGCCTTCTCAAGATAACTTTCCTCGTGATGCTTCATCCGAGTCATGATCAACTGCTGGTTAGGAATATTCCTAGGAAATCCATGTTTTGAAGTCCGAAGTATCGTGCTTTCTGAAAGCAACACCGAGGGAGAGGACAGTAGCAGCTGAACAACCAAAAGGTCCTGCTCATTAGAGATCGGCACGCCTTTCCCACCGAATCCGCATCCACATCCGATTACTTGCAGACTCGTCTACACATACCTATCCGCTCTCATCCTAGAGCAACAAAAGATGCAGAATGCTTCAACGTACAAACCCGATTAAGATACGCCACGCTTTGCTCTCGCAAGTTTCTAAATACATATACCTGCGAGATATAATGAAAAATAGCCTTGAAGTCTAAACAACTGAGGACGAGCTGAAACTTACCTATGCAGTAATAATAGGTAGGGAATTAACGGTAAGCGAGGTAGGGGATAACGCCGCTCCCGTACGCCTTTCCCGTTGCTTGCCAAGGGATATAAGCAGAATTATGGCACGGTTAGAATTCTTACGGCTTCCTACGCCTGCCAATCACGGTGAGCTCTCAACATCCTTCAGGCAATGTAACCCTCAACCCCTCCAATCGCGAGAGCGACGCTTTAGCTTCGAGGGTTTTAAGTAACGATGCGCATGGCACCATTCAGGGAAGGTCACAGCGAAAATCCGGACCGAAAACGCCATKCCCAGGTACTAGGTATGCTCTTGTTTTCAGCACGGGTGAGGCTCAGCAAGTAGGTGCTCAGAGGTAATGTCTCTTTCGCGTGGCATTTATCCTTAACGCCTTACCTCCAGGTTCGCTGAATGCCCTGCAACAGAGGATCTACGGGCAATCTCTCCGGAGCTGAGACAATTGAAAACTGACAAGCTCCGATATTCGTACCCTGCAGAGGGTTCCCTTGACGGCTAACCCCGTAGGACAAAGCTGCAAGGGTGTTGCACCCGAGGACTCAACAGCGCTGTAAGACACTGAGGTTGGTAACATGGTGCTGACACAAATTTGGTTCTCGAATGATTCCCAAGCCAACAAACAACCTCACGCCAAATCTCAATTCTTGTTTTGTCTTTCATCGCATTCTCGGCCGTTGTCATTTTTCCTTGACTCCGGCCCCCAATGGACCTAACCGCCAATTCTAAGGATTCCATCGAGCTCCGCGTCGCATCTCGGAACACGCAAAACAATGGAGACACCCTCTTCTCCATCTCCGATTTCTCGGGTGGCAATTACCACTCCTCGCGCGATGATACGACGCTCAGACGGCTCGGGAAGCGCCCGCTTCTCAATCGCAGCTTCGGGTTCATGTCGAGTTTAGGGCTTTCCTGCTCCGTGCTATTGTCCTGGGAGGGTATCTTGGTGACGTCCGTGCCGACGTTTCTAAGTGGAGGTTCCGGAGGCGTTGTTTGGGCGTTTTTAATCGGATGGGTCGGCATCACTTCAGTCTATGCCTCTGTGGCCGAACTAGCTTCAGTAGCTCCGACTGCGGGCGGCCAGTGTAAGAGCGCATTTTTCTCTTCGTTTTCTGCTTGAGTTTATTTGTCGCATTGGGGAGATGGTTATTTATTAAAAGGTATTTACTAAATATTTTCGCGATGGACAGATCATTGGGTTGCGATGATGGCACCGGACTCGTGCGCCAACTTCCTATCATACCTGACCGCCTGGATGACGACGCTGGCTTGGCAGGCTATAGCCATCACCACCAGCTACTCTGTCGCGACTATTATCCAAGGCATCGTAGTCCTAGCCGAGCCGTCCTATGTCGCTATCCCGTGGCATACGGTATTGATCATGTGGGCCGCGGCGGTGTTTTCCGTGCTAGTCAACTCAACTACCGGTCGCGTACTAGCCAAGTTCGAGGGTCTAGTGCTCATATTGCATCTGACGGGCTTTTTTGGCGTGCTTGTCCCATTGGTCTATTTTGCGCCTCATAATACGCCCGCCGATGTGTTCACTACATTCACTAATAATGGCGGTTGGTCGACACAGGGTCTGGCCTTTCTCGTCGGTGTGCCTACGGTCGCTAGTACCATGACCGGTGCTGATTGCGCCGTCCACATGTCGGAAGAGGTCCGGTCGGCAAACGTTGTAGTGCCGCAAGCCTTGCTCTACACCATTTTCATTAATGGGGCTTTGGGATTCGCTATGGTTATCGCTTTGCTATTCTGCATTAGCGATGTGCCTGCTGCGGTGGCAGCCGCCGATACGATGTTCTACCCCTTTCTTCAAATATTCGAGTCTGCCGTTAAGTCGACTCCGGGTGCCTGTATTATGGCCGGCGTGGTGCTTGTACTCGCAGTTGCAAGTTGCATCAGTACCTACGCATCAGCGTCGCGGATGATGTGGTCGTTTGCACGAGATAAGGGACTACCTTTTGATAGGTACTTGGTTAAAGTAAGTGGTCGCACGATGTGTGCCAATCCCGCCTAACCATTGCATTCGCTTACTTATCCTTCGCTATGTAGTTGAACAAAAACACGCTTCCGATTTACGCCATTATGAGCACCATGGGGACTACAGTTTTGATATCACTCATTGTACTTGGATCCTCTGTTGTGCTCTCCGCTCTACTCTCGCTTTTACTCGCAGCTATATATTCCTCGTATCTTCTCGCTTGCGGATTGCTGCTATATCACCGAGTGACTGGGGGTTTTCATCCCTACGTACCAGGCATCGATGAAGATCCAATTCACTCGGGCCGGCTCTATTGGGGTCCTTGGAAGCTGCCGGAGCCTTTCGGGACCATTAATAACGCCTTTGCTTGTGTTTATACCGCCTTCATATTGTTTTGGTCGTTCTGGCCCCAGGACAGCCATCCAGGCCCCGCGGATCTTAATTGGAGTGTTGTTGTGTATGGGAGTGTCCTCGTGTTCAGTATCGTGTGGTACGTTGTACGAGCTCGACATTATTTCAAGGGTCCTATCAAGGAAGTTTAGCTTGGCAACCATATATATAGGTATATATCAAATTTGAACATATAACTTACCTATTTCTTTGGGATCCTAATTCGCTCCAAGCGCTGGTCCTATCGACGCTTTGGTAACCTCGGTGCCTTTTTCTCAAACTTCCAGTCTACGAGTCGTCTCCAGAGCGATAGCCATTGAAGGATCAAAAGGCAGCAGGATCATCAGCACTCTATCTTGGCTGCACCGCAACGACCGGGTAATCTCCGATGACTAGACTACATAGGCATGTATGCGCTGTTCGGATCAGGGGATAGAGATTCCATCTCAGGATAAGCTCAAAGTGACTTACGTGAGTCCAGCTCCCGAATTCGTTACGACCATAAGCTGACCGGATTGCACAAAATGCTTGGGGCGTTGCGTTGATCGCGGGGTTAATTTGCGCCGTGACACATTCGTAATGAGACACCTTCCGATATGGACTGTTATTGGTTAGACTGATGTCGCCTATATTGCCTGCAACAGAGCTTATTTGACATAAGCTGTGGCGTTACGGCGCAGCATGCACGACCGATGTTACGCTACCAGGCCAGCATCACCGCGCATTCCAGACCTACCCTTGCTTATTAACAGGACTACGATGCCGAAGATAGCCAGATAATCTGCTAGGGAAAAGCAAGATCTACCTACGCTAGTGCTGACCTGCACGGTAGTTGTCGTGTTTCTGATTATCAGATCTCACTTATTGATTTTCCGTGCGCCGCTGACGACTTGGGATTGACCTTCGTCGGCAAGACTGAGACCTCCAGAGTACGAACACGAAAATACGCGTAATATTCTATCGGGTGTGGGGGTATGGGCTTCTTACAACATGCCGTCGGGTATGGCGTCTTTCTGTGAGCCTCTCGACCGCATTGGGAGGTTGCATTGCAAGGATTCCAATTGGCGAACTATATGTCCCTAATCGGGCCTTGAAGATACTCTGAAAAGAACTGAGTCGATCATCCTCAGACGGATACTCAAGTGGAGTGGTGCAACATTCACGGCCCTTTTGTCTTGCCTTACGGTCTAGTCTTATCCTAGATTGATCTTCTTCCTCTCCTCCTCGTTATGCTGCTAGCGTCCAGCGCGTTTCCCCAGATGAAGGCGGTTCGGCACGAGGGTCGCGATCCTAGTCCATCAATTTTCAACTTAGTCCATCAAAAGGACCTTATCCCCACTTACTGGGCGGGAAAGACAACTACGTAGATCCTTGGCCTTGTTGCCGCTGTCTCCAAGATCGTCGATGTCCACATGGCCTCGATCAGAAACAATATCACGTCAAGAGGTCAATGCGCAATGTAGGGTATTATTGTTGATATTCTCCTATCTCGTACTACCATGACCCCTCAGTTACTCGAGATAATCCTCCACGATGTGAATGGGTCCGCTTAAACTCCAACCTCTCACAGCAACAGCGACCTCTCAATAGGCTTGATGTCGAATAACGGGATMCCCCGCTGACTTTACTCGTCCTCTTCCGCCACAACGTCTCCGATTGCGATGATGGATGGTGGGGTTCTGGCTTCGGGCTGGCTCAGGCTAGTGTCTCGGTTTCCTAGATTCGAGTCAGTGACTGGCATGAAGACAATAAGGGGGTGTTCGCGGAGAGCTAAGTACCTAGAACCATGGAAGAGGCAATGCCAGTGAAGCCCAGAAGAGCAAAGAGAACAGTCTTGTAGAGCATGTTGACGATTTGTTCTGGTGATAGTGATTTGTAGGAGTGGTGTGCCAACTTGAGGTCTTGGAGGTTCTGGGGAATCCTTAGCTAAGTGGGATGTGAGGTCCTCTTATGCTGGCGGAAGTCCTAGGAATCGAAGTCCTAGGACAACCAATGGTTATATGCTTCGAGATAATATCACACCCAGCGGGGTATATGTGATCAGACCCACTGACTTAAAGGAGTGGTTTTGTTAGCTTCACCGTAAGATCCTATATAGGTTTCAGGTCATGCATGCGTGGACCCTCAACCTACATCGTGGGTAGTATCCAAGGGCTCGGCACCTATAAACAGGCTAATCTTATACTACTTGCAGCCCGGACGGACCCAATCCATGCCACATGCATGCAGGTCTCTCTAGGTCCAGATACTACGCTTACATTAAGGTCATACTACGGTTCAGCATGCTAGAATCAGTCGATCGGCTCTGCGAGAGTCCAAATTATACCAAGTCTTGACCCCGTCAAAGGATATCCCGTCACTCACGATATTTCTCTCCAGTTTCACCGTATCTTGCAGCATGGAAAAGCATTCTGAAGACTCTCAAGATCCTCTGCTCCCTAACTTTGCCAAAGAGAGTAGTATACACTCGCGGAATCCTTCTAGTGAACAGAAGGATGACCGACAATCGATACGCTTGTGGCTGCGGGCAAATGCTCTCCTTTTAACGATCTTCGTTTTATTATTCTATATCGCTATAGCGTTAACAGTCGATATTGCCGTAAGGCTTGCTGCACAGCCGCCGAAGCAGATCTCAGATGGCTCTCCCAGTACGATTAACATCCACTGATCTTTCCACTGTCGTCGATGCTGAATGTTTGCTCACATGAATGCCATCATAGCTTTGATGGGGGATATACTACAGTATGAGGAGAGAGCAGAGTGGTATCCGCCTGAATCTCCCTTTGACCAAGGTCCATCAGACGAACTTGATGCAGCATGGGACGACCTGTTACATGGTAAGTCGCATATACTCAAAGATCGCTCATGAGAAAGTTGCTGAGCTCCTCTCAAGCCATCAATATCAAGATTACAGGCGACGAGCTAGACTTTCTCGGAGTCAACAAGACGAACCTGGTCCAAGTGAATGGTGGCTACTATATCGGCTCCATGGGCGTCTACCATCATTTACATTGCCTGAACAATCTACGGATGGTGGTACATTGGGATTACTACGAGTCAAAGTTCGCCGGCTCTCCTTACTTTGACCATCTTGGCAAAGCGCACTCAGGTATGTCTACCTGACCGGTTACTTCTACGTCAATACCGGTGTAAGCTGACAAAAGACTGTGTCTTAGACCACTGCATCAACGCTCTTCGCCAAGCCGTGATGTGCCACGCCAACACCGCAGTAACTACGTTCGAATGGGTGGATGAAGATAATCAACTCAATGGTAAGGAGCAGAGACTGGATGCTGTGACGACGTGTGCGAAGTGGGATAGCTTGGACAATTGGGCACGCCAGAGGATCCTCATTGCGGGGAACTACACCTATCGACCAGGACCATTTGAGCGCAGCAAGCCAAAGAATAAACATATAGAGTAATACAAGCCAGAACACGTTGTTGCTATCTGAATGTCGAAATAATAAACTGTAGCCAAGATTGGCTCGGTGAAATGGGTGCCCTAGCTTACATGTGAAGTCCCGAGTGTCAACCAATCATAGGTCTCGTGACTCCCCTTTCATGCACGATGGGTTGCTATGCCGAGCCAATTTTGACTTGTTTTAGACAGCTGGACTCGGCCTGAGCCTTATTGGCCGCAACATCATGCTACCTCAGGCAAGGAGGGAGGACGCTTGTCGACCCCTGATGAGATAGCCCTACGGCATAACTCTATGTAAGTGCGGGGTCTGAAGTATTACTTTTTGCATAGCCCCCAACACGAGATCCGAGCAACGCGGACCAATCAGAAGCGAGGAGTCAGGGAATAAACAATCGGAAAATGCCTTATGCACTCTACTAGTATCGATATGCGGACCTGCAATCTAACTTCGGCCTATAATGCACTATGTTTTGCTGTATTCCGCCGTTTACTATGTACATGTACGCGGGATTAGAGATGCGGCTCGCCGACGAGGATCATCCCTTGATTCGGAGTACCTATCACAGCGCCGGACCAACAATCACATCAGACGGTATCGTGCAGGTACGAGGAACAAAGAAGCGTGATAGGTTCCATTCCCCATTCCTCGCAATAATGCGTAGGCGCCTTACCTAATCGTCTCCCTTCTGCCCCCTTCCGCTCCTCCACGTGAGAATCGCCAACCACCAACCACCMCCTTTTCCTCCTTGATCCTTTCTCACTTCCACAATCTACCTAGTACCTTGGGTACCAAGCCACTGCCCCTGAATCCTCATTCTACCAGCCTCGCTTAGCCCTACGAAGCATGTCAGCCTACCCCACTTCAGAGGACGAAATCGCCTTCGACGCCCCTGGCGCGGGGAAGCCTTGTAAGACGTGGTACAAGGTCATCGGCGATCTGACGGAATCGGCGACGCCACCGCTCATCGCACTCCACGGTGGTCCTGGTTCTGGGCACGATTACCTCGAGGCGCTGATTGACATCTACGAGGCGCATAGGATCCCGCTTGTCTTCTACGACCAGATTGGCTGCGGCCGCTCGACTCACCTGCGGGAGAAGCTCGGCGATGAGTCGTTCTGGACCTTTGACCTGTTCATCAAGCAGCTCGATGGCTTGATCGACCACCTCGGTCTTCGCGAGAGGGGCTTCCACATCCTCGGCCAGAGCTGGGGCGGCATGTTGGGTAGCTCGTACGCATCCCGGCGCCCGCAGGGACTCAAGAGATTGGTCCTTTCCGGCGCACCCGCCAGCATGCCGCTCTATAAGAAAGCCTGCAAGCAGCGACTGGCGGAGCTGCCGGAAGATGTCCGTACGACTCTCCAGGAGTGCGACAAAAAGGGCGACCACGACAGCCCCGAGTTCAAGGGCGCTGCTGCTGTTTTCATGAAGAATTTTGTCTGTCGGCTGGACCCCATACCCGAGCCTATCCAGCGCACGTTTAAGAACGTCCGCGAAGACGCGACTGCTTATAATACCATGTAAGTCCTTCTCCTCTCTTCCATCTCTATCTTTTCACACGGAAAATGMCTTCCGAGCCTCTTTCTATCTCTTTTATTACGTGCTCTCCTAACAATTTTATGCAGGCAAGGTCACTCAGAATTCGACACGGTTGGTTCGCTCAAGGATTGGGAGGGCTGGAAGGACGCGCATAACATTGAGGCGCCAACGTTGCTGTTAAACGGTAAATACGATGAGGTCATGGACTTCGTGGTGGAACCGTTCTTCAAGACTATCAATAAGGTCAAGTGGGTTACGCTGGAGAACTCGAGCCATGTCTCGCTCTGGGAGGATAGGGAGCGCTTCATGCAGCTCGTTGGCGACTTCTTGTCCTACGAGTAGGTAGGTAGCTAAGCCAGCAACAGCATTCGTCATGTGTCGAACGGGTCTCGGATTCTCTATTTGTGGCGCCGTAGCTTACGTATTATGAGCTGGCGCAGGGCGAGATCGCTCCAAATTCGGTGAATTAGTCTAAAACACAGGGCTGCGAAATAGATGTATTGAATATCCTCCATCACCCTCTGTCTGTGCGGGCTTTGGCCGGGCAGTGTCCATTCTCAGCGTCCTAATAACTCTTCTTATGATTTAATACTTCCATCTTCGAATGGATGCAGCTGGAAAGACTGAACCCAAAAACCTATCTGCTATGGATCATGGTAGGTACTCAATCGTACAGGCCAGGTATAGATAGATCCTTTACTTACGCTCTACCTCCTGACTAGACCAAGCCTCCAATAAGTTGAAAATTCGAAATCACTCATCTTCTGTGACGTTACCATAGCCTCCCCCCTGACCCATAAGCAAAGCTATAATACGCTTGTCATTTTTTCTATATTTGGGAATAGGGATCGAAATTGTGGTGGAGTCGGCGTGATCATTTCAATATATATTATGAGAAGCACTGACGATGTCCTCTCGCAGCTTTATATGATATAATCCAAAGAATATATCAATCAACGATTACATAAAAACGCATTTCACTATCAGGTGCGGAATTGGAGTCGCCATGGAAGCCATCGTGGACAGTGTACACTAGCACGGCTGAAAACCCAAATGCTAGGCGTCGTCTCTTACAGGGCCCGGTGGCTACGTATATTATCCAGTCCCTAATACTTGCCACATTGACACTCTCGCTACTGGGCTGGATCTTGGGTTCGCGGAAAGCTGTACTGCCGCGGAGTCCTACGAGTATTGCCAGTGTGCTAGCACTTCTAGCGGGCGGCGACGTACTGGAGTATATGTACAGGGACGGAGAGAGACAGTGGGAGAGCGTTGAAGACGTGAAATCGGGATTTTCAGAAGGCTGCACGTTTTGGATGGGCTGGGGTCCACCCGGGACTGTCGAGGAAGAAACGGATCAACGCTTCGATATTTAGGTTATAGAGGCGAAGGACGAATAATACCCGGCTAACAGCATTCCCACCGTGTAATGCTTAGCGCCAGGGAAAATAACCGACCAAGGGCAACTTATTGGCACCTACGGTTGCAGCCGACTTTGAGGAATTGACATACGTACCTAAGGTACCTACCAGCTAGATGGCTAGCTATAATTTACCCTGTAATTGTCTAGAAACGACCCCAAGCACTCCAGGCTATAGAACTATAGGAGATAGGGGCTGGACTGTGTTCGAGAAGAGAGGAAGATTGTGGCGGTTACTTTAGGTACTAAGCGTGTACATTATTTATACCTCTGATTTATGGCCTTTCACAATTTGTACTTTCTCGTAGACTTGTTGCTTCTTCTATAGAGCTGATATTTTATTTTCCATCATATTGGGGCCTCGAACCTGCAAATACACCGTACCTATATCAATAGGCACTGTATATAATGTACGGTATTCTACTATTGACGGGGTAACAAAGCGCCCCAAGTCACCGCAGGACGCAATTAAAGTCACTTCGGCTGCCCTACGCAGTCTGCTATTTAGTTAACTTGACTGTTATGTGTCTGTTCCTAGGTTAGGTACCTAACTTACCTAGGTAGGTATAGTAGGTATCTATACCCGTTATGTCGCGATATTATACGATCGCTATTGAGGTAGAATGGTAGAGATTATGTAATACAAGCCGTTAAAGCCCGCGTTCTGATTGGCCAAACATCTGTAGGGCGAAGTGCGCTGTAACGCGCTGTAGCTAAAGTGACATACAGCGCTAGGAGGTACCGTATATTGCGTGTCATTTGACCTGATGACTTGGTGTATTATCTTGGAGTGCTGCCATTATATCTAAGAATATTCTTTTATCAACAATAGAAATAGGGAATGTTGTAAGGCAGCGGGCCTGATTCGGATCGTGACTTTAATGTTGCTTACCTCATCAGACTCGTAGTATACTTGCATTAGTCAGCAATGGAGTTAAGCCTCCGAACAAGTCCTAGGCCATGAATTATCTCCAATATACGTCATAGATTATTGACTTGATTGTATTTTTTCGGCCTGCATGTGGMAACACGATGATGACGTAGACTTACTATGCAGATACAAGTGTTGCGCAAATGCGTGGGCGCATTATAGGAGAATGTCTAGCCGGGAGCTCGATATCGATCAACAGGAGTTGAGCCTCATTAGCTTTTACAGTACCTTAGGTAGGTACTCCTAATAGCCATACAAGTGTCCACAGATGAGGGGTAATCATGTTTGATCGACAGTATCGACACATGTCGAGCCCAAATGGGTCGACTAGGTGGGTCTGGATAGCCTCATTAATATTAAGGCCCGCTTAAGTCAAAGGGGTAATGTTCTCGAATGGGGATCAGTTACGTGCGTTGTGATATATGTTGAAGTTTCCTCCTCGTATGTTAGCTACCTAAGGCATACGTCTCTATTAGTATTGACTTCTATGAACAATCATGGCTTGACACTTCGGACTATGAAGCTCAACTAGCGCTTTGTCTGATAACCTAGGGTATTCTGATTCTACTGAAACTAGGAATGAGCTTTGGAAGCCCTGATTTTGGAGCGGACTGCTGAGGGGGATCGGCTTCGGCGTATGTCATCAGGACTGGGGTTGAGCTCTGAGGTTTTCCCAGGTATCTTTCCCCCGAAGAAAACGGCCGTAACCCCCAAATACCAAAGATCTGTCAATAGGCCAAATTAATCTAGAGAGCGATTCGTGTGGGAGAGATCATTGAGTAGAAGAGCGCGTAGATAATATTAGAACATCAACAAAAGAAACTTTCCAAACCGATGTTTCGATTACTGTGGCGTCTTTTTCTGTACAAGAGACAAGAGTTACATCCAGTAGACTGCCTAAGCTCGGGCTGATACTTTACGGGTTGGTTTCATTAACAAATACCTATTTTCGAGACGCTGACTTAGCTGTAGATGTGTGTATGTATTTTGTACTTTTTCTTTAACTGCCCTGTCAAAAAGGGCTTGGATCGACCCGAGACGTTGGTTCAGGAGGTTCTTGACGGACCCCCAAAATGGAAATCGTGACTGTACCCCTGTAATCCTGGCTGATAGGGCTCTTCCAATTGGCCACGCTACAGTACTATGACGTTCTTATTCTGTAAAGTATGTTAGTGATGTTGGGTCTTACTACTGAAGATGGAGGCGCCAAGTAATCTTGGCTATAACAGTTGTTATGTACTACATTAGCTGATAAAATTAGATAGGACCGTTATTGACAGGCTGTTAATATGTAGTGGGTTATAATCTTAACTCGATGGCGCCATCCGACGATCTCATCTAGTTTAATAGATCTAGGTAGTAACCAAGTTGCAAGTAACTCCCATCTGTTGGTTTTCACTTTCGTCTCATAAAGACAACTTGCTATTGAGCCTACCCATGCCAACATTATGGGACACCGATCGCGCAAACATCGTGACACATTGATCCTAATAGTCGGGGCCATAACGATATGGTGGTCACTTTCGGCCCTCTTCAATGGCGAGTCCAAATCGGAGTTCGCTCGACTCCAACGACATATGAACAGCAAAGTGCATTCTTCGCAAGTCGTGAAAACGAGTAGTTTTGACTGGAGTAGCGTGACTTTTCGCTACCCACCAGGACCGTTGACGCCACTCCCTACGGGTGACCCACCTCACCCCCTTCCAGCCGTTCAGGCCAAGTTCCAGTCAGAAGGACCCCATGTATCAAACCTCCGAGAGACCAGACGCCTCAAGGTTAAGGAAACCTTCATAGGCGACTGGGGTGCATACAAGAAGTATGCTTGGATGAAGGATGCCTTGAAGCCCCTATCTGGGGGCTTCCAAGACCAGTTTAGCGGATGGGCTGCTACGCTCGTCGATTCACTCGACACTCTCTGGATCATGGGTCTCAGAGAAGAGTTTGATGAGGCGGTAGATGCGGTTTCCAAGATAGATTTCGGGAAATCTAGCTCTGGGAGAGTCAACACATTTGAAACGAATATTCGGTACTTAGGCGGTCTAATGGCCGCTTATGATCTCAGCAAGCGGAAAGTTTTGCTCACGAAGGCCGTCGAACTCGGAGATCTACTGTATGGTGCTTTCAATACCGGGAACCGCATGCCTGTCGACTTCATCGACTTTGAAGCGGCTAAGACTGGACAAGGCCTTGTCGTGGAGGGCTCGGTTGTTTCTGCTTCACCTGGCACAATATCACTTGAGTTCGCGCGGCTGTCGCTACTCACAGGTGATCCCAAGTACTATGATGCCGTTTCGCACGTGATGGACGTATTTTATGAAGGGCAGAACAAGACAAAGCTTCCAGGGCTGTGGCCCATGATGGTATCGATGAGTCGACAGGACGTAGTGTCAGGAAGCCAGTTTACTCTCGCTGGCTGCGCAGATAGTGGTATGTAAGAAACTCCCAAGTAAACCATTGAAGCCCTCTCCTCAAGCTTTTACCTAGAAAGTGCTAACTCATTGCAGTATGTTCCCCTAGTAGTAGCATATTTCACCATCACTCAGATCATCGCATTCCTTTGAACCCCAATACTAACAAATAGTAGCTTTATGAGTACTTACCGAAAACCTATGCGCTTCTAGGCGGCCGAGAGCCGAAATACGAGATCATGAGTAAGGGGTTTATGGAAGCCGCTAAAAAGCTCTTTTTTAGGCCCATGGTTCCTGGTAATGAGGATATACTTATGCCGAGTAGCGGGTGGGTTGCCGAAGATGGAAACGTCAATCTCGATGAAGAAATTGAACATCTAGGATGCTTTCTTGGGGGAACATATGCACTCGGCGGAAAGCTACTCAATAACAGGGAGTATGTTGATATTGGCGCAAAGCTGACACGTGGTTGCGTCTACGGATACCAAACTTTTCCTACCGGGATGATGCCAGAGAGAATTAATATGGTCGCGTGTAAGGCCTGGGACGACTGCGAGTGGGACCAGGAACATTTTGACGAGGAAAAGAGGAAACGACCCCAGTGTAGGTCGCCCATAACAGTTAAGTGGTATACCTACCATACTCACTAACATTACTACAGATAAAAAGCACTTACCATTGGGATTCACCACTGCCAAAGACCCTCGCTACATCCTGAGGCCCGAGGCTATCGAAAGTGTATTCGTCATGTACCGCATCACTGGAAACCCGGTCTGGCAGGACCTAGGCTGGGAAATGTTCACAGCGATCGCGAATGGCACAAAGACGGAGCGAGGAACACATGCGGCAGTTGAGGATGTCACCCGGGCGGGTGAGTCGCTGCCGCAATCTGATTATATGGAGGTAACTACACCCTTTCAACCTTTTTCGATGCATCCGCTAATACGGTCCTCAGAGCTTCTGGCTGGCAGAGACCCTTAAGTATTTTTACTTGCTTTTCTGCCCCCCTGATGTAGTGAGTCTAGATGAGTATGTTCTCAATACTGAGGCTCATCCTTTCTTAAGGTCTTAATTATCGAAGACATAGACATGTAGGTATATAGGTGCAGAATTTAGACCAATTCGAAATTGAGGTGTGCCCGATCAATTCCAACCTGTGAACCCCCAGGGGTAGATTTGTCCGGACACTTCGCGCCGAACTTGATGAAAGCGGTGAAGGATCTTAGAAGCAGTTCTGCGACGTAGCTATAGAGAAAGTATTGTTTTTTACCATTAGCTAAGATGTGGAATACAGAGATGGTCTATGGCACCCCTTGTATGCCGTAGGTCTCGTATCTCGGCCATCTTAACCCAGCGGATCGTCACCTAAGATGTGAAGCCTACCAAAGAACCATGACCGGGATCACGAAAAGCGAAATACGTCCAGATTTGCCACATGGTCATTGGCGAATCAATAGAAGCCTTGCGTAGGCCCAATACTCGAACAAGACTCTTCATGCATGACGGGTGGACTCACAACATCCAATCGCTGAATTTTCGCATCCCTTGGGGGATGGGGCGCAGTCGTATGGTTACAACTGCCCGTGTAGATCTACGGGGCACGAGGGGATGTATACGCGAAATACCGTCGTCATAAAATAATTATGCGATAGAAGCTTCAAGTCATTCAACCTTGTGGGCGTTTATCGCTATAAAGTAACCATATTGGAAAGAGTATTTTCATACTTAACTAACGTTATTAGTCTCGTAATTCTAGCCCCTTTTACGTATCGAACCTTGAATTAGGTATTGATAAACCCAAGGTATGCGCTATACTAAACTGTTACGCGTCAGGGATGATTCATCTAAGAGCATGCATAGAGTCATCAATGATGAGAAATTCTGACTTCTATTCACGGCCTCTTAATAAGAGGCTGTCTCCAACTTTAGATCTCAAAGAAGAATTGCCAGCATATTCTTGTCCTGGCCAGCTTCCGGTCATCTTCGACAATGGTACCTGGGCAGGTAGCTTCCTGCTCGAATCTTGCCCCAATGCAGAGCTTACTTAGTCTCCTATTACTCCTGACTCCCCTTAGAGGCCATGCTCTTTCCAACTACACCCATCCATATGATGCTCTTCCCAGATGTAAATCTACTCCTTTAGATCCATCTTGGCCGTCTCAATGGGGGTGGTCTAAATTGAACATTTCAATAGGAGGGGCTTTGATTGCGACCAAACCAGTCGCATCATCATGCTACAAAGACAACCCATTCGACTCGACGGAACCCTGTTCCGAAGTAGCGGCGAATTGGGGGTATTCTAGTTTCCACGCAATGGTCCCTGAATCCATCGATTATCCTATCTGGGCGAACAACTCGTGTCTGCCCCCCAACGCGACTGGATACGACGAGTCACTAGGGTGCCATAGTGGTGGTTATCCTCAATATATCGCAAATGTGACAGCAGCCGAGCAGATTGCGACGGCCTTGAAGTGGGCCTCGGATTCAAATATCCGCGTAGTGGTCAAGGGCACCGGACATGATTTGAATGGGCGGTACGATTCCGTCATCTAATATTGCCAAAGCCATCAACTAATGCTGTGCTAGGTCCTCTGGTGCATACTCACTATCTATTTGGACGCACAATTTGAGAAATCTATCAATCAACGATTCCTGGCCTATTCCGGGCGAAAATCGAACGGCCCAGGTCCTAATAGTCGGAAGTGGTAATACTTGGGGCGATGCTTTGGGGTTTGCCCTTGAATATAACCGCGCCGTTGTCAGTGGTGTTGATAGAACGGTTGGACTAGGGGGATTCATACAAGGTGGAGGGCATGGCCCGTTATCAAGTACGTACGGATTATCCGCAGATCAGATCTTGCAGGCAACTGTTGTTACTACGACGGGGGATGTACTTGTCGCCAATGCCCAAAGCAACAAGGATCTGTTCTGGGCCATTCGAGGGGGCGGCGGTGGACAATACGGCGTTGTGACGGAATACGTGATGTTAACGTATCCTTCCCCCGTGGATATTGTCTCGACCAATGTTTATATCTCGGCTGCCAACATGTCCGACTTCAGCAACGATACAGTCGATGCTACTTGGAATTCTTTTGCCCTTCTGATGTCAAGTTTCCCCGACCTTATGGACCAAGGACTCATTGGTAGTGGCGGTGGATATGTCGGAGCTTCTGCTCAGAGCATCCTTGGCTTGCCTACGCCTCCTCCGGGTGTCATAGCTAGTTTCTCCGTTTGGGCGTACAACTCCACGATAGACGCATTCGATAAGCTCCTGGATTCGCTACGTTGCAATATCCTTGATGGACTTGGCGATGATGTATCTCTAATCACGCTATCGATTGGAGACCTATCGACAACCTTGAACTACACCGCTTTCTTTGAAAGTATGAACTCATCTCCCAGTCCTACGGGTGAGATCAGTCTATCATCCAGTCGCCTTCTGGGGCGCCCCGAGCTGGGTGATCGTAATTCAGCAGAGGTTGCTAGTTATTTGAAACGAGTTATGGCCTCGCAAGTAGATGGAGCTGGATCGTTTCTCACAGTGGGTTTGCAAGGTGGCTTGGGGCCGAGAAATATTCCTGTTGAGCGACGTGGGGCTCTCAATCCCATCTGGCGACAAGTATATCTACACGCAATCGTGACGGGGATCAACGTAGATCTAAACGGCAAAACACCAGGGAAAGCACTTAAGGAAGCTGCTGAGTGGGCTGAGGTAAATAAGGAGGACGTTTGGCGAGAATGGGCACCAGAGACTGGCTCATACATGAACGAGGCTAATCCTTTCAATGGCCAGTGGCGGCATGACTTCTACGGATCAAGTTATGCCAGACTTGTGCAAGTCAAGAAGCAATATGATCCGACTAATACACTTTTTGTGCTTAGTGGTATTGACAGCGAGTTTTGGGAATATGATATGGACACTGGGTATCTATGTAAAAACGAGTGACAGTAAGTTTAGGGGTAGAAGTATTTTGTATGTTAGGCAAAAGGCCTGTCCTCTCTGCGGTTCATGTAGTCGAGATCTGGATTATGATCCAACAAGGACGAAGGCTTCAGTCCCTTATGGATCGTGACATTTTGTGCCCAAGCTTTGAGTTCTAGGAGGCACAGCGTGAAGGGAGGGACCATTCCGAATGGAAAAGACACCAAAGGATTCATCATGACAATCACGGGTTGAGGAAATGGCTAAACTACCAGTGTGCCTTATGAACTGGGTGACTTGGATTTGCAGTGGTGGGCAGATTGTTTCATACAAGGTTCAAAATAACGCTTGTAATTTCATCAATAATCCTTCTTCGACATCACCTGTTGAATTAAATTGGGAATGTTCTATTCAACTGCACGCGTGAAGAGTCAGGTCCCCAGTCTTCCCACATTTCAAGAGAAGGAATTATACAAAGTTCCCTATTCGATGGGCTTTTAGCAAGTTCTAGATATTTCCTGATAAGCAGTCTTTGCTACCCCCACGCACCTATACTATTATTGGGAAGGACGGAAAACTCGGCATTCTTTATCTTGTGCTTTAGGTACCTGGTAATAGGAAAGCTTATTGAGAGAGAAGTCGAGGTTCTTGGCCTAATACTACATTGATTTAACCCCGACCAGTAGGTCGTCTCGAAGTTTGACGGATCCGCTACGTTCGGTTTATCTAAGCGCTCCTCGAAACGCCGATTTCATCACCTAAGAATTTGGTACTCATTCATGACTGCATATTTATATCCGGCAGTCGTATGTAACCCGTCTCGTTTATTAGCGCCTATAATATTACAGACATGAAGCGATTACTCAGGACCATCGAATGAGATTGCTCACTGCTGTGAAGTAATTACTCATCCAATCCTGCAGGTAAGTCGGTTGATGTAACAAAGCGTCGATCACGGTAGGATTTTGCTATAGACAAGTCATAGGTGCATAGACGTCACATCTCTTGGTAGCCTCGCCTACAGATAAGCAATGGTTAATATGAGTACAATAGCTATCCATCTTCCGTAGAGAATCATGGTAATCAACGTAAGATCAGGCTTAGGGGATAGCAATATCCGTCAGTAACCATTTTCCGTGGAGATCTTTCAATAATGGCAAACAGTCTTACCTTCACGTTGCTGGAGGCAATCACTTTGTGGGAGGCGAGCCTCTTTAGCGCTCTCTTCCTCGTCCTTTCATTCCTATATGATCTATGGGCCCAGCCCCGTCTCTCAAAGCTCCTTCCAAGAGTTGGCAATGGAAAGGGAATTGCAGCTACAGTAAAGGACTGGGCCGGGTATATAAGAGAATATGGAAAATGGCAAGATGATGGATATGCAAAGGTCAGCATAGCCCCACCCCCTTATTCCCTCCTTGTTCTTGGGAAGGGAGTATATTTTACCTAGAGTATCGTTATGCTAACTTAGAGATTTAAATCAGTATTCTAAAGATAACCGATCATATCTCATTCCTTCGGGCCCGAGTCGACCCATGGAAATTGTTGTTCCTCGCTCCCAAACAAAGTGGATGCTCGATCAACCGGATAATGTCCTATCATCCCTACACGCTCTAAATGATGTCCTATTCACCGACTATAACTTCCTTGAGCCTGGCTTCGCCAACGGTCAGTATGGCATACACGTCATCCACCGATGTCTGGCTCGCAAGCTTCCTCTTATTATCCCTGATCTAGAAGACGAGGTCAATGATGCGATGGACCTCGCCTTCGGTACAGATACGGATAACTGGAAGTCTGTAAACGTGTGGGACGCGTGGATGACTATTGTCCCACGTGTCGTCACTCGCCTGCTCGTGGGACACCCGGTGTCTCGAGACCAAATGTTTCTCGACAATATGGTTAAGTTCACTGCAGATGTCGTTAGGAACATTTGTATTCTCAACATGTTTCCTAAGGTGACACACCCTGTTGTCGGGCGCCTTTTGGCGATCCCGAATTGGTGGCACTGGAGGAAATCGTACGACATTATTTCACCGATTCTGGAGAAACGGTTGTACGATATGGAGTGCCAGGAACGTGGCGATCCGTCTTACGAAAACTGGAGCCCTCCTGAGAATTTCGTCACCTGGTTCATCCGCTTGGCCAAGGAAGAGGGTAGATTTGACGTGCTTAGTCCTTTCGTGATATCCAGGAGAATGCTTCAAGTCGAGTTCGCGGCAATCCACACCACGGTCCTTACGGGGCATAGTCTCATTCTTGACCTTCTATCATCTGACCCATCAAAAGGCTTCTTAGAGACCATACGTGAAGAGACGACCACTGTCTTGAGAGAAGAAGGGGGGAAATGGACCAAGCAGGGGTTGTCCAGGTTGTACTGCACTGACAGTGCTGTCCGCGAAAGCATGCGACTTAGCTGCTTAGCTCCTTCGCTTACCAAGAGGAAAGTCATTGCCAAAGAGGGCGTTACTAATCCGGTTGAAGGTTGGCACGCGCCTTACGGGTCTTACTTGATGCTAAGTCTTTCTCCAATTCATCTTGATGACAAGCTTTACGAGAACCCGGAAGAATACGACCCGTTCCGTTTCTCTAGGGTTAGAAGAGAATTTGAAGCAAGGCCAGACGAGGAAAAGACGTACAAGGATCACCTCAAAGTCATGAATCTGAGTATGGTCACAACAAGCGACAAGCACTTAGCATTTGGCCATGGAAGACATGCATGGTACGTATTAAGCCTTATCCCTCGCATTCTCTTTATTTCGTCTAGAGAAGAGGTTAAACGTACTTACTTATGTTTAGTCCTGGGCGGTTCTTTGTTGCTCATGAAATGAAGATGATTCTCGCTTACCTACTGCAAAACTGGGAGATTCGACCTCTTCAGGGAAGGCMAAAATCCACATGGATCGGGMAAGCCATTATTCCATCCTTTGAGACCAATATTGAAGTAAAGAGAAGAAAAAGCTCTGTGTGAACAGATCTTGGCATGTAATAGCAATTTTCTAGAATGAGTCCTCTTTTCTCAATTCTCGGATGGGGCCAAGAAGACCATGGACTTGGGTATATCAGTAGACTACTCGTATAGCATCACGAACGCGCGGGGAAACCATTATGCAAATGTGTTGGTGTGACCTCTACTTGTGTAAGTTCTACAGGAGGTGCCCTGATCAAGTGGATAGGGGCCCCCTATTATGACGTCTCGTGACAATGCTCGGAACTCGACATTCTCCTAGTGCAGATGCAGTCACACAAGGAATCGATATCTGAATTGCTCAAGGGCGTCTTACGAAGTAGAGACTTCCAAATATAGCAGTGGAGGTTTTACATGAGCTCTCTGTTCTTATCTTGCAGGTGGCCCGAAGTCACCCCCTGAAATTCGCCGTGTGTCCGATGACGATATATGGCGTGATCGGGATATAAACATCGGACCGAGAGGCGAGTATATTGGAAAGGAAATAGCGAGAGATAAGATAGGTACGAAGCAATTCGGAATGATAATTGGTCATGCACCTAGTTTCATGTAGGATATTCTACGTAACCTCTCAACGCCCCTTATATCTCTTATACATACGTGTAAATGGAGTAATTCCCCCACAGATAGCTTCAGTTAGAAAGGAATGGAAGAAAGGAAATAAAACTGAAATGCCGAAGCCAATCGCACCGCGGCCGAGGTCGTAGTGTGAGCTTACATCCATGCAATGCGTCCAAAAGGTTTCTATCTCAGGTATAGATGTGATTCTTCGAACGCAGCGTATCCTTCCATGGGTCCGATTTCCTAACACTCCTCTTCTTGAATCGCGTACCTGCATACGAAGGGGGAATTGTAGGTACGTCGGGCTGAGGTAAGGCATCAGTGCTATTCTTCGCGAACAAGCTCCCCGTCGTATCCCCTCCGGTAGCTCCGGAAAGCTGGCCAGTCTTCCCCAGAGCCAGCAAGGCAAAGTGGCCGCCAGCGACAGGACGAGCACTAAAGTGGGGGATTTGCAGAGGGTATTCTCCGAGCCCTACGACTTCGTACAGGTCTGTAAAAGGAAGGTTGGTGTTCGTCTCGTTGAGCCAGTACGCGACAGCATTGATGAATAGCCTCCTCGTAGTCAACGAGCAGGTAGCCGCCGTCCAAATCTCCCAGTCTGACTTGGTGTAATGGTGGCGGTTATCTAGGGGTACGCCGAAGGTCTGCGAGACCTGCGCGTACCAGGCGGACTGCATCTCGTAGACCTTGGGGTTGATGAGACCCATGTTGAGGAGCTTGTCGAAGAAAACATTGTAAAGCAGACCCCAGCTGGACCTCCACTGGTAAGCCAAGAGGGTGTGTTTTCCAGAGGGATCAATTGCGAGGTCTTCCCATTGGTCATAGAAAGTGGTTGCCGTGGCGGCGAATTTGGCAGCGTCGTCGTCCTTCCCAGCAACTCGGGCAACAGCAGACATGGCTTGGAGACCCACTATGCCCTTGATGGCAAGGTTGGTCTGGTTTGCCAACGCACCGGCAAAATCATCGGTACTAAGCTGGGAAGCTGGAACGAGTGAATATTGTATTAGGTACTGAGCAAACTGGGCCAACAGGTCGTAGTGATTCTTGAGCCAAGTAGAGTCACCCGTGAACTTGTAGTACGCGTAGGCCATGAGTATGAAGTTTCCACTGTTCTCAACGGGCATGTATTCATCGGCTCCTTCTACATGGCCGGTTGCTAGGGGAAAGTGTTCGCCGATATCGTGGGTTGAATATGTGTTCGGGTAGAAATCGCCCTCTTGTAACTCCAATAGGGGCTGCATGACATATTTGAGCAGGGTGGGGTTGGCGTAGAGGAAAAAGGGGGATGCTGGATAAAGGACATCGACGGTATTGATATTACCATTACTGGATATTTCTTTTTGGAACATGAGAGGCTCTACGTTGTCGGCTGACGAATCCGGGTTGTCGGGGTCTGAGGGAGGAACTGCGAGGACATAGGCTCCCATGACTTGCCGCGCTGATAGTGCTACGATACCATAGTAGGACTCCGCTTCGGAGACGAAAGGAACTGCTATTCCAGTACCATTGCCCGGCTCAAGGAACCCGTAAGCTGAATTAGGATCGAACACGTACTGTTGGCCGTACTGGTCAGTTCCATTCTGGGTATCAAATGCCCTGAAAACTGAAGTATTCGCATGGGCAATAGGTGTACCATTGCCGTAAATTGGAGGCTCACTGCCTTTGTAGAAGGCATTGACGTCGGCCCGCAGTTTTGCCTCGAATTCATGGCCAAGTGCTGCAACAGTATCAAAGTCGTTCCAGTGGAACCGGATCATATCGTGCATTTCTCCATAACACTTCTCCCACCAAGGAGCCAAGTTGGACAACCCTCCTTTGTGGAGGTATCTCACTGCAGGAGACTGAATTGATCCAATGGTGTAGCGAACGGACGTTTCTATCACAGTGCCCATATCGTGAGCAAAAGCATAGACTGGTACTTGGATTCCGAAACCACGAACTCCCGACCCGGCGTCGTTGTTGAGATGGCGATTGTTCACAAAACCAAATCTGACGCTCGTCGAAGAACCGCTCTGGTACGTGAAATTCTCAGACCCAAAGGAACTTGTGGTAAAAGTGAAATTTCCCCATAGCGCAATATCCGACTTCTCGTTAAATAGAGATGGTTTTTGAGACCTCAATATCCAGCTCGTTGGCACATCGGAGATATTTCCCGTCCCGTTCCCATTCAATGGACCTGTATGGAATTCCTTGATGATGTCTGTGTCTTGGAGGAGTGACATCCAATCCGATGTTACATCGGAGTAGAATTGAACATGGTGTGGTTTGCCATCATTCGACTGAACCGTGGTCGTCAAGTAACTCAGCGGGATAGAGGTCCGACAAATGTCCTTTGGCGTAACAGGAGAAAAGAAGCTTGCCGTGATGATTACTGGTCCGGCTAGAAAAGTGAAGTTGGAATACTGGGAGTCGTATCTGACTTCAAGTGGTATGGTCGTATTGAAGTATGGTAGCTCCGGGAAGTCGTCGATGATGCTACCCATGTATTCGAATGAGTTGCCATCAACTACGACAATCCCTTCCCATCCCAGTCCTTGCCCTAACCAGAATATCGGGACCTGACTGTTCAGGGTCTTATGATCAGCTGTGGAAGACCAAGTACTGGTGTAAGGGCTCCTAACGGCCAGAGGGATAGCGGGCGGCCTGAGAGGGTAATATTTTGGAGGATTTATGGCATCGCGATTTGGATAAACAGTGAAGTTAGTGAATGGAGGTGGATTATTTGTCTGAGATCCAGAACCTGTGGAAATGGTAGCGAGAGCCAACAAAGACCCAACTCCCAGTTTCTTGAAGGTGTCCATGACTATTGTCATTTCGTGTCCTTGGAGACACGGGTAGGAGTTAGATCGAGCTAGCTATTGAATGCTGCTATCTGACAGATCTTACACCTGCACTGTAAGGCAGAACATGACATATATATGACTTCACTGATGTCGGATACTTACCTGCTACTTCATAGGAGAGCGGTGTACGGCCATGCTTGTATACTACCCGAGTAAGGGGTATTTTCACTAATAGACGGATAGTGCACTAATAGTAAGACACCGAGGTGATTTAGGGAACCGAGTAGAAGATGTAGGATTGCTTGGCAATAAACGGCTGGCTCGGATCGTATGAAGCGGTTTAATGTATGGCAGAACGGAATATTCACGGCATCTATCATGGCGGCATAAAAGAACCTTCGTATGACACTTGGGGCGTTTCCGTAGATAGAGGATGGTGACCCTGTATGATGCAATGGAAGGTACCCAAGACTAATAACTAGGCCTTGGGCATGTACACAGATATGCTGTGCTCCCTTAAGATAGATTGAGTTGGAGAGAATTGGAGGCAAGGTTGAAACAACTCGATGGAATGACTACTAGTCACAAAAGCACGCCCTATGAGGTCACAAGCGCAGCGGAACGAAATTTTGTACCTGGTATGTTAGGTACCTTCTTGGCTATATGCTCTGTTACATGTTTCTGGGGAAGAGGCGTCTTCCGTAGCAAACCTCATAGCCGTAGGTATCAAACAGAATCTAGATAGATGGCTTGAAGGCATAGTAAAGATAGGGGCAACTTTGTAACTACCGTTATCAAACTGTCCGTAATTGGTCTAGCTCCCTCCTACGTGATTGGCTTTCCGCGGATTGAGTTGCCTTTTTCGGTAATCATCTATTAGCCCCACATTAAGGGGCTTCAGAAACCGTGTTCTGGACCGCGTGTAAAACGACGTTAATTGATTGCTTTGGGAGTGTCCACAGCCTGGGTTAGATAAAATGATTTACCTAGGCACGTATAAAACGCTCATTCCAATAGTCGGGTCTAAAGCGAGAGAGATCCAAGTAATTTGGACCCCTGACAAGACATCATAGATCGGCAGATCGAAGGAACATTAGTGGCTAAATTGGGTGTTTGCATCGTACATGAATTGGCTACTTCTTGACTCAAACCCGGTATTCGAAGTTGTGATATTATGCCGTGTCCTGTATCTTTGGAGTAAGTAAGTGATGCATGCGTTAGGTACTCAATGCGCGTGTCTTGCCTTGAGGACCTACTCCTCTGCTACTCTGCTACTATCGCGAACCGTTACACCACATTGTATGAGACTCTCGGTGTCGGAGCTACATGCTCCATGGCCGACCCGTTGCMCCCCGCCGGTTCGTCGACCCCGCGCTCAAGCAGCCTTACAAAGAACATTCATAATCGCCTAATTTTGGGTCGCTGTTAGCAATCATAGCACTTCTGCAGGTTAGGAGAATGGAATAATTAATTATATTGCTCTAGTATATTAGGGGGCTCAATCATAATATTGCGGAGCTATGTGGATGGCAGCGTGAGCCGGAATCGACGTACGATTACTTAACACAGCTCAAACTAGTACGCATCTGTAATCTGCAGTCAGGTACGCAATATACCGAGTCCACGTTATATGCAAGGTTTAGGGAATCCTAATCGGGTGAATTGCGAATAAAGCTGGCTTACCTTACACAAAACTGCCACATGTTGAATTCATTTTTCTCAAGCTGGCATGCGGGTAGCACGTGGACGCAAGGAGATTCCTTGGTTGCGATCTGTTTAATTTTGAATAACAGGAGGCTTAACATCGTCCCGACATTCCATTCGTATATGATGCTTAGGGATTACTGTATGAACTGCCGTAAACGATCCCTGATGATTTGGCTCTCTGGCCTTCTTCTACCTTGCTTGAATTTGATAATTGAGAGAGGCAGATAGCAGAAAAGAAAACGATGGTATATTGAAAGTATCTCGATGCTCCATGGCTTTGGGTTGTGAATCAGGATATCCCGGCTTCCGCGATTCATCTACCAACCGAATCAAGAATAGCGCAGGGATGGGTTGACATGAAAGTTGGAATAGCGTTGAAGAATAACATCGACGAAATCTGCTAAGGGTCTTCACAAACAATGCGGTACCTATGTGACACAAAGACACAAACTTGAGTCGGTATCCCTCTTTGAGGCGGAGGAGTCGAAAGTAGCCCGTATCGTGTGAACAATATTTTAAACGTAGCAGTATCTAAACAATCGATGGTTCAAGCGGTAGGCGAGTTGGCAGGCGAGTTCGCCTGTTTCCCGCCCATCGCGACCTGGGATGACCCAATATCCGGATATCTGACATGCCTTCTCAAATGTGGGGAGAGCCGTGACATGATTCCAGGGCACGGCGCGCAATGTCATTTATTATAAATGACGCTTTACTAACTCGGCGGCTGGGGTAAAAGGGAATGCCGATAGAATTGCTGACACAATTCGCGCCAAGCTTTGCCGGCATACGATGCCAGGGGGATGACCGGGGTCCTCTCATCAATGACTCGTTAAAAATCGCCTATCGATAGATTGATCGTACTGCGGCTGAAGGTTGGGATGGCCGTGATGCCGACTTCAAATGCTTGGTTGCATGTCACCCCCACTGGAAGTTCATATCGGGTTGAGCTATAGACTTGGAATCCGTATACCGCCTTCGGTTGCGCTTTTGGTTTGGCTGTTCCCTGGAAGTCAATTCCGAACGAAACCCTCGACAACACATAGATGGTGAGACATGCGTGACATATCGTATTCACAGCCAACCCTGTCTCTCACAGGCGTACACGCAAGTTCGGGGGCTGTCAGTCTGCTTTGTTTGGATCCCAAGATGCAAACACACTCGTTGTACCAACACTTTCGTGTACCTTGAGAATTGAACTATTTCGATTTCGGATAGGCCTGCAGACAAATGATCATGTGGATGGGGCTACTCTTGGTCACATAGGGGTCAGCCTGCCGCGTGCTTGCTGAACCATCTCTTAAACAACACAAACACGTAATCCCAAATAAAGCCATTTCTGCTTCAGAAAGCAAAGTGAGTTCTCATTCCACATTGATGCAATCTTCCAGGTCAGCTGAAGAGTGCCTGGCGGCCCACGATTGGCTACACATGGAAAACGTGTTGTCACTGGATCTTGTCGAGTCTCCTGGTCTAATCTAGGGCTTCATCATCATTAGAGCTCGACTTCGCCTTAAGCATGGCTGCGTGGCGCTTAGCGTGGCACTTCGCATCCTGCTTGTGTAGGGGATTATACAGCATGTTGCATGCCTTGCACTCCGTAAATCCTTTCTCCGCGGCAGAGAGACTTAGAGTTGTCTGGACCGTAGCTGCTTTGGGACCGCGCCCACGTTTTCCAGCGTCTGACCGAGTCTTATGCCTCGCGGTCGGTCGGTTCAGAATATCCGAACTGGCATCCAACAACACATTCGTACATCCTTCTAATACCGCAGATCGATCGTCCGCAATGCTCGACTCTTCGGTTTCTCGGTCCCCATCGATGTCCTCTATTTGCGGGTCCTCAGAGACTCCTCGAGATACTACACGCGTAGTGAGTCTTCGCCTTTTCTTAGGTTGATGGTCGGAAATGGGTGGTGACGATGGAGGCGTGCTACTAGGCTCCACAGATCCGGAGGGTGGCTCTGACGAATCTAATATGCTGTTCGACGATGGTGGAAGGATCTTGAAGTAGCCTGTGATTGTGCCTTTCTTTGCAGGTTTAGAGGGAGGAAGAGTCGGGGAGGGATGAGGGACAGTGGGACGGTGCGATATCTCTGCCGGCCCATCCTCAGGGGCTGTTGCAGTACTTGTGGCCTCAATGCGCCGCTTTTTCGGCAGGGGKTCTGCTGTTTCGGTTGATGAGGTGCGTTTACTGTAGGTTCGTAAAGGTCGCCTACTATAGTTAGTTGACATTCGGGATGAGTAGAGATGCCGTGAAGATACTAACGTGCGGGTAGACTTCACAGCGGCCCTGTAGCATTCTTATCAGTACATAATGTATGCTAGTAGCTATTCATAGTCATACCTTGACTTAATCTCGGGGGCCGAAGTTGGCTGCTCCATGATATCTAGAATGTCCAATCTTGCAACATCAGGCGAATATCGTCTGAAGTGCAATAGATTCAATCGTTAAAGAGGATGATTGTTAAATGGAATACAGTTTGAAAGGGTTGGTAATTGAAATATCCTGTAATGAATTTCTTTCCCTGCTATGATTAATAATGACGAATCATTGAGGAATGTGAAAATTAAAAGATGGTAAAAATACCGAAGAGACGCGTAAATTGGTACAGTGGAAATTCCATAGTCGCGTCGCAGGGGAACGCGAATGTGGGGGTGATGATGAAATTGGGGTCGGTACCAGCGCACAGACAGGTGTAAAGGATTGCGGGCAGCTGGCAGTCCACAGCACAGCCAAAATATCGAGTTCAGCATCACAACCAAGCAGGACCAAAATGGTAGATAGAGGTGGATAAATACGTGGGTTGGATAAAAATGATATTTCATCAAGGATTTCATGTTGGACCTTTGATTCTTCGGCGCAGGTTCGTTTCGGGTTTTGTTTCTTCATCCAGCGGGAGAGGTCCACCATTACCTTTCTCATCATTGTCATCTTCTCCGATGACCCAAGTTTGAACTATCTCTTTGATTTCTTTCTTCTTTTTCTGGTTCTTTTCGCCCTCAGCCATCCGCCACGTGTAAGCAGAGTAAACGGCGACTTCGGCGATAGCGACGATGATGCTGCCGCCTAAACTCAAGAATAGTCGCGCCGGGATGCTCCACCATCTGGCTGCCATCCAGAGCGCGGCACCACAGCCGAAAACGCTAACAACGAAATTGATGACGAGGGTAATTTGCTTCTGGACGTCGCCATGTTCGATATCGTCGCCTATGTCTTCGGTTCTAAAGGGTCGGTTGACTTCGGCGAATGAATGTGCCATGGGAGCCGAAGGAGCCCTCGGAGCAAACGACTCTCTCGGGGGAGCTTTTTTTAGCATGCGCTCGTATGATCGTTCTTCTTCTTCGCGGCGTAATCGAGCCATCAGTGCTTTATACTCGTCGGTCTATGAACACTTTCATTAGTCAAGCTGAATGATATTGATGTTACGTAGGAGACGAACCGGCTCTGGCTTCGGAGGTGGGGGAGGTATGTAGACTGTCGCTCCACGAAGTAAATCCTCCAATCTCATCGTGTGCTTAGTTTCATTCTTTAGGCGTTTCCACGCATCAATTATCTGGCCATGGCTTATGGGATTTCCGGTCGCGGGATCTTTCAGCGATGGTTCATCGTTGCCATTGTCTATCGAATTGGACTCTCTCTCGCTATCCTGAACGGCGCTCGTTTCAGCCAGTCGATTCAGGGCCTCCACTATGGAGGGAGTCATAGTAAGAAGCACCATGTTGTGTTGCGCTATGTGAACATGGTTTTTGTAGATGAGAGGTATGGAGCTGTGCTGCTGCCGTGAGATGCAGCACTGAAGCAGTGAAGGCAACAATCCAGGGACCAACTAAAAGTTACAGTGGATTGCACCCGCCCTAGCGCAAAGAGCTATCGGCAGCTTCAGCCACACATACCGGTGGTTCCAATCCCGACCTGCCGAAACCCAACCAGCCCAGCCACAGAAAACCGGCCCACAACGGCTCAATTCAATATCATACGGCGTTTGTATCAATGAATTTTTGCTCGTGAACCTTGTCAGCGTCATATGCGTCAGCATTCGAGGTCCCGCGCTCCCGCTTGAGCTCCCGATCCGACATTTTCATACCCCCAATGCTTCGACCACCCGTTACAAGATTCTCCTAGACCAATTGGGCCCTCGGAGCCATCCCAAGGCCAGGAAATCGGACGCAATGCAGCTTCGAAACGGAGCTTCAGCGCTCCTCAGAACCCGCGCAGCCGCCGGCCGACCTTCAGTCTTTTCGCCATGCTCGGATTGCCAAAGAGCGACATCGTTGGACCTGAGGATACGCATTTCCAAGTTATTATACCATAATAGCTCGAAGCGATCTTCAGCATGGGCCGCCGCAGTCTCTGTGGCCTCGAATATGGTCTCCAACGCAGTTAGTCGAGCTACAAAATCCGAACTACCCATCGACCCTTTGCGGATTGTCGCAAAAGAAATGAAACATTTAACAGGCAATATCCGGCAACTTCTGGGCTCCGGACACCCCTCCTTAGACCGGGTCGCAAAATATTACACACAATCCGAGGGGAAACATGTGCGACCTTTAATAGTTTTACTCATGTCGAGAGCAACCTCGATATGTCCCAAAGCTCCGGAGTCCCCGCCGACCCATACAAATGCGACAATAGACTCTTCAATATCCCCGCTCAGCGTCCTCGCCGACGTAAACCCTTCGTCTCCCGATTTTTCGTCGCAACCCGAGTCCACAGAAAGCGACGTCCTTCCGTCGCAACGTCGCTTAGCCGAAATCACAGAGCTAATTCATACTGCGTCGCTTCTCCACGACGATGTCATAGACCATTCAGTCTCTCGGCGGGGTTCTCCGTCTGCGAATTACGAGTTCGGGAACAAGATGGCCGTTTTGGCTGGAGACTTCCTCTTGGGGAGGGCTTCCGTCGCTCTCGCGCGGTTGCGCAACGCTGAAGTGGTTGAGCTCCTTGCGACCGTGATAGCGAACCTAGTCGAGGGTGAATTCATGCAGCTGAAAAACACTGCGCGAGACGAACGGAACCCCAAATGGTCGGAGGACATATTTACATATTACCTACAAAAGACATATCTCAAGACGGCCAGCCTGATATCGAAGTCGTGCCGGGCCGCTGCGCTTCTTGGCCGAGCGGATGCGACTACGGTTGAAGCCGCTTATTCCTATGGCAGGAATTTAGGTCTGGCATTCCAGTTAGTAGACGACATGTTAGATTATACCAAATCCGGCGCAGATTTAGGAAAACCAGCTGGAGCAGATTTACAATTGGGTCTTGCGACTGCGCCTTTATTGTTTGCGTGGAAGACGACGCCGGAGTTGGGGATATTAGTGGGGAGGAAGTTCGAGCAAGAAGGCGACATTCAAAAGGTGAGTCTCCTCAATCGTCACTTATTTTATCAGATCGACGATTCCTAACCTTATATCTAGGCCCGCGATTTGGTTTATAAGAGTGATGGAATTGAACAAACTAGAGCGCTGGCAGAGGATTATTCGCAACGGGCCATCGCGGCGCTGCAAACATTCCCAGATAGCGAAGCTAAAGACGGCCTCATAGAGATGGCGATAAATACGCTAAAACGCCAGAAATAATACCATATAGACCTCAGCATCACCACTCGCAAGCATTGATAAGCGCATTGGTATTGATTGGTATTAGGTGGTCGAGTGTTGAGTGCCCCTTGTACATGTGTTTCGGGCACGAGCGCAGACGACGACCAGTGTTGTATCAAAATGTACAATTATGAACAGCATATTTAGACAGAACCACCAAACTCAGCATTGAGCATTAGAAGTCAGTTCTTCGGAATTACGACCGCGTTGTCTTGTCCCTTCTCTGGCACCATTGCGCTTCTTCCGTCATTATAACGCTTCCCTGTCCAGACCAAGATCAAGTACCTAAGGTAACCATCAATACCAATCCCTCTTTTATTTATAGTCCTGGCAGTACAAGGAGAGGAGCGGGTTCTGCGACGAACTTTGGTTAGATCGGAGAAATAATCACATTCTGCAACTGAGGAATAGGACTGTACTCACCAGAGCTGTGACTTGGCAGCACACCTTGACACCCGGGCAAGTATCCAACTGGTCGTTACCTAATAACAGGGTTTAGTCAATAATTCGTATACCATTCCCAGCGGAAATGGCCAATTAACGTATCTATTACTTACATAGAATGCCATTAATATCGTTCGGGTTCAAATGGTACCCGTAGACGGCCGCGAGAAACTGGATGAGCGGCAGATCGCCGGCCAACGTCCCCAGGCAGCATTGCAGCTCTCCCTGGTTGATGGCGGCACATTCTGGGGACGGATGTGGTGCCCAGATGATCTCTGGGGGCGGTGCATTGCCAATGACCTGGAGGATGTTTAACGGCTCTAGAAGAGTCGGGTTGGATTTGGGGTTAGGGGCGGCCGATGCGAAGTTACTTAGGAGCATAATGGTAACGAAAGATGGGACTGAGATGTGCATGATGGCTCTGCGTAGAAGGATCCCTTGGGTGTGGTGAGGAATGGCTGATACTCTTGTATAAGAGTTCTTCGCGGGATAGGTCTATTACTACAATTTATATTTAGCATCAAGATTGGGAATCAGCACGTCGCTCCCAGTGCGAATCTGTAGTAGCTAACCCTTGTGCGTACTCTATCAACCACTATTCGGTCAACTCTAGAGATTGGAGGATAATACCGTCGGGGCTGGTCTACAGGCATAGCGAGATCTGATTTTAAAGTTAGAGAAACCCTGCATCTTTGTTGGTTACAATAAAGGACGAGATTGAGAGAATATCTTGTTTAAGATCCTCACCGGTCATGACCCCTTCATCCTTACACAGCTGTACAGTCGCCGATCCCTGTAGCCTTGCAAGATTGGAGACATCCATTGACCTACGTTACAGTTAAATTTCGATATAACTTCCATGCATAGGACATCGAGAATTGTCCCGGTCGTCATGCGGGCGCGACTCAACGCGACCGTAGGGCCATGTATAAAAGTTCTAGGCAGCGAGATATGATCTTCAGGAACCAGTTCCTGAACGGCGAGTCTCAGCTGACTCGCAATCCGGATCTGTTACACTAAAACTGTATATCTACTTAGGTACAGAGCCAATATATTGGCCGCCATATGGAACATTCTTCTCATTGGTTGGTAAATGTTCTTTCATGTGTCGCATGACATTGCTTCATATTAGAGCTGCAAGCCACTTGCTCTACTTCAGCTAATCCCCCGTGACCTGGTTTCGAATTAGGCCAAGAGATTCTAGAATTGGTGGGAATTCCTGGGGGCGTGGAATAGGACTTGGTAACTTGGTATGCTGGGCCTGTCAGCCATGACTTGTCACGTCACGCCACAGTAACAAGGCCCAGATCTCCGATTATGTCCGGCATCTTGATCTTGCTTGTTAATGAGTCGAGTTCCAAATGAATATAATGATAGATATGAGGAAGCCTTAGGTAGAGACTCGAGCAATTCTTTCAAAGTTCTAGGACCTACCCTCATACAGAGATTATCGAAGAGGCATGGGACCCTTGTAATTCGACCTGCTTAATCTACGATGGATCGCCTTGTGGAGTTCCAACCCGCGATCGTCAGATTCCCGGTTCCGGGTACTCGACGCTGATTGGTCCCAAGCTGCATCGTAAGCAACCACCCCCTTGTCCAATCCCAACTTGTCATGTGTTACATAATAAAAGGTCCTCGTTTTCGAGTTTGAATGCGGCAAGACGTGTCTCAGGGGAAACGTTCTATTACTTCTAGAAAAGTCTTTGGAACAGCCCGAAAAACGCCAGAACGATAGGCTTGCAAATAGTAACCGTTGCAGCACGGATCTACCAGATTACCGGATACGGCTTGAAGATAGGGGCAGTCTAACAACGCGGGTCTTGCTGGATTGTGGTTACATTGGCGACCGACATCTAGAGCTATGTGGGTGAAAGAACAATGGACTTGTTCTATCTCGCACCTTATTGGTTGGTTCTGAGAAGTGTTCATAACAACTGGCCTTCATTCAGCTCCGTTTTTTTTTGGCAGTGGCAAGGATAGGAGGTATGTATGCTTGCTGTCAAGTCTGAGGTCCCTTGTCATAACATCCTCGTCTCCTTGATTATGCTTCTTAATAGGGAAGAGTAGTTTCAATATTACCAAAAGTTGACCAATCACAAAGGAATCTAACCTTGCCATGCTAGTTCACATTTATGATCAAAGACCAATGGATGATCCAGGAATCGATTCCGCCTAAACGGCGATTACATGTTATTTCGTTTCTTTAGTAAATGTCTAGATAGTATAGTCCCAAGCGTAAAAGCCAAAGTCTCTCTTATTCAGTTGATTCCTTGACATCAGGGCTCCAACAGACTACGTCGTCAAACGGCTCGATACATGGCTATTTAGTTTACATACATATCTATGCCCTTGGATCTACATATATATGCATATACAGCATACAGGAACAAAACGAGCCGTGCAATAGTTCGAGCCCTACAGTTCAGTATGTTAGACCCTAAACTCGAATACGTTGACTTTCATCACATGGTCATCTTGTAGACCGAATCTATACGCCACGCAACACAATGTCTCGGTCTCTACTCCTAAGTCTGATGATCTTTGAATATCATTGCAGTCAGGCTCGTCCCCTCCCATATCTACGCCACCAACATATCCGCTGCTATAGTTCCTCACAGGTTTATACGGAAGGCGCTCTGGAATGAGGGTTCTCGGAGGAAATACCTGCATAAATAAAGTAGGAGTATCCATTTGGCCTCACCCTAAAATGATAACTGGTGCGGAGGCGTATGATCAACCACGCCGACACTGTTACTCTCACCACCTCCTCCCCTACACCAACACCGCTAACTCCCTACACCTATACGTTATCCTTTATCCATCAATGCCGTCATTCTCTATACTTCATAACATACCAGGGGGTCGTAACCAAATTTTAACTTTACTTTTAGTAATGGCGAACGTTATTTTCAACGCTCTTGTTGCTATTCTAGCGGTACTCTTCACCATCGCAACGACTGTCTTAATCAACCTTGTCATACGCCTCTTCTCCGATGCCTCACTACCCCCAAATCTGCCTTGGGTAGGGACTAGAGATCAAAACAATTTTTATGCTCGAGCCAAGGCCAACCTCGCGAGTATTGGTAACCTGAATGGCCTCCTCGATGAAGGCTACGGGAAGGTACGACACCCTAACACCCTTTTCTTCACTGTTGCGCATAAAATCTAACGTAACAGCTTATCAGTATTCTAAGATTAACCAGACTTACGTACTGCCATATTTATTAAACGGACCCCAGGTCATCATACCTAATTCCCAAATCCGATGGCTTCTAGAACAGCCCGACTCAGTCCTCAGCCAAGAAAAAGTTAACCGCCAGTTCCTTGAAGCGGATCACACATTCTTCCACGCCAACCTCGTCGATTCTCCTGTCCACACTGAAGTTATCAAGCACCAACTCACTAAGAAGATCGACACCTTCGTCTTCGATATCGTCGAGGAGGTGAACTTGTGCCTCGAAGAGAATTGGGGTCTGGATACAGAGGAATGGCGTGATGTGAAGGTGTATGACACCATGCTTATACTCATCGCCCGACTCTCGACTAGGGTGCTCGTGGGGTTACCCCTATGTCGCAATCCAGACTTCTTGAAGGCCTGTAGCGAATTCATTCGGAAAGTCGCCCTAGTTGCTGCTGCTATAAGCGTTTTCCCAGGTTTTCTCAAGCCGTGAGTTTCTATGATCAAGTACTAACTTTCCCTATCGATATCAGGACTCAGTGCTAACGGGGTACCCTATTAGACTTGTCGCACCTATTCTCACCTTGTATGATCGTATCCATTATCATCGGTGCAGTAGGCTTATCCTGCCAACGATACGCGCCCGACTCAGTCGCTTGAGAAACCCAGAACCTGAAGAGAAACTGTACTCTCAATACCCGGTATGCCCTGCTCCTAATTACCGTCCGTGTTAGTAGGTTAATGTAGCAATCAGAATGACTACGTCCAATGGGCGATCGACCATGCCCTTGCTAAGCCAGTCGTCAACCCCCTGGAGTTAGACCCCCGTGTTATAGCTTGCCGGTTCTCCGTCCTCACGTTCGCAGCAATACAGTCTTCCGTCATTACGCTTACGAACACACTATTTGACCTAGCCGCCTCTCCCGACTGCGCTATCTTCCTGAAGTCTATGCATGATGAAGTGGTCCGGGAAATAGCATTCGCATCCCCAAGCAGGCCATGGTCAAAAGCGAGTTTATCCCGTATGACATGTGTAGACTCCTCATTGCGTGAGAGCCTCCGTTTGAATGGCTTCATAGAGCGAGGCATCATGAAGATAGTCGTCGCGCTAGAGGGTGTCACGCTCCCCGACGGTTCGCACATCCCACACGGCATTAAAGTCGGGGTTTCGGGCTACAGTATCCATCGCGACGAGGCAATCTATCCTAACGCGAATAAATACGACGCTTTCCGCTTCGCTAGGGACGACTCCGGTAGGCTCAAGAGGATAGAACCGCAGGCGCTTATCAACACGAGTGAGAAGTTCCTGGGCTTTAGTCATGGTTCTCATGCTTGGTAAGTTTTCCGAAAGAAGATCACTTATTATATCATACGATGCTCCTGAAAGCTAATGCGTATATTCATTTAGCCCCGGTCGGTTCTTCGCTGCGAATCAACTTAAGATTGCTTTAGCACATATCGCTTTGCTCTACGAGATCGAACCCATCCCTGAGCGGCCTGTTAACAAGTGGTTCTTCGGACATATTGCGCCACCCATGCATGAGACATTAAGGGTGAGGCGGAGGAAGGCTTAACATTACGGAATCATGGAGGATAAAGGGTGTTTCCCTATGTGACCGTGGATTAGGTACCTACCCTGATATGTATAAGTAGACCTGGATTTTATCACATACCCGTTAACGCTTAGAATCGTTCTACCCCTTAAAACATGACCGGGTTCAGCATGAGCCTTCGTTTTATTCCGCTTTGAGATGACCTGCATCTATCTTCTAGGTCGAAAACAAGTAACGCCATTGAGTAATCCGACCAACCCTTTCGCATCAGTCAAACAAGGACCACATCATTCGTTGGCAGTCTGTTCTTCACCCTGAACTTCCCACTCGAAGACAAAACGGCAAAATATCCCATGAGGTACAGACACGTCGAATTTGTTAATGGCGTCCCGTCCAGACTGATATAGCTTAGGTTCCTACTCTTCGACCGCGTCTTCAGGGAGCTCCCGAAAGCCCCATTGATCCGATGGCACGTCCGCAACGAACGGCCGCAGCCTGTCTGAGTTGGTGACTAACATGAGGTGTGATAGCGCCGGATTGTCGACCGCCAGCCGTAATAGGTACCAAAGGCCCCCAGACAGCCGATCAAGATTGAGGGCGATTCTCGGCATGTCGAAAGCTACCTTAGCGGGCATTTCGCTGAGGATATCGAGGTAGCTCAACAGATTGAGTGGAAGGGGTTGATCGATATAGAGTACGTCCCATGACTTCGCCATATAGACATGGGACTCGAGTCTTGCCATTGCACCGCCGAACTGGATACGACGGGTTGGCCATGTCGTGGTTACCGCGTCCATAGGGCACACAGTAAGCAGGCCTTGCGAGACGCGAGGCCTGATGAGACGGTAGATAGGCTCATTTACATCGGTAGGTATGTTCGACATATTTTATATAGCTGTCAGATTATTAAAATGTTATATACGGAAAAGGGAGAAATGGAGTTCGAGGCCTTAAGGCCAACGGACTAAAACTGAGAAGGTATGAACAAGAAAAGAAGTGGGATATTCATAGAAAACTGGCTTCACTTCAAGGCCAAGCTGTTTCTAGAGCCAAAATGTAGTGTTTTATATTTACTTTTGTGTCTGTACCTTCGAGAACACCGACATAGACCAGTTTGTGGCGGTTTTCACTTCGTGAAAGTATCACGGAGCCATTGGCTTGATGAATTTGTAGGGTAAMGTCGTACTACCAGTCCGCATAGCTATGTGTAGACATCATGCTTAAAGAGGGTACGCAGATCGGACTGCATAAAATGCGACCAAGAACCGACACACCAACAAGAGCCTTCTGCTACCACACCAATATGCATACCATTTAAGTAGCTCGCAAGAGAATGGTCCATAGCTCCAGTCATTCTTAGATGGCCGGCTCGACGTGTTATCGGTGCGGGGGTTCAATCCAGCCGAATGTGCTGTGAAAATAAGGAGCCTCTCGGCATGATCACATCGGCTACATCGACACTTGCCAATTCGCTGGTAGAATTCCTGATTATGGTACCGTACTTCATGATCGTCCAGTAAACCAGGGCATCGGTAACCGATCGTTAAAGCTAAGTGAATGCATCGATCCGAAGCATTTGGCCCTTGAGTCTAGACCAATCCGCCCGATGAGCTTGAAACAAGACAACAGACATTACCATCAAATAATCGTAGCCAGCAATTATACCCTGAAACGATCGGTATAGAATGAGGCTCTTCTCGGTTGCCCACTTCATGCGTTGCCTTCCAGCTTTAGTTGGAAAATTTCTCCCAGCCAACCAAACGCTCTGTTGAACCTCCTTCCATATCTTCTGGCTATTGCGAATGGTGTCTTACTTCGGGGGGCGGTTCGGTAAATTGGATTCTMCCCCGACTGTCCGACCTCTGTAACAGCCAGCCTGACCTGTAGAGTTTCTCTTCTGAAAACAAGCTCGTTGACGTCGCTATGCGGAGAATATAGCTCCACACGATCTCGCCCACGACCGAAACCATGTCAGGGTCGAAGAATATGGTTCGGAATATCTTAGGAGACTTGGAATGCGATGGAATGGATATTGGTTCAGTATATCGTTCGACCTCACCGTCTGGATCAGTCATAGGACCGTTGGATTGGGGAATTTCTCTTGTCTTTGCCTTGACCTTTTGGGCCTGTTCTGATTTTCTGGATTCGCCGGCTGGGAGCCCAAAATAGGGCGTTGACGGAGGTCTATAGAGAGCGGCGCTACTGAACCCAGTCTCCGGACCTCTTCCTTTTTTTTTTGGGTTGTGGCTGGCTCCTGATTAGCCGCACGAACTCTGGAGTCTGTTGTAGGATGCGAGACTGCGATAAGAACCGTCCTAGGGCCGCMCCCTCTAGATTGCCACGCTCGGTGTACACGAGCTGATCAATGCCGGCCCAAAAATCGTCAAGATTCCGCTCGGCCTGATGGAGCGACCGTATATTCTTGGTTCGCTGCTTATCTGCTGAGTAGAAGAACTTCTTGCCTGAGTGATCGCCCACCTTAGCCACATTCATGAGGCTCTTAGATCCCACCGCACCTCACGCCTTGGCCGGCGAAGTAATGTTCTGGGCGAAGTCTTTCACAAGGTCCTTTTCATGATCTAGCTGAGCAATTTTAAATGTTCGTGCTCATGGCAGAAAAGGGTTGAACTGGCAAGTACACTGCGAAAGGATGGATATGTCACCGATAACTCCGGTCCAGAAGCGTTCTCGTGGCCTGGGTTGAGCTTGCGATGTATATGACCGTAAGTGTCCTTCACCATTTCTGGCCGATGCTCCTTGCACTCAAAGAGTTGCTCAGCGAAGTGATTTGGATCCTCTCGTAATGCCCAAAGGTAATGCTCTGCAGCAAATGATCTCGCATCCAAAAGTGACTCTGGTCTCATAATAATAACTAATCAGATTGTCCATATGTGGCTAGTGACTACTCCATGCGGAAAGAAATCTAGACTAGCATCGTGCCTACGCTAGGAGACATCTCGTTTTCATTAGGTGCCCCTATGTCAGTCGCCACGAAGTCTGTTGCGGTTTTCTTAATTATTAGCGCTGTCTCTGCTATGTGGGTGCCCTGTCGAGTTGTGACAGCGCCAGGAGCACAGCTCACATTAAAAAATCATTAGCTGTGCCTCACTGCGGCTGCATCCACGACGACAGCAACAGGGGTACGTAAGATAGGAGGGCGAGCGCAGATGAAATGGTTTAATTGGCCGAATCGGTATTAAAACGCCATATTCAGTTAGTTGGTTTAGCTGCGCCGCTTTCAGTCCGTGGTGCATCCCGTCTCACCAAGCCCGTGGAGTAATAGCAAAACTCTGTAGAGCTCGCAAGATAGACTCTAGGCTCTAACTGGTACGCTCGGAAATATGGACTTGATTCTGTCAAAAAAAAACAGGCCGTTAGGCTACTTAGAGAGACTTGATGACCCTCTCGCTGTAACGCTAAGGTCTGCCGCAGCCTGTCTGGCGTCTGGTATTGAGAGTCAGCCTGAAACCGAGCGTAGGCCCAGGTTCGGGATGCGGAAAGTACGTACGGGCTGTGTCGTCTGCAAGTGAGTTGTACTATTGTGTAACCAGGCTCTGTCTTTGCGCCCCGTGGAGCAAGTTCTGGTCGGGATCTGCGCTCTAACTAGTGCTGTTAGAATCAGGAGGGTCAAATGCGACGAGACCAGACCCTATTGCACCAGATGTACCTCGACGGGGAGGAAGTGTGAGGGATATGCGCCAGTTCCGGAGAGAAAGCCTAGGAGGGGGAATTCAGCAACAGACAAGGCACCCACTGCCTCTAGCGGGGCCGCCATCACCGGGTACAATGTCTTTCAGCTGCCTGCTGTATCACACAACCCCGCGCCCAGCATCAGTGTCGTCGAACGGGAATCGTTGCACTTTTTCTGGGCGGCAACCGAGCACGATGTCTCTCGAAACTTTGAACCGCACTTCTGGGGCCGGTTAGCTCTGCAAGCTTCGAGGGAGTACCCTACGGTGCAGTATGCCCTCGACGCCGTGAGCACTCTGTACAAAGCCTACATGGCGCGGGAGCATGCCACACATCGGTCGCAGGGCGTCTTGGACACCCCCACGACTCGTTTAGCCTTAGTGTGCTACAATAAGGCTGTCAAGCTTATATCGGATGATCTTGCTGTTGGTAAAATCCCGCTCGAGGCTGTTCTCATCTGCTGCCTCCTATTCGTGTGGCTTGAGTTTTTGAGGAACGACTTTGCCACCGGTATGAAGCATCTTCAAAGCGGCTTAGCAATTTTGCAGGAAGCCCCCGGCACGTGTAGTCGGTCCAGTCGCGCGCTCACAGAAATTGATGAATCGATCCCGCATATCTTCMCCCGTCTCCAAATCCAAGCCACTCTCCATGGCTGTCCATCTTCCGACTTCAACTCTTCACCTATGAAATGTCCGTCCGAGCCCATTATCGACACACACCCGTCAGCGTTTATTACATTGGCAGAGGCACGCTACTGTCTTGATAGCAAGCTAGTATACATATTTCAGTTCGTTAGGGAGAAGCAAACTATTGAGGCCAACCGAGGATTCCAGGCCGTCAGGTGTCCGGAGTGGCCGCGACTCGTAGCTAAGCGTGACGCTCACATTGCAAAGCTCATGAAATGGAACGCTGCATTTCAAGAGAGCGCGCTGTTGAGAACCGGAGCTGCTACCAGCTCAGTTGGAATGCTCTTGCTTCGGCTGAACCTTGAGGTAGCTCTGATGGTGTTAAAGACTCTGTTTTTCGACTCTGAGATGCAGTATGACGGCTACACCATTGAATTCCAGCAGATGTTGACCCTTATCGAGAAGATCTTAGAGTCCAGCCTTAAGGGACAATGCCCTGTTCTCTCGCTCGATATGGGTGTCATCCCAGCGCTGTGCTACATCATACTCAAATGTCGCGAGAGGCCGATAAGATACAAGGCCATGGAACTTTTAAAAAGCGCTCCTGAGCGCGAGGGCATGTGGCATAGAGAGAGCATTGTCGTGGCAACGAATTGGAAGGTGACCGTGGAGGAAAGGTTGGCTGCTGGAGTGTTAGGTGTAGACCAGGGCCCACTCCCTATATCTGCGCGCATCTACCGTGAAAAGGTCCGAGACGCGAGTATGGACGGAAAGTCCGCAGTGGTGCGTTTCGACGGTGGCCCGGCGGGAAGCTCCATTACCGAATGGGAGATGAACGGTCTCCTTTCTAGGCTGGGCGATATGATGTAGATAGGTGAAAATATGGATAACAACAATAACAAAAATATTAATAATATAGAAACAGACATCGTATCATAGGTTTCCTAAATAGGGTGTCGAAATTCCGAGCCGGGCTGTAACGAGATTCCACGTTGGCGGCGGGACGGGAGAACGCGTACCTAGCCTATGGCTTGGCTGACTTGGAATGATCTATGGGGTCTCTGGACCGCCTAGGGTGCTAATTGTAGCGGGCTTAGGCCTAGAAATATAGCTCCCAAAGTTGAGAATTAATAGCGAGCGGGCCAATCAGGCGGTTGGAAATGGTGCTGTGCCGCGCCTGGAAATAAAGCATTCGACTCAGCTCAAAATCCTATCGTGAAGCTCTCAAACATGATGATGAATCAAATTCAACGCTATGGCTCTGTACCTGAACCAGGAAGCCTCTCTGAGGGTATTAAATAAGGGCTGTATTTCCCTCACTTCTCGGCGTGGTATTGACAAGCTTCATGCATTCTTAGAAAGTAGCATCTCGGCGATTGTTTATTCTCAAGTTCTTTAGTTCTTCCATCCAGAACATGCGGGGTCTGAGGCCCCTGCTATCCATAGCGGCATGGCTGCGTCTCGCTGCCTGCACTGAGCTCAATGCTAATCGCATCCGCTGGGTGAACTGCAGCGAAAACGTTCCGAGCACTCTTGACCGCACCGGGGTTGACCTCGCAAACCTGCCATCCGAGCTTCATTGCGGCCAGATATCCGTACCCATGAATTATGCCCGGCCACAGGGTCCAAACAACACAATCAGCCTAAGCCTGGCTATGATTCGACCTCCCCACCCAAAAGGGGTCTTGTTCGTGTGCGTAACTGTTCATAAACATGACGAGATCCTCGGAAACTGCTAACACCAAGCTGCGGACCACAGGAACACGGGCGGCAATGATCCTAATGTAGTGGTTGCATGGCAAATTGCTCTGAACCAAACAGAAATGTTCTCTGGCCTATCAGACTGCTATGATCTGATGTTCATGGATATCAGAGGCACGTACGGCTCTAATCCGATATCTCTATCGCTAGATGCCGCTGCCGCACTCCCCTCAACATAGTAAGTTAGAATGTGACTCCCTCCATATTGACATGCATGTTGACAGGCTATGAATAGCCCGCAGAATGAGTCCGACTTCAACATATATAAGCAAGCTTCAGCGGCCTTTTTTCAATCTTGGATCGACCATAGTTCGCCACCGGGGATCCTCCAATTCGTGTCAACCAAGGAAGTGGTTCAGGACTACGAGCAGATCCGCAAGGCGCTCGGATACTGCAAGGTCCATTTCCTTGGGGAATCGTAGTGAGTGTGACCTCTTAACTCTGGAAAGCCCAAAATCCATGCTGACCTTTGAACAGTGGCACCTATCGCGCGCAGGAATATGCGCTCACTTTCCCAAACCGAGTCGGCCACTTCGCCCTCGATGCGGGGGTACCCTATGGAATGGTACGCCGACCGGATTGGAATATTGGCACTTTCAATAGACTGACTGTAATCGCGCAGACTGTATTCGATAGGGCACAGGCACAAATCAATTCCGGCAACCGGGCGCTACTGAGAGCGGATGCGTATTGTCAGAACGACTCTTCGTGTCCCTTCTACAGCGAGGGTGTTGGAGGCGTGCCAAAGGTAGAACTTTCCCAGTCCCCGAAGCAAATCGCATATAGATTGCTAAGTTCGTGAAAAAGGCCGTCCACTCCCTCTTCGCGACGTTACCTTGTTCGGAACCCGTGCCTGTTCAACAGCTTCAGCAGGCGGTTCTCGGCATGCTCGGTGGCCTTCCCGACTTCTCATTACTATTGAGCGGAGTGAAGGATGCACTGGATGGCAACTGTACAACACTACTCGGCGACGGTACTCTGACTGTTGAATCGATCGTAGCCATACCCTTGGAATGTGGCGATATAGGTACTGCTCTTATACTCCCGTCTTCCGCCGGGGAACCGCGCTGCTAACTCGGATTGCCATATCAGATTACAGCAAAACGACATACGAGGAATTCAAATCATCTCTCAATACAGGGCTAGCAGTGAGTCTGACGATAGCTAATGTTCCGATTCTGTTGTTGACGCGATCCATAGCGTGATGAAACCGGCATCGGAATGACCCTGACATGGACCCTTCAGGTAAAGCTTGCATGTGCTTCGGGATTGCATCCGTTACTAACAACGATCGTGTAGCTTGCCTGTTCCGGCTGGCCATTTCCCGTAGCGGAAGAAGCTAACAAGCCAAATCCCCACAAGATGCTCTTAGTAACAGCTGATTACGACGCAGAGTAAGTCTTCGGGTCTGCTTGTCGAGTGGGCTTTCTGACATAGAGCTTCTAGCGCCCCAACAGAATGGACATCGTATATCTGGGAAAAACAGGCACGGGAGTCGGCGTTAGTGGTTCGACATGGGGACGGGCACGTCTCCTTCCAACGTGAGTTACCGTATCCTAAGCTAGATATAGTTCGGCAAAGACTAAATGACTTTCTAGTTCCGAACCAGCCGTCGTCGCTGATCACGAAAGAGTTTCTCCGAACGGGGGKATTCCCAAAGCCCCAAAATCAGACGCTTGTGTCCGTGTATTCGCCAGGTATGCACCGAGCGCCGATTCCTGATCCATATAATGTCCAAACCGGGGCCATGGCAGGGGACATCGAGAGTAAATAGATCGCTATGTTGAGATAGAATAGCCTAGAATAGTACTGATATTGTCCAATTCTCCCCGTCTTCCTTGATCCCATGGGAGAAGCCAGCCTTGCGCGACGATTCACGCCCCCCAGCGTAAAACCTCTATTGCATCAAACAGGGCCGCTCGAGAATATTTTATGAATGAGTATCCCATATTTAGGAACAGTGACGCGGCGGCGTGTCTGACGTGACAGGACACTGTTGGTATATATCGGAGAGGATGCGGGAATGGAGTTTGTAGGCCAGCGGTTCGTTCTGTGGAGCGCTGGGACTCGTGGTCGTGAATCGCTGCGCGGTCGGCTAATATCCAAAGAGGCATGTATCGTCGAAGCTATGGAGCCCGGCATTCATGAAGCTGGACCCTTTAGGTGCGTCATTCACGCCCTTGCGAGAAGCTGCTTGTTTTGCGAAGCCACGGGGTTTGTTGGATGGACGACGCCATCGGCGGGGAAGGTGGGGTGAATTCGACGGCGGTGTTGTAATAGACATGAAGTTGCATTCAAAAGACGATTAATGCGATCAAGATTGGAGTCGTGGTAGGCTGCTGCGGGGATGAGTGTCATGGCATTATTTTTAAAAGAATTAGAGAAGAAAGAGGACGTTCTAGGGATTCCGAGGGTGTCAGTGCATAATACCAATAAAGACCAGCAGCAGTTAGCAAGGGTCAACAGCGCTGACCATTCCAGCTTACCACCTACCAGACTAGGGTAATACAGTGGATTGGTAGCCCGAGATGGATTATTTATGGCGTGATCTAGGCGGCCTCTACATGTAAATCCCCTCCCCGGTAAGTGCTGTGGAAAGCCCAGACGATAATAGCTATTAACTAGCTGGTTCCGTTGCCTTTCCTACAACGGAGCTATCATAATCATCGCCCATCACCATTCTTTCTAACCACTTTTCCATTTCGTCAACGCGGCAATTTCTGCATGATCTAGACGCCACTCCTTTCCTGTACTTCGTCCCTGACCAATGCCATGGCCATTCTAGATGAACAAAAAAGCGCTTCATTTGCCGCAGAGCTTGTAATGGCTCTAGAAAGCGGGCGTGTGTCCTGACTATAGACGCAATATCGTTATCTCTCCACGTGTATTCGCGATTGAAAGTCCGGGAGCTGTCCCTGATGGAATTAGCAAAGGCCATATAAATGACAATTGTTAAATTAGCAACGTTTGCATAAACCTTCAAATAATCGACAGCAAAGGCCCAGTCTAAGAGGTATGGAGGACTCGGATTTCTAGTAGATAAGGCTGGGTCAAAGGGCGGAAACACAATCTCGAGATGATGTAAACAATATAGGATATCTGGTTGCAATTGTCTCGTTATGAACCTTGACGCATCCAAACGTAGAGGGTGTACGCATGAACAGATGCCGGTTATCAGGCCTTCCGATGGCGACTATGCGGTTGTAAGAATCAAAGACGTCGCACGCATCCCTGTACATTGTCCGATTGACCAGAAGCAGAGCTCGTGGCGGAACCCGGCATTTGCAACGCGAGGAATACGCGCTGCGACGAGCACGGCAGAAAGAACCGGTGGCAGAGCCGTCTAATACATCGCAGGATCGAAATCGACAGCCATGATGGAGATCGTCAAAGGCGTAAGGGCGCACGAATTCAACATAAAAGCCACGCTTTGAATTCCACTGAACTTGGCTGTTCGGCGTGACTAAGTCGGTATATTTGAGGATTTCTCGTCTAATCTCTACCGGTAGTTTCAAGAATGGGAGAGGCCGGCTTTGCAAGTACGTGGCTGTGGGGATTCTCCAATGCGGGATGACCGCCTTACGAGCAGGTGGATGAATAGGCGTCTCAGCTCAGAACAGTCTCTAGGTGAGAGCTTATATGGCCAGGTGTGGCCAGCTGCTGTGGAAAGTAATCTCCTTGGAAGCTAAAAAACCAATCTCCAAATAGCATGACTCTACCCAATGGTCCGCCCCCCATGATGCCATTCATTCCTTCCCGTAGGCCAAGGCATCGAAATCGATCTTACCTAATTCCCGAAGCTCGGCTTTGGTGCGCCACATAGTAACTTGGACTACAGTTAAATCACCCCTGTCTCATATTGGGATCTAAATGGTCAAATCTACGTGAATTTACGTGATGACAGCCTCGATTCGTGACGCCTCCGACTTCTCCATGCGGCCTTCAGAGAATCGAACGGTGAATTTGCTCGAGAACCATAAAAATTTCCACGGCAGCATTAAAGACAATAGTTCCATGATTTGCTTGTTAGGTACCTCCTTATATAGGAGGTATTCTTCAAGAAAGACTACCGCAGGTAGCGTTTGACGGTTAATACTCCCATCCTAATTTCTTCAACTGGCCGTGTAGAGTGAGGCACTCGAGGTGCAGGAATGATATATCTTAAAACAGCGAACTTAGAAAGAGTTAGTAAGGGAGCTATTCAAGAGTACTGGTAGAGCTGGCCGTATTGTATAAGCGGATCTCAAAGGAATTCAGCATAACATCAAGCGGAGAACATTGACAATGCCCTTAACGAACCCTACTCATATATACCAACACCTGCGACAGCTGCCTATTGAGCCTATTTCCCAGCCATTCATGTTGAATTCTCTAAGGCCACCTTTGTTCCCTTGAAGCCAGTCATTGATACTTCCCCACAAAATTTGATGTCCTCCTATGATCTCTTCCCGACTAGGCGGAAAGTGGTAATAAATACAGGCCAAATTCAACGTGCGAATACTGCGACGAATCTTGGATTTCTGATGAGGTGTTTTAGCCTTTGGAACCCTTGCTGGGTGAGTTTGACACTCGGAATACCACGTAGACCAAGAAATTAGGTGTGAGTTTCATTCTTAACTGTCTTGAAGCAAGCCGAGTAGCCCGTAGCGAAAGAAGATTAAAGTGACTTCTTATGAGAGCTACGACTTCGGATGCAAGTATCGGAAGTCCGGTTCATCCCTTGATCTGTATCCAACTCCATATATAGATGTTCCCGCCAGCTGTTAATAGATGAGCTTCTTAAACCTCTAATACACACCGTTCCCTGTCCCCTATTAGCAAGKGGGTCAACAAAGCCGCCATAATGAGATATCGATGAGAAGAGTAGCCCTGAATGAATATCTAGCAGTTCGTAATCACCATAATTTCCCATGGAGTTTAGCAGAATCGATGAAGTGGAAAGCAAGGCCATTGTAGGCCGTGGCATTGCTCGAGAATCTGAGACTTTATACCGTTTCGACAGGTTTGATATCACCATCTGCCCTGAGTTCATATATGTGAGGTGCGGTATTTGATTTCAAGTTCCTTAGACTAATTATCTCCTTTCTCTACTCGAGGCTGTAAGGGAGATGGGTTGGATAAAATTGCATCCTTGGCTTCCGCCTGGTTAGTTCTCATCCGTTCTATTCTTGGATTTTAAATCTGCGGTTAAATACCTGTCATAAATTCAGGCGGGTTCGCCAACTACACTCGGCTAGGGTTACTCTATATCTTGTTGGACACTTCTCGAGTGTATCCCTTAGCGCGGCGCACAGCAACAGGCATATAAATATCCGTAGACAACGTTGAAATATGAGTTGTAATAGAGGCGGTGCTGTGAGATATTCTAAGGGATACCTCAAATTCTTAAAATTCAAATGCCTCACAGCTTTAGAATTATTAAAATTGCTAAATTCGGATATCGTATTCGGCCGCAAATAGCGGATCACGTAGGGGAAGGATAGCATTCGAGGGAGAAGCGTGCCCCTTCGGACGATAGAGTCGTATAAAGAGGCCTGCTCGGCCAGGTATGATGATGATGAGACAGAAACATTGTTGTATCAGTATCGAACATTCCTGCATATCTTACTTTCCACCGTCTCCAAAATGAAGCCAATCTATTGTGGAATTTACGTCCTATCCTTGTTGAATGGCGCTGTTAGTCTTCGCGGTACGTCGTCATTGAAGCCGAATTTTTGACTCGAGCAAATCAAGCAATAACAGATCGCTAACCTCCACGTGCAGTCCCCCCGGTGTCCGAAGGGGCTTCGTCGCAATCTGTTACGAAAATTCAATATACGACTATCTTGGAGAAGAGAGACTGCCCAGACATGGACCCGGATGCCTTTGGCGGGCTAGCCGGTTGCATACCAATACCTCCAGACGATCAAGATCCGCCCCCACCTCCGCCCTCCACGACTACAGCACAGTCACCTCCGCTCTGTAGCCAGATACAGGTAAACGAGGACGGTATAACTGTGGGCACCGAGTGTCAGGGGTTACTCCCTCTCCAAAGGATAACCTTTACCGGACCCCCAATTACACTCGCCAGAAAGGTCGCGACTAGCACATTTATAGGATAGGGGGGTGTTACTGTGCGAGGATCACAGCGCATAACATTGGAGCTGATTGAATGTAGAGGCTCGAAAATGATACATCTTAGTATGGGKATGTTGGTGTGTCGAGTATGCCTATTCTGAGCGGATATGGGAGCGAATGGTCGTCATTCTTTTGCCTTGAGTTCTTGTTATTATCTTATATAAAACCATAAAAAATCCTTTTTTGGCGGGKCTACCTGCTCCTGCCAGCTCTTAGGTCTTAAATTCATACCTACCTGTCGGCTCCCAAACATACATTTATATATTGCAATAACAGTAAGTATTGTAATGATGGTGAGCGTGACACTCTCGTCGCTGGGGTTTCTTCGTGATGACTTGGTGTACTGGTATAATATTGGCTTKTGTGGTTTTAAAGACCTAGCTATTCATATGATCCGGTTCAACACTATACGGGTTGCACGAGTCGATATATACAAAGCAATAATACAGGACGGACAGACTACCCTCTGGCTAAGCTAGTGTACCTTACGATTAGGTTCGGGTCCAGTAACTACCACAGGGCCCTCCCTTTTCCTCTGTCGGAGGCTGCTCACCCTGGAACTTGGTGAATATAATACCATATTTCATTCTTATACAGATATGCGCAATATAATTTACTGGTTCGGCGACCGCGCCTCGTTTTCATGAGACGACGCTCATTTCAAAGACAATGTTCTGCTGGTACAGTATGTCACGGGGGACGTTGACTACACCTACCCGTGTATATAGCCCACGATGTTATACTTCATCGATTGCTCAGTAAGTACTGATGGGCCTATCTTGTATATGTATCTCTTCAGGGGTATTATGTATGTTGGTTGTTAGCCCAGTTTACGTACCCTGCCCTAACACAGTCGTCACATGTCTGCGGGGGTAGAAAGCATCTGCCGTTTTTTTTGCCTGACCACTTCATCTCTTCTCGTCTTCTTTCCGACTGCGTCTCACCTCTTAACCATGGCTGAAGCCCAAGTCCAGGAAGGCAAGGCGCCTTTCAAGATTCCATCAGTTGACGAGACTTGTTCCACCTACTACAAGATTGTCGGTGACCTTCGCAGCGGCGTTCCTCCGGTCATTGTGGCTCACGGCGGACCCGGCGCTGGACATGAATACCTCCTTACCTTTGGAGATCTGTGGCGGGAATATGGCCTCCCGGTCGTCTTCTACGACCAGATAGGCTGTGCTTCTTCCACACATCTACCACAGAAAGCCGGCGACCAGTCATTTTGGCAGGAACAGCTGTTCCAAGACGAGCTGGATAACCTGCTAGATCACCTTGACCTACGCCGCGCCCCCGGCTTTCACCTTCTCGGTCAAAGTTGGGGAGGCATGCTTGGTTCGGCTTTCGCCGCACGCCAGCCGCAGGGTCTCCGCAGGCTGGTCCTAGCCAGCGCACTCGCAAGTAAAGAGCTTGCCATCCGCGGCACTCGCCTGTTGAGAGACCAAATGCCTCCAGACATGCGTCAGGCGCTTGACAAAGCAGAGCAGAATGGCGAATACGACAGTCCCGAATATAAACAGGCGTTGGACTTTTACTATCGGAAGCACGTGTGCCGCGCCGATCCGTTTCCACCAGCAGAGCTGCTCCTGGCGTTGAAGCATCTGAGCGAGGACACAACAGTGTACCGCACAATGTAAGTTGTGATTTTCCCATTTTGGGGGCCTTCCGATGATGGATTTACGGTAAAAGGGTGATTGAGGTTGACTCCTGGAGAATTCCAGGTTAAGGGGCTTATAACTTTCTCTTGCTATCTCAGTTCCGCCGTAGTCCCACTTCTAACCCGCCCAGGAACGGCCCATCGCCTCTCACAGCGGACGGTTCACTAAATACATGGACCGTCGTCCCCCGTCTCCACCAAATCACTGCTCCGACGCTGGTTTATAATGGTGAATACGACACGTCGCACGACATCGCTCAAGTACCATTTTTTGAACTCATCCCACGGGTTCGCTGGATCACGTTTCCAGGCGGCGGCCATATGTGCCATTTGGAAGGTGGAGGTCGGCGGGAGAGAATTCTGAAGGTCGTTGGCGAGTTTCTGACGCAGAAGGATCCTGTCAGTGCGTAATGAGTTGGGCATTCTTCCCCGGCGCAGTATGACAGAATTCTGGAAAAGTGATGCCAGCGCTTTTCAATTGTCCTTTGACGATTACTGGGATTAATTTCAGATGACTATAAGCTTTACATAGTCCTTTCAATTCCACATCCAATGACCCAGGTTGCACTTTAGCGCGATAGACATAGTTGATGTTATTCATGTTCAAAATTGGAGGATACCCTAGGATGTGCTAAGGGTATCATACCCACTAAGCCGTCCGTTTCGCAGGGCCCCCAATAGCGCTCGTAGCCGCTAAAGCAATGGGTCTTACGGGGCTTCCGACCGCTAAAAGAAAAGATCCATCTTCGATTTTGCAACTAAAGGCTTCCAAAGCGCTAATCGACCTAGAGGTACTAATTTTTGAGCCCTGCAAGACCCCTGTAAGATCTATTGCTTTAGTGACTTCGAGTCCCTGAACACCATCCACGGATGACGTTGTGAAGACCCTTTTTGTCTGTGTGCATGGCGGCAATGGGAATCTCTTCGGCGACTAAGAGGATATTGCGCAAGCAGTTTTTCTTAACAAGGTCCCTAATATTCCCTAAGAATCGCTCTTAATCCTCCTCAATGCGCTGTTGCTTGTCGAGGGCTTGAAACGAGGACCGGAGTTAGGTTCGGATGTACACAAAGGCCCATAGTGCCGACAAACTTCATCTTGTGTCATGAGTCCCTCGTGCATGTCCAGAGAAGGGCTCCGGGCATAAGGTACCTAATGAATAATCACAGGAAAAGAAAATCAGGCTATGTATGATCTACGACCCATCCGAGTGTATGGCATAACCAACCAGCGCGTCGCCTCGGATGTAGGAGTTGCCAAAGGCCGCGCCGTGCACGGATCGCAAATCATGGGCACCTAATCAAGCGAAGTTTGTTCTGCTGCATGGCTTTGGCCCCAGAAGGGTCTCGGTCACTGCAGAATAGGAGACTTACGTATTATTCGACAAGAATGGAAGCCCCTGAAAGCCAGACATCAGAATATGGACTTTGGGGCGCTAGACTACCTCCTGGGAGCTTGAGGCTCATGACCAGAGTCTCTGTAGGTGGACTCCGCAATTGATCTCGTTCCCATATACAACTCGGCTCGCCAATCAAGCCAATCATAGTGCTGCGAAAATGATCGGAACATTTTCTACGAAACTACCACCGTAAGCATGGCCTCATGCTTGTAATATGATAGCCGGTCGAATAGCCTACGTCATATGAATAATTTCCAGTTTTTACCCAACCTACATTGAGCGTTCAAGCTGGGAAGACAACCTTGGCCTTAGTCCTGTTAGATAGCGGGCCCCTTAAGACCGCCATAGCAGGTGGTGCAATGTTACACAGCTTATGATTACGTGTCTACATGTAGGGTAATAACCTGCGATCGACGTGCATACATACATTGGGGACCTAGGTACCTGTCTCCTCCCCAATGGATACGCCGACCCGACAGACATGTCTCAACATAGCCTTGCGGAATCTACTCTGAGTACCAACATGATCTCACGTTGAGGCAGGGTCAAGGACATCTCGTACAACCAGTAATCACTATACGATGGCTTCTGAATTTAATCGGTACACGAGTAAATGAGTTGCTCATCTTGGATTCTACGCGGTGCAGAAAAAAAAACATTATGCACCTCCTAGAATTCACACTTCCGTGTCACCCCAAAGTCTCGGATACAGGCAGGCTCTACGAAGTGGCGGAGCCGCCAGGCGCAGATACGCGAGAAGACAGGGTAACCAATCACTAATCAATGCCTATCAGAAAAAGGCAATACGTTGCGGTGCGGGCTGATTTCATGCAGGGTTCTAGATCCAGGAAGTAATTAATCGACCCAATGGCTACATTGACGCATGTGGTGGAGGTAACATCCGAGATTCAGCACCCAACGGGGATTATATCTCATCAGTTACGATGCAATCTTGCCCGGATTTGTGGGCGGTATGTATATTCATTCATCTCGATGCATAAGTAGTTTCAACGATCGGCCCTGTGTACACCGTTCTAGCCCACACTAGATAATATAGAACACTGAAAACAACGACCGTCCCACTCACCAGGATTGCCCAATTCATATTCTGGGGAGTGACTTCAATAAAAGCCGGCCAGAAGCTGAAAAATAAGACATATGAAAGAAAAATGCATGAAAGAAGATTATTCGCAATTCCCCATACTCCGTGGAGGCGCCAAGGACCCCATGTCAAATTAGGGCCTGTACTATTAACGAGGGTATCGCTGGAACGGAAACCAGGGGCAACAATGCGTCCAGAAACTCGTCGATAAAGAAGCAGCAATGCCGCAATGAGATAGGACCCGAAAAGACCAGCGATCGAAATCGATATAGCCCCGTTGAAAGCTGCACTGCCTCCTATATTGATAAGGGATAGGCAGACGGAGATGATGGCGGTAGTTAGGACAGCGTATAAGGGGACCCCAGTTCGCGAGTTGACCCTTTTAAGGAATTTCCATCCAGGGAGGCCTCGGTCGCGAGCGAACGCCCAATAGATCCTAGATGCGGAGGCTAATATGCCTGTTGTCGCGCTGAATGCCATAACGGTAGGAACAGCAGACATGGCGGCGGCGGCAGCAGTCGAACCCACGACATTTTTGAATATGGCCATAAACGGGTAGCTAGGATTCTCAGCCAGAGCCGAGTCGACGTCGCCCATATAGTACAAGGTGACAACCAACATCGCGAATCCCAAGCACCCATTGACCATCAGTCCCGTGAGCAGAGATCGAGGGATCACAAGAGCAGCGTTTCGAATTTCTTCGGACATCTGTTAGAGAGAAAATCAGATTTAATCAATGGTCTCATAAGGTTCCATGCTTGCAGCTCTCACGTGAATGGCTCCATCTGCGCCAACGAATGCGAAAACATTCCCTATAATCCCTATGCAAAACGACAGCCCCCGTGTCTGCCAGCCACCTAGGTTAAGCCAGTTGTTCCAAACCGCGCCTGGGTCTGCAGGCTGGCCAAGCAGTGTAAGAGGCAAGATAACGCCGAAAAAGCCGACGATATGGAGTACGAGAACAAAACCTTCAAACTTGGCAAGAACCGATCCAATGGAGGTGTTGATGGCGTAACTGAGCAATATGACTCCCCAGAACAGGAGTGTACCGTGCCAGTTCTGCATATTAGCCATATAATCGGGATGAGTAAGGAGTATGAGACCTTGAATCATGGTACCCGTTAAGTAGCCCCCAGACGCAACAAAAGCCTGCCACCCAGTCAAGGTAAGCCAGCCCGTGATATAACTGAGGAATTTTCGGCACCAAGGCGGTGCTAGCATCGAAACCCAATGATACTGGCCCCCTGACGTGGGCGCCATAGACACTAACTCGGAGAGGGTAGCGAAGACGGATAGTGTTCCTGCCCAAACCACTATAAACCCGTAAATAATTCCTGATGGTCCGCCACTTTGGTCAAGTTAGCGCGAGGTTTCGATCCTGCGAGAAGCTTCAACACACTTTTGCAGTCCCGACAGAAACAGTCTATATCTCCATTAGCTTCTTTCTGCCACCAAGGACCGGGAATAATACATCAATGAGCCTTCCCAAGTAACCAAAACCGTACAGCTGAAACCAAGAATCGTAAGGAAGCCGAAGTTTCTCTTCAGGACTGGCTTCTTTCCCAGTCGCGCTAGGGTGGCATCGTCGCTTGATGACGGTACAGAAATCCCGGATTCCAGGACGGCATTCTGCATTCCACTCTTCGGAAGTTCGTTTAATACCATGATGGGAAGTGGGAGAGAAATAAAGGGCGTAAGAGGGGCCCAGTCAGTCGCGGTGGTGGTAAATATCCAATGCCGGGAGTCTTATTTCGCAATCGCTTCATCGTAGATACCTGCAAATTAGGCGTTTTAAAACCCCTCAGGGATGGATGAGGTGAATAATAACATAGGTACCCCTGAAGACTCCTAAGAATTTACCAAATTAGTACGCCAACTAGCTAGACATATTAGCCAGGAGCTAAGGCCTCGACTACAGTAGTAAGAAGCTCAAGAAAGCTAGGAGTCTCGAGTGGTGGGTGATGCGAGTGAAGAGCTCAGAGCCTCATTACTAGCTGTCACTTTGGCTGCTTCGGAACAGAAGCCGATATGGATGGCGGTAATAAGTGCTGAGACATGCCGCGTTAGGTGCGTGTTACAACCTACCTCCGCGCAAGCTCGGGAGCATTATCAGAGACATGTAAGATAAGTTTCATTGGTACTCTCACCCCCTTGCGCCAGTAGCTACCGCTTGAATGGATGCGAAATTCGCGCAAGCAAACTGTGTACAACCAACCCTACAGGAAATTGTACCTCGGGCTACCTGATTGTTGGATATACGAAATGCGGATATGACTTGCATTGAGACATCAAAAAGGAATTGGTTGGTCGTGTAGATACCTACAACAGCCATCATGAGATCTTTGAGTGGTGCAAATTTTTCCAAGTCGTAAAAATGCTGGATCCTTTAATTATTCTTCCTAGTCAACAATTCAAGAGTTACCCGCTCTCTCTAAGTGGTCTCGCCGACAGAGGATGCTCCTCTTCGGGCGCAGAGATGTTGTCCACATGAACGATACCTGATTCGAGGCTCTGCATAAACGGCCTAAGATAAGGTAGGCAGGACGTGATTACACTAGAGCAGGCAACGACTTGATTGCATACCATTGGTAGCCACGTGCTTTCCGTTATATCGGAATCTGGAGATACCATCCACAACACTACCAGCTGAGCCGCGGCAGCCCCGATGACCCTGCATAAATTAATTTAGATGACCGAGAATTTGAGATTGGGTGAGTGACATACGCAAGTCGCGTTGAAAATATAGCTAGTATTACAGTCTTTTTAACAAGGGAGGCTCGGAGTTTAGCGACGATGACGAAGATCGAAGCCCAAAGGCCAAAATCTATTATCATGCTGAATATTGTAGTAGATGTCCACCACGCTCTCTGTCGCAAGTTAGCACAATAACTCCGTGTCCAATCAAGCACATGTAGCTAGACACACCCAAGCTATGCATTTAGCGGCTCCCTGGTAATCCCAGGGCGTTGGTAATGCACATTGGAAAATAGAAGTAAAAGTTGATGATATTAACCATAGTCCAATCAAGATATTGACAGTTACTATGACCGATTGGTTATGTGGACTGAGCTGCTCGATAAAGGCCGAGTTCGACCATTTAACAAGAGCTGTAGTTGAGAGCAGCAAGGGAATACTGGCATATTCAGCCTTCAATTTTACGGTACACTATTAGCTGCGGAGCACCTAAGGCGTCAGGGGCTTCTCATACCTTCAAGAAGTTGTTTACTGAATCACTGGTCAGACTTGCTGAGGGCTTTCCGGCGCCATATGAGGCCGCCATAGAAACGGAGATGCATTGACCAAAATATGCAACTTGACCCATCATTATAAGCTTATCATCCCAAGCAAGCCTCTGTGCCATGGCGTATTTCGTGACAAGACGCGCGCAAACACTGAAGAGCGCGGCGATGAAGAGAAGCCAGATTATGATCTGGGCAACTTGGCTTTTGGTATTAGTGTCGCCGCCAATCGCGGCCATGCCGGGCTGCCTACGTGAAAATGAAGTCCCACTTTGGATAAAAGACAGTGCTGAAGGAAAGGATATATCACGAACTAGAATGGCTACGATTTTAATAGTCACTTAATTCTCTAGGTATATAAGGATTTTAGCACGTAATCTCAATATTTCCGAGATTCAATATGAACGAATGCATGTCACTGAAGCAGATCAGTCTAGCTATGAAACTTATAACCACATGGAGCTAACGAATGTTAACGCAGCGCTTATGGGCGGTTGTAAAATGCCGAGATGGCGCCTTCACGCAGAGATTCAGGGGCTGGCACAATAGCGTGAGCTTTAAAACTACCGATTCATTAGATCATTTATTAGTCTTTTTTCCCTTTAAAAGGTCAACTAATACGTCTTGCTACAAGTTCGACTCCATTAGGGCAACAAGGCTAATTCAATCAGTAGGTCAGGTAAATCAGATGGCATATGGCCATTTCTTCGAATCCTGCACGGATATAACGGATTTAAGCCTTAAGATATTGGCCTCATCTCGGCACGGGCAGCAGTAGCCTTTGAGACTCGCATAGGAACCAATAGGCGTGACCTCGGTTTCCTATGCCATGCAACCGGTGGCTTGTTAATTTTATTTATGAAACCTTAAACGACAAATCCTTTGTTGTGCCGGGTGTATCCATGCACCTACCTACGCACGTAGTTCGGCGTTACTTGCTTTCAAAACCTGCGTACCTACCTGTTATGTTGGCGGCTTACTTCTACAGACACCCTCTCACAAGGTATTGGATACGTGGCTGTGTGTAACTTAAACCTGCGTGAAATTCGCCCCGGTGTAACCCGAGGTATATGCGTCGGTGCGGAACAGGCGGGGKTGTCAGTTGATTCGTTCCCCCTTTCTAGCACACTGTACAAAATGTGTCTTTAGAACCCCCGAACCTAAGCTTGTTTCCCATGGTCGACGCACTTCCGATGACACTGCCATAACCCAGCCGATTCAAGATACTCGCTCATATATCCCCCTGTGACCTTGGCTTATACAGAACGATGACGCTAGAACTTCGTGAAATCAATACTGAGACGGACTTTCCGGCTCTTGCGAAGTGCTTATATGAGTCATATGAGGATCCGCCACAGGAGTTCTTCCACGCATGGTTTCCTATTTTTGGCATCGACGAAAAGGCTCGCAAGGAGTCCCTTGAGGAAGCCGCTACAAGGCTCGCCGATTGGCATTCCCACGATTCCTCCAGTTATTGGCAGAAGGTAGTTGACACCGAGACCGGTAACATTGCGGGTGGCGCTCTTTGGAATATCCACCCGGAGAATCCTTTCACCGAGTCACACGACATCGAGGTTACCTGGTTCCCGGACGATGGCTCGCGCAGGTTTGCCGAAGAGATGATCCAACTTCATAATGCGCCTAGGGCTCTTCTAGGACAAAGGCCACAGGTTTGTAAGTACTTGGGCCTAATCGCAGATGAAAGCAAACGCTGAGTGACAGACTTATTCATCATCTTCACCCACCCTAACTATCGACGCAAAGGAGTCGCCCAGCAATTCATGTCCTGGGGTATGAAGAAGGCCGACGAGATGGGCGTAGAAATGTTCCTCGACGCGACACCAGTCGGGAAGCCGTTGTATGGTGCAAATGGCTTTGTGTCTGTCAAGGAGAATATCATCATCCCGCAAATCGAGAATCCTGACCAGGCGTGGAAAGAGATTACAGAGAGAATAGGACCAGTCCCCTTTGACCTCATGTGGCGCCCGGCTGGCGGTAATTACGAGGAAGGGAAGACGATTATGCCGTGGAACAGAATCTGAGGACATGGAGCTTTCGAGGGGTTTCTACCTTGTAACTCGTCAAATTATGGTGCTAAATACCGCTCTGGACGCTTCTAACTTTAGCAAGAATCGATGACTACCTTGATATTAGGTAGTTCACACTCTTTCTACTCAACTCATCTATGTGCTACAGTTGACCACTACTATGTGAGACCTAGCAAGTCTCCTTTATAACCTTCCAAGCATACCAGCCAGGTTTAATTCAACCACTTCCAATAGATTCTCTCCGAGTTAAGGCGACTTCCTGATCCAAGTGCGAGAATTCGTCCTCTAAGCATTAGTACCCATATATGGCATCTATCTATAGTGAAGTCCTCATATAGCGACATTTTATGACATTTATTCTCACAAAACTCAACTCCACAGAACGTGGTTCCAGGCAAGCAACTTCCTCGGTCAAAATAAAGCTAGGCATCTCTMCCTACACAAGCCACGTTGAGAGGATAATTACAGATTTAGGTAGCGCCTTTAACCGACCCAAGCCATGTGCCATACAGCCAACAGTTCAATCAAAAGATGTAAAGTTTCCTCCTAGGATTATCACGTTGCCGTGGATCAATCCCTATCCACCTAGAGGCATCCCTTAGAAGCGAAATCTGCATCTTAGGCGACGGGAAAGGTATCGCTTGACTGGATACTGTCGGTAGAGTCGTTATCTCGAGCTACGGGGAAGGTGTCGCTTGATTGGACGCTGTCCGTAGAATCCGTGTCTCGGGTGACAGTAAAGCTGTCTCTCGATTGAATGCCATCTGTGGCATCGAGGTCCCGGTTGCCTGAAATCTATGAGTTTCTGTGGGAACTGGAACATGAAGTCAAATGGTCAGTTACCATTAAGAGCTGGCAAGGCCAACCCATGGGATCCTAGTAGTACGAAGATGTAAGTCTTGTATAGCATCATTATGATATGTAGATGAAGAAGATAGCTGTTGAACTAAGAAAATGAGTCTTTCACTCAATAGCGTGTACGAGGTATCTAAATGTCTGGCGAGGCTGACTATCAGCTCGAAATCTAGCAGACGCTATGCCTTGGCTAGCTTTTTATAACTGGCATGGTTTCTAGTCTTGACAGTTGCAGAATCATATGCGGTCCTTCGACAATCATGTGCCACTTTCCAAATATTGGAATGGCTTACTGACCTTCGTATCACAGCGAGGGTGGCAGTGACCTCGGGGTTTGATGCTTCTAAGAGGCTGAGCTTCTCAGCATTGGACCACTCGCGAAGATAGGATCGTGTCTGAGATGCGTCCTGCATATCCAATAAGATCTACAGAGGTCACTAAACTCGTCAGCTGCAGCTCTCCGGGCTCTAATTCGGGCGAATTCGAAGCTAACCTGAGTGGTTATCAACCCACGTTACCGCATTTATCCCCACCGAGCATTACCTAATTGTGTATTACTCAAGCTCCGCCGAGTACAACGTTTTCCATCCAATCAATGTTAGGATGTGACCCTTGTCTAACCCTGTGCATCTCTTACAACTAAGGTGAAGGTGTACGAGGCATATATCTCCCAACACGGCCATGTGCCTTTTTCAACTTGTAAGGTAGCAGGTCAAGGACTACCCAGTCTAGATCCGCGAAAGTCCTACAGCTTTAGATTAATAGAAGATGGTTAGTTACATTTAGAAAATACCCGCAGATGCCGTCCGGCTTCTTTACGTTTGATGAAGTGATATTCGTGATTCCGTCAGATTCCTCGGGCTTCCCCTCTCATCCTATCTTACGCAACAAGGTCGAACGACATTATTAGGTGGTACGTATCTGCCTCTACTAATCGCCATGGTACAAGAGTCATACCTAGTCTGCAATCTTTCCCCAACCAATCTTTGACTTATTGTCTGCTGGCATCAACTTTGCGAGACCCTGATTCTGAGTAGTCCTAAATGGAAGATTACTCTGACGACTATACTAACCCCCTTCTCAACGAAGAACTTGATCATGAAGGGTGCAAGTCCAATAACCTGAGAGACAAGCATCTTCATGGTAGAAAGGCTTGGATACGAACAAATGGCCTATCGCTATCTATTCTGTTCTTTCTCATTCTCAATTTCATTATATTAGCAGCCAATACTACGTCAAGGCTCGCATTGCCTGAGATCAAGAAACCAGCCAGCGGCCACGCGGATCTCGGTATGTTGGCATTCCATATTTACATTTGTAAGTATGCTTATCCATCTAGCGACCTTTTATGGGGTTATCAAATACGAAGAACGTCTAGAATACTATCCGTACGAATTTCCGTGGAAGCAGGAACCGTCTGATGAGTTAGATCGCATTTGGGGAAAACTGCTTTACGGTTAGTGCTTCATTGCTCCCCGAATTGCAACAGATGTGAGCAAGACAATCGCTTTGGCCTAACAAATTTCTTTCAGCTCAAAACATCAGAGTCTCAGAGGACGAATTGGATCTTCTTGGACAAAATAAGACAAACCGTATTCGACTCGCAGGAGGTAACAACTATTGGGCTGCGTTGGGCGTCTACCACCATCTACACTGTCTCAATAACCTACGTAAAGTAGTACATTGGGACTACTATGGGCCACTGTTATCGAATTCTGGACACGAACGTGCTTTCGGTTCCAGTCACTCAGGTAAGCTCATTAATGCTCTCAGTTTGGTAGCTTCCCCAGCTGAATTTAACTGCATCTAGATCATTGCATTGATATGTTGCGACAAGCAGTGATGTGCCACCCGAATACCGGTGTATACACAGCAGAATGGAGCGACGAGTCTCACACAGCACCCAACCTGAACTTGAAACAAGAAGCTACAACAACATGTATTAATTGGGAAGCTTTGAATGATTGGGCTTCTGACAGGGCGCTTGTTCCGGGGTGGGACAAGACTGCTACTAAAGGCTAGCTGTTAAGTTGCGTACCTACTTGTGTAAATCGGGGACCCTTTGGCTCCCTATTTTGACTTTAGTACTTAGATTCTAGCCTATAGGCACCTACCTCCTATCACTGGGTTTTCCTTATTTCAAGTTTCATGTTGTAAATTCTTGGTTCAACATAGCCAATTTATTAGGGGCCATTCCATATAGCTGCCCCTAAGGATAGGCTATCGCTGGCTTAGGTGGGCATATATATGAAATGAGAATTGTCTAGACCATTAGAGAGAGAGAAGATAAATCATCCCTCTAGTTCTAAAGTCTATTAGCTTTGGTGATGTGTTGTCGACAGGTTTCCCCAGCTGACCCCTTTGGTCTCTGCTTTGTAATATATCACTAACGCCATTATGATGAGTCTATCTCGACAATAGCGGATGAAAACATGGAGAAGAGATGAACGAGTACCTAGTTATAGAGTTCTCGTCTCTATTGTGCTGGTTCTATGCAGGAACAGCCAAAGCAATTGTCTTGCCGCCAAACCCTAACCCTAACCCTTACCCCAACAGTAATATGCCCATCATTGGGGTTGAGGTTAGGGTTAGGGTCATGAGAAATTAGAGTCCGAGTGCTATTTGAACCTGATATAAATTTGATTCTTTCTAAGCCATTGATTCGTTTTAAAAGTCTACCTATACAGCAATATTGACCAATAAACTCTGGATGGCACTGTGGAGGTAATTAAAAGATAGTCACAAATTAAAAGGGGAGAGCTAATACTAATAGCATTTAAATTTGCAACCTAGATATGCTGAAACTTCTGTTCTCAAGATTTATACCAAGATTGATGCCTCAGATAACGTGTCAATCAAATCCAGTTAATACCACCGCTGACGCTGATATACTGTCCGGTGATCCAACTGCTCAATGGCGACGCGATGAGCACCACGGCATCCGCAATTTCCTCTATGGTTCCCATCCTCCCTTCCAGTCTAGTCATAGCCAACATCCTTTGTACCTCGGGGTGATCGTCAGGAGGCGATATCTCGGTTTTCGTAACGCCCGGTGCGACCGCATTAACGGTGATACCGAACTTCCTGCCAAACTACACAATGCGAAGCATTAGTCAGTGTTTAAGCATTGGGTACAAGCTGTTGCCGATATGTGGGACATTACCTCCAAAGCCCAAGTATACGTAAGCGAGTCCAGTGCCGCTTTCGACGCGGTGTAGACGGGAGAATGCAGACCCATCCTGGATAAGCATGTGCTAATGTTGATAATACGTCCGCCGCGAGGCATGTACGGAAGAGCAGCCTGGACAAGAAACAATGCGCCCTGGACATTAGTGCGGAATACCGATGATATTTCTTCAGGCGTAACTTCGACTGTCGGAGTCATTGGTGCGATCCCGGCATTGTTGACTACAGAAGACTTGTTAACAGCCGAACTCGCGTCTGTCTTTGTGTAATGGGGGAAAACCCACCGATAATATCGATCTTGTCGGTGTTGAAGGCGGCTAGAGTCTCTTTGACGAGTTTCGTTGCTACTTCCGGGTCTCCGACGTCTCCGCGGACGACGGCGGCCTTTCCGCCTTTGGCCTTGATACTCTCTGCAAGCTCGGCTGCCCTAGGCGCACTGGAGTCGGAAACATAGTTGATGGTGACGCAGGCGCCTCGAGCAGCGAGCGCCACAGCTATTGCGGCGCCGATACCAGTGGGTCTTCCCGAGCCGGTGACGATGGCAACCTTGCCATGGAAGGACAGATCGTTTGTGGAAGTCATTTTAAATTATTTTGAGAGGTTGGAGCGAAACTTTGCACTTTGAAGACTGACGGGAGATGCGGTGGTGACTCGTGTCTGCTGAGAAACGAGTCGTGAGTCTCTAAACCCCTTTATATAGACCTCGGAATCGGTCTTCGATCGATTTCTAATCAGAGAATTATTCAGCAGCCTTATTCTCTCCATCTAAACCGTTTAATGCCGCAATTATGCCATTAGTATCTTTCAAATGCTTCAGCACCTAGCAGGAAAAGGGGCAGAGTAGGCAGACATTCGATATATGTACTTAGGTACATATGGATCCGAAGGACGAGGCTAGTCCCAAAAGGGAACTGGGTCATCCCTGTACTGCATGCTAAGTGTTTGGCAGAATAGCGTCAGACCCAATGCCCCTTGTGCGATTAACACCGTGACGCACTATGCAATTCCCTCTTGTCTGATGTATTGTATATTACAGTATTAACCACACATGGGGTACTAATTATGACGCCCTTCTGTCTCCTAGTCTTACTCTACCCGGCATCATCATATGATATGCCACACGTAGCGGCCTCGGAGAGAGGTAGCTTCGACATTACATCCTCCCCTAACAACATACATTCTTCTTCCCAGAGGCTTCTAAACCACGGCATAGGACTTATCCGCTCTGTGACGTCTCTCCAGTTCCGTAGCCCCGCAGCTCTCATCTCGGTCACGAGTCTCACCTGCGCATCCTGCCGCTCGTTCTGCTCCGTCGTCGAGATACCCGCGACAATCAGTAGCCACAGCCGCAGCACGAGAAATTCGGGACCGTCTGTCTCAGAATTCCTTAAAGCGTCGATGATGGTGATCGGATAGGACGGAAGAGCGCCCGGGAAGCTGTCATACTTTCGTCTAAGTGATATGATAATCACAAGGGCCGCCAGGGCACACGCCTTTGCAAGAAGGGGGGAGGTGGTGGATATTATCGGAGCGGAATCAGAAAGTGCGCGGTGGGCTATCGGATCGAGAAAGAGACTAACGGATAGGCTGTCTCCTTGGACACCCGGCGTTGCTGACGGGGTTTCAAGCCAAGCAGCTAATCTCTTCAGGTCACGGTATACATGCACGACCCCCGACATCTCAGGTGATATACTGAGCATGAGCGCAGTAGTAGATTCCATTTGACGTGAGCTTTCTGGCGACAGCGGTGGCAATGCCGGGAGGATGTCAGCCGGTAAAGCGTAGTGAGGTGGGTGATTCCGCATCAAAGCTGTGGTAATATCAATCCTAAGACGTCTTAGTTAACTCGCCAGGGCTCTCATGAGAATGTTAGAGAGCTAACCACATGATCATCAGCCTGGCTTGAGCCGGCAGGCCGCTAGTACCCCCTCCAAGGTTAATTATCCCTCGCAGGCCCGCGAAGTGGATTTCCGCCTGAACAAAGTCCTGACACACGTACTAACAAAACTGATAAGCATACGAAAAAAGCGTTTCTCTTGACCATCACAATATCATACGTTATAGCATATAAACCCGATAATAGCCATTATGACGGGCGTCTCTAAGCTAGCCTGCGGATGCATGCTGGCAATCGAAGAGTTGATGCAGCGCAGCCCATTCGTGTATCGACGTAGACAGATCGACATCCCTTTGCCAAAGTCGCGAACGACAGCATCGCGCATGGTTGGGCTGATGAGAAGATCTCGGAAGGACCGGGAGTTTGCAGGTGCAAATGGGAATAAGAAATACTGCCGCCGCTGCGAGAGAGCTGCGTAGCTAGACGATGCTGAGGAAGATCAGCGTCGGCTCCGGATTTTGTGCAAGAAGGTAGATTTTAGAATACGAGACCAACTTGTCGTATTGCCGTCTAGGGCCAAGGCTATAGTATACAGGGCAAATGGGTCCATGCCCCAGCAGTCGTCGAGGAATTGGAGCGGATTTTGGTCCCAGAATGGACGAGACAAGCCAACGGCGACGGAGCGTTCTGTTGTGTGAGGCTCGACATCCGAATCTTCGCCCTGTAAACTCCGCACTGTGGAATTAACAGGCTTTGCCACACAAGTGATGTCGAGTATCGACTGCGCCGGTGGTGGTGGAGACGAGCGTAACTTCAGTGGAATTTTCACATTCTTCCTCGTCTTTCGCCGCGTTTTGCCTATATCTTGCATGACGTACGTCCGAATCTCTTTTGCCGTTTTGTGGTCCTTGGACCTCTTATCCTGCGTGAAGTTGACGAACAGATACTTTTGTGAATCCATCTCTACTATCGCTTAAAACCTAAAGTAGAGGGTTCAAGTGATGGCAAGGGGGATAAACCGAAGGAGTGGACAGCACAGCAGATAAATGACATTTCTAAAGTTTATACTATTAGGAGTGAGACGAAGTAGTTGATTCTTACTCAGTTTCGACTGCATTTTACGTTATAGCGTGAAAGATAGGTACCTAACGCGACGGCGTAAAAACATGTGACAGTGTAAGAGACACCGACTCGTCCGGTTATACTGTCGTTGTACACCGCCTTACGGGGATCTTGAGGTGGTCCGTGCGAATCCTGTGAAACCTCCTTCACCTTTCTCGATTGGCAGGATCGTAGGGAAGCCGAAGTGAACATCATTGTAATGTAAACAGAGAAATACGGTTGGACACCGATATTTAAGTGTGTGCGATGAAATTGAACAGCTTCTTACAGGGATAATCTAATTCCTAAGCATTTACTCGGTACAGATCAATGCATGTACCGTTGCTCGTCCGTCAGTTCCAAACATCTACACGTCACACAGAATAACCTAGCTGCTATAACGTAGTCCCTCATTGAGATTCCATACGTTAATACATGTACCTAGGTACTTTAGGTACATATAGTATAGCACCGAAATTCTATTTGTGCCCAAACATATTGTTTCTCATTCCTAATCCATTCTCATCGGCGCCCTCCTACACTTTGAGCCTTCCAATAATGCTTGGTTACATCTTATATCCCTGTGAAAGTTTATAACAGAAGCCCCAGGCGATCGATACCAGCTCCTCTATTACTATAACCAAGATTCTTAAAAAGAATTACCACCMCCCTGACATAATCCCATGTAACGTAGAAGCCGGGGATAGGAGTTCCATTAAAAGTATTAGAGCCTGAAGTTCATATTATACGAACGGTTCATCCTTTCGTGTAAATGCTTGCTGATTAATAATCTGTATTTGCCGTCCGTCCCTGAAATTGATGGCATCAATAGGGTAAGAAATGTCGTTAGAATTATTAGCACTAGGCTGTAGACGTCCCCTACTTCCTGAATGAGTCTTCCAGAGCGGTAACCATCCAGAGTGGTTCACACCGCTACTTAGGCGATAGGAGAAGTTCCGTACGCGGCTACCCTTTGCCAACACATTAAGGGTTGGAAGACATGAAGCAATCGCCGCAACTGAGTTTTCGACCATACTCAACCAAAGCATTGTTGTGGTAGCCTCTGTTGGGTGTTCGTTAGCATCATTCAAGGTATCCGCAGAAGAGGTTAACCGGTAGTAAGAACGAAATATCTTACCATTCATATCAATTCCAGACTCCTCTGAGTGGTATAACACGAGGAAGTATATCACCAACTGTGCAGTTGACGCAGCTAAAGACATGATCCCCACCAGGAACATGGCAGTGACGGCTAATTTCTTCCCCCAGGACATGTTCAGAGACCAAACCTATATTCCATACTGTCAGGTCCCGGGTCGAAGCCAAATGATAGAGATACAACCAACCGAAGGAATTGGAAGGATGATGATCAAAAAGTCGAGAATAAAATCCGATACTATCAGTGCCTCCTGTGGGCTATAAACATCACAGTCTGACCCGTGAACAGATTGTATCATTTCCCAACGTAGTGGCACATTCTTGCCACAGGTGAAGATCACGATCGCCAGGAATGTGGCCGACCATGCTACCGATAGGATAATTAAAATCCACGACGCCCGGTCGAAGCACGAATTTCTACGGCTGACGAAGATGCGTCGAGCGAAGAATATGATGCTGGTTTTTATAAATCCGTGGGAAAAGCACGTTAGTGTCTGCAACGCAAACTCAATCTAAAGATGGTTAAATCAGCCTTCCAGGTAATTACGGAGGCTTCCTTACCCTCCCCAGAGATCCCATATACCGCATATACTCTTGGGATAATGCTGTACCAGAGGGTGTGGGCGTTGGATGTCCCAGGACTCCAAGCTGTTGGCCAGTGATGAAACAGACACCTATTCCTGTGATCATGAGCACCCCCAATGCGAGAAGCCAGTCATCGACCCCCAAGGATGTTTCTCGGTTCCCGCGGACATAGAATCGCGCTCCTACCAATGCAATACATACTAGAGGGAGAGCGATGCCAGCTGCAAGGATGTGTGCTTCACTGATAAATCTAACAGAAGGCTCTGACCACCGCCTATAATCCATTTTCCACAAAACGGTGAGCGCACAAGATCGCTCACGGACGAAGTTCGATGGAAGAAATTATGATAACTAAATTTCCATTCAAAATAATGCACTCCATACTGACCTATAACTTCTTGTGCAACTACTTCCTCTTCTTAGAATTTATATGATCACTGTCATTCCTGCGTTTGTAAGCAGACACCAGTAAGGGATCTCTAAACTTCCAGAAATCCTCATCTTTAAGGCTAAATCGCTATCTTTCCTCAGACAAACATGACATTGTGTAACATCTCTATGCACGTGGTACGCTACGGCACGCGGTAGGAGCCGATGGCAGGGTCGAGGTCAGAAGGGAGAACGTGGAGGKGGAGAACGCATTGACATCTCTAGTCTTATCTGAGGCGATCATGCAGCCGATAGCATCCCTCGCGTCTATCGGTCTGTGCTACAGTGACATTGAAACGGCCTATGAGGAGCATCCATGGGAACCAGTGGCTTCACTAATAATACGTTATGGCAAGTTTGCAAGTGTGGCGTAAAGAACAATCGTCAGTGCGGCCTATGGCAGGATGAAGGGAAGACCGAAAGCTTACGAGGTTGTGATTGCAGAAATTGAGATCGCCACTCACAGCTGAGGAATACGCGAAAGGATCTTCCGCCGTCGTTAGAGATCACCGCGGGAATGATAAGTGATTGATCATTCAGTTCCAAGATACGAGGTGACAGGCCTATTATATTCCTATGAAACGACAGATGCGCCTTCATAAACGAGCTGATACACGGCATCGGTAACGGACTACGGTAGTGTGGTAATATCTCACAAACCCCTTAGATTCGAAGATATGAGATCACCTTCAACCCGAGAAATCTGCTCCCTTTTTTACGAATCAATAGCTAACGAAAGATATCGTATTTCAAGAAGGCACATACATATACCCACTTAAGGCAGCATTGCGCATAACTAGTCGACTACCGTCACATATTACATTGTCAAGGCGGTTCAGGCGGGAACGGTGTCTATCGTAGATGGAAAACCTCGCCGTAACCATTTGAGTGTACTAAGAAAACTTACTTTGCTATCTCCCCATGAGCACACATAGCTAAGGAATGAGCTAGCACCTCTCCTCAGATATTGATTTGAACACAACTTGCACGAACAAGATATGTTAGCGTAACCTCAGAAATGGCCTTGGTAGAGGAGAGACGAAAATCATATTGACATCTTGGAAGATGTACCACTCATGGTTGAATGTGTTAAAAATGTATGTGAGCATCCATCCTCAGTACATTGTGGGTCGGTATTACATAATCAGGGGCTCACTTGATCACCCCTGAGTTGACTCCAACAACCATATGGGCAATGCTCAAGCTTCCTATTAATAAAGACTCCTTTTAAATCATATCGAACTGAAATTTCTGGCTTTCTGGGTTTGTAATTGCAGCGGAACATCAAATGTGCTATACCAAGAGACTAACTAGTTCTAGCAAATAAACATCGTATTCTTTGTGGCATCCAGGTGAAGTTTAGATTGGCMCCAGCCATACCCACGACGGCTTTATTACATAGTTCAAGCTGCTATTCATGTCTATTAACGAGCTAAATACTCTCTGGAAGTTCTAAGTGCCATCCAAATGTGCATAGAAACAGTTCAATCCGAAACTCTGTTCCAGCTGTACTACTCCCAGTCCTCAGGGCTTCTACTCCTTCCTCTTTCATGCAACCTTTGTTTGAACAAGAGAAGTCACGATGAGCATTCAACTTCACGTAAAACGCGCTATAGTTGCCTCGGTAAGCTGTTGGGGTTACCTCAGGTACGCGTCGGGCAGATCAGGTACTTCCAGGTACTCCTGTAAGGGGGCCATTGCCATGCACCTGCAGGCGCGAGAAAATGGCGCCATTTCGCGTCAAATACATTATTCCAGTGCTTATACGGGCGAAATACCCCACCCGGCGCTTCCATTGAATGTGTGAGAGGAGTTCCAAGTTGGCTTCCAAGACGCGTCTTTCCTACGCCCTACCTGAAATATTCCCATCAGAGATCCCATTTACAGCCCGTTTTCCCACTTCTTGTGCTAGAAGCCTGCGCCTCATTCATATTTTTAATCCTCTATGTGAAAATTAAATCCTATTAACAATGAATAGGTAGGAGGTACCTGTCAATCACTGCCTAATGCCTCGCGCAACGCTTTCAAGGCCCGAACGCCACAACAGAAACTAGAACAGATACGAACAATCATACATACTAAGAGAACAGATTTGGGGCTTGAGGGTTTAATACGTCTCCCATATTGTCGCTTTGGCCTCTGGCCACAAGCTAAGTCTTGTTCATTACCTGGTATGTATACCTCAACTTTTTCTCGATTCTCTTCACGTCCAAAGCGCCTTCTCTTCTTATCCAATGGCCTTTTACTCAATAAATCATCAAACGAGCTTAGACGGCGTCGTTAACTCTAGTATAGCGATACAGGAGCTTCCTCTAATTCTTCATTCAATGCCCTTGCAATAAGTCCGAAACTCGTCGTCCAGCGTTTCCGAAAAGGATTCACAATTGGTTAGTACTACCAGCCCCTTACATGGACTCTGAAATAACCAGCATAGTTCCTAGGGCAGCTACAAATTCGACCTTGGGCAGACAAGCCCAGAACACCCAGAGATAACAGGGAACGACGATGAACATTGAACTGCAACTTCACGGAACTCCTACGCAACTGGGAAGACGATGCTCCCTATTGTCTAATTGCAGTCGAACTATTATCAAGACTTACTTGGAAGAGACGAAATCAGAATATCCCATGGCCTCAGGGCGTATGGCCCCAACCAAGATTATAGCCAATCCTTGCCGCGTCGAACGCCCCCTAAGCCAACGACTATTCTCCCGCCCAAGAAATCAACAACAATAAGTGGACCACCAACTTGGCCACAGCAATCGGGTCGAGGTCAGTATGACATAGCCTAAGAAGGCTCTACTCGTTCGTTTGCCTTGTAACCTACGCTTTCTACGCTGTCCTAACATTCTCTAATAAGACATAGGTACCACCTATTGTAGGCTGCCCAATATCGGGCGACGTTCAAGTATGGTAACGAGAATCCAGAGCTAGCCTTATTTTCCGCCCATGTTTCTGTTGTCGAATGATGTCTAATTTGACGAGGTCCTATGGGCAGAGCAGAGCCAGATCGACATAAGCCAGAAGCATTCTTCTTCGCCCCGACGATGAATGTAGAACACCCGGACGATTCCACGTTCATCGTCGGGGCGGGGCACTTATTCGGCGGGACGGTATAATTACAGAGCCGGGAAGAGATCAAGAAGGGCCTAATCAAGAGCTTCGCGACCAGCAAATAAATCTGTGGGTGGTCCCACGGGAAGGGTTAGTACAACTCGCATTGGTTGGATAAGAGGCTTCGTAATCTTAACTAACTACCGCACAGGGTTTCCCGCTCAAGTCATGGCCTCGACTCGTGAGGTCAATCCAAGACGGTTATGTTCAAGCTCGACGACTGCGGGTGGCTTGATCCGAGACGGTGTGGACAAAGGATAGCCTCTTGTATGTATATTATGACTTCGAATAGATAGTTACAGGTCCTTCGCGCAAAAGCACCGTATTTCTTATATAACAGCATTCGTTTCCGAATCCTCCTCGAATAATATCCGCCGACAGTACACCCCGCCCGCCTCTGGAACCGGCCCTCTCACGAGTGACAATTTTATCCCCTTCGCTTTCGAGCCGGGATCAGTCTCATACTACCCATGGGTTTATTTGTGCCGAGTCGAAACGTAAGTCTAAGACAGAAGATGCCAGTGTTCACGCAATCTCAAACCATACTGAGGTATATTCAGGGGAGAAGCGCTGCTCTTCCGGTTACTTGCATAAGCTCAATAGCATTGAATAACATACGTTTATAAGGGGAATGGAGAGGGAGATATGCACATATAAGTAAGTATGAATCAACCAAAATAACCAAAAATGTAGATCAAAATGGTGCCATCATGCCATCGCAACTGAACATGCCAGTCGTCATCAACCMCCCCGCATCACACAGGACAAGGCGCGATGGGTGACGAGCCTAAAGGAGACGATGTAGGCCGTCCAGGCCGCGATTATTATAACCTTGGGTCTTATAGACGGACTGTAAGCTCGAGGAGCGAGGAAGCCCGTGAATGGGTCAACCGCGGGCTGATTTGGAGCTACGCCTTCAATCATGAGGAGTCGGCCAAATGCTTCGAGCGGGCCATCGCCAACGATAGCGATTGTGTCTTGGCATATTGGGGGCTGGCCTATGCTCTTGGCCCCAACTACAATAAACCTTGGGATTTTTTCGATGCGGTCGAGCTAGACGCTGTTATGCAGTGCACCCATGGTGTAGTCGAGCAAGCTAGAGCGAGGCTGGACAATGCATCGCCCGTCGAAAAGGCACTGGTTGAAGCGCTGAAATATCGGTATCCACAGGAGCATGCGGGAGATCAGAACTGGTCGATATGGAACCAGGGCTACGCTGATGCGATGGGAAGTGTCTACAAGGACTTCCCCGACGACCTTGACATCGCCGCTCTCTATGTAGATGCTCTGATGAATCTCACCCCCTGGCAGCTCTGGGATCTTGATAGCGGAGAACCAGCATCCGGAGCTCGCACGCTGGAAGCCAAAGACATCCTCGAGCGTTCAATGGCTCAAGACGGCGGATCCCGACATCCGGGGCTGCTTCATCTGTACATACATCTTATGGAAATGTCGCCTTCGCCCGAAACGGCACTGGACGCCGCGAACACCCTCCGGGATCTTGTTCCCGATGCAGGCCACCTCAACCACATGCCAACGCACATCGACGTTCTCGTAGGCGACTACCAAAGCGCCATTGAGTCAAACCAGAAGGCAATCCTCGCCGACGACGTCTTCTTCGCAAAGGAAGACCCACTAAAATTCTACACACTCTACCGGATGCACGATCTCCACTTCCGCATTTACGCCGCCATGTTCGCCGGGCAGTCCAAGGTCACACTCGAGACGATTGCCCGACTCGAGGCTGCTCTACCGGAGAAGCTCCTACGTGTCGAGTCCCCGCCCATGGCCGATTGGCTGGAGGGCTTCCTCGCGATGCGCGTGCACGCGCTGATTCGGTTTGGTCGGTGGCAGGATATCCTCGACCTGCCGTTCCATGACGATGGCCAACTCTACTGCACAACGAACGCGCTGAACCACTACGCCGAAGGCGTGGCTTTAGCCGCAACCGGGAATGTCGAAGCGGCGGCTCAGCAACGCGAGCTCTTTGCCGCAGCCGCGAAAGACGTCCCTGATTCTCGCATGCTGTTCAACAACAAGTGCACGGACATCCTCCGAGTAGCAGAGGCAATGCTAGACGGCGAGCTCGAGTACCGCCGCGGCAACTACGACTCTGCGTTTTCGCACCTGCGCACGGCAATGGATCGCAGTTCCGCTCTCCCGTACGATGAGCCCTGGGGCTGGATGCAACCGCCGAGTCACGCGTTAGGGGCCCTGCTCATGGAACAGGGCCATTTCGATCAAGCGGTCGATGTGTACGCCGAGGACCTCGGGATCGGTGGCAAGCTCGCGCGTGCGCTGCAGCACCCGAAGAATGTATGGGCGCTACATGGCTACCATGAGTGTCTGGTGAAACTGGGACGTGTTGAGGAGGCTAGGGCAATAAAGCCGCAGTTGGATGCGGCGATAGCTGTCGCGGATATCCCTATCAAGGCATCATGTTACTGCCGTACCAGCGTGTTTTAGGGATTTAAATTGGTGTATATAGATGTAGGAGGTATATAGTGCTTGGACAGGCATAGCGCAGCGAGGTTGTCTAGCGGTACTTCTTGAGTAGGGACTTGGTGTCTGCCTGTAGGTAGGAGGTATTCAATCGTTCGCTCATCACTCATTACCTTTCCACGTTTCGATGCATGAAAACCGGCATCATTCTTGAGTACCTAGATTCGGGTATCAATTATCTCCATGCATACCTCTTCCATCACCTTTACCAACAGATTGGTAGCCTTCACACCCCAATCGCCTTCGCAATCGCCTCTCCCACACCCACCGAACTCCACGGATTCTGCCCCGTAATCAACCTCCCCTCATCCGCCACAACCACAAACGGCGCATTCGGCTGCGCCTTCCTATATGTCGCGCCGGCCTCCCTCATGCGATCCTCCAGCGAGAACGGCATATGCTTCGTCATCCCCACCGCCTCCTCCTCCGCATTACTATACGCCGTGACCTCCTTGCCCTCGAGCAGATGCCTGCCGCTCGGCAGCACCACATTGACGAGCGCGGCGGGGCCATGGCACACCGCCGCGACGACCTTCCCCGCCGCCACGAACTCGTTAACCAGCGCGATGGAATCCGCGTCCGTCGCGACGTCGAACATAGGCGCGTACCCGCCGGGGTAGAATAGCGCCGCGAACTCGGCCGCGCGCCCGCGGTACGCCGAGATGGGGCTTGTGTTCTCCCACAGCGCGGATTGCGTCGCGTAGAAGGACGACGCGGCGGGGTCGTTCTGGAAGTTCTTGATGGAGCGCTGGTCTAGTGGCGCGACGCCGCCCTTGGGCGAGGCGGTCTCGAAGGATACGCCTTTGGCGGCGAGGACGGTGTAGGGGTGCGCGAACTCGGGCTATTGGGGTAGTTAGTGTGGCTATTTCGTTTTCAGAGTGAGGGATGGATTGGGTCGCATACTAAGTMCCAGCCGGTCGGCTTATTGGCGCTCTCGATGAAGTTGTGTGAGGAGAGAACGACGAGGACTTTTGGCGCCATTTCGGTTTTTATACGTATTTCTTGGGATACCTAAAATCTCCAATATTCCGATTTTACAAGTTATTATACCAAGAAGCGAAGGGTATCATCCCAGCCTAGGGCTTTTATACCAGTAGCCACCATGCCGCTTCACGATATTACAAATGCCTACTGAATGACACCGGCACCGACACGCATAAAACGTATACGTACCTAAAGCAGGCCGTTCGTCAAATACGTCCTAAACGGGCGGAACGCCGACGGGAAATACCCCGTAACGCCCTGACGTAAGCATAGCTGCAACGGCGTTAATACGGCAACCATTGCCGGACCCGATGCGTCATTGGTAAGAGCCACGTCGCTGTGCATGCGGATGCGGCCCATAGAACGGGCTGGATGGTAGAAATGCATGCATAAGCAGGCCGAACCGACGGAACCGCTGCGGAGCTGTATGGATCGGCGTATGGGGGGAAAGGTCGTGACGACCGCCCGTCTCGGCTTTCGCTCGGCTTCGTCGTACGACTACCGCGTCTCCAAGCACGAGGGCGGGAAAACGGCATCGCTGCTTGGGTATAAGACGGCGTAATAGGCTCGCATCACTTCTGTGTAACTTGCTGCTGCAATATTTTAGGTATATGGTAATATCATTATCAACTATGTACGCGAAAGCAGTCGCTAAATCATTATAAATGCAGTATGCAGCATGCGCGATGCGTGTAGGCACGCACCTATTGGATGTAATAATGGATATCGCTCAATGATGAATGCAGATGCAAATGCAACCTTAACGGTCCCGAAACACTTTTCATAAGTTCCACATAACCCCCCCCTATCCCCTCTTCATGACTTCCTCGTCTTCTCGACGACGCTCTTCCATCTCGTCCTGACCAGCCTTAGCAGAAGCCACGCGACGAGCCTGTACGCCACTATAGTACCTGCCAGCGCGCCGATGTTTACGACGGCGTTGACGTTCAGCTTGTACAGGTCTAGCACCTGCTCGCCCGTCTCGATCTGGCACCGGCCGTCCGGCAGCTTCTGACTGTCATCGCACGTGAAGTGGATACCCCTAAGGGTATACGACGCCAACGCGGCTGTGGCGTACTTGAGCGGGCTGATGTAGTTGAAGATCTTGAAGAGCTCGGGCATGTTGATGGACATGATGCCGGCCATGATCTGCGCCACCGACAGCAAGATCGAGATGACGTTGACCGCGAAGCCCGTGTGGTTGAACAGCGTGTTGAACATGATACCCAAACTCTCGCCGCAGGACACGATCCCAAAGCAGCAGAACACATACACGAAGTACATTTCAGCCGTGCGTGGAAACCCGACCGCGAAGTCGGCTAGGATGCCAAAGAGCAAGCAGGAGAGGATCTCGAATGGAACTTCAAGGAGCGTGTATGTGGATAAGAAAGCTTCAACGCTATACACGGCATCGTCGTCTTCACGATAGAAGACCTCGCGCTCTGCTGGATACACGGCGACGTTCTGAAGCATGCCTACAAAGTAAAAGGCGCAGATTTCTTGCACGAAACCCACACGATTCTGGATGCTGTAGTAGTCGTTATGCACCGGCGCGAAGAATAATGTGAGAACGATTGCTAGTCCGAGGACTTGCATGGTACGCGCTAGGAGAAGTGGTGGTTGCCGCTGAAGATTGATGGTCGCACGGTGTAGCAAAAGAGGGAATGCCGTTATGAAGGATGCTCGCTTATGGACCATTGCGCCTAATTCAGCAGGAGTTGCTAGAGCGGTTTTGTTGTGGAATGACCGGCGAGGTAATGGGTTAGAGAGCCGTCTTTCAAGCGCACCGTCTAATTCCACGCCGGGTTCCTGATCTACTCCACTTGCTTCTGCCGAAATGTCCGTTGTTTCCAGAGTCGCCTTCCCAGAACTATCAGGCCGATCGGGGTTTGTCGTCTTTTCATTTGTCGACTCTGCTTTCGACTCCCCCGTCTCCTTAATATCTGAAAGCCGTGATGTTGCTATCGGCACTGCTGATGGAGACTGGCTCGTGATTCTATTCCATGATTCGATAAGTCTTCTAACTTTCTCTCTGCTTTCCGCCTCTCTATGGGCCTCTTGAAGATCTATAGTTATGAGATCAAGTGCAAAGTCAGCCGGGTTCGTATGTTGGGGACAGTGATATCCGAGTGAGCTGAAATATGAAAGCATGTCTTTCGCGGGGCCTGCATAGGCGGGAGATCCACCCCTTGCAAGCAACAGCAAATTGCCGAAATTCTTGAAGATGTCGGATCTAGCTTGATGGATTGTAAGGATCAACGTGCGCCCTTCTCTAGCTAACCCTTGAAGTACTTCTAAGATACTGCTTGCAGTGAAGGCGTCCAGCCCACTTGTCGGTTCGTCGAGTAACAAGACTCGAGGATCGGTGAGGATCTGAACTGCGATACTGACTCGGCGCTTTTCTCCACCAGAAATACCCTTCACGAGTTCATTCCCAACCAAGTTGTCAGCACAATCTTTCAACCCCATCTTGACCAGAACCTCCTCGGCTCGTTGGTGTTTCTCCGCCTTGCTCATCCACGATGGGAGACGAAGGCCGGCCGCAAAACGCAGTGTCTCACGGACAGTTAGAGACGGCAGCAGCGCATCATCGTCCTGGCACACGTAGGATACAACTGATCGTATTACCGAGTCCGATGGGACAGCACTATTGAATGTCAACTTGCCAGAAGGTCTGTACCGAGTACCAATTGTGCTGTGCAGACGGAGTGCCATGGCATTGAGCAAGCTGGTCTTTCCTGATCCAGACGGCCCCATTATAACGTTCAATGTGCCAGCTTGGAATGTCGCTGTAACTGGATTGAGAATCGTCTTAGTTGGCAACTTCTTGCCAATCGGAGATATCTTGTCCAGTGCCAGGGAGAACTCATCGAGACCGACGTCTATTGCTCGGACTTCGTGAATCGATTTCGCAGTCATCTTCTCTTTACCCGCAGAAAGATCTGTGTCGGATGCTCGGGCTCGTGCAATCGTCATCTCCACTTTGAGGAAGGCGAGGCCGACCCAGGATGTAATGAAGAACAGAATGACGAAAGCCAGCATTGCAATAATTGGCCGAGCTACCCAGTTCTTGGGGAATCCAAGGTTGTCCATGATATATGCGCCGGTGTAGGGTTTGCAGGCCGGGTTTGACTCGCCACCCGGCAAAGGGCAATCGTAGAAGCTGTCTTCGAACTCATTGCCGCAGAGGGCCCCGAAAGCATAATACTATGACAAGATCAGCGAAAAGGAGCCGAATATGATGTCGGTTTGACTTACGGTGTAGGTGATGTACTTCGTCCATCTTACATACACGGGAATTGTGTTGCTCTGTATGAAATATCCACAAGCCATGCTCTGCAGCGTGTACGCAAGATTGGCGATCAGACTTGCTCCGGGGAAGTGCCTCACAGCAGCCACGGATGTGGTGGCCAATGCGACAGCAATGTAGTGGTTAAGGAGAAGGATGGAGAAAAACGTGAAGAACTTGGACACATCGCGATCGAAGCCCACCATGAAATAGTAGATAACGGCATAGAGGAAAGGAACTGGTATATCTTCAGTAAAGAGACGAGCAAGTCGACGGGATATGATGAAGGGAAGCGCAGTTACACAGCCCTCACTATTCTCGCGGTCAAATGTGGGGATGTCCAGCGTCAAGCGATAAATCTCGAATGTCAAGAACAGGTAACCCTGCAGACCTACCGAGATGTACAGCGCAGCTTCTCTCGATCGGATACCACCCTGGTCTCGAGGAAGATTATAGAAGACGTATCCTGTGATAATAGCCATGAGAATAGCTTCCAGTAGGGAGCCAGCCATTCCCATTGGATCTCTATAGGTGACTTTAAATGTTCTGTCGGTCAGTACCCTCAGCTGCCGGAAGAAGCCCGCATGTTGGGTCATCTTCGGGCGCTTGGGTTCATGATTCGTCTCAGCAATCTTTTCAGAGGCAGAGGGCTGGAAGCGTCTCTGAGATTCATCGTTCCAAGCCGCCTTTAGGCGCTCAACCCTAGCGGTACTCTCCTCTTCCAGCTCCGGAGTGCGGTTATCGATTGCGGCGTGGTCAATCAAAAACTCGGCGGGGTTCACGAATGCAGGTAGCTGATATCCGAGCTCCGAGAACCATGGGATGCATTCGTTCATAGGTCCCGAATACACGGGGCTTCCCCTGGACAATATCACAAGGTTATCGAACAGGTCCCAGATCTCAGATCGCGGTTGGTGGATAGTTGTGATGACCGTACGGCCCTTGCTTGCTAGAGCCTTAAGGGTCCTGACAAGCTGATAAGCGCTTGTGGCATCCAGACCGGTGGTCGGTTCGTCCAGAAATAGAATCGACGGGTTCGCAAGGAGCTGTACACCGATACTTGTTCTTCGCTTCTCTCCGCCACTACATCCGCGATGTTGACTGTTTCCTATCCGTGTGTTCGCACAATCCTTCAGGCCTAACTCGAGAATAACCTCCTCCACAATTCGCATGCGTTCTTCTTCCGTCGTAGGCGAAGGTAACCTTAAATTCGCAGAGTACTGCAACGTCTCCCGTACCGTCAGAGTTGGGAGCAATATGTCCTGTTGCATCACATATGCATGTCTCACAGAGTGCACTCCTTCCTGTCCGTTGAAGGTGGTAGTTCCAGCCTGAGACAGCCGTGAGCTAAACATGCGTTCTGCAATCGTGTTCAATAGAGTCGTCTTTCCAGATCCACTGCCACCGAGAATCGCAGTCAGGGTTCCTGGTTTGAGGGATGCATTGACAGAACTGAGGAGAGTCTTGGTTGTTGGGCCATCATGATGCTTTCCGAGCGTTTGGCGGAATAAATCAGGATAAGTCGCAGGTTCCCAAATCGAAGGTGACGTATCGACAGTGACCGATAGGTTCCGAATCTGGATATCGACGGCCTCAACATCGTCTAATGATAAGTGGCCGGCTGCCGACGAGGATAGGCGCTGCCCCGGCTCCGGTCGGGCAAGATCCATTGATGTAGATACCGAGCTAGGAGGTCCATTTTTCTCGATATCGATCGCTACGGGTTTGTCGCTTATTTGTTCGTCGTGGTTCAGGGCTGCAGCGTCTGAGGTTGATGATGCCATTTTTGCAATGGACTGTACTAAATACAGTCGGTAGCAGTGGCGAAAACTGCGACAAGGCGAAAGTATCTCTACAAAGCATGAAAGACCGAGGTTCGTTCGAGTGGTTATAACATTGCTGATATTAAATAAGTTGGCTTTCCTAAAGAATGGTGCACCGCTATGTTCTTTCACCAGGTGGCTATGTAGCGCAAGGGAGCAAGTAAGATAAACATAACGTTCGGATGAAATTCTAAGTCAAGATCGCAAACAGATGCTCGGTCCATTTGCCTCGAAAAGCTTCTAGAGTGGTGTATGTAAGATGCAACATTAGAGCTGACTAGGATTAATCCCACGCGAGCTAGCGAACCACGTTAGATGGATCCTTGTCACGATCCTTAATTGGGAGAATGGCGCGTGTGCGACCTGCAAATCGACTACCACTGGGCATAAGTTTCCCGATGCGGTGCGCTCCCGGCGGGCTCTGGGCATCATAATTACTTTGACATCGCTTGGGATCGCCGATGTGCCCCTCCCGAGCATTGAGCATTTGTTACTTCGGTAAACCAGCGCATGGCTTCTCGGTGCTCAGCATCGCACGAGAACTTGTATCTATCTGTTGCCCTTGATCCGCAACGTTCACTTCCAGATTCGAGGATGCGACACCTACCAGTATCATGCTAAAAATATTTTTATGTAGGGAATAGAAGACCTTCGAGGCTCTAAGCGAAGCTGGCCTAGGTGGGACGGTTGCTAACCGACAGGCATTTCCTTCTTGGGACTTGGAGAGTCGAATCAAACGTAGCATTGCGCAATGCTMCCTACCGTACCGGGAACCCCTGGCAGGAAACAACCATTTTTGTACCGAGTAACGCTTGTTACCACTTTTAACGCGCTAATAGGGGAAAAATGGTTACTCGTAACAAAAAGCATTGTTGCAAAAATGTATTCCTGGAAATATTAGCTTTTAATTAGTCGATATTTTTAGATATAAGGCAAAACTTTAAAAAATTAGAAAAATGGAAAAGGTGGTCCTCGAACCCGGGGCCTAGCGATTGGTGCGAAACACGTACGCAACCGCTAAGCCACGGGTCCAAGGTGGCCAGCCTCTTACCGTGTTGAAAACCATGCTGTTACAAAACCTTATAACCCACACTCGCGTAATTACGTGCCCCACTCAGATTGACCAATCAAAAGCCAAGGTTCCGGCAACGCTTGTTTTCGGGTAACGCTTCTGTTACGAGCAACCATTCTTTGCAGCGGGGTTTTCCCGCTACTAGGTACTAATTCAGCTCAGCCCAATCCGAGCGCCTGGTTGGGCTGTGTGCCCACTAGATAGTCTTGCATAGCGCCTCGGTTCGAAATAGTTGACAGCGGTCCAGTCCCGTCGGCGGAGCAGGTTAGTTAAGCGAACCTAAGCTAGGCAAGCGAGCCAAGAAGTATCCTATCTTCACGGATCGTGAGAGATATTTCCCCATATTGAGCGTGGAGAGGAGGGATTATCAAACCCTTACCAACATACTATGTAACCACCCATCAAACAGTGAAGACAGAGAAGGATTTGCTCGGCACATAGCCGAACGATATGCGTAAATCCCCGAATCTAGCGAGGCCATATTCGAAACGAAGCGGCCGGCATCTCATTTCGGACTAGGTCGCGTCCCACAAACCACAAACCACAAGCCACAAGCTGGGGATTTGCATTGCGTGCATGGGGCCAGCCACCGGCCAAGGATTCAAGGTTCGCACATGGCATTTGGCCTCTTCTCGACGAATTCCATGTGATCGTGTCCACAGAACTTGTGGCAAGTCTACTATGAACAGGAATAGCAGGAATAGACGAGGCGGCCATCTCGGCAATCTAAGATCAAGAGACTAATGAATCTATTCGGGACAACAAGTAACATACAGAGTACGTGTAAGATGGAGTATCGCGGCAATGCTCCGTAAGGGGCAGGAGATAGAAACGAAGTAAGGAGGAAGAACTAGTGATCATGCTGGTTGCAAGCGAGGCGTATATGGGTTTCTCCAAATAGAGGGTTTGTGACCCGTTTTTAGAATTGAAAACTTGAAGAAAACAGGCAGGCAGGCACCAAATACGAAACGCCATATTTCAATTATGGTAGTGTATTCAACGCGAAGCCAGGGAAAGGCAGCGACTGTCGACGGGGCGCGATGGAAATTAGGTGGACAAGGTGGGGTAGCGCAAGACAATTACCGAGAATGAGTCGATAGCACCCGATATAGCACTAGCCCGACCGCCTACCTGGCAGCTACAGTGCACTAGCTTCGCTTCGCTTAAGCAAGTAGGCCTTCAGGACATATCGAATGGCTCTTCCCCAGCTTCTCTTTGTCAAGCATCCGTTGACAGACGCTAGCTCCTACCAATACATATAGGCGTATACTACCTGTCATCTTATAATATACCGCAAACCTTTTGTGTAGGGGGGGATTGGAGTAATCAATCTCAAAAGCCTCATTAGTCCCGTAAGCACTCCGTAGACATCACTAAAGCCAAACAAACATCTCCGTCGTCCTACCCATCCAAGACTTCAATAGCCTAGCAATCCCATCCATAGAAGACATATAAAATCCATATACTCCTCACAACATTACCAAGGAAGCACAAACCACGTGTCATGCTTAATTCGAGCATTCCGCTCCAGCAATCGGACGCATAACGCATAACAGTTAGCAAATAACGAGCACAGGATGAACATCATTCCCAAAACCGGCAAACGAAGCCGAATATAAAATACACAACTCCAACCTCCTCGACCATTCACTTCTTCCGTACCTTAATTATATAAGCGCCCAGACGGAAGAGGGGGGTGGCCTACATGTCAGAAGAGCGAAAAAGCAGGAAAGGTATTGGATGGATGAGGAGGGCATCAGGGGTTCTCCGCGCGTCGACGTAGATTTTACCTAATGGAGCAACCGTAGCTCTGCAGAGGACCTTAAAAGCACGTCAATTCGCGTGATGTGTGCGACCGCAGAATGAGACGTTCAAATTTCTTAATATTCTAAATGCCACATCTAAAAACTATATCATCCCGTACTGTAATGTCTCTAAACAATATCAGATCCGCCATGCGACTCCCAAACTCCATTTAAACTCTCTCTCGCGGGCCATGCAGTATCATCAGGTCATCACGATATCAGTCATCAACGCCATTATCATCTCCAGCTCCCATAGCTAATCCATCAACCCCTCGTTTCGAGGTCATTTCCCCCGCGTTTCAGCCTAGTCAGAAGCCTCAAGCAAACCTCTTTTCGACAATAGCCTCGCCGACAGGCTTTCCACTGACAAATCCTCCATTCATACCTCCATACTCGAAGACCTTCTGGCCCCTAAGCCATGTCTCCTTGACGCGCCCCGCAAACCGGTGGCCCTCCCACGGAGAGCAGCGGTTCTTCCAATGCATCCCGTGAGAGTGGAGGACCCACTCCTCCGTGTCATCAAACACGCAGATGTCGGCGTCCATGCCAACTTTGAGTGCACCCTTCCGATGCGATAGCCCGACCTGCTTAGCTGTCGCAGCACAGCATAAGCGCACAATGTCGATGATGCCTGGGGCAACTTTGCTTCCAGCCGCCGCCCGGTTCTTGGCTGACGTGTAAAGAATGGGCAAGCCAAGTCCGACAGACGAAATACCACCCCACGCGGCAAAGAAATCACCTACCTCTTTCGCGGCCCGTATCTCTACATCTTGCTTCGCTTCTTCGGGACGCTCCAGGTCCGCTGTCATATCAATACCCGAATCGGAATGGTGCATATGCGGGGCTTCGATTGTTTGGAGGCGAGGAGGGAGGAGTTTGAGTTCCGGCGTGCAGGGAGAGTGGTCAGAAACCACGGTCTTAATGCACGAGTCCGGAGCTGTCAACTCTTCCCAGAGTCCATCCTGGTTCAGCTGCTCCCGAATGGGCGGGCAACATTTGTACCTACAGTCGCCACGCTCAACTCCTTCGGCAGCTAGCCCCAGATAATGGAAACAAGTCTCGGCCGTAATATCGATTCCAGACTTTCGAGCGGCCTTCAAAATCGGGATCGCCTGCGTCGCGGACAAGTGCACGATGTGTAGGTGTAGGTTTGGAGCCAGATGCGCAAGCGATATTATCTGGTCAATTGCGTACGTTTCGAAGGACGGCGGTCGTGATTCGAGGAATGTTTGGTACGACTGCAAGTCACCGTGAGGAGCTAGAGGAGGGTCCGAGGCTTGTACCGCGTCACCAACCGAATCGGAAATCGGGGGAATCATTTCGGCGTGGAACATGAGAGTCGTCGGGGCGTCCTTCAATGTTTCCATTGCGAGTGCAATATCGTTAGACGAAATGGCCGGGAACTCTTCAACCTGTCGTTTTGCTAATCAGCAACCCATACGCATGCCGACTACTTGCCGCGAGCCCAGACTTACACCCGACTCGATTAGGAAACCTTTAAAGCCGCGGACACCGGCTTCCACCAATGGGAGTAGTTCGTCCGCATTCCCGGGGATGACACCCCCGTAGAACCCTACATCAACCCAGCATTGGCCTTGACTGGCTGCCAGTTTCTCCTTGAAACCTGCCAGTGTCGTGGTTGGAGGGATGGCATTAAGCGGCATGTCAACAACAGTCGTCACACCACCAGACGCAGCCGCTTTAGTACCAGTGCTGAAACCCTCCCATTCCGTCCGGCCCGGCTCATTGAGGTGCACGTGAGCATCTACAAGACCGGGGATCAACAGTTTCGAGCCATAGTTAATGTACGTGGTCGACAGAGGGAACGAGGATTTAGGGAGGACAGTAGGCACAATGGCCACTATCTTGCCGGTGATAGGCGAGATGGATATAGTAGCCGGACTGAGGATGAGGCTGTCGTCAGGCAAGGTAAGTACCGCCCTCGTTGTCACAAGGACAGTCAAGGGTCCAGCATTGTGTCTAGTAGTGACGGTCATTATGTAAGATAACCCTTTTGTTGCTGAGGGCTATAAGGCAAGCTAATATGATAACAGATGAAGCGAGGAACCACTAGACAAAGACGACGATAGGCCGGCAACGAGAACAATGGCAAATCTCTTATCTCAAGGCCGTTTCTTAAGGGTGCTGAGTGAGGAATGATAAGACAAAGAAGATGAGATAAGAAGTACGCAACAAGCAATAGAGGGAGCGTATCACAACTCAGTGGAAGCAGTATGCAGTGATAGTGGTTGAAATGAGGGTGAAAGATGGTCGGAGAAACAAGACCTACTGATGGGCGACGTACTACGTGCGGTAGTACGGATATATGATGAGAAAACAGAACAAAGCCGAGAAAAGTGAGGAAAGAATTGCAGGCGGATAGATGGATACGATCGAGTAAGCGCAGTCACGCTCCATCCATGTGGCCTCTCCGGTTCTACTCAGAACTAGGCCTAGTCAGCAGCGATACCGCTACGACCATCGCAGCCGTGGACCGACCCGGCTGTCTTAGTACGGTCCTATGGGCGGTGAACGTCTGTGGGGTGCATTATCTCGAGGTTATCGAGAAAGGGAAAATTCGGGCAGACCTACGCGCCGGCCCTGATTCAGGATGGCGTAGGCCCCCCTAGGGGAGAGATAGGTCGAGAACATGACGGAAATTGGAATTTGAGATAAGGAAAGACGGGAAGTAGTTTAAAGTGGGTGTGGGTGACGAATGTGAGAGGGTACGTCGAGTAAAAAGAGCAAGAAAAAGAAAAGGCGGGACCCCTGAATTGGCAAATGGTTGTTATCGGCCGCTTCTGATTGGCCGAAAGTCTTTAACCAAGGAGAGGCTATGACTTGCATTAGTCCACTGTAAGGGAGTAACTTTACCTGTTTTAGCCAAACCGCACCAGTCCGTCATATCGATATCGGACCTCACCGTCTCGAATCGCATTGTAAAATGCGATATAAGCTGCAGATAAGGCCGTGACATATCACTTCACCCTGTGTGTATATGTATGCACGACGTATGAACGACTTCCTTATCCATGGAACGACCTTGACGATTCCCGATTTTCTTTTTTTCCTCTACCTGACATATGCACGCCGAGAAAGTCGATTTATCATCAGATCTCTTGTCCTGACGACTGTGTTACGTGGTGCGCCCCAGCTGAATGGACAGTGTGGGCCAACCTAAAGGTTAACCGTGAGTTTCTATCGAGCAATCGTTTCTCGATTGATTCGAGTAAAAACTCAAGTCAAACCACCCAATCTGCTGGCGCACACGAATGGCTTCATTTCAGCACCGCATTTGGCAAACCCCGTGGCCGCCCATGGCTGTTGTCGCCGGATTCTCAATATTCATCAAGTAATATTATGGTAATATTTTCGGTTGTTGTCGGCAGTCAAAGGCCTCGACTTCTATCGCATCAGGGGGTTAGATTGTCTAGGTGTCGATGGATGGTTACCAACTCAGCAACTCCACTTTCCCGGCTACTAAATTGTTAGAGAGAAAAAATTGTTAGAGAATAAAATCTTCACCGGCTACCTCCATTGCCCTGGCATCCTGGACCAATTGAGACAATTCTCAACCTCCTGCGATCCGCGATTAGTAAGTGTGGATATCGGATATCCGAAACTGAGTCAAAGCCTAAAAACATAGGGGTACGGGTATCATGTTTATCGGGAGATTGACTTAGATCCACTGGCCGGGATGCCGCCCGCAACAAACTTTTATCTAATGTGCTGCGTTTCAATCCGTTTGAATAGCCTCGGTGGGTTCAGTGTTTCCGTCAACCGCTGTTGGTCGACGCTATTCCGGGCCGGACCCGAACCACTGGGTCGCACCGAAGTATCGCGGCTAAGAATACCCCTTAGCAAACAAACACGTTCCATTCGCCTTACAAGATTTCATGTGCGAGTGGTTCCATCGTCGTCATTTGCGAATGTCAAGTTGCGACTTCATAGGCATGAGAATCAATCTGCAGTTTGGGTTGTCTTTGAATTAAGCTTATAGAGTAAGATCTAATAAACTACAACTATCTATGATGTGACTATCCGGTTAAATCTAATAGCTTAGTCGCTCGTGCTCGCGACGTCACTCATAGCAATAGCTTGTGTAACATGCAAATTGGCTAATAGCATCATCGATGTACAAAGGTTGTCTTGGGTAGACGCCTTGTCCCTAACTTAGATAAAATTCTCTAAATCTATCCACTTGACGTAATTTTCTTGTCAGTCGCTTCATAGAGCAATAGCATCATGTAATCCAAGTTAATGTTGTCGGTTTAGCAATAGGGCTTTGAGTCATTGTCGTATAAAGGGAGATTAGAGGGTGTCCATATCTAAATGCTATTGGATTGGGATAACATTATATGTGTATCGGGATGCTTTCAACAATCAGCTAACTGGTCCTAGAGCCTATTAGTATTATGGATTACTAAGAACGTAAACGTCTATGAAAGTTATGAACTATAGGAAGCGAATGGTTCAATCTAAGCCCCTATCTTGGCTTTGTACGTTAATAACGGGTGTGGTATCATTTGAAAACATCAATTACCGCCAAATCCTCACGCCTCTGAGTAAACAGTCGAGTATATCCAATCTCCTCGCAGCTGAATTTGAAAAAGAAATCATTCATCCTCGTTGATGATGCCGATGCCTATGCCTGTCCAGGCACGTCGGATATCCTTCTTAGCAAGCCCCAAACGCCCCTTTCCCTAGCTCATGTCGTATGGTATTCATTTAAGGCATCAACTTATACCATCAAGGCCTTGAAGAATATAGATTGTGTTCGGAGTGTATTAGATAGGATGTCAAGATGGCATACACCTCTGCCAGATGCCGATCTGGTTCTTTAGAGGTTCTCGGCATTATGTGAAACGTGTTGGTCATAACCGCCAATCATTCCAGTACGTGATATGAACTGAAAAGCGCTCAATTTCAAAGTCGAGTCTCTATCACGATATTAGTCAATGCCTTGAATTAACATCAACATCTGAAGGAACTTACCCGCTAGTGACCGCCACATGTAAGCCGTGTCGGGGTAAGAGTTTCGTACGGGTTGCCTAGGCTTGGGCTTGGGTTTGGACTTAGGAGTCGAATCTTTCCCTCCTAGCTTCGACATAATCTTCGCAGCTCTGCCGAGGAGTGAACTGCCTCCGGTCCGGTTTTGAGCGGAGTACGCAAGGGATGACTTGTTTTCTGCATGGAAGTGTAAGTTGGCAACACATTGTAGATATGGCAACTTTAGTAAAGGTAAAGGTAAACGACCTACCATAATCATAGTCCTGATATTCATCTTCGGAAGAATTCAGCTTCCTGTCTGTAGGTACCAAGGTTTTCTCTGAAGCGATTGACGATCGCCGTAGGCCGGCGTTAGGAGATGACATCTCGGATTGTTGCGACATTTTGATATCCGATATTCGGCTTTGCAGTAGTAACTATAAGAGCCCGCTTAAATAAATTTTTACACCTCTGGAGAGTGTAGATGAGTATGGATAGAATGTATATGATGTTGGCAGAAGTTCAGATAACACCATGAGTTTCTGCTAGGTCCAACAAATGCATTCCAGGAATCGTATGTTTCTCGGAGAGACTACCCTTAAATATGAGTCGGCCATGGAAATATTCCTCTTGCTTTATAATCCCCACGCCCTTGCACAATATAACCTTCCGAGATGATCGGAGCTCATGTTTGTTTGGTAGCCTTCGGCTTCGAACGCCGAGCTCCGGTCCTGGAAAACCGAGCACCACCACGCAATGTTGCGTAAGCGAATTGGGCGAATCAGGGCCCTGCATGTGCGACGTGTGGAGACTATCCGAACGATTTCATTCTTTAGCGCTGAGCCGAAGCCGAAKCCGAACCCCTTCCCTTATTCTTCAACAACCAACATTCCAGGCTTCATATCTGTTAATATCGGAGTCAAATACTCGGTTTGCGGCTTCGGATCTGTAGGATAGCAGCCTGATCACGCCAATATCGGTCTTACGTATCCTCGTACGAATGTACGCCAACACCGCCAGCACACCGCTGCTTATTCGCCGCAACGGTCGACCTCAAGCGTGCGACGTAAGTGATAGGCATCAATCCTGTCTAACCAACTATTAATTTGAAATTAAAGCCTTGTCGAAAGCGCAAGCTAGCCTGTGATCATACGCAACCCGTCTGTAGCCGGTGTAAGAAGAGAAAACAAGATGCAAGTTGCGTTTACATCGTATCGGACCCAAAGACACCCTTGTCTAACAGCCCGTTACCGTCACCGGCGCCTTCTACGTCATCCGCAGCTGCTCGGCGTAGAAACTCCCTACCAATCCAGAGCCCGCCGACTGTGAGATCCGACCTTCAGGTCCCAACTCTCACTCGGCCTGGCTACCTCGGCCCAACTAGTTACTGCGATATCTATGAGGACACTGAGAATAGCCTCTCGCTTCTCCAAGGGCCGGAAACTTCCACCCCTCAGTCGGAAAATGTCTCTCACCATGCTCCTGTTGGAGGCTCTCAGAATGTCATGTCCCCAAGGGTCCGTGACATGTGTCTCACAGTTCTGCGCAACATTCCCAGTGCGACTCAGGGAAGCATGCTTCGATTCAAACCAGGAAGCGACGGCTGGATTCGTCCTGTTGCGCTGCAAGCAGTCAAGTCCTTGTATGACGTGTTTAAGGACTATTTTGGTGTGAACAGGTCGACTGCTAAACTGGAAGAATTGGCTCGGATCATATGCACCAATACCTCGAGGCCTTTCTCTGATGATGAAATAGATCCTCAGCGTTGGGTTAGTCAGTTCACAGGAGAAAATACGCGCTGGGAGATTGTAGGGCTATTATCCATATTTTGGGACTTTGTCCCTGGCTCGGATAATGCTGCTATTTGGAAAGGCAAGCGTTCGGCTGAATTTGATCGGGGCTTCAGTATATCGAGAGAGAACTTGCAGCTCTGCTTTGAGTTGTGTAAAGAGTTCTCCGCCGGTAATTCTCTGATGCTCTACTTAAGCCAGAGATGCACAGTCGTCCATTCGATGTTCGTCGGGGATGCCAGTGAGTAATCTGCACTCTTTCAAGCCTGTTGCAACTGATTTACTACATGAAAGTCTAGTATTATTCGTTATTGACATGAGATCTTGTAGATTTGCTTGTGTGGAGGTCCCACGCCGAGTCGATCTCGCTACTAACGTTCCTTGGATTCCATGCAGTCGAGGAGAGGAGTCGACATCAAGCGTCCGTCTCGAATGAGGTCAAGAAGAGGTTATTTCACCACTTGTTCACCATGGCTATGGTGGTTGTCTCCTTTACTGGTCGGCCTCCACTCATCGCTTCCCGGTATTCATCAACTCCTTTACCCTTTGACGTCAGCGACGAAGTCCTATTCTCCGATAATGAAACTTTTATGAAAGCTGTGGAACGCTTAGATGAAAGAGGTTGGAATACTGACGGCGAGATATATCCCGCCACTCGTATACGTGCACGCACAATCATTGCAGCGATCCGGGAAGAGTTGTTCGAGATCGCCCTCGGCAATGAACAAGTTGCGTCTGTGGAAACCTTGTTGTAAGTGATTACTGTACATATCCGCCTTTGAGATCGGCCTGGACTGAGTAACCTAGAAAACTTCGAGCTCGCGAACTGCAAACAGTATCGGAATTTCCTGTTTGCTTACATTTCGATCCCACTGATCTTGAGAACCCCGAAGTTCCTATTCTGACCCTATCCTCAAGGCTGTTTGTGCAGCTTGAACATCTGCAGAACATGTTCTTCATTGAGAGGCTGTTGCTTCGAAATGGTCATGAGGACAAGGGCGACTTACTGAAGGTTAGCTATGAACTGGTCACTCTGACCTTACCCTGGTACGTATAAACCCCCTATGAAAATGCTACCGAAGATGTCCTTCCTTCCACGACTGGCATCATTGTATATGTACACGGCTAACCATTCTACAGTACGTGATAGATTTCGCTTCTTCATATCTCCAGAACCACCTACTAGATATGGAAGCTCTCAGATCTGGAGTAAATGTTAATAAACTGCAGATTATTTGAATTTGGATAGGCTAGCCGCCTTCAGAAACGACTGCGAATGGCTAGTACGTAAATGGATGAACCTTATATGGAGTATGCAGTCTAACATTCATCAAGGTCATGGCTTACGCTGTTCCCGCTGGCGGTATCCTCTGCTTGGAACTACTGCGGCCGACACTTCATATTCGGCCGCATAGCGATCCTAGAATCACTCGCTCCAATATCATCCAAAAACTCAGCCTCCTCGTCGCGTATTTGAACTGGGTTAGCCCTTGGGGCCCGAACGGAGATCTGTGTAGCGACGCCAAATCGGTGATACAACGTGTGCTCGACCAGACATTGAATGCGGCATCAAGTGTATATGAACCTCCGGCGGTTCTGGAGTGGGACTTTTCGACACAGCTGGACTTCAACTTCGACCTTCTCGATACATTTGACTGGAATCGGCCGGATTTCCCCTCAAGTCAGCAATCGAATCAATAGAACTCGTCGACATCCGCGTTTAGCGTTCCTTATTGATTGGGCTCATATTAGTGATACCATACTTCACCATCCATGCAATTGCCGTTATATTTCGAAAATTCTCTGTTGGAAGGGATGTGAGGCGGCGAGCTGGTGCTGCAAAGCATGGGCCATGCGCAGAAGGGCTTTGATAGGGGCAGGAAGTGAACACTTTTGAGGATATGTTTAGAAGCTTGGCTTTTAATATATACTTGGCAGTTTACTTGGAAAGCTGTTGTTTGATACCAAAATTGAACGGTCAACAAGATGACCTAACCATTATAATTTATCGCGTCGTTGGAAATCCCGACTTAATGGCATGATTGTATACTCCTATGGTTGCCCGCTTCTAGGTATCCCTCGAGGTAACTGGGGCAAACTGGAGAGCGACCTCATGATCATGTCAGAAAGTTGGGGGTCATCAGGCGCTACCTCCAAACATTCAGTAGCACTAAAACCCACCCTAGCACGCTAATTGTTTGTATGTTATAAGGGCGGTCTCCGACTCTCGAGTCTCTTTGAAAGGGTCGGCTTCGAGACCACCAACTTGGGAAGTTCCAGCTGTGGAAACAGAGAGCTCATTGGCGGGCTTCGGGATAAACTTGCCGATTGGTTGGCATATGTAGAGGGCGGCACAACATCCGCATAAGCACTGTATTTTAGTGGGGGATTTGGGGAGATTGGGGGAGTCCTCGATATTAGGTATCCACTTATAGGGGGGGAATGGAACTAATATTAACATTTCGATGCGTCGCTCTTCCAACGCTCGTGTATCGTATCTTGAGATATAGGTGCCGGTAGCTTACCGGTCAAGATGTATCGAAACAAGCTCGTACAAGAAAGGGGCAGCCTGCATCTAGGGCGAGAAAAACTTTATTTTTATTAATATCTCCAATGTTGCTGCTACGTAGCACTTCATATAGGTACAAGGTTTAGTCGTGCAGCCACTAACCTTCCTCATTCTATGTAGCGCCACGATATCTAAGCGATATTCAATATGCAGGAACAAGCACGAAATAACTCTAATCTTTGGTTGTGATCGGTCCGGCTAAGGCTCTTGCTTTATTATCGCAGATTCCCCCTTATCCGCCTCGGCTGATTCGCAAACGCTGCAAACCCTGGTTACCGGCAGCATGGATACCTCCTTGCCTACAGTTCGCAGCCTATCGGCTACGGGCTTCGGCGCATTTCTGATCTAATATCGCTGAACATGGCGTGCCGCGTTCCTGGGGGCTTTCACGGTAAACGCATCGCAGGATTGGATACCCCGCGTTTCCAACGAGATGAGGGCAAATACGCGCCGCGCAATCCGAGAAATTGTCCAATCTTGCCAATGTAACGGTGGGACACACCTGCTCTGGTCACCGGCGAGGTCTTGCTGCAGCTTGCATCATGCAATGACATAGCTATCTAGCGAGCAACACACCGGGCCGCCAGGAATGGAAGGTTCTTCTACCATCATGGCCACGCGAGTTGGTCACGACCGCCCGTCGAGACCAAGACATGTCTCTCTCGCTCCTCCTATTTGGAGACGGTTGATCCCGTCTATCTTATCTGCCTAACCGGCCAAATTCCTGTCCCTGGATGTTTGTCCCTTTGTCTCTTCCTGGCGCAGCCATCAAGTGCATATCCCTGCCGAGGAATGTGTGTATTGTTTTACCGTCAATAGTGGCTATGATATAGGGCACATAAATTACACTCGTTTACTCTACATTTCTCTGTCTTGCTCTTGCAAGAAGCTGAGCTGGTCGCGATGCATTCACTCAGCCAGCACTTGGGCTCGGTCGCTTTGGCCCTCGCGGCAACAGCTATTGGGAATGTTGCTGCCGCATTTGATCCCCTTTCCTATGTTGATCAACTGATCGGAAGTCGAAATGGAGGCAACATCTTTCCAGGCGCCACCCTCCCGTACGGCATGGCGAAAGCCGTTGCCGACACAACAAGCGGAAGCAACCAAGGTGGCTTCACACTTGATGATACTCCTATAAGTGGATTTTCCGCATTGCATGACTCGGGAACGGGAGGTTCGCCATCTCTAGGAAACTTTCCGCTGTTCCCGTATGTGAGCTGCCCGGGTGATGATATCGATCGGTGCGACTTCCCCAAGAAGGCCCGAGCTCCCCGCCATGGGCAGTTTAACGCCAGCAGTGTCGTGGCGCGTCCAGGATATTTCGAGGTTACGCTGAACACTGGAATCCAGGCTAAGATGACCACTACTATGCACGCCGCCCTGTTCCAATTCACTTTTCCGGGCACCGGCGGGAACGGCTCGTACCCTCTCATCTTGCAGGATCTCACGGATCTTTCGGACTCACGCCAAGATAACGGTACTATTTCTGTCGACTCATCAACTGGGAGAATCACAGGGAGTGGTCGCTTCCAATCAAGTTTCAGCCAGGGGCAATAGTGAGTAACAATCAGAGCTACTTGACTTCTTTCCTTGAGCATCTAGGATTACCCTGCCTACAGGGCCCCTCCTAAGATACGATTTACAGCTCTCATTAAATAATACAGACCATTCATAGGCCCCTAGTAATTTGCTAACATTAGACGTGGTAGCGTCGCCTACTTTTGCACGGACTTCTCAGGCTCTCAGATTCTTGACAATGGTATATTCGTAAATAGTAGAGCAACTACGGATGTGAAGAATCTGACGATTTCGCGGTCTATCAATGGTTATCCGTTGCCTGGTGGAGCCTTTGTGAGATTTTCGTCTTCTGACCCGGTGTTCGCTCGCGTGGGTTTGAGCTTCATAAGTTCTGAGCAGGCGTGTTCCAATGCCGAGGCGGAAATTCCAGACTACAACTTCGAGGAGATTGAACAGAATGCTGTTAATGCCTGGAAGCAGAAGCTTAGTCCTATCACCATTTCTCTGGGTGGTGTGGATGATGATTTTGCGAAGAACTTCTATTCGGGCATCTACAGGACGATGGTCAACCCCCAGAACTACACGGGAGAAAATCCCGACTTCAACACTGGCGAGCCGTACTTTGACTCTTTCTATTGGTAAGCCAATAGCCTTTTGAGAAGATGACTCGGCCGCTTACAAGACATAGCCTCTGGGACAGTTTTCGGAGTCAGATCCCATTCCTCACCATTACTGATCCGGACGCAGTAGCGGAGATGATCCGCTCCTTAATAGATACATATAGATATGAGGGCTGGCTACCCGATTGCCGGATGACGTTCTCGAAAGGTTACACGCAGGTAAGCGCTTAGAAAACCCCTTTGAAAAGTGGACCATACTGATACTCTCTAGGGTGGCTCTAACGCCGACGTGATCTTGGCAGATGGCTTCCTGAAGGGAATAAAGGGTGGCATCGATGTAAGAAATCCAGAACCACACCCCATTTCACTAGTTATCATATAACTGACATTCTTGGGTAGTGGGACGCGGGCTACGAGGCAGTTGTGAAGGATGCAGAGGTAGAGCCTTTTGATTGGTCAAGCAACGGACGCGGAGGTCTAGACAGCTGGAAAGGCCTCGGTTATATTCCAGTTGAGGACCTTGACGTAAAAGGCTTCGGTACGATGACGAGGAGTCTATCTCGTACGCTTGAGTACTCCTACAATGATTATGTCATCGCAAAGTTTGCTGAGCTGAGGAATAATACTGCCGATACGGAGAAATACCTTCGGTCAAGCGAAAACTGGAAGAGTCTATACAAGCCGGATCAGACTTCAAAGTTTGCAACTGGCCAAGACACTGGTTTCGTCGGGTTCTTCCAGCCGAAGTACCTGAACGCAACGTGGGGTTACCAGGATCCCCTATGGTGTAGCAATATTGACAATGCCGGGACTGTGTGCTCACTTCAGAATACAGCCCACGAAACGTTCGAGTCGAGCATCTGGGAGTATGGTTTTTTCGTACCCCACAACCAGGGAGACCTGATTACCCTCTATGGCGGTCCGGACCAATTTGTTCGCCGTCTCGATTTCCTGCATGATGAAAATATCACATACATTGGAAACGAGCCCGCGTTCCTAACTGTGTTCCAATACCACTATGCCGGTCGACCTGGTCTGTCAGCGAAGCGCGCGCACTTCTACATCCCCCGATACTTCGATACTACCCCTGAGGGTCTTCCGGGCAACGATGACAGCGGCGCGATGGGGTCATTCGTCGCATTCTCCATGATGGGTCTGTTCCCCAACCCTGGTCAGGATGTTTACCTCATAACTCCTCCTTTCTTCGAGAGTGTAAACATCACACACCCAACAACTGGCAACACGGCTATTATCCGGAATGTCAACTTCGACCCCACTTATGGGGCAATCTACATCCAGTCTGCGACACTGGACGGCAAACCCTACACGAAGAACTGGATTGACCACAGTTTCTTTACCGAGGGCAAGGAGCTTGTTCTTACTCTGGGCAAGAATGAGAGTACATGGGGCACGGCAGTCGCGGACTTGCCGCCCAGCATAGGAGAATACACGGGCTTTAATCGCACGTCTTCTAGAAGACGACTGCGCAGTATCGGGTCAAGGTATGCTCCAAACTTTGGGCAGGAGATGAGGTTCGTCTAGTAACTGGTTGGGATACCGCATACCTAGAACTGTATAAAGACGAGACTTATTACAGAGTAATGCTAATGGTGAGAGCCCACTTATTAATTATACAAATATTAAGGCATTGTTGGAGAGTTTATATCGAAGTAGACCCATGATAGTTGCACAAGGCTAGCAGGAGTCCAAATCACTTTCTAAAATTATGCCTTCTATAATTATATAGTGATCTTCAGGAGGCATATCCAATTTATTATGGATGCTAATGAGCTCCTACAGGACCTTCTAGTTATAGCATACCTGGGACAGGGTTAGAGTTGAGGTTACAAGGACGTCGCGATACGAGCACTAGATGCAGTAAAAGCGGAGGAAATCTTAACAAAAAGTGTCTTTAGGGCGGCACCGAGATCTATAACCTGAAATGATGTGCATCTCAAGATTAAGTCTAGAATCAGCATACATGGGATATGTTCCATTTCGTAACCCTACCTATAAAGCCTAAAACCTTGCGGCTGAATTCCACTACATGCTGACGCCAGCATAGTGGCAACAGGCCTCATTTATATTGCTTCTTGATTCTCTCCGATATCTAGAGGTTAGGAGGTATGTAACGGGTAGAATCTTTCTCAAACCTACACTGTTACGCCTTCGAATCTAGACATCACAGCAAGATGCACATCTTGGGAACTCTCATTGTAGCGGCCGGCCTCCCTTCTCTAGTGTCGGCCACGGCTCCTTACCGCAGGGCCTGCAACCCAGCTGAGATCCAGACAAGCCCATTCCAATTAGTCGCGTTCGACTCCACCACGAACAAGACCACCGGCCTAACCATCMCCCTCGCCAGCCGTGGCGTCCCGATCCTCTCGCCAACCGCAGACGGAAGTCTCGACGGCGCCCTCAACTTCACCTTCGACGCCGACCAGGGGCGTCTGAAGCCCTTTGGCTACTCTTCCTCTGATGACGCCAGAGTGGGAGACTCGTTGACATTCGGCGCGTTCAACCACGAGGGAAATGGCGGGATTTCGCAGAAATCTGTGAAGGGGKGCTTTGAGGGGAATAGGACTCCCATGTTCCTGGTCGTGGGGGATGCTAATATTAGCGACGACAAGGTACTCACCGGTTGGAACATCTGTGGACGATTTGGGATCTTCTGGAATGGCGATAAGGATCCGCAAGGGAATTGCAAGGGGACTGGAGTCCAGGTCGTGTTGCTGGATGGGGCTAAGTGACGACACAAAGGGTAGGGAGGAAGTAGCTTAGTGTATTGCATCCTTTTAACTTGTTATTAAGTTGTTCCGGTAGCGAGATAGCATCGCAGAAAGATACTTTCGCGAATTTGCCCACAAGATTATGCCTAATATAAAAACTGCAAAGCTCTAACATACTTGAAGCCTAGGACCTTCTACTTCTTTCAACTCAGTTTGACAAGCATTTTATCCAGGCTCTCCTGAAGCCACGCATCCCGATGAACAGCTACAGCCCCAAGCCTTCGAAATGTATCGCCTGATACTTTAACCATCATAACATTCAAAAAAACACCATAGCCAACCATTCAAACAGATCCACATCGAGAAATCCCACATTGGGATCTCGACGTAGTAAAAATGTCCTCAGATCGAGATATCAGTGTAAAGCGAGATAGTCGAATCTTGTCTAAATAGGTGTTGGTCCGCATTTTTATTCGTCAAAATAGACCCTATACATTATCCTCTAACATGGCATGTTGCAAGATATTCCGGGGCGTGCCGGCGTGTGCTGTGACGGCCTAATGGTATAATATAGCCTGGCAAATATGCCCAACACTGTCGTCTAGTACCTAAGCAAGGCGGAGTTGTTATTGACTTGGATATCTGTGTCGACTGAGCTCTTAATTCTTACTGGGTAGCAGCGTTAGACAGATCTCTTTATCCCTGGGTTGAAGGGATTTGACTTTGCCAGATCAGCTCCTTCAATTTCAACACCATCGCATATTAGTTGTCGCTAATAAGAGGCAAATCCACTTCGCAGCAGATATCATGGTCAATACAGGGGAAATATTCGGTATTATTCAGTGACAATTATACGCTGCCCAAGTCCAGCTGGGACCTCCGGTGCTGTAGGACCCCGCCCCTTATTCCTATCAGATGATAGGGTGGCGGGTGCCCGGATGTGGCTGTGCGCTTGTGGCTGAACTGTTGGTCCAGGCATCTTCAGCGCAATGATTCAGAGTTCCTCTCGGCGCTTAGCTCCCACTTACCTACCTCATAACACGACGGTCCAGTCTTATATCCACTAAGTCACCTAGGTCGTGAAATTCTAGGCACACCGGCTACACAATCACCATGCATCGAACTCTCTACGTCCTAGTTTACCCTTCACGTTTGTTTGCTGCACATTGGTCTTTCTGGTTACCTTATACCGACACCAACAATCGGCAATCGAACATCGGTGACCGCATCCATGTAACAGGGGATCGTCTCAACGGATTTACATATGAATATATCCGCAACTATAACGTTTCCGAAGACGATAGGCACCCCAACGCCTTTCCTATTGGGCTAGTGTCGGACGCCCACCTGAGTGAAGCAAGCAAGGATAGAGACATCGATTCAAGCAGAGAAGGCCATATCGGTGCTGAGGATGCCGCTGTTAATGCATTCGATACGGCTTKTAGAGAAGTGCCGGCACCGGGACCTAGCCTCAACAGAGTAAACAAGGCAGATGGAGGCAAGGTTACTGGGGCACCTCCTAGAAGAGCTGAAGTTAAAGATTGCCAGTGGTGGATTAAAGAAGCTACTTCTCATTTAGTCGAGACAGGAATGCTGTTACCATTAGACGAAGGGCGCGAGGTAGAATCTCCGGCCTCGAAAGTGGACAATCTGCCAAGGCATTGATAAATCAGACCGCTCACGCATTTATGGTCATGGCAAATTTCTGTATATATATTAATACAATAAATACTACAGGATTGGTCACAATATCCAGCCTGTGAATCAATGCTTCGGAGCATTCGCTAGGATATCCAGTGGGCTTTTACCCTTGTCCGGACCGCGGGTGGGTGGTACCATGTAGCCCTGTTCAACCAACTTCTCAACAACACGCACAACCCACCATTGACAATCTGATAGTGTGACTCTACGAGGTGGTCCAGTTCGTCCCGCCTTGAACTAGGTTAGAAACTAGGCTTGAATCTATTGGGTTTATTGTATGCATCGATAGGTACTCACCGGATTGTCGGAGACCTTATTAAGGCTCGGACGGGGTGCCGGGACGGACAGAACCAGGTCCTCAAATGCATCTCGAGCAATAGTGTCTATCCCATAGGAGGAGTCCTCAGCAACGTCGACCAGATACCGGGTCGAAACAAGGCCAATCTCAATAGGTGTAGCTGGTTTGGTACGCGTTTTGGTCAAGTTGTATTTCCGTATGATCTCGTGAGTGAAGCCCTGTTGGACACTCCCAGTGACATGAATCTTACGTCCTTCTTTGCATGATCTGTCTTTGGAATGAGGAGCAAAGAGCGCCCAGTGTGATTTGAACGTTGCGCTCTTATAGTAGATGAGGAAGATAGGCCGATACTGCTCCGCCGTTGGTCCTGTCGATGGCCCTGCAGATGAAGCATGATGAACGACCGCTCTGCCCGTGGACCGCCCAGATGAGCTTGCCTTCTCGTCCTTGTTCTTGCTGAAGAGACCCATGATGATAGAGAGGTGAAAAAATGATCTGGAGATTGATACAATATTTATAGTGCAGCTCAAAGCCAACTAGTATACACCCTGAAAGCAGTGCTGATATGATACAAGTTGAGGATACGATTTAGATGATTTTCAGAGCATTCGAATAGATATCTAGAGAGCTACTTAAATATTTGTGCCTTCTGACTGCAATGTCATGGTCGTTGGCTACAAGGCTATGAGGCCTAGAGGTCGCCTTCGTTCGAAACAAGATGTTGGGACTATAAGGCCTTGACAGCGAGACGCTGCCATGCTGATTGGCCGAGTCGAGAAGAATTCGGTCTTATTCTAATGATAGAGGCAGCTCAGCTACTCCTGAAAGACTGCCGTCCGAAAAGCATCGGGGCCAGCCGAAATATCAGCTTACATGGACCGCTTTCCAAGGGCGTTCAGGGACGGGCCGGTCAGCCTCCCGCTATGAACTATCCTGGTTGGCACTCTAATTGGCTTGATATTGTCTGTCTCTTGAAGTGATTCATTACTAATAAGCGCTGAGACCGTTGCCTTCTTCTGCTGTCTTACCTATGACAGACTCTACCATTCTGCCGGGTGCCCTGTTGGCCATCCTTCAACTCAGGTCTTGCCACAGATTGCTACTAGAATACCGTGTTTGGTACGTTGATTGGACTAGCATTGAATAGTTAAGTATGTTGGTTGGCTTGTAAAAAAAAAAAAAAAACCTTGTGGCCATATCCACGACCATGGCGAAGTTATATGGCGCGTCACAAGAGCGGCATCGCATTTGTGACCCCGGGTCGTGGCGAAGAAGTGTGGCTGAAACTTTTGCTTTTTAAGCTACTCTATTGGCTCACTTGCCGGCTGGCAGCTGGCCGTCACTTTTCCCAAAAATAACCGCGCGCGTATCCACGAAGGTGACCAACACAAGTACCATGAAAGCGTGACTGGCAATTGAAAGCCCGTGAACCCCAAAGGGAGTAGATTTCCTGCCTAAAAAGCAGAAGCCCCTAGCGAATATTGGGTGCGATCTCACGTTTATGGCAACTAAGGTCAGTATCAGCTAGCCTGCCTACCTACTACGCCGACGCAGTGCTCTTCCAAAACGAAGTGCGATACGCGATAATAGTTGATTCTCGATATCTGTTGCGCACTTTCTTGGACACGGCCGTCGCAGCTACCACCAGTGCGATGTCTAGGACTATACGGGTGGCAGAACTGCCTTGCGCAGAAAACATGACGTTTCGCGATTCTTCATTCTTTAAGAAACACGGGCGCGAGCTTCCATCCCCCCAAGAGGTCCGGGAAAAGGGCATTGAAATCAATGGTCATCGTACGCGATCACCCATGCCTCCACCAATCCTCTTTGAAGACCTGGGACTTGTCGTCAAATACGGTTCAGAAATCACAATAGCCGAAGCACAGTGTCTCTGGTATTTCAACAAATACATGAAGGACACAGTACCCACACCAGAGTTATTCGGGTGGCGCCACGATGGAGGTGATACATTCATCTATATGGAGTTTGTCGACGGCGATACATTAGAAGACGCCTGGCCGTCACTCAGCCCAGAAGAACAAGACATGATTTGTGGGCAGTTACGCACATCTGTGGAAGCGTGGCGTAGCCTTCGCCAGGAGACGGAACCATACTATATCGGTAAGATCAAGTATACCAAAGCCTCCAACGGCTTGAGATGCTGACAGCTTGTGATTCAAGGCCATATAGGACGTCAAGGAGTAGGCGATATTATCTTCAGTGATGCGGGAGATCCTCATGCCGGGCCGTTCGAGAATATCACTCGGTTTCATGACTTCTTTGCGCATTATACCTGTCGCTTTAAACCGGAACTGAATCCGCGGCGTGATTTTCCCGAGCTGGCTGGCTTGACGGACGACAAACCGATAGTGTTTACTCACGCCGATTTGGACAGGAGTAACATTATCATCTCACCAAGGGAGGGAGATTCACCGCCTCGGGTCGCGGCAATCATTGACTGGCACCAATCGGGGTGGTATCCGAGTGATTGGGAATGGCTTAAGGCGCAAGGCTTGTGTGAGACTTTAGAAGATGGTCGGGACACAGCCTGGTTATCAAAATTCGTGCCACAAGCAGACTATGATTATCTAGTAGCTTGGGAGTACATCACTGGCTCTCTGGGCTTTTGACCCCTTCGGAAGAATATCTATCAGTGCTTAACTAGGTCCCTTCAGCCGCAACATAGACTTAGCAAGGAAGAGGAATTGACGGCAACATTATTAGTCGAGGGGTGTCAGGATCCGGATACCTCGGATCCTGTAAGGGATACTTGGGGCAAAGAGGTTTCCTGTATGTATAGCTGGCTCTCCAGCCATTAGGTTATAGTTCTTCGTGCAACAACGTTGTTCTTACCCTCATCCTATGGTCCACCTTATGACAAGGGGTTTTTTACTTATATACCAGAGATAGTAATATATACCTGGTAGGTACGCATGTATCGTCTCTGCCTACCCTGTCAAAGACCTGACCTCTTAGTATTAGGCACCTATATCCCTTACCCACAAGTCAAATCTTTAACGTTTCTCTTAATTTCTTCTCGCACAGATACCTCTTAAGTACATTTTGATGGCCACTACCCTCCAGCTCTCATCACGATGCGTACCCAAAAAAAAGGAAAACGAAAATCCGAAGGGGTGATAATGTTGTTGGGCAAGGAAACCTAAACATATCCGCCTAGGGTTGTTATATGTATTCATAGGAGTCTTTATTTACGCTGTTATAGGTCCTATCCTCCTAGCAGACTATCGAGCCTCCGACAGGTCTCCCTGGGGCCAGCTTACCGATGCTATTGGCAGCATCCCCGTACATACCTAATCTATGCACTAGCGATATCAGAGATATACTTGTGGAACTAGTATTATAGGGACTCAAAAGACTCCAGCAATAAGCACGCAACCTTCAAAACCGCAATGAAAGAATTATGAACCAAGCTTACTTGCCATTAATGTTAGAAGGTCTAGTGAACTATTTCGACTGTATTAGGTACCTAAGGTATATTGGCACATAGCGAAGTCGACCAAAGCCTTGCGGTTCTAGTTAATCGTAGCGGAAATGCCTATGGAAAATTAACTGTCTTTCGCCTCACGGCCTTGAATTCGGGAAAGCTTCGTAGTCTTCCAGCCCAAGTAGATCATCGTAAAATGGCAGCGACGATAGGCCTTATCTATAAAAGTATGACAGAAATTGATATTCCAGCGGAAAAGGAAATAAACGATAAGAAGTTAAGGTCCCGATTCTTCCCGGGAGTGCTATGTTTCGGCATACCATTTTCTTCTGGGAAGTTCCCCGGCATTTGAAGAATTTGCGTCATCCGTACCTATATAGGAGGTACCTACCCCTTAGATGTATGTTAGAAGAGGGTATAACTAAATTTTTTATGTTAGGTATGGTAGACCCAAGAAACAGTACACCGAAGTACAGAATTACAGTTACTCATTTATCTCTAACACTGGTAACCACATACCGTTACATTCTGTGTGATACTCGGTAACATCGAGCTGCCTCTAGGGACAGACAGCTTGGCAGAGGATTCCTGCCTATTTACCAAGGTTGGATATATCAATGTTTAATATTATAGGATTATCACAGGTTATAAACATGCCGAAGGTCTCCGAATGCTTCCCGTCCGTTCCAATAGTGACGTTCATTTATGCTTAATAGATCTGTCTTGGCAACGCCCGCCTTAGGTAGTGATGACGGCACTCACACCCTGAATTCAATTCTTCAAGGACACGGGAAGACAGATATTGTTAATTTCCCCGGATTCTTCTACATACAGAGCCGCTAATGAGCCGGATCACACTCATATCTGACTTGAGCGTGATAACATGCAGGATAATGGATGGGCATATCGGTTTTCTACAGTTAGCTCCGGTAGATTGCGACGTGCACGGCATCGTGATAATCAGAACTTGCCGGGGAACCTCGGCTGGAGAACTTGGGCGGTTGGTAAGTAACGGGTTGGTGAATCACCAAATATTTACAGAGTGACGTGCTAGCGGCTAGCACCATCGTCGTCATCGGAACGCACTTCTTGTCTCGATTTTGTTACTGGGTCATTAACCGGTGGGGGTACAGCGAGAATATCGCTATAGAAGCAGCCATTTCAGGGACCTCCTTACCTGCTCTCCGCCCGCCACTGCAGCGATTTACAGCTGACACATGCATACGGGATGCAACGCTGCTGCATGCCGCAGGCTCTCCAACATTCCCACTGGGTCATTGCTGGGAGAAAAGCGGAAACGATCTTCTCCCTTGCGACTTTGCATTTCGGCATGGCGTGAGCTGTTAGGCCTTGCGCGTAGATCCCTATCCACGAAGTGCGAACTTTAGACGTAAGGCTCTGCAATGCGTGGGGTGTCGGACGGAAGATCTCATCATACATACCAAAGGGTACTTCCGACGACATATCACGATTAAGATGTACTGGTTATACATGAACGCATTACATTGATATGGAGATATTTCACTTTCGGCGAATGTCTGATAGCGATTTGAAACCCTTCGTCCAGACTTACGAGCACGCTGGCTGAGCCTGCAAGGCATATTCGTTCCAACCACTCAAGATTAGGACACACACCGAAATGATATGCGTACCTCCTTAGAAAGGGTTCCCTAAAAATCCCCTATTGATACACGTTTTGAACCAGCGCTCAAGGGATGAACATGCTCGGCTCACAGGGCGGCTTAGTAACGACTGAGGCAGAGTTCGCGCATGCATACCCCCTTAACTGAACTCGGCAGAGGCTGCATTAAGGATTCTCAGAATACTTCTTCTACCAAACAATACAATGGATCATGTAGCTCCAGCCTCGCCAAATTCCAGAGTGCCTTTGCAATTGGGTCGCCATAGCCCAACCCAGCGGAACCAAGTCTCGCAGGACGTCCGCGAATCAAACAGCCCTTCCCCGCGCCCCCTCTCGTTCACGTAACATGGTGCATCCACTGGTTCCCATTTGACGGTTCCTATAAATGAGATAAGTCCCGAGATCGCCCTCTTCGGACAAGCAAGGCTACCAATTCGCCGAAGCCCAAGAGTCGAACAGTGGGATATCGAGCCGCTTTTGCACGGTTACACACGGGCAGGAAAGACAGTTGGATAGGAGGTAACGGGTTCTGAAGTTACACAATCTCTTTACGTATAGCTGCCTAGGTACATTGGACAAGAGCTGATTGATAGGAAGGAGGAAGGGTTACACACTGGGATACTTTTTCACGTGCCAAAGGATTCTATTCGCTTCCTCGCGGTAAATGTCACGGAGCTAGCGTCAATATTATATCACGTTCCTGGCATTAGAACGACTCCAGTCCCGTTCGACCACGTTGCAAACTCCTAGTTTTCTTTGGTCGGAATATTCGACTTATCATAAGCTCACGCCCTCAACACGGCTTAGGAAGCGACTTGGGCAGTAGTAACAAATTAAACAAACCGCGGATGGGCATCAACCAGTTTGCTCGTTAGTGATGTGTCCCTATCTTAGTAGTTGATGACAAAACACAATCTCATGGAGCGGTGAAGCGGTCAAGGAAGTCATATGTGATCAACTATCGACCAAGGAAAATGGCCCGCGACGAAAGGGCATCGACGGCGCGGAGAGCCGCGCGAAAAAGTGATGCCGTCATAATCGTACGAATCTGGACCCTCACAGAGGCTAAGTCGCATCTAACTGTCGAAAAGAGAATTACTTTGGGCGCCCAACTACCTACGTTAGCATCTCGAGCCTTAAGTGGCAGAGGGGTAGGACTCCTCGGCTTGGCCAAGCTGTAAGAACTCGTGAATAGCGTCGAAGCAAATTCCGCACTTGAGCGATCTGGAGCGGGAGATCTGCCATGGAAAATAAGGCGCCAACCCAAAACTAGTTTGGCAGGTGTCGGCGAGGGCTCCGCTGCAACTTTGCTCTCTCTCCCACGTATGATAGCTCGTATTTGACAGCTCGTAGGGCTAGACACTGCTAATATGATCATAACAGTAAGTGAAGCTAGGTAAGGTGGTAAGTAGCGAGATTTAGCTATGAATTTCCTGGGTATGTTGTCCTAATAGAGCCTGCGAAGCTTCTTTTCCGTCCATGTGTCACTGTAATATTTCCGTGCTAGTCGAGTGGATTGGCTTCTATGATCTAGAACTGACTCCGGCAAAGGGTAGATTTTGCTCATTCATGATGTACGGAGCTGGCTCAAAACCCAACGCTGTTTTAACGTCTCAGGCGAGCAGACCGCAGACCTACAAAATTGATTCGAGCGGTGACGCTAGCGTTGAAGATGGGCTCAGATTTGCATCTTCTCCTCAGGATCAATTGGACAAGAATGCTCGAAGTGTTGGTGTCTTTCCATTCAAGGTTCGCCAAGGGGGGATTTCGATGCGGTCTAACCACTCGCTCATCTGCTCGCATAGATCTCCCATCCGCTTTCTAAGGCCGTCTCGCTAGACGTCGTTGAGTTGCGCGTGACCTGAAGAATCTTGCTACACCGACTTTATCAGTTCGAACGTGACGAGAGTTTGATGCTCATCTCTTATGAGGAGAAGGCATGATGATCTTTCGAGCCGGTTTTTTGATCGTAAGGCCTAGCTTTGGCTTGGTTTCGAACCGTCAGGACTTAGATTTTAACCTAGCGAAATAGTTCAGGCGATATAGCTGGCTTATTATTTGCTAGCGTGTCCGTTCGACCGGTAAAATATGGGGTTCTGCAGCGGTGTCCTGGGGCGTCCTGACAGCCATGATTGAACATAATGATGAGCAGAGATCTTCTTGTTAGAAGGGAACGAGGTAGGCAAAGAGCTCCGACTTCCAAGGACATCCCACATGCTGGATGCCGATCTGGCGAGGCGTGAAATCTTATTCGCGGCGGTGACATAGATGGTTATCTAAGGGCAATTCGCAAGTGTGAATGATCAACAATCATGCTGTGTATTTCAGGCTCATTTCAGCGGCGCGCGTGCGACTACCAGCAAGAGAGCAATCAATCTTGATGCCAAGAGGTCTAGCCAGGAGAGCTATCTGCCATTTCGTCCATCCAAAACCTATGATTCTGTGGACCCCGACAGTATAGAGTGGTGCTAGGCCATCACTGGGCCGTCTAAGCCTTCACAAACGTCGCTATTTTCATCTCCGTTGGTAATGGAATGCTATGTACCTAAGGCTTAGCCACCTACCTAGGTAAGTAATGCGCTTCATCCACTGGACTCACCGTAATGAGTGCGGGCTTCTCGAGGAGCAGATGGGGCTTGGCGCTCACCGTGTATATGAAACCCCGTGGCGTACACTATGAGGTCTAACGTAAGAAAATATCTAAAAGTGAGGGGGCTTCCTTGTCCATGTATTTCCAAGTACCGTCATGGCTCCTATAAAAGCCACTTTTCATGTTAGCCTCATAGAGCGATAGGGTGCGTGGCGTTATTAGACGCGAATCAGTATTTAGGCAGGGATTCGCTGCTGACCCTAGCCGATACAGAACTATTCGACCGATTGATTAACGGCTTGCGCAAGATATGCGAATGCAGCTCAATGGGTCCTCGCATACATACTACGCAGTAGCAGCAGCAGTAGTACTATAGTAGTACTCCTCTCAAAGAGGAACATGGATGGATCCGCAGCAAACATACATTGCATGCCTGGGTATTTCAACCATGGTGGACCCCTATCTCTGAATCTTTAACATCATGCACTTCGGTTTAGTCTCGAGCGAGTCTTCTGTAGGTTAGTACAGTATTCATAGGTAGTAAAACTACGGGCTAAGATGCAATGTAGTGATCTGCGAGTCTTGTACGATTTAAGTAGCCGACGTTACGTTCGCACCAGGTCCCCTGCTAGTCCAAGATTCTGCACCTGTATGGATACGGCCAGAAAAGTCCTCATCTTCGAAAGCTTGGGAGCGGAGAGAACAGTATGTTTGCTTCGCAATACTGACTGACTGACTCCTCTGTTTGTCTGTCCTACGCGACGACCTTGTGCGGTTTTCGGTGAGTTTCATAGGAGGCATGTTAGGTATGTACCTGCGACGTCTGGCACGCGGACGGCTATCATAAGTCTTGATCGCCAAGAAATTGTCGAATTATGACTAGATCCTAACCCCAGAATCGAGAGCGACGTCCTCTTCGGGGCAAGCCGGAGACACGCTTTCTGGCAGCTGCATGCGACGTTCGACTCAGGGTACATGTAAACGACCTAGCCCGAAATACTCATCCTCTCCGTCTCCCTTCACTCTGACCCTCCTCTTCGTGGATTCTATTTGCCGCGAGCGTGCATGTCTACATATTGCATTGGGTAGCGTCGCTGCCGCAGCGCGTGAAAATGATGCCACAGTGCAGCAAGTAGATTAGCGACAATGTACGATGACCTCGCTATCGTCCCTTAAAATTGCGCGACTGCACGCTGCTTGGCTGCTGGTCTGTATCGTACAGTACTGCGCCGCGTGTTCCTATCTGATATGAGGCGCGTTGGTACCCATCCGTGCCGGCGATCCTACGTCCATCAAAGTGTTGAGAATACCACAGAAGGAACATGGTGGGTAACCCAATGTAACTTGACAATTCAAGCCTCACTGGTAGACGTTACACACGCTTTGGGACAACTCTGGGCATCGAGCCAAGCACGGAGAGCAGGTCTGCAAGGCCGGCAAGTTTCCGACGCCCGAAAAGGGACTGCCGCCCCAAGTTTCTGATTTCTGGGGAACCGTGAGTAATGCAATAGGAAACTTATCAGCTCCCCCAACCAACATATCTTCAAGATGCCTGGAATAGTTAATGAAGCCGTGGGGGTCAAGTACACTCTCGTACATTTTCCGTTACGGCGATATATTGACTAGTTCTGCCTCTCCAGGTGGAGTAGAGCCTGACCCCAGCCTGTAAAAGCGACTATCCGGGGACGATGGTACATCAGTCTCGCATCCAAACCCAGCTGCCGAAGCATAGGTAGAGTAGGTTGGGGCAGCCTTTATTCTCCTATGACGACGTTATGGGACGATATTTGGATTTCACAATGCCTTAATTAGCTTTTGATTAATTCTCCTAGCCACATGATTGGCTTACCCTCCCGCCGGCATCAGCTATAAGCACGGACGGGCGAATCAGAGAGCATTGCTACTTGTAGGATCTACATGCGCACACACTGTACATGCTAAAAACTTACTACATTTGATGGATTATGAGGGATTTGGGGTTGCGCTTAGTGAGGGTCTGAATCTGGAGAATATTGATCTGCTGGATGCGCCATGTCGAGAAAAATCCACATAGATGCTGCTAGAAGCTTCACAGGAAGCAATTCGACGAGTAGTTGGGGTATGCCTGATAGACTAATAATAGTTAGGGAACATTCCGCCTGTGATTCGAGGTGTGTAGAGCCTGTCACATATAACAAAACGTGATGATTGATGGATCTGCGATTTGGTTCCCGCTTCCCGCTAGGGGTTCTACCCCCTGGACGACGAGCAAGGATGAACCTTAAGACCTGGCGGTATAGTTACTACGTTGAAATTTCCCCGTCAAAAGGCCTAGAAAGGAGAACGCCGAGTAACTGATGGCAAGAGACGTGGTTTTTCTTATTCCTATTCGTCCTAGGGACATCTGGAGTGAGTCAACGGTTATGAGCAACCAACGCGATTGTAGTCCTGTACTATATGTACCCTATTAAAACCCCGATGAGCCCATCTGCCACTGTATTAGACCCTACATGCTGATCTCGGCAGTGTCAACTAGGACTTCAAGCATCAAGTGCCTCAGCCTCGACATTTGCGGCTCAATCACTCTTGTCTTCCTGTCATATTGTCTCGGGCCGAGTCGCCTTAAGCACTGTTTCCGGGCGTCGCTGATAAAGATAACCTAACTTGGATATTTAGGGGGTCGGATCAGCTGCAAGCTGGTGTCTGCAGCCAGTCACAGATGCCATCTCGGGTAACACAACAGCATCCCCAGACTTATCAGAGGCTCGGGTTGAGCTGATCGACCCGGGGAGGTAATTCACCTGGGTTGGAACGGACGAGGATATAGGTAGCAATTATATGTAACTTTTGGTTCCCCCTTACCGTGGTCGAATGGGGAATGCAGAGGGTGATGTAGGCGGGATGCATGTCGCTAAATAAACTCTGAGTTCGTGAATGCACAGCAGTCACAGCGAAGGCAGAGCAGAACGCCACAGCTAGGGTCGGGCGCCCATCCGTCGCGCCCGGTCGAATCAGATGCTTTCCATCTTCCCAACCCGTTGTCTCGTTTCCCAATCTTCTCCCGCGATCCCAGCTTTTTACAGAACATGATGCTTATTATCCAGAGATGGGCACCGTCCGTTTCGGGACTCTCATTTGCCCTTGTTAAGCCGTCGCAGGGGTCTTCGTCTTAATAGCCGTTTCTATTTCCGTGGACGCATTTTACTCATCACCTCCGATGGATTATTAGTAATCGCCACGAGACCTCTGATAGGGCTTTGATGCCATGGAACGGCGATGAAATAATAAGGGAATAGGGAGAGGCATGGTCGGTAGTCAATTGAGCATGAATGCCGCGTATCTGGAACTAAGTGTAGTACGCGTATCTGACGGGCGCCGAGCTATTGCCTCTGTACTTCTTTGGGGCGCAAACGGCTCTCTCACCCGCGAAATAATACATAGTACATGTAGGTGCGACGTCGACGACGCCTCTTTTCTCTGCCGTCTAACAGCGATGGTTGTCCTTGCGGTACGAAGTACGAAAAATCTCCGATCCGAGAAATATCCTGCTACATACCTCTATGTAGCTGCCTAGTAGGCCTGTGGATGTATTGGGTATAATATTACACCAAAGGGGGAGGAGGGAGACTTTAGATGATGACTGGCGACCCTTCTTGGCTTACATTCCGTCATACAGCGTCTCTGTATGCGGGTTTAGTGAGATAGGCTTGCTTCGGGGCCGGTCCGTCCAGAGATCAGCTAGTATGTCCGCTTGGAGAGTCGCATGGGACCCAACTCGGTCTAATGTCCGTCTTTATTTATGTCGCCCCGTCGCCCTGTTGTGCACAGTTCGCAAGAAGGCCCCCTCGCCATGTCGTCGCCCTGCCGCATACAAATTCTACGAGACCGGCGACGATCTTGAGGCGTTCGATAAGCTGGACCCAGACTACCCCGAACACTAGGCTAACATTAGCACCGACGACTTCCAACAAACCGCATCTCATGGTAACTCTTTTCCGGATTGAGAGCCTTGCGGGAACGCCTCTGGAGCTACCAAACACATCACTCCAAGTATCGCCAAGTACCTTCTGGTCTCGCAGGGTCCCGCTAACGCTGCATGTGCATGCTGGGGGACCACATAGTGGTGGGAGCAGACTACGGGGGTCTCGCGATGGGCGACAGGGGTTCGAGAGGCGCCAAGCACCGTAACCCCATCCTACCTGCATTCGCATCGCCATCTTCATCGCAGCCATCTTGTTCACTCCTCATAGCAGGCTTTCGTGTATCTCCTGTATCTCCTCTTTTTCCTMCCTACCTGCCTGTCTGTATGTATGTACTTCACCGCAGAATTTCCTGCGCTGCTGTGTCGCCGTCGTACTAGACAGCGTGCCATCTCAGACGCTCACGCACACGTGAAGAACAACTATGTAGGTCTGCTGAGATAGGAGCGCTCAATGATATTTTACCCGTCATAGCACAGCTTCCACCTTGCTTACTGCGCTCCATTCTCCATTCTCACGCTTTGCGGCCCACAAGCTCATCTCATTCCCTCTCTCACTCTCTCTCACTCTCTTTCTCTCTCCCCAACGGCGTACAAGGGCCCGGAATGGGGGTGGAGAAGACTCAGTGCGTCTTCGGGCCTTCGCCGTCTGCCCATCCAACCCTGCCCCATTAGTCCTACCCCTACTCTACATACTACGGTACGCTGATGTGCATCTCCCGCCCACGTATCTTCGTTTTCCGCTAGCCGCCCCACGGTATCACATCCACGGTCCAAATAAGACCTACACTCCACCTCCGCTGCCCAAGCCCGACCCCTCCATCTGTTTCCTCGCTTCTCTACAGACGTGCCATCCATCGCTGCAGCTCAATCAGACGGCCGGGTCGTCTCGATTGCCCGCCCGTTTACCTTTTTGCCGACTTCTGCAGCAAGGCTTTGTTTGAGGAGACCAATCATCGCTGCCCGTGTAGTTGCGACCAGCTTTGACACATCTCCATCCTGCTGCAGCATTGTCCTGAGGGTTGGGCCTATGACCGTATACATCAGGATTTGATCTTCAGTGGAAATTGCCACTCCGGCTCTTTTTTTTTTAAGAAAAGAATTTATTCCTTTCATATGAATTGCTAGTCTCGGTGCCCTCTTGCAAGGCAGAAACCGTCCTCCGGTTAGAATCACTCGTGGGAATGTGATATTCCTTTCTACGAGCTATGGACTGCCCGTTGGCTATCGTAACGGACGATGGAGACATGCCTTGGTCCGATAGTCACAGCATGGCCTCCGAAGGGAACTCGTCTGTTGTCATGCCGACATCGCCGCTATGGGCAAACCCGGTCCAGGCCAATCGAATGGATACCGGCCAGCTGTCTCCTATCAGCACCGAACTCGAGATTCCCCCCGTGGGTGTAGCCGCATCGTCCGTGCCGACCATGATTCATTCCGCCACGTCGTCATGTGCGGAATCCTGGAGCACTAGCTACAGCGACGGTGCCGAAGCGAGCGAAGAAGCTGATCATGATGTGTCATGGGAGAAGAACTCTGACGATGTGTTGACGGTTCCCAAGATTGAGCCCCTCGAAGATGATGGTTTCCACATGGACGAGGTCAAAGAAGCTCCCCGCACGCCAATGCCAGAGCCAAACGCTGCTGCGGCGCCACAAACGAAAATGAAGAGACCCAGAGGACGGCCCCGGAAACACCCCCTCACGCCCCAGGTCGCAACGAATAAGGTAGCAAAGGGCCGTTCCAAGACTGGGTGCATTACATGCCGCAAGAGAAAGAAGAAGTGCGACGAGGCGAAACCACGCTGTAAGTCACAGTTACAACAGTTACACCCGTTGCTCCCTCGTGTCTAACCCGTGTAGGTTTGAATTGTGAGAAAAATGCTGTCGTCTGTGAGGGATACCACGAAAAGACAATATGGAAGAGCGGGAAGGAGAAGGCAGAAGAAGGTATTAATATTCAACATTTGGGTGTACGCACATCCTCTAACATTCGGTGTAGAGCGACAAAAGCGGCACAGTCTGCCACATATCACTCTTCAACCTATATTCCAGGGAGTTGAGACCCCCGAAGACATGGTCTTCTTAAATCACTACATTCACCACCTAAGTGGTGTTCTGACGGTTGAAGGGCAACACAAGAACGCGTTCAAGGATATGTTACTCCAGATGGCGGTGGAACATCGAGGTCTCATGCACTCTATCCTCTCGGTGGCTAGCAGACATATCGACTATGACACTCCATACGGTCTCAAGATCCTCGGTTCCAACCCGAAAATCACCCTAAACTCGCTGCTAACTAGATCACAATTTCACCACAACGCGGCCATGGAGAAACTCTGCGAGCCCGTGGGCAATGAGAATGACCCGAAGCACAAAACCAGCCTATCCCCACGTTATGGGCAGATGCTCTGCCTCCTGCTGCAGACTCTTGCGGAGGGCAACCCGAATGGAGAGCATCGAGTTCACCTCCAGGCATACAAGAACCTCATTCAGCAATCGCCTCCTCCAGACAACGCCTTTCTGATATTCATCACCGAATTCTTCCAGTACCGCGTGTTCGCTGACGAGCTCATACGTTATCCCGACATGCACACCCCCCGCCTGGCGACCGAGGATTGGGAGCCTTGGCTGGAGATCCAACCCGCGCGTCTGATCGGCGTCGCCGATGGCCTGTTTCACTACCTTGCACAAATAACAACGATTCGAAACGCCATCAGAGCGAACATGGCGGCTGAGGTGGATCCTGTAGTAGACTACACATCTCTCTACCGCGCAGCGGAGATCGACTCTGCCATTCGAGAGTGGACTCCGCACTGGCCACCAGGAGACAGCCGCGATCGCGTTGGGCTGCTATATAAGCAGATGATGTGGGTGTATCTATTCCGGACGATCTACCCACCCTCTCCCAACTCGCCGTCCACGCTATTCACCCAACCAGCGACGAGCATCATCCCCTTGTCGCCGACCTCGCAGCCTCACTCCGCACGTACCCCGCCCTCATCCGAGAGACCGACGAGTAGCCATACGACACCCCCTCGCGCTGAGTCGCCGCCACCAATCCGATACCCGCCTCACCACGATCACCGCATAACCATCGCCGTCGACGAATCATTGGCCATCTTGGATTCATTCAAGCCCAGCGACCCCGTCCAGACCCTGCTTCTGGTGCCCTGTCTCGTCATCGGCTGCGCGTGCTTCGCTCCCGCCCAACGCGATAGGGTCAGGACCGCGATCCGAACAGTTCGTGGGTACACCGGACTCCGGAATTGCGACCGCATTGCCGAGGTGCTGGAGGAGGTTTGGCGGCTGATGGAGCGAGGCGACTGGACGCGCGTGTGGGATTGGCAAGGTGTCGCGAGAAGCATGGGCCTCGACTTCTCGTGCGCCTAAATCCATTCCGACTCCTCTACGTTGGTCTTTTCCACACATCGCATCATTCGACGCTGAGAACCAGTCTCTCTTGTCGGAGATGATTCGGCCATTGGGCACAGGGTTACACAGGACACACATTCTTCTATCTTATCGGGGGGGTCATTTCGCATTTCATATCTGGGGGGCTTTTCTTTCACCGCTCATTTCGGTCGCAGCAGAAGTTATCTTACATATATACCCACTGGTCATAGTTTCTGGTTCATGTTATAACGAATAAATCGCGAAATATACCATAGTCATTGGGAGGCGGGCGGCGGCGGCGCTTCTGGGGGTTGGAGGAGGGAAATGTTGACGGGAACTAATGCGAACCAGGCGCAGCAAATCATCTACCCGTCAGACAGGGTCGCATCATCATACAGGACGAGTTCGCCTCCTGTAGCTCCTGGGCTACCTGCGTAACTCGGCGCGACCTGGAACTGACAGCTCAGTTCCCCGACACAGCTCGGTGGAACGACAACGCGGCGGCGGCTTGGGGGCATTCACCTGTCTTTTGGATAACTGGCGTTTCCTCTCGAAAGAGAACTTGGCTGGACTGGGGACTTTTGGTTAACCTGGTTAGTCTGGGGGACGGGGGGCGGGCTTGATATTTTGACAATCACTTTTCTGAATGGAGTCTTTTGGGCGGCGTTACTTCACAACATCTTGCATCTTGTTTCTCTGTCCTGCTGAATTGGAGCATAGTCATCGTTTTTAGGTACATACCTCTGTTTTAGGGGGGTATTCTGATCCCCGCCGCTACTTTTGCGGTGTGAACTCGAAGCATTGAGGGCTGTCTGGCCCACGCCCTTGCGCCGTCATATACCGTTTCACGATGATGTGTGTGCTCTCGTTACTGAACGTTTAATCTTGATTTCTCGCCCATGAAATATTCAAAGTAACACCTTCTGGAAGTCATGAAGTATCACTAGACACAACCCTAGATAGACAGTCTCTCCTGTTTCCTAACCCTGTAGTAGGTATCCTGCTTGTAGGTATCTACCTGCCTGTTATACGTTCAACCCGCAAAGCCGCCCGACAAATTGCCTTATAAGGATACCTCTAACACGTCTAAGTACCTAAGGTACCTAGTTTCCAGAGGTAGATTGCTTAATACGAGACGCTACCTGCATATGTTTCCTCTGCTTGGTTTAAATACAATGCTCTCAGGTGGCTATTTTGCTGCAGTTTGCAGTGGAACAAGCAATCCGGCCCTCAAATGATTCATATAAAGTACTAGTAGTCTTAGCTCGTCTTTGATTTATAATGAGAATATTCCCATTCTCAGATACATATATGCAACACATACACATTCCAAAGCAACAAGTGTTCCATTGACATCATGCCCTCAAAATCAAGGAGAAAGCAACGAGTGAGTCATCACTTTCAATACTTCGCTAGATTGCCACACGAACTTCAGCTCATGATCTGGGAGTTCGCGCGGACAGGCCCCCGATTACCTATGCGGCACTGCTTCTCGGAAGGCGAGTTCGGGTATCGCGCATATGCAGCAGTCGAGATCGCCGGAAGAAATATAGTCGATAACTTAGCGAGGCGGGGAGATTATTCATGCGTTTTCCTTCCCTTCGAAACGAGGATTCAATTTCCCGGTAAAGTCCATGTTGAATTTCCCGAGGGAAAGCTTGACACGACGATCTTTCAGGATTATAGAGCTTTCCTATGTGAAGCTGAAGAATGCAATACTCAAAAACTCGGTGATCGTAAACACGGTGGTCGTAAACGCCGTGCTCACAAATGCAAAGACATCACATGCAAMCCTGCCGATTGGAGAGCTAGGCGGAAGTGGGTGTCACCAGCTGCCGTATACGTCGACTTTGAACTTGATTCTTTCTGCTTCGATTATTTTGCTGGTCAGAGTGGTGGTTGGTTCGGCTTCCTGCGCAACCCAGTGGACAATCTTCAACTGCTTCCTAAAGACCACTGGATCTTCAACGTACGAGAACTTGCCCTCTTCGCAAGGATAGATACTGTCGGTGGCTCTTCATGGGATTTCGATGTCCTTGAGCGCATGGGGTTGCTAAGAAGAATATGGCTCGTCGCACCTTTGGATGTTCGCAATCTCCTTCCATTATACCAGATGTCTTGGCCGGCCAAGCGCTACCGAACTGTAAATACACTGGTTGAATGGGATCCATTCGTGTCTTCAGAAGAGCTCATGCCCGATAGCAAGTGCATACTAGAGAAATACGGCTCAGGGGCAAAGGATCGTCTGACAGACCGGCTCAAGGAATGTGGCAGCAAAGCGCATGTGGAATTAGCTATAGATTTAGCTATGGAATGGATGTAGTAAATGCAAAATAGATCTTTATGGACTTAAACAAATGTCCTTCTATCATCTCACATATAAATCCTCATTCTATATCAAACCCTAAGTATAGCTTCATACTATTGACAACGGAGTCAGCACTGATAGCTCAACTACTTGTGAGTGACAGGTGACCATCAATATCTATCAATGTAACAATGGATAGATTCTCCATTATCACCATGTCTTGACAGCTACTTTCTTTCTCGGAGTAGGTAGGTGAGGTATCGTAATGTGTGAAATATGAGGCACTAACTATACGCCGGGCAATATGGCTAAGACTTAAATACCATGAACACGGTGCGTGATATGTAAGACAAACGGCACTTACGCACTCGCTAGCCAATCGTTTTATAAACCTGTAGCTCCCTCTGTGAGGTACAGACAGACACCTCTAAATGAGACTATTCGCGAGGAGGGCAAGAACAACTATGTAAACGTCAAATCCGATATCATTGTGACCTTTACAGCCACGCTCCCCTAGAAGAACCTCTTTAACTGGAGAGTAGGGGTTAGGCATCGACCAGGATCCTATGTAGAAATAGCCCATAGTAGCTAGACTATGTCATATCCTATGTTGATTTCCCGACCAGTCTTATTGATCTGCACTAAATCTTAACTGACATATTTTCTCCGACCTATTCCTCTAAAACCTCTGTTTTGGTCATGAATGTTTCTGAAGTTAGATCTTAGAAAATAAGGGATAGATGCTTGCGATTGTATATCTCAATTTGGTTTATTAAGTGGTATATCATAAGTCTAATGCTAGTTTCCTTGGTCGTTTGGTAGAATGTTATACTATCTCACGTCACCAGAACCCAACCTGCATCTGTGACAAACGGCAACTGCTAGGACAATCGTACATAACAATTAGAGTGGCATTTCAAGCCATCACTTATTACCTATTATATAAATTCCTTGTCCATCTACCGAACAACTTGACCTTTCCATCTCTCTCCCACATCCACCCAGAAATAGGACCCTTCAATCACTCGCCCGTTTTGCCTACCTCAGGTAGGTACCTAGGTAACTACATGTGAGCCTCTTAGCCCGTTCATCAATACCAATTATATTTTATCAATAATATCAAACATTCTAAACAAGCCTCATCCCCTGACACATATTTTCTCCTATCGTTGAACTTAGGCAGGAGTCGATATCCAGGGAAATATCATCCCCTCGAGTAGACCGCCGTCGATCTTTCTATCCCACGACTTTGTTCTCCCCATATCTTCTCAATCATGGCTGGTCAGAAGGACGTCTATCGGTAAGCCCCAGAGCTCTATAGCTTACAATTGCAATATATTTACTAATTTTAATTACAATAGATCTTCGGATGTCAAAAAAACCGAGAACTCCATTATCGACCCTAGCAGTAGCGGTGACAAAAATCACGACTTCCCCAGACGGCCATCGTACGGATCTAACGGCGAAGGGACAAGTCTATTGGCAAACTACACTGAGATTTATCTAAAAAATACCAACATCACCTTGTACCGCTACGAAATCTCAGTCGAGCCTGAAGTAAAAGGGAAAAAAGCAGCACGGGTCATCAAGCTGTTTCTCAAACCTCGCGGAAAAGATATTTTCACCGATTTCAGATCGATCTTATTATCCAAAAAGGAGCTTCCTACGGGCCATAGTACCATCGACTACTATGCGGAAGAGGAATCAGAGCCCCGAGAAAATGCCAAGAAGTACACGATTAAGCTGGAAAGCAAAAGAGAACTTCCCCTGTCGGATCTCAATGAATATCTTACCTCTAATGGCTCCTCCGCATCTTACCCTCTCAAGGACGAAATGGTGCAGGCACTCAATATCTTCGTCAACCATTTGTCGAAAACCAATCCAAATGTAGTCACAGTTGGGTCAAGCAAGGTCTTTAACAGAGAAAATCCCCCTTCAAAAGATCTAGAAGGGGGGTTAAAAGCAGTGAGAGGCTATTACACCAGTGTCAGATTAGCTMCCTCTCGCCTTCTCGTCAATGTCAACGTTTGCCATTCTATCTTCTACAACGGCGGCTCACTTCTCGCTCTGGCGGGAGAAGCCAGGAATTATTGGCGGGAAGACAAAGTCCAGGGAGATCTAGGTCTGTTTCTCAAGCGGCTAAGAGTTGAACCCATACATCTAGATACAAGGAACAAGCAAGGCAAACCTATTTCCAGAGTCAAAACAATATTTGGCCTCGCTACAGTGGAGGATGGGAAGAAGCTAGACCATCCTCCAGAAGTTCCTAACCCTGAAGCCAACTCTAAACAAGTCAGGTTCTGGTGGTCTAATCCTCAACAAGGAGGAGAAGGCTACATCAGTGTCCAGGATTATTTTTCTCAACGTAAGGATACACCCCTCAACACTACCTCCCCATGGGCACTCTAACATGAACAGAGTACGGTAGGACTCTTAGTGAGCCAGGTGCACCAGTCATCAATGTTGGAACCGTAGAGAAACCAACCTATCTCCCGCTTGAAATGTGCAGAGTTCTACCAAACCAAGTGGCAAAGACGAAATTGGGTCCCATACAGACCACCAAAATGATCGAGTTTGCCATTAGTAAACGAAAACCAGTCGATAATGCCAATGACATCAAAGTGGGCGGTTTCAGGACGGTTGGACTCTCGACGGACAATCGCGATCTGGTAAGATCTCCTTGCCCAGTATCTTAACAATATCTTGCTTACAGGCACCTTAGGAAACCCTTGGGCTTATCTTTTCGCCCAAGGAGCGTGCTCCTCCAAAGCTGATTGAAGTTCGCGGTCGCATCTTGCCAACGCCCAATGTCACATATCGTAATGGTATATCGGCTCTAGTGTCTAATGGAGCATGGCACTTAAACCACAAATCGAAGTTTCATGAAAGTGGCGACTTGAAGAAGTGGGCGTGCGTCACCATTGAGCTACCTGACTGCATTGGATTCAAGGTCACAGAGCTTGAACACTTCAAAGAGGAGTTCATAAAAGTGCTCTCCAACAAGGGGGCTGAATACAGCCAACCTACTGTGCTGCAGAATTGGAGGTATAACAATGATCATATCCACGATATGTTCCAAGACGCCGTTCGAAAACAGGTGCGTTTGCTTATCCTGATTCTACCACGAAAGATTCGCTCTGATGGATACAATACCATCAAGAGACTTGGCGATGCCAAGTACGGCGTCGCGACGATTTGCATTGATGGGACAAAGGCGACACCGAACGAACTCAAGCCGCAGTACCTTCCGAATTACCTTGGGAATGTAGCCATGAAGTTCAATCTAAAGATGGGCGGAAGCAACCAGTGCGTCGATTTCGGCAACACTTTACTCAACTTGTCCGAGACCATGATCGTTGGTATCGACGTGACCCATCCCGCTCCTGGATCCAGTGAAGATGCTCCTAGCATTGCCGGAATGGTGGCAAGTATTGACTCATCTCTCGGACAGTGGCCGGCTGTAGTACGACGACAAAAGAAGCAGCGCCAAGAAATGGTTTCAGACCTCGAGGAAATGCTTGAATCACGCCTGGATCTGTGGGCGAGGCAGAATAGTGGGCGTAGGTATGTGAACTACCACCAACGCAAGTACCCCGAAAATATACTGATCTACCGCGATGGCGTCTCGGAGGGTCAATTCAAAACAGTCCTTGAAGAGGAATTGCCCCTTTTACGAAAAGCCTGCAACAAGGTGTATTTACCCGCTTATAAGAGAAAACGTCTACCAAGAATAACTATAGTTATTGTTGTGAAACGCCACCATACGCGTTTTTATCCCACTGAATCGAAAGGGGTCAACCCCATGCCTGGCACAGTTATTGACCGTGGGGTGACGGAGACCGGGAACTGGGATTTCTTCTTACAAGCCCACCAGGCAATTCAAGGAACAGCAAGGCCAATACATTACTTCGTCGCTCATGACGAGATCTACAAGGAACTGATGGTGAAAATACCGCAGCCTAGGGGGCGGAAATTGCTGCCCCCAATGGCGCCACAAGATGCCGCCGACGAGCTTGAACATATAACCCATGGGTTATGTTACATGTTTGGTCGCGCCACCAGAGCAGTTTCTGTTTGCACTCCAGCCTACTACGCAGATCTAGTATGCGACCGAGCTCGTTGCTACCCAGAGACCTTGAAGGTCCACTGGAAGCTCGAAGATACTATGTTCTACATCTAAGTTTTTTTCTACCTTGATAGAGGCTGCTTGGGTCAACAACCTTACCGGCTTCTCAATAAGACATCATCTCTACGAATTAGTTCGCGGATAGATCAGAAAGATCCGTTGGCAAAGTCAAATCAGCGAGAAACCGCATCGCTTCTCTGGCGATTAGAGCATAAACCTCCCTTATTCTGAATAACGGTCACTAGCGACGCCCCTGTTTCGTTCCGGAGGCCAGTAGCCCGGATTGCTACTCTCATTACGCCGTCTGGTGCCACTCGCCATTGTTTTACTTGCTTTCCTATGTAGCTCAAGTCGGGGGAGACTACCCTTTTCGATTGACGCTCTTGACTAACTCTGTATGTACACACACTCCTTACTTGTAATTATATCCAATGCTTTAATACAACCACATTCTTTAGCCAAGAAGCGCTACTCCCTAGGTACCTAACACGTGTGAACGAATTAAGCATGGACGTAATATCAATCATGAGACTTTCAAAATTGGGTCGCTATTTATGAGCTCAGCTTGACTTAACTTCGGCAGGACCTAAGATAATATCAGTCTAGCCCAATAGCTATGGACGTAGATGCACAATCCGATCCCCTACCCTGGATACCTATGCTGTTGGGGCAGGCGTATGATATGTGGTCGACCACTGAGCCTGGTAAGTTGAGGTCCCCAAGGTACTCCCGCCCGATGCTGATGTGACAACAGAGTTCACGATCCAGGTATTCCAGCTCGTGGCCTTAGTGACTCCTGACATGGCGCCCACCTGAACCGAGGGCGTGTCGGGCCAGGCACCTGACCACACGGTTGGACCGGGGATCTGGTAAGTTGTTGTGCAGGGCGCAGTGGTCGTAGTTTTGGTTGAGCAGTAGACCTGAATAGAGTCTTAGCCGGTAGCGGAGAAATAGGATAAGAAAAGGGGGTAAGGTAGACGTACATCATATACAACCCCGGGGTCATCCCACTTGTACGCTCCCGGGAAGCTCACGCCCTCTGGCAACTCAACGCCTCCATCACCCAAGACCTCGATCTGGACACAATCAGGGTAGAACTGTGCACCCCGGATCGGGTTATCCAAGTAACTGACATCGGCCTCGTGGAGGCCAACCATCTCAGCGCGGATGAGGTAGCTATCGTAGGATGCAATTAGCACAGGCGCTCCATCCATTATATCATCACTGAAGGGTGTTTTGATACTCACAAGCCGGCCTTAAGTCCCTTTGGAATTCTCACGTTCATCCTTCCGCCGTTGGCAGCAATGTCCGCTGTGGTGGCCCACTTACCAGGGGCTCGTGGGCCCTCGCCCTCGGCGAACTTACCCTCTTCCCAGATTTTGACGAACGAATTCTCGGTCGGCGGGTCTGGGCTCAGGTACACCATCGCTGGGCCGTGATGCGAGGATGCGATGACGTCGTCGGTCGCGATGCGCGCGTCGTGGTGCCATTCCACTACGAAGGATCTTAAGTTAGGCGGTTATGGTTTCTCGGATTAGGTTTTACTAACTTGTCAGATTGTCTCCAGGCACCACTTGGATTGTGTATGGCACCTGGTGGTCGCCGAGCACATTACATCGCATGTCGATGCTGTCGAGATCCTTGACGGGACTGTTGGCGTAGCCGTACGGTGGAGGTCCATTGTATGCAGGCGTACGGATGCCGTTGAAGGTGCCGCTATCGACGCCGTTGACGTAGACGGACTATTCAGTTGAAAGGTCAAAATTAGTAGGTTTCCAACTCCAATGATTACTGTAAGGATTCCCTTGAACAATATTTAGAAGGTCGCCTTAATCTCCCATACTTACATAGATGTAGCAATGCGCCTGGGACAGCTCGAAAAGTGCAGTCGATGCCGCCGCTACAGCGGCTAGGGAGCTTCGAATCCGCATAGCGCTAGGCAATTATGAGGTCGATCCTCTATATGAGTGAGCAATGGCTATGACGAAAGCTTCTTCTTACCCCATACCAGACGGGGCTTATATGGTACCCATGTGGTAGTACGCAAGAGCTTCTAATAATACTCCTCCATCGGGAATTGAGGGCTCTCATGCCGGTCAATATCACATCCATATTAAGACCTGTCATGACTGGACGCGGCTAGCCCACCGCTTGGGTTATGTTGACAACGCAGGTGAGGTCGTATACATTATGAACTCGGTAGATCTCCATGTCGGGACGTGATGCTGATTTGCTCAAAGCAGCAGGTGAGTATTTAGCCGGAGAAGCGTGAGCTATACTTAGCTGATAGGGGATTGTGGAGGTTACACTGTGGAGTCTATTAGTCCATTTTCTTTCTTTGTCTTCCCAGTGGGATGGTTACGCCATGTTTGACAGGTACATTTTGATACTAGATATTTCTTGAGCCTCCACTAGGTACTATCGGCATCTTTAGAAATGTTATTAAGCACTGAAAGACACTGAGGCCTTGTGTGCATGCTACCAAATTGCCCGTATGATCCCTCCATGACTATCGTAATGACAATGTCGGGTATTTAAGGATTATGAGACAAAGATACTGCCAAGATTAACATTTCCAGGGTGACCACGAGAATAGGCCACAAGTGGCTTAATAAGGTCATGCTCTCAAATCATCTATATCTGCATCTAATACATCCTCTCTACGGAATGAACGATTTTAGCCTCCTATTTAATAGATTAGGGAGTCAGATAGATCTGAAGCGTTTTGTCCTTGCGACCTGAAGGATGAATTGCGGCCTGATTTACGAGTTGTACGCGGTCACATGGCTTACTTTGATTTCTATGGTAGTAACGTAGCTACCCTGATACTGCCAGATTCCAGATTCCAGACGTACAGGGCATGGCTCTTGAGCTCCTCATTTCTGGATCACTGGTTCTCATCAGTCAAACCTCTTATCTCATCATCCGCTCGCCTCCTCCAGCGGCTTAACCTCCACAATCAGCTTTCCGACATTCCTTCCATCAAACAGATACCCAATCGTTGAATCAGCCACCTGCAAGCCGCCCTCGACAACCGTCTCCAAACGCTTGAGCTTGCCCTCCGCGATCCACTGTCCCAGCTGCTGCCTCGCCTCCGGGAACTCGGGCATGTGGTTCCACAAGATGAAGCCTTCCATGCGGATACTCTTGGAGATGACGTCGAAAGTGCTGCGGATGCCGCCCTTGTTGACCTGGTCCAGCTTGTTGTACTCGCTGATGCAGCCGCAAAGCACGAAGCGCGCGTGGGGTGCGGCGCGGTCGATTGCTTTCTCGAGGACTGTGATGGGGGTTAGCCATTATTCCCTTCCTTGTTTACCCTTTCCAAAAACCCCGAAACCATCTTGGAATATCCCCAAACTCTACCTGGATTCGGGCATGCAGGATAGGAGACGGGATAAAAGGGGCATAAGTAAGGGGTAACCGGTAGGAACCGCTCTAAAAATCTAACAACCAGGATCACTTACTCTCACCGCCGACACAATCAAAATAAACATCAACATTATCCGGCGTAGCCTTCGCCAGGTCCTCGTCGAACGTCGGCGACTTGTAGTTGACAGCGGCATCGAAGCCGATTTGCTTAGTCAGCAACTCGCACTTCTCGTCCGACCCCGTGATGCCGACGACGCGGGCGCCCCAGATCTTCGCGATCTGGCCAGCCACGGATCCGGTGGCGCCTGCGGCTGCCGAAACCAGGACCGTCTCGCCGGCTTTGGGCTTCCCGATGTGCTTCATGCCGAAGTAGGCCGACAGCCCGGTTATACCTGTCAGTGCGGGGAGGAGTCTGTTAGTTGCATTCGTTTTGCTTGTGGGAAGACGGGTGGATAGAGTGTAGATTAGGGGGTAGCTAACCTGCAGCACCAAGCGCATCCCTGGGAATCGTGCCCTCGGGGAGCTCGATGGGTTCGAACAAGCCCTCCGGCGGCGCGGGGCTCGTCTCGGAGACGATGGCGACCTCGGTCCAGCCGCTGATGGAGAAGACCAGGTCGCCCACCTTGGCCTTGGAGCTCTTGGTCGCGAGAACCCTCGCGACTGCCGCGCCGTTCATTTTCTCGCCGATGGCCGTGGGCTTGGTGTACGAGGCCCTGTCTGCAATGCACGGATGGCGTCAGCGGGTTAAGCATGAATGCGGCACGGTGGTTAATGGTTGGGAGGATGGTGGACGCTAGGGAACTTACCATACAACCAGCACCTCATGGACGGGTCCAGAGACAGCCAGATGGTCTCGACGAGGATTTCGCCATCTTTGAGTTGGTCTGCTGTGGGCGCGTCCGACTCTACAAGGTTGAAGGTGCGTCCCGGGACAATGAGGCCCTGGGGGCGTTCGGCGAGCTGAAACGTGTGGTTCTTGCGAGCCATTGTACTGATAGGTCTAGTCTGAACCGTTCGTGTAAATGGTGATGTGATAGTATTATATTGCGCGAAGAGGTGATATCGTTGCGCTCCGTAGCAAGATATTCCGACTTCAGATGAAAGGCTGGGCGGGGCGATCTGTGAACGTTGGGATCGTGGAAAAGACCAGAATTCTTCTAAATCAGTGTTTCGAAGAGATCGAGGCCATTTATAGGCCACATTCTCCTGTGAGTTATTCTATAGATCCATACGCGAGGGGCGATGTCCAGGGGTTGAGATCTGAGCCTGCCAGGAGGTCGGTCTACTTACGGTAGGTGGCATTACTAACGCCCGTCTGGTCTCGACCTATTCGACTGCATCTCGCCTCGCCCCTGTATCAGGGACGAATACCAAGCCGCGGCGCCAGCATGGCAAACTTCATGATGCAGAAACGATACGTGTGGTCGTATTACACTTCATTAGAACTTAAAATGATTACTCATACTCATTGTATGCAGGTAATATTACACCGCCTGTTATGCGAAGCTAGGGCTCCAATTGGGCGAGGGCCCCTCTAAAGCTGCTTAACAGTACGCGGGGTGAAGGTATACATAGAACTCCCGATGACCAATGTAGGATAGCCTGATCTAAGAATATAGATGTCTACTGGTTATCAAAATACTCCTTAGGTTAGAACTACCAAGTTACGCCACGTAGGTGGAATTCAAGTCCTACATGGGGTAGGTATTCATCTCACAATAGGGTAAGTAGTGCTAGAAGCTAATCAGGGATGAATTAAGAGCGAAGAGGTCACTATATCAGCATGGATCACATGGACATCCGACGAAGATGAACGGTTCGAAAATCATCGTTTCCCCTTGTTAAGTCGTGAGCGTATAATGGGACTTAATATGTACAGGAAACGAAGAGGTGCAGTCCTTGATCTTGGTAACACCCTGTACTATCTTGCCATGTGCAAAGCCTTTAAGCCGCACACAATAGGTCCGTAAGCTATATACACCAGAAAAAACACACCAAAAGGGGGTATCGTGGCCATCCATCGTTTTGTCCTCATCTGCTCTTCAATTCGTCTCGTCCTTCACCAAAGGACTCCGATTTTGGTGATCTTGTTCGATCTAGTAGCATCGTGTCAAATATGGTATGAAAAACGGCTGATTTAATAAGCAATGTAGTTGCGTTGGGAATCTGGGGGTCCACGAGACAAGGTACATGAGAGTATAAATGCAGACCTGATCATTGGACCAAGACGTCCGCCGTGCACGACGACGCGGTGCGGGTTCAAAACGGCGACACGAAAGGAGTTTTCGGGTCGGCGTTGATGATAATGACAATTAAAATTAATTCATGATTCAGGGGGCAACTCTGAATAACGATACCAGGCCGAAGAGCAACTGTGGGATGCAATAGATCCTCAGAAGTGGAGGACTCTAGAATAAATCCATAGGCACGGGTACTTCAGCTCGGAAGTCGAGTGGGAAAAAGCAGTGCGACCCATTCCTTTATAGATGTTGTTATAAGCGAGCTGGGATGCTTTCAACTTCGCTTGCGTTTGTATCACTGCTCATGTCGTCCTCGATGCCTTGAGCTTGTTCCTCCTGGCTAGATTCATCAATAACCATGCGGGCTGATCTGTGCTTGCTCGTAGTGGATTTGATGACTCTCGGCTGTCTATAGCGCCTCGCACTTCTTGGAGTCTTTCTCGGCTTAAAGTCGGAGATAGAAGGCGCATCGACCGAGGACTCGCGATGTGTGCTTTCGTTATTACCTAGGTCAACACTGCGACTGGATCCGTGGTCTGATCCATCCTCTGCCGAGCCGCCTTCACCCTCGGACTCATCACTAGCAGAGTCGATGTCTTCCATATCCTTTTTATTCTTATTTTGGTGTTGGCGACCAGGTCGATTGACTTCATCGGTTTGTTCGTCCTTCTCATCATCGCTTTCATTGCTCTCGTTGTCCTCGTCGCTCTCTTCGTCATCATCCTTGCTCTTAGCACCACTCTCGCTATCTTCATCGTCCTCTTCGTCTTCGCTAACTTCTTTATCCTCTGTCGTTTCCTCTTCATCCTCGTCATCGTCGGTCTTAACAACAATGGCTGCAGATTTCGACGAACGGACCTTCAAGATCTTATTGATCTTGCGCTCGATCTCGGTATACTCCGCATCCAGATCATAGTCATCACCACTTGGGAAGTCCAACTGGTGTGTCTCATGGTACTTCTTACTCAGCTGGTGGATGATCTCAGGGGTGGACATGATGTTCCAGTCGGGAATAGAATGCCTCAAGCGATGCCAGACTACCATCAAAGTAGGACGCGACCACTGATCGCCCAACTGCTTCGTTCTGACCTTCGCCCATGGAATCCGGCTGTCTGCGTTGACATCACAAGCTCGAATGGCCTTTACAATGCTATATCGTTGGCGACTTGACATGGCTGCCGCCTCGTCCCGGGCATTCTGAATGATTTGATCAACTGGAAGAACTTCACCGCCGTCTATGCTGCCACGGTTGGCTTGTTGTCGGGACAAGAGTTTCCATTTCTGAATGCATTGAAGACGGCTGCGGGTTCGACCCATTAACTCACTGACCCTTTGCCAGTCGATCAAATCTTCCTCCGGCTCCTGTGGCCTGCGTCCCGTTTTCTGACGCTGTTCCCGGATGACTTTAAGGGCCTCGGTTATAATGGACTGGAGTCTGTCTTCTTCCTCTTGGGTCCACGGATCTACGCGGCGTTTTTCACCACATACAACATAATTGCGTATTCGATCTCTCACATCTTCCGGGTGTCGGTTGATCAACTTTCCAATGAGAGCGAACTTGTTACCATGTATCTCCCACATATTGCTTAATTCTTCGTGCTGCTCGGGCGTCCATGTTCCTCGTGCCACAAAGTTGTGGAATTTGCGACGGCACTGGTTTATCACCTTTTGGCGACCGCGATTGGGGCACGTTGCCACAACACGAGACCAGAACTCATGCGATCTGACTTCCTTGGGGTTACCTTGAATAAGGTCATTCACTTGAGCCTGGGTCAAGTTGTGGTCGTCTCTCCAACGTTCAACTGCCTGGGTAATGTTCCGAAGCTCGAATTCGCTAAATTGGCCTTTGACCAATTCGTGGGGGTGGGTGTTCTTAGTCTTGGAGGAATTACGTTGTCTCGATGAAGATGCCTCGGGGTCTGGGCTGTCCTCGGCTTGACCTCTGAGCATTGTCGAGATCTTAGGTTGCTTCCTTGCAGCGACTGTTGACGGACCAGCTATGGGAGAAGATGGTTCTTCATCCTTTGTGCCGTTGGCATTTCCTTCCGCTGCACGATCGTAGAACGTTCGCTTCACAACACGTTTTCGCGCAGAGCCTGGCTTAGGTCGGGATTTGGTCGTGTTATGATCCTGCTCCAGACGGTCCTCCGATTTCTCGTCCTCATCTGGGTGATATTCATTATTATTGGCATCGCCGCTGGACGACGCGGAATTATTACTGCTGGCACTCTCGTTCTGCCCACCGTCGTCACTTTTCCCGTTATGCTCAGACTTTTCATCACCCTGGTCATCTCCATCGGAAGCCATATGATTCTTGTTATGTGAATGGACATTATCTGACGGATCACTGTCAGATGAATCTACGTCCATCTTGTCATCAGAAGCTGCGCTAGCATTGGCAGCTTGCTCTGAATCTGCATGGGTATCGTTCGCATTTGAACTCGCCGCAGAAGAATCATGGCTTGTAGGCTCCTCGTCGGATTCAGTCGGCGGTTTCTCCTGCACACCATTGCTCGTGGAACCATTTGCACTGCTTCCAGGTACTTCAGCATTCTTGCGACCGGCATAGAGGCTTTCAGMAAGACCGCTAAAGGAAGTCGTATTCTCCACCACTTTGTCTTCGTTATGAATATTCTTCTGCTTCTTCTTTTTCCTACGGCTTCCGGATTCCGCGGTCTTGCGCTTTCTTGATGGTAGATCATCGGATGGKGTGGACTCGGAAATAGTGCCATTGGTGGGATGTGAGGACAGGAGGGGGTCTTGTTGGGCTCCAGCAGCTTCGGCCGGGTCCCTCACGACTTGAGCGTTTCCCATGTCAGGAGATGTTTCTGGTGATTCTTCCTTTTGGCGACTGTCTTCATTTCCCTTGCGCCTCTTACGTTCCCTTGGGGACAAGTCATCTCTCTCAATAGAGACTCCATTCATGCCCACATCGCTATTGGACAAGCCGTTGACATTGTTGGTGTTGGCGTGCGAATTCAAGCTAGATCGATTCTTAGACCGGCGTTTCCTAGCCCTAGCCGATCTATGAGCCGGCGACGACATCTGATGATTGTAATCAGGCGACTCAGGAATCTCTTGCTTGTAGTTCTGCATCGGGGACCCCACAAATTTCGGTGTTACGGGGGATGAGTTGGGTATTTCGCCGTTGGATGCCGACTTAAACAAGTCTCGACGAGTATTGAGATATCCCTCAGTCAGGATAGGGTCGACAGTCTGTTCGAACTGTGAATACGGCGGGGGACGGCGAATGGTCGACGTGACTTGGCTCGAGAAGACGATGTCGGGTTGATTTGGATGTGACAAGGGGGTCGACTGTTCGGGATGCGACCGAGGATATGAAGAATGTGGGGGCGACGATTTCAAATCTCCTTCTGGGCCGTCCGACTCAGCCTTCACTTCAGTGCTTGGTTGATTTCCCATGCTCAGAACATTTTTTTCTACCTTAGAGCCTGCGCAGGATGTTGATAGAGGGGCGAAGGGGCTCTGATATGTGTACGGTCTTAACGTGTCGCGACCCTTATTCCCTGGGAGATAGGGTGATGGCAGTGAGGCAATTACTACCTAGACAGTGAAGGTGGGAGCGCACGGTAGGCGTGCATAGATGTGCAAAACGTCAACGAGATGCGCGACAACTAGTCTGAAGGCGATAGGCATGCATTGCCGAATGCTCGGCGCAAGGGTCACAGGCGACAACAGTATAGAAATTCGGATGTTCCCGTCCCAATTGTCTTGAGCGGATTGAGTCCGTGACGTAGGCAACGTTGGTAAATTGAAGCGCGTCAAGTCGACGATATCTGCGTTCCGTCGCGTCAAGGTGGGCAAAAGAAAAAGTTTGGTTCCAGAAAGAACGCGAAAATGGTCAAGGGCTCGAGACAGATTGGGTACCACCGTCTCCAGCTAGCGCTTTAATAGACGTGGTCCGTGCGTCCATTATGGCGCGGGGTCTCAGTACTACATGTATGTACATTACCTAGGTAGTTACGTACTCCTCTAGTACCTGTAGCTGCCTGAAAATTCAACGTTCACACAAACGTTCATCGCCAGAACTCACAAATACAAGAGGCGACTTCCCGTTCGGTATAAAATTCGTGTAAATTCACCCCAAAGTACATGTTTTGTACCTTATCTTTGTGGAAGCATCCACTCCGTCGTTTTAAGATAAGCATCATAAAGCACAATCGTTATCGGACGTGAATTTTCAGTTGCTAAGCATGTAACCTGTGCTTATCCTTGCCAAACCGCGCACCTCGACTTGACGCTTACAGGCAATCAAGTGGCTACAGAAATACGTGATAAGTTGCGATAACATGAGCCTCTTAATCCGTAAAATTTTTATTTCTAATATGAGAGTACCCAATATAGGACTTTTTTTAGACAGTTAAGTATCTCGGCTCAATGCATGCAGGTAACTAATTTATCTTCAGAAAATATGTACATGTAGCACTTAAGTGGATCGAGTGTGTAGCGATCTTCAGCAAATGTCTAAATTTAGCCAATCAGGTGTAACCTTTCATGGCTCTTATAGGTGTTAAAGCCATTCTAGAAGCGTTCCAGTTATCTAAGGTTAAGGTTAAGGAGATATAGACGAGATACTATACATATGTAATCCCTTAACTATGGATGCCCAAGAAATCATACGCACGTATATCAAAACACCATTCCGCTTGGGATTCAAGAAATATCTTCTTCATATACTGTATTAGGTGGTAGGTAACCTATGATATAAAACAACAAGGCACTACACAAACACCGTGACCTTCTTGCCCACACCACTACCCATCGCCCTAACCCTCGACCCAATTTCCAAAGGGCTTCCTTCAAATACAATAAACTCCCTAGCATCATCACTTCCATCCAGACCTAATATCTCATACACATTATCCGAAACGAGATCCAGAGCATCCTTCTCACTAAGCTTGCCTTGACTGTTCTTATACGCGATCCCCGCCAGGAGACCCACATCACGCACAAGCCAGTCCTCATCAATACCAACAGCCACGCGAACMCCAGCCGCAACGAGCTTATCAACCGCTGTTCCATTCGTAAGAGGTGCGCCGGTAAGAGCCCGTCGTTGATCCCAGCCGTTGCGGTACGAGAGAAGTGGGCTGAGCACGACGCCCACGTTAGCCGCAGCTAGCTCGTCCGCGAGGAGGAAGGACTCGGCGCCGCCGATGATGACCAGAGAAATGCCTCCGCTGCCTCGGGAGGAAGTAATTGCTTTCTCGATAGTCTTCTTCACTTTTAACAGCGCCGCGATGGCATCCGCGCTGTGGACCGAGACAGCGAGAGGCAGTGACCCGTCGACCACTTTAGCGAGAAAAGCCGCTTCAGTGTAAGGGTCCGCGGCGGTGGTATTAGCGCTAGGATCGGCAGCAACAGCTTCGAGCAACTTGTGTCGCAACGTATTAACTGCGTTCGAGATCGAAGTGCTGCCTCGCTTAGCGCTGAGATCCAACGTGTAGTGTACAGCAACGTCGTCGGCAAATATAGCGCCCTCCTCGAGAGCGTGTTTCGCAGCCGTGCGGAATCCGACGCTGGTGCCCTGGTGCGTGCCTTGGCCTCTGTATTTTGGCGCTGAGATGGCCCGCGTGACTCCGTATTTAGCTGCGTAGTGAAGTTTCTTGGTCTCGAAGGCAAGTCCATCGACGCCTCGACTGAAAACATCTGGACTGCCGCCGTTGTCCGTATCCTTCTCGGCGTCGATGGCGTTGAGACCGATAAGGGAACCGAATACGGTGAATGGTCTTGTCAAGCAGCCGTTCTGGAGGGAAATGATCTTGGTGCCAGACTTGGAGGCAATTTCAAATTCCTCCTCACAAACTCCCACGCAAGTGATTCTACCGCGCGAAATTGCGACGGTGAAGTTCCGGGCGTGAGACCCCGATTGGAACTCAGGCGACAAAAAGGAGGTTGATACACCCGTAATCACCACATCGCTCGCCAGAACCGCTTCGTCGGCTACGGCAGGGACTTCCGGAGGAGGACCGGCAGAAATGAATGGCTTCTTCAACTCGACGGGATCATCGAACTGTGCAGTGCCATCAATCCAAACCTGAACCGGCGCAGCTCCAACACTCAATGGATCACTGTCCCACACGACAATATCAGCATCAAACCCAGGCTTGATCTTACCTAGACGTTGCCCAAGCCCCAGTCGCTCAGCCGGAGCCGTCGTAACAGCAGCCAAGGCGGCATGGTAGGGTAAACCATACCCAAATGCCTTTGCGGCCTCGAAGACAACATGCTGGGCATTTAGAACCGGGTTGTCGCTAACATAGATGGGGGTCAACCCATTCTCGTACAAAACTTTACCAGCGTACTCGGAGCCGATGTAAGCTTCGGCTTTGTACCACATATTGTCGGCGAACAAGGCCGAAGAAGGCGGGGAGTCGCCATATGCTCGTTTAAGGACCTCAGGAACGAGGAACGTTTGGTGCGCATGGTGGAATGCCCGGACCGGGAACTTGAATTCATTCGTATGGTCGACAAATGCCTCCAAGTCGGGAACCGTGTAGCAATGAGTATTGACATGGACCTGCCCGCGTAACACAGCAGCCAACGTCTCCCATTCTAGGTCTTGCGGTAAGTAGCTGCTCATCTGTTCAACGCCAAGGGACTCGGCCTGGGTGCACCAGTCGTCCTGTGTCTGTAGTAGCTTCGCTGCCTGTTCGAAGGCGTGTCTGAATTCCCAAGACTCTCCTAGTCGACTTGTAGGCCCATGTTCCCCAGGTAAGCCATACGTGCGCTTGGAGTTCTCGCCACAGGCCATCTTGATGTAACGCCAGTTACGATCGGGATCAGCTAGCAAATCCGCTATCGAAGTCTCATTTCGTCCGTCGAGTTTTCCAACAGCGTGTTTAATGACGAAAGCTTCGCCGCCGATGTTGTTGCTAGAGCCCGGTAACACCAAGCTTGTAGTGACACCACCACTCTTAATCACTTGGATCTGGTGATCGAAGATGTTTAATCCGTCAATAGAGCGCACGTAGGGCGTGATGTTCGAGCCCATCTCATTCGTGTCATCGTTTCCGACCAGCCCAGGTAAACTGTCCACGCCAGCATGGCTGTGCATATCAATGATACCGCTGGTGACTTGACGGCCTTTAGCGTCCCATACGACCGTATCGGGTGAAAGCGACCGAGCGTCGATACCTTTCCGAACCTCTTTGATGAGACCATATTCGAGCAAAACATCGGCATTGATCCACGAGAAGCCCTTTCCGGCGCGTGCATCCTCAGCACTGGTTCCCTCAGAGGCTTCGCCGACCCAGATAGTGGCGTTCTTGATAAGAGTAGGCTTGTGCCCATCAACGTAGCGCGCGTTACGCTCTCGACCCAGGCCGATGGGATCCTGCGGCTTGGAACGCAGCTTGGAACATAGCCTCAAGTCCTCGTTCAGCTTTTCAATTGATAACTGGGATACCGGGCGGTGTTTTGGATGGGACTCTATTTGTCTCCATTGTGCGTAAACAATGAATGCGAGGCATGCCAGAGCGATGAATTTCACACTCCGGAAACGCCGTACCGACCAGCGCCTGCGCCAGTCCGGCGTAGCTACGGCGCTGTACGGAGGTAGCTCGCCCTTCCCATAATCCATTGCTTCTTCCTTTAAGATTGATGAAAGTATTCAAATGGAAGAGGAAGAGGTGAAGGAGAAGAAGCGCTTAAGAGAGGCTGGCGTTGCATCATTGGACATCTCCAAAACCCCACGATAAGTTGACTCAGATTAGCCAATTAGAGAAGGTCTGAGAACAACTTACAGGGGTCTTTACTTACGCGACACCCCGCTGAGATAGCGACAGCGCTATTGGGAGGGGAGGGGATGAAAAATACGGGATAAGGTATAAGGGGGACGCACAGTAATATCGAGGAAGATAATTACAACTAGTCTTGATGCATTAGAATACATCATTAGGGCAGGGCACAAATACTTGAAGTGGCAGTGTTTGATGTTATTGGCTCAGCCACGGGATTTTCAGCGATACGATGCGCCTTTTAAGACCTGCAGGCATAATCACACAGCCACTACAGGATAGCCGCTTTCGCAGATGAATGATATCGTTGTGCGGGCGAGGGAAACAATTATCAGTGAGAACGAGCACAGGAGAAGGATTATTGCTTCGCTATCCATTATTATCATATTATGCCATAGGGCATATATACGCTATCTAGCTGCTGGCAGGTAGCGGCGTCGCTCTCGCGACATATTCCGTCCGCAATTGATCTTTCGGTTAGGTGCCCCTATTTCAAGGATGCGAGAACAAGTGTGAGATAGGAGGAAAATATTAAGACTGTGTCGTTATATAGCCAATAACCGAGAGCCCTAATTCTATGTCCCATCACCGGCGCGAGTATCGCCAGACCGCCGGATACATCAGGTAGGTAGACGACCGACTATTGCCTAAGAAGTCAGATATATATAAATTCCAACTTCTTAGTAAGGCTGCGAATAACATGTGTTGCCATTATGTAGGGAAGACTACTAAGCTCGCCGATAAGTACTGCACGGTACGAACTGATACTGTGGCCGTGAGCTTATAAGAGCGACTTACCTCTTAGCGGCCACTCTACGTATACGGCCATCTCTGTCCTACATAGGACGAGCGGAGGTTTCATACCCTAGGTAGGCATTCAAGTTAAAAAGGAAAAATCGTTGATTCCAGTACCTAATTGTCCCTACCCGCCCTTTCTGCGATCGAAAGGTGAGAATTCCAGCACCACTTCACTTCCGTCCACTTGCAAAAGGATCATCTGTGTTCACGCCTACTGCCTCAAGGCGTCCTAAAGTGACACGCCATATGCTCTCCTCTCCTCTCCTCTCTTCTCTCTCTCTCTCCAACTATAACCCCTCTCTTTCTCCGACCTAGCTGCTCTAAGGCAGCACATCCAACCACATGGATTAGTGAACTAGTCCACGCGTCCGTACCACAACTATCCTAACCGCCAGTCGGAGAACGAGCCGCATCAGAGTTTCTGCAACAGCTATGAACTGCTCAGCGTAGCCTACTGGCCTCCAGCACGACGACCGTGGCCATGGGTGTGGCCATTGCCAGTGCCAGTGCCAGTGCCAGTGCCGGCGCCGTTGCCGTTGCCTTGACCCTGCTGGTCGTCACCCTCTCCTTTCTCCTCCGGAGTAGGCGAGGGGCCAGGAGGGAGGATGGAGGGTCTGCCCTTGAGGGCCTGGAAAGCGCGGCGCAGCGAGCCGGGGAAGCTAGACATCGACTTGAGCTTGCTACCGTGATGCTGGGTGGAGTCGGCAGAGGACAGCTGGGAGAGCTGGGAGTGCTGGGGCAGGGGCTTGTGAGCCTCCTTCTGGGCCTCCTTCTGGGCCTCCTCCGCGGCCTTCTTCTTGGCCTTCTCCTCCTTCTTCTGGGCGCGTTCGCGCTCGCGCTCCTGGCGCTTCTCGCGCTTCTCTTCCTTCTTGCGCTTGATCTCCTCGGGATCTGTGGACTCGTAGAGGAAAGGACCGGGCGCGCGGCGGACGACGAGGTTGTGGGAGGGGGGTGCCCAGTAGGGGGCAGCCTGAGTACTTCCTCCTTGCTGAGAGGTCGCACGTGATGATCCGCTTTCGGTAGTCAACTGCGAAGCCTCCTGGGCTGCAACGCTTGGTCCAGCGGGGGCGGGAGTTGGGCCCAAGGTAAGAGGAGTGTGAGGGATGACGGGCGGCAAGAGCGGTGCCTGGGGCGACGCGTGGGTGTGAGCATGAGTATGGTAAGTGCTAGGTCCAGCGTGGGACATGAGACCACTCATGAATCCATTGCCTGGGAGGTAACTAAGGCCGCTGCCGCTGCCGCTGCCACTGGTACGACCGTTACCGCGGCTGTGGCCGTGACGTGGGTCGTAGAACGGATCCTCTCCTAAAGCACCTCCAAGCTGGTTGACTCGGTCGCCATGAGCGATAGCCTCCAAAGCATCGGCGAGAACTTTAGCTTCGGCAGCATCAGTACGCGCCTGGATCTCGGCGCGGCTCTAGAACGCCGAGATAGTAGGCGCGTGCACAGCCACCTGATGACGGATGAAAAGGCGCATCCCTGCTTCGGTTCGTACTGCTGATAATTGCAGCGAAGACTGCTGAGAAGCTTGCGACAGAGTAGACAGAGCACCGCTTCGAGTAATTCGGTTGGCTTCGAGGTCTTCCAGAAATTGGCGCATCTCAGCGTGAATAGTTGCACGTATGAATTCATTCGTCAGGGCTCGGGATGGAGTGCTGGCGGCAATGATCGAAGAAGGGCGGATACGGTCGATACCTCGACGCGAAGCTCGAGCACGAGTGCGGTCGTTTGCAGAGCCATCATGGGCTTCAAGAGAGTCATCGCTCTCTGCCTTATTGACAGCGCCTGCGCGACGATGTCCTCTGGCGATAGGGATAAGTCCAGAAGGATTTGAAGACATTTGAGCAGACTCCATTCCTGCGAGGCGTTGGAGCTCAGCGGTAGCGTCAACTACTTCCTGAGGGGTGCCTATAGGTGCCAGAGTAGTTAGTCGCAATCGTCCCTTTATCACGGTAATATACTGATAGAGTGTGCTCACCGGTGCTTCGAGAATTGTTACGGTTGGCCTCGCTAATTCCCTCGAGGGTGGGTGAAGAGACTGAAGAATTGATGAGCTCGTGTTTAAAATTGAGAAAATGCTATCAAGAAGGAATTTCTTACTGGAAGGGCCTTGTGTAGGGGTCCTGTCTGAAGCAGACGCGTTTCGCTCAGTCAGAAGTCCAGTCGGGGCACCTGTAGTCCGATCAGCTTAGTATCGCGTTGGAAAAGCCAACTTGGTAAACCTACCTATGTACATAGGCGAGCCACTGGAGTTGGCGCGAATCGCGGGCATCTCGGGTTCGTCAATACTGGGAGCTCGTAGAGAGTGATGCGTTGTGTTTGGGTGGATGTAAATAGGTGCTCTGCGCTCTGTGCGCACAAAGTGAACAGGCTGATCTATCTCGAGGGTTCTGTATTGTAGAGGAGAAAATGAACCTGATGATTCGTTAGGTGTACTCCCGAATGAGGGAAGCACTATTTCTATCCCTGCAGTAGAAGGTGGGGGTGTTTCCGCAGACTCTGATGGCCCTGCTTGTGTTGTCTCGGGTGGCTGAGAGTTGGTTGTTGACGGGTTCTCTTCGTCCTTTTCCAAGGTTGCAGTACTTCTGCTGGCAGGAAACACAGTTCTTTGATTTCCTTCCTGGGGAAGTAGCTCTGCGTGGGTAAGAACTCGGGGAAGACCTCGCATACTTGACTGGCGGGGKGGGAAAGGKGGTATAGGCGGTGGGAAGGCCGGAGGCGGGTAGGGTGGCTCTTGGCCGAGCCGCATCGACAGTGACAGTGGCAGAGGGTGTTGATGGCTGTCTCCGCGGGGCTGAAAATCAGCGTCACAGCCCTGGTCGATGATATGCTCTGTGTTAGTGACAGGATCTTGGTTGGTAGCATGCCTCTGGTCGCTGATATAATGTTGGTCGGCGACCTGGTCTTCGTCGGCGATGCGATATTGCTCGGCAATGTGTTGTTGGTTGGTGACACTCTTTGAGTCGACAACATAGTTTCTATGCTTAATATTACTACCAGGACCAGGTAGGTCTTCTAACTCATATTCATCACTATCTTCATATAAACTGTTCATTGTCACATCTATTGAAATCATAAAGGTTAGCTGCTGCAATTCACTAAATGTGTGGAATGAGGTCCTTAACTGCTGGCGTTGTCGGATAGGGGTAAAGTCTAGTGATAGGGATATGTCAGATGTTATACCTTGTGAATAGCTGTCTCGAGTTAAAGAACTAGCGTTCTCTTCGAAATCATCCTCAAAGCTGTCTTGGTGGCCTTCCGGTAGCAGGAATCTCACACTCCTGGATGAAGAGGTCGCAGAGGTTGTCGCCAGGCAGGACTTTGGCATGGGCTCTGGCATGACTTCTGACTCTGGCTCTGGCTCTTCTTTAGGCACCAGTCTCAGAGATGAAACTCCAACAGAAGGACGAGGAATTCTAGACTTTCCTCTGCTTTGTGGCATTCTGTGTGATAGGTTGTCCTGACTGGGGATTTGAGGAAGTGGACGTGGACGCGCACTGTAAAAGCTTGTGTTAGAATCAGATACGTTATTCGAGATGAGATAGCTAGCCATGGAAATTTCAACTAACCTTTGTTGTGGGCTGGAATCATCAACCCATTCATCTTCAGTGTCATTCTCCTGGACGACTTCGTCTGATTTCAAAGACGCTGCATCTTGGTGGACAGGGTCTGCGTGATACTCGTGTGGCTCCATGATTCTTAGAGATAAGCCGTAGTGAATAGGGTCCTAGGCTAGTTATAACCTTTGTTGTTTTCAAATAAATAAAGAAAACTACTTGGTCGAGGACCTGGTGGATCAGTTAGTATCAAGAAATCATCAAACAGTAATTGAATTGGATGAGTTGGTGGGGTAAGGGGCTTACCAGAGCAAGTGCGGTGGTTAGGAGAGGGGATGGATCAGGTACAGAGAAAATCACAATCGCGATAATCTTTGTCACGAGACAAGGGCTAGGAAGGTATGAGATGAAAAGGAAGCATAGGTACCTGACGTAGAAATAATAATGGCGCCAATAAGAGTTGAGATGATACCCCGAGCACATGGACGTCGAGGTGCGGTGTGAATACTAACACCCCGAAATTAGGTACATAGGTACTTTAGGTAGATTATTACATTAATACGGAGAAGGACCGAATTTCACGCGTCTGGGGAAATTGTTAGTTTAGGACAGTAAAAAGAAGACTGATTTCGTGATATAGTATTAGGTATTGGCCATGTGTAGGCAGTGATGGATTGCTCAGGTACCTTTGAAATCATGTTGCTTAACGGCCTCCAAAATCAGGTTAATCACCAATTGACACCAAATTGGGTATGGCGGCTGATTATTAGACATCAAAGAACTCTCCCAAGGCTTTTGTTCGTATCGAGATGGTAATGTGTATGTACATGGGTCGTCGAGCTGTACCAATGTATTTTTCCAAGCTGAAGCTTTCTGATATCGCGCTTAGGTAAGGACGATACTTGGGTACTTGCCCGGAAGATCATCGGTCATTGAGCGACCCTCGCGTGCGCCCCTGCAGCAGGTGCCAACCCGAAGCCAAGCAATCCGGCGCGCTGGGACCAGCTGCGCCACAGCGGCCTCCCGCTACATGTGGCTCTCAAAATGCCACAAGGAACGCGCAATTTCCGCGATTCGTTCCCGCCCTTTCTCTCCGTGTCGTTTGTCTTAGATCACGATTCTCGGGGCAATCGGCCGCGAGACCTTACTTCACATGGTTTGGTTTGATAGGGAAATACGATGCTGCTGGGACAAGGCAGTCGGATTGCCTCTTTGAGGTGGTCAGCCTATTACTGGCGTCGCAATGCTACATCGAAATGTGTTGGACCGGTTTGGCCCCCACCACAACGATCATTCTCCACAACAAGGGCGGCGATGAATCAGATTGGTCCAGAAGGATATCCCGGAGTAGACGGCAGGCAATCGTTGCTGTCGAAGATGGGCGAGACCGCAGCCACCACTCTCGCCTCGGTGCTGGTGTTAGGTATCGGCTTCGCTGGCGCCGGCTATGTCTATCATAAGTCCTACAAGTATCTCCAGTTGAAGAAGATAGAGAACGCGTTCGAACCAGGCGATCCGGTGCTAGTTCTGGCAGCCGTGGGAAAGGACGTTCCAGCACCACCTAATGCGCAGCACTGGGTCATGCGGGAAGAACAAGCTAAGATCGACGCGATCATCGACGGGACTACCAAGGGCCACTACCACCTGATTATGGGAGAGAAGGGCTGCGGAAAGAGCAGTATGCTGTTAGAAGCTATGCGGAAGATTGATGGGGAGGGATGTGCCATGTTTGAGGCTCATGCAGATCTCGAGATCTTTCGAATCCGACTAGGCAAAGCCTTGGATTACGAGTTCCACGAGGATTATATTGGTGGGTATTTCAGCGAGCGTGGTCCAAGAGACACAACTGCACTGCTGGACATCGAAAGAGCGATGAATAAACTGGAGAAAGTAGCACTACTACATCGGGCAAGAAAGAACAAACCTTTAATTCTCATCATTAACCAGACTCATCTGATTCGAGATGACGAGGATGGGAAGGATTTGTTAGAACTCCTCCAACAACGTGCTGAGTCGTGGGCCGCTGCCAATCTTGTAACCATGATCTTCAACACAGACGATTACTGGGTGTATGAACGATTGAAACAGCTAGCTACAAGGATGGAAGTTATGTCAGTGTCGGACTTACCGAAGGCGCAAGCCATAACAGCATTACAGAAATACCGACAACGGTATTTCTCCGAAGAGGTAGATCATTCCATACTCGAGCAGGTCTACGATAGAATTGGAGGTCGACTCTCGTTTCTGAACCGGGTAGCTAAGTCGCACGATATGCTTGCAACCTGCGATCGCATCAAGGAAATTGAGAAGACGTGGTTCCTAAACCAATGCTGGATTCTCGGATCGGAGATGGATGACGATGTCATGGATCAACAGAAGTGGGCGAGCGCGGCTATGGTTCTCGCCCTGGCCCTTGTTGACAAGGAAGAGGATATGGAACTGACTTACGACCCGGAGAGGGGACACGTCCTTCCGTGGTACCCTATGCACAAAGCACAGGAGATCATGACCCGAGCAGACTTCATTCGAGAGATGGACCGACTAAACCTATTTACGATAACGAGCACGGCTCAGGTCCGCGCCAGTTCCGTACCAATGCACCGCGCTTTTAGGGAGATATGCGCCGAGCCCGGATTTCGGCAGTTCCTTCAAGATACGTTGGAACGCATTGCTGCCATTGAGAGTTTAGGCCGTACAAGGGAATTAGTTGCGAAAGACCTCGTACTAGGTGGCAAGTACCGTATCTCCAAGCCATTCAGCTTTGATAATAGGGTGGAAGTGAAGCTTGATCAACCGGAGGATAAAGATTAGGGACCTTAGACCAAGCCCATTCTAATGGATGGGTGTAGGCGTTGAACATCATGCCAGCTGCAAGGCCAGCGCTTTTTCCTTTGTGAAGACGACGGATATAGATTCTGTATGAATATTGTACCATATTGTACATTAACGTTAGTACATTCTGTAACCATACTTGCCAATCGAATCTTCTTTTCACTGTTGAGTTCCTAGCGGACTGGGAGGGGKAGATGTGGGATGTGACGCATTGATGAAGGCGGTTTCGCGAGAGTCGCTTCTCGATACATAAGAGAAGGGCTAGCAGCAGCTACATGAAGCCGATTGACTCAGTAAGCGCTGCCGATACGGAACATTGTAGGGGTTGGTAAAGATGAGACTGAATCTTCGCTGGTCGAATGAAACAGATCAAAGTTTTCTCTAAATTAGAAAACATCGAGGAAAGAGACCCGGAACAATATGCTTAGATTATGAATCAATAAATTATGTAAGCGCCTTGACGCTGACTGGCGTGATGCGCCGCCCCAATTTCGCTTGGCATTGAACTTAATTCCGACTTATCCGCCCTAACACATTTCTTGGCTTTTGGTATTCTATTTTGTTAACAGGCCCGCATTGTTTTTCAATGATCGTAGGCAGCCACTGTAGAAATAGTACTGGTTTGATCTTCTTGCACGGACCCAGTGCTGATCGATTGGCTCACTTGAATCATTCTACAACTGAGGCATGTACCTACTTGCGTTAGGTGCTTTGGCAAGATCGTACTTCACCACGAGATATTTAAGGGTAGGGTCATTTTCATATACTATGTAGGTACGTAGATAATTGATCGACCTAGGAAATTCTGAAAAGTACCAACGACTGGATGCCCAATTGGATAGAACATGAATAGACTCGTTCCTTGATACACCGAAGTCTTGGAAGAGAAGGTCGATTTGTGATAGCCGTGAAATAGCCAATCTGATCGGGGCACGAGCCTAACTGAGAAAACACGTAGGTATTTCGATGTTGATTTCGCGTAGATCTCTCTTGGCTTGCTTTTAACACAACAACAAGCCCTATGACCATTGTCTGACATCGACAGTTCCGTAATTGTCATCCAGGTAACTCGGCCATCATATAGTAAGTCGAGAAACCACACATTTCAACGCAATGGTTAGTCCACGATACTCCCCGAATCGTTTTCTCTGTGGCTCATGAGCTAGCATGCCCACTCCGCTGCTCATGGACATCGGCGCCACAAGCTTCTCTCAGGATGAATATCCCACCATACCTTCCAACAGCCCATGATCTTCAGGACTAGCCCTTGGCATTGAAAGCTTGGCTCAGATGGCCTACTACCAAGCTGCGATTTGTTTGGAACGGGCCGTAGCCGCCCAGCGTGGCCCACCTAGGCGCAACTAACCCCAGCCATCGAGGGTCTTAAGACAATGCCCCACCTGCCGTGGCAGTCTTCTCGTCCTCACCAGCCCGCACGTATTTGACATTGCGCATATCAATAGGAAAGAAAGTATTACGAACCTGGCTTTACCCCGGACAGTCACAACCGCTTCCATAGGCAACAAAATCTACGCTTAACAGCGTGATTACCTAATATGAGTACTGCTGCCGTCTCGAGGCCGTCTCGATCGCGCGCTCCGTCTTGTCTCTCTTGTCTCAGCCACACTTTTTTTTAAAAAAGATTCCAACAAGAAGAAACCCCGTTACCGAGATCCCCAACAGCGAGGAAAAGATTTTCACGAAGCTTTGCGTATTTTAAACACCTTTTTATAAGTTCGTACTGTTGTATTAATTATGAATGAGAATTCGGGTAAACGCTATACCTAAGGAACCGACGATGCAATCCGAGGGGCATTAAGCCTGCTTTTGTGCAGGTCTAGCGGCCTTGAGATCGCGACGCTCCTCAACTAATTTTGCCATTTCTGCCCCTATCTCAGTTCCGAGGTTTTGGAAACCCTTGACAACGCCGTCGGTATCCCCTTGGCCCATCTCCTGGCTCATCTTAAACTTGCCCTCCAGGCGCTCAATGGAAATCTCTATGCCAATGATATTCTTCTGCAGCAGTTCGACGTAGCGTTCTGGTGCATCGGATACCTTCCATGGACCCGGCTTGTCAACGCCCGTGTATCCCATGATAGATGTCTCGGCATATTGAGACAGATCACTTATCTGCTTCGATAAGAAAGCTTTGGATTCTGCAGACTTGGAGTCGTAATAGACTTTTGCTCGGCCATAGGCCTGTGCAGCCGCGTAGTTCCAAGTCGGCACCACCTTTCCAGTTTCGGGCTTAGTCTCCGTGTAGAACTTGGGCGTGACATAATGGTGAACAGGTGAGTTGAAGAGGACCAATACTTCTTGCTCGAGAAAACTGCCACTAGGTTGCGATCGAGCCTCTAGCGACTCAATCATCACCTTGCTCTGGGGATTCTGTCGAGCGACGTGGCCTCTCAAGATGCCCAACTCAGTCTCACTGTTTTCATCGTTGACGTCTAAAACGAACGGTATATGGCTAGATTGTATTAGGGGGTATGTGGGGGAGGCGATAGCCGTTGTTAGGATACCGAGGGGATTCTTGCGTATCAACTGCCGTAGCATAGGTACCGTCGCATCTGCATGGACGCCTCGGAGATACATGATTGCAGTTCTCAAGGATTAAGAGAATATCTAAATGATGAAGGAATAGATATCAAACATTCAGTTCTAGAGAGGTAGTTTGTATCGGAGGGGGGCAGCCAATTAGATGATTCCTGGTGCTAATCGGGTAAAACTTCCACTTTTGGATCAAGGTGACAATGTCCATTCACCGAGCCAGAGGGAAGGAGTTATACCAGAGACTAAACTAGTCCCTCTATGGTACAAAAAATTGCCACGATGACAAAGTAAGGTATTTATATGAGACAAAACGAACTTGATTTGTTGCCTTCGTATAGGCTACATCTATCTCGTCGCCCGAAAACGTCACACCTAATCTGACCTTGGCATCTCGCCGGTGTGGTATCACAGACCGGGTTGCCAGATTCATTGGAATCAAATCCTTGGCGATTACGTCGAATATGGCTATCTCTTTTCAGATGCCAATTACCTTGCGTCAGGCACGGAGCGAATCCACCGCACGATGTCGCGGCCGACATCGCCGCTCTCGGGTCACACATATTTGCGGCCACAATCGGTTGCCCCACATGAGCTAGAGGCATATCTAAGATAATCCTATAGTCTAAGCGCAATCTCCAAGGGCCTTGCGGACCAAAACAAGGACATGGGCATCGTTACAACAAGCTCCGAAGACGTGATTKCCGACTTCGTTATATTGACACCAGACACGAATAAGTCCTACATTGACAACCTAGAGGATAGAATCTAGCTCTATATTCACCTTGAGCACCAGGGTAAGGCAGGTTCCAAGATGCTGACCAACAAAGACGAAGACGTCCATGGATGACTAAGAAATAGCGTGCTAAGCATACGTAGCTCGGCGAGGGAGAGGAAGTCTCTAAGGCCTAGATAGCATTAGGTATAAAAAGCTAGGGTAATGCTATTAGATTTTACTACTATGCAAAAAGTTATTTTTCTTTCATTCTTGTACTTTACCGTCAGTTATCTGACAATACACCCCCTTAGATTCTAATGGCTTGCCAGTGGGATCTATTTGTCTATCAACCACCTTGTTTGCAAAGTGTTCGAATCGAACCATGTGCCTTTGAAGGCCTTTTGGCATGGTGTGGCACAACCTTCGGGTAGTGGCATCTGACCTGTGTCACCCAAACGGGATCAAGCGAATGAGACTCTTAATTATCAGATTGTACCACTACGCCAGAAGGTTATTCTTCTTTCATTCTTGTTTTTCTCGCACTTTATTATTAATTATCTGTCAGATATCGGTTGGTAGGAGACCATGATCTTTAGATTGGAAGCGTCGTATGGACGAATCATATTACGGGAAAGATCCCTTAAACAGTGAGCATCAGCCGGGAAATTCATCACGTTATTTGGCAGTCTTTGGTATCAAATATTTACATTTCAGTCAAGGCAAAAGGCCTGAACTCCAAAATATAAACGCTGGGTATACTTACCTAGGTACCTAGTACCTACTAACTTACCCCTATTCACCCCTAATCGTAGACAACACGACATTTTAGGTAACCGAATCAAATAAAAGCTAGGATTAAGTGAATGGCTGACCCGTAAAGGGGGTATAAAAACACTGAGATGTTAGACGGATAGATGCCCTCATTACCTGAGATGCATCACTTTCCATACATTCGAACGTATAATAATCGTGTTAATTATTTCTTTATGGTTAATTGCCCAGGATATCTACCTGGTAGCCACTACTAGTACTGTCTTTTCAACCACTCTACGGCTACCACCATATGCTACCCTTTGTCCGCTTGGCTCCCGAATCTTAGGAGACGGGAAGGGGCATACAAGCTTCAGCTAGGGGCCCATTGCTGTCAAATTGGCCACTTTCTATAGCTTTATTCTATAAAACTCCTTAGCTGTTCTAAAATGCTAATGGATTACCTGAGAGAACTATGGCGGCTAATGGGGTTTAGGTTAACATTGTAGGCCTAATTCTCTAAACAGGTAAGTCGCAGTCGCGCAGTAAGACAGGTATCCAATACTTAACCAAAGAGATGAAAACCTTACTTTACCACATACCTAACATATACTTTGGGTAGGGTATGGCGGGRCGACCCCTTCCTCATTCGCTGGCAGAGTTATCCACAGACATCAGCATAGAGCTATGCCATAATTTAACTTATGAAGGAAGTATTAAAAGAAACTCCTATCTCCATCGGGATCGAACTTAAGAGTGAAACATCACATATTAGGCATCGTGTCTTTTGACGGTATTTCCGACGGCGTTAAGCTAGTGTACATAAGCTATGAAATGCAAGTATTGTCACGAGAAGAGCTTACAGGGATCTGATAGATGCAGGTTAGTCCTATCCGACAGGGGTATAGACTCGCTGCCAAGCTCCCGTGAAGATCTTTCTTGCTTTATTCGTACTTTGGATTAGTCAAGTAGATAGAAATTCTGCTAAACATGAAGACTAGCCCTCTCGTCCGACACCCCATATGTTGATTACATACGCGTATAACAATCGAGGTTGGCGAAGTGTGTATTGCGTGAGCATAGTCATGAGTAATCGTCTCGCCGCTTAAAACTCTAAATGTTGCATTCTAGTATCTTGAATAACCACATTTGGACCTGTAAGCTCTACTAGTGTATAACATTTCCATGACGCTCCGATGATTGATAAGGCTATGACTGACTACACGTTATGACTAAGCTCATAGGGGGTTTTAATTGAGCCGCTGGTTAATAAAATGTAGTTGAATTGCTATTCAGATGGTTCATGTTCGATATTCCTCAATACCTATCATCATGGCGTCTGAGAACCTCGCATTCAACTGTGCTCTTGTGACTGGAGGCGGCGGAGGGATTGGAAAGGCGCTGTCGCGATATTTTATATCGAAGGGCAAGAAAGTCATCATTGCTGGACGGACAGAGTCGAAGCTTCGAACGACTGCAAAGGAGATAGGGGCTGCTGGATACTACGTCCTTGACACTGGCTCCATCAGAGACATTCCAGCCTTCATAAACCGCATTACGAACGACCACCCAGATCTTGACTGCTTGGTTAACAACGCTGGTGTCCAGAGACCTCTCCAAGTCCAGAAACAGACGCCAGAGGACTTCCTCTCAAAGGCAGACAATGAAATCAACATCAACATTCGCGGCCCACTACACCTCGCGGTGGGACTCTTCCCTCACTTGAAGTCCAAGCCACACGCTCTTATCATCAACGTATCCAGTGTGTTGGGATTCGTGCCATTCTCGATCATCAATCCGGTGTACAATGGCACCAAAGCTTGGCTGCACTTCTGGTCTATGAATCTGAGAAGTCAGCTGAAGGATACGAATGTGCGAGTGGTTGAAATCGCACCGCCCACCGTGGCCACTGATTTGCATCGAGAGCGCGAGGATCCTGATGACAATAAAAAGGAGAATAACCCCAACGCCCTCTCGTTGGATGAGTTTATGGAGGAGGTTTCTAAGAAGCTAGAGAATGGAGAGGAGACAATTGGCGCGGGAATGGGCGCTGACCTGGTGAGGAAGTGGTACAGCACCTTTGGTGATATGTATAAGGATTGAGAAGTTGATGGTTTGGGACTCTTTGATTTCCTTCAAGTTTACCTAATGTACTGTAGGCGCCTATATGTACATGTATCTTTTAGCAGGGGTGTAACTTCGTGGTACCTAGGTAACTAAGTCAGGTTCAAAGAGACATCCGTATTACAGGCAAACAAGACATTCAATGTTCATCGCACAAAGTAATGCAGTGTAACACATGGCAAGTGCAAGTATCCAGATTTGATAATGCAACCTTTTAATGCGCGCATGGGGGCTTTCAAAATGTACTAAGGCCAGATGCTGCCTAATCAAGAAAAATAAGGTTTACGGTGGCGTCGCACCGCCGCAACGCCACATCTACCCCACCTGGGGCACATCAAAAGCAGGGGTCTCAGGTTACCCAGGCAAAGAAGATTGATTGTCTTGTTATGACGCAGCTTTGCCTGATTCTCCCACCACCACCAAAACGCAACAAATACAAGATCTGGTTGTTGACCCGCGCCGTGACGAGAACCCAGTTTCCCTATAACTTGGGCTCTCCCTTCACTTTTCATGAATATTCTCCTACTAGACCGTCCCTTCTCTCAAACCAGCTGAGTCTTGTCGGAAGCAGAGTCTCTGAAATCGGGACAACATGTTTGTCCTCAAAAATGGTGAGTGTTGCCCCTCGTTGTCAGCCTTGCTGAAAACAGCACTTTGTGAAGGCGTGAATTATGATTTGTGGCCCAACAAAACCTAAATGAAMCCTGCCGTTGGGCTTTCGCATCTATACCTACCATTTATTCTGGCCATCTCCAATGCGAATCTCTAACTCGGATCTCTAACTAACGTGGATAAAACAGTTGGCAAGCTCATCTTCGGCAGCAGCAGCCAAGAGTCTATGATCGAGCTGCCCCAAGGTCAACTGTACCTTGTACGACCTTTGTCGCCCAAAGGATACTCGGAGCTTATCTTCAAGGACGCCACCGCTCGCATCCGTCGGACCGGCCAAGACTACCAATACCAGCTAGTTGTGCAGAGAGTTTATGAAGAAGGTGAAGCAGAGTTGGCCGACGAGGAAGGCGAAGACGAAGAGCTCAACGCTTTAGCTGCCGAGAAAGACGAAAAGACATTCCTGCTCGACGAGGCTCTACACTTTCGCGTCGAGAGCAGAGAAGGCTCGCAGAAGGTACTTGCCTGGAAAGACTTGAGCGGAGACGTTGGAGACGTCTACGAGTTTGTCTGCGACCCTTCAATCAAGTCGGCCCAAGTTGAGGCCTTCGAACGCATCGCGCGACAGTGCCAGTACGAGCGCAAATACCGAAAGCCACGTTCCACTGCGTCCGAAGCCGACCTACAGCAGTTTGATTTCGAGGAGCAACCTATTCCTCAAGCTAGCCCGATCCATAGTCCAACTCTAGCACGCTCGATTGAATCATCCGACGCCATGTTCCAGTTGAAGAACGAAGCAGGTGCTAGCGCCAAGAGAGACAGCACGCATTCTACCGCTTCAGTGCTCTCACAACCTGAACCGGAGCCTTACGAGAAAAAGGTGAATACACCGCCCGCGAAGCAGACGGGACCTCCGGTAGCCCCTGCTCAGCCCGAGCCGGTGGAGATCTTCGCAATGGAAATTGGTGAATTGCACTTCTTTGACTTCCCTTCGGGGGCCTTCGTTCTTCAGGACCCGTCTGTCACCGCCCAAGTGTCGGATATCGGTAACTGGAATTACTGGTTGCACATTGCCAGCAATGACCGCCAGTGGCTTGGTATTCCGGTGGTTGCCGATATCAACCCGGTATTCAACTTTGAATTCCTCTCCTTCATCTTCAACCAATTTACTGAAGATGGTTCTGCTTATTCCTGGTTACTGAGATTCAAGGATAACAAGACGCTCGAGAGATTCCAGGATGGGCTGATGCGAGCACTCTGGGAACAACTGAACGAAGTCAAGTGGACGAAGGTCAAGGAACAAGACCGCCAATACGTCTTGGATGCTTTTGAGGATCTAAATATGGAGGATGCGCCTATTGAAGAAGAGGAGGAAGAACCCGAGGTCGAAGAGGAGCCTGAGGACGATGCGCCTCAAAGCGAACACTACGACAGTGACGAAGAACAAGATGATGTTGAGACTGAGCCTAAGGATCCTTACACCAACTCGGCGCTGGCTGTTGGATACAAACACGATCGTTCCTTTGTTGTTCGAGGTCCCAAGATCGGCGTGTTCAAGCATACACCGAAGAACCATTTGGAGTTCACGACCAATATTTCCAAGGTTGAGACTCCAAAGGGCGCTTCTTTCGTCCCCAAGAAAGTTATGCTGCATAACGAGGACCGCAACCTGATCCTCCAAAACGACACAGACCCCAACAAACTGTATCGCATGGACCTCGAGTATGGAAAGGTGGTTGATGAATGGAATGTCCACGATGATATCCCTGTTGTCACTTTCGGCCCCGAGAACAAGTTCGCACAAATGACGCACGAGCCAACCTTCCTCGGTATCTCGCGCAATGCGCTATTCCGTGTTGACCCGCGTTTATCTGGCAACAAGCTTGTCGACTCCCAGCTGAAGCAGTACGTATCGAAGAACGATTTCTCGGCGGTCTCTACTACGGAGAAGGGCTATGTAGCCGTTGCTTCCAACAAGGGTGATATTCGCCTCTTCGATCGTCTGGGAATCAATGCGAAGACCGTCATTCCAGCTCTCGGCGAACCTATTATCGGTCTTGATGTGTCTGCGGATGGCCGTTGGGTCCTTGCTACCTGCCGCACTTACCTGCTGCTCATTGATGCACTCCAGAAGTCTGGTAAGAATGAAGGCAAGCTAGGTTTCGAGAAACCATTCGCTGCGGATTCTAAACCCCAACCTCGTCGTCTCGCGTTGACCCCGGAGCACGTCGCCCAATTCCATCACGAAACAGGAAAGGGTGTCTCATTTACGCCCGCCCGGTTCAACACTAGCAAGAATGGTGAGGAGACATCCATCATTACTGCGACGGGACCATACATTATCGACTGGAACCTGGACAAAGTCCTGCGTGGCTCTAAAGCACCTTACATCATCAAGCGTTACGAGGATACCGTCCGGGCTGACGACTTCAAATTCGGCACCGACCAGAACGTCATTGTCACCTTGCCTAACTGGGTGAACATGGTTGGAAAGCAGCATCTCAAGAGACCTACCAGAGAAAGCATCGCTGGCGACTTTCAACGGCTGAGCACACCTAGACGAAGCTCGGGACGCGTGGGCACGCGACAGAGCGGGCGATACAAGCTAGGCAAAGACGAAGTGGTTAACTCGCCTTTCTAGATGCGCATCCTCTCCATATGTGCCGTGGAAGCGCTATGAACTCGCGCAGATGGGACGGATGGCATACGAATTCGATGTGTTTGATTTTACGAGACCATGGTTGATACTAGTGTTGAGGGCAAGCCCATGCTTTTCCTACGATACATACCCCCACCGGCGTTCAGGGCAGGGTAGGAATCGGTGTTGGTTCATTCCTGTAGGMCCAGCCACTTTGGCTTAGGATGATACCTGATTTGCGTTTCACGATGTCGATGATTTCGCCTAGGTACCTGAAGTAATTAGGTAGATAGTAATCCACCCCATCTATGAGTGACCCAGTTTATAGTTGACGTTGTCTAAGCAATTTGGCGATAAGAGTTGGTGTGTTCCATATTGAACTAAATATCTGTCTGGAAATGAAACAGATATGGACTTGCGACGCTGCGTTATTGACAGTGAGGCGCATCATGCCATACCATCCTCATCTCTTCCCCCTTTTCTGAGGATAGCGGGGGTCATTTATGAACCACACTGACAGTATAACCCATAGGAATCCGCTCCATTGGCTACCTAACCTTAAAAGAAGCATGAAAACTTCATTTGGCATAATACTTTTCCATATGTCCATTCTCAAGGAAACTAGGAAAGAAGCCGCCATGTAATTTTATACGAGCCACTAGTGAACAAGCGAAAGCCAGAAAACAAGCTTTGAATCACCACCTGATAAATAGATACGTGGCCCGTATAGAGCGGTATATAAGGTAGGTAGGTAGGTAGGAGGCTCGCTCGGCGATTTACTTATATGAAGGATGATGCACCATGCCATCATACTTACGATAACAGCTGCAAACTACGTACGTAGCACTGGGAGTGGATGAACAGATGGGAGAAACACTATATATATACGAGCAAAGGGGACAAGCAAAGACCGTTGTTATGCGGCGCAATGTACGCAGACTCCTGAGACGGCTTGGCGATACCGCGTGCAACCCGATTCTGCTACATGCGCAGTTCAGCATTGGACGTACTACCGTGCAATCTGCAGAGGATTACCAGGCTGGGACGTCGTAATTACGCCGGGATCCCGTGGTGCGGATGCGGTTGATATGAAATCGTCTCTGTTCCTTTCGATTTTGGCCCAATACCGTAAAAGATCAGACACGTTCGCATTCAGCCAAAAAGCCGCATGTAGGTCAACGTCGCAATTATGCGACATGGGACTACCTACCTACCGAGAATATAGTGTCGACCAGATTACGATAGCCCATGGGGGCTCTTTGCCTTCGGTGACCAATATCGCGAGAATATGGTTCCCCAAATGTGACGAAACTCCTACTGTCTTGCTTCCCCCTTTTATTATCCCGCCCACCAACCTTGATATTGGAGACAGATAGGTCAAAGGAACCTCGTCCATCCACCAATACCGTCATTATGCCTCTATCACATGCTTCCCAATGTCTCAATGCAACTTCACGCATCAGTATGTTCCGCGCCGCCGCCGACCCGGTTCGACCGCAGATCCCATTTAGGATGCGCTCATAAGACCACGTTCTCGGGTGAATGAACAGGTTGCAGAGCTCGGAAGATCCTAATGTCGTAATTATAAGCTTAACCCCGGGCCATGCCCAGACGTAGCACCCGCTATTCTGCGCAAGAGAAAAGATCTCCTTCGTGTCCATTAGGGTGACGCGACTGCTTCAGTAGCAGCCTACTAGTCCTTCTCTTAACATTCCGTCTCTTTGTCTTAATCTTAATTTCACTTCTCTAACTGCGCCGAGGGCAGCGCTTCCTTCGCCATGAGGTCGCCTCCGCTCTTCCCCGTGGCAGCGCTGCTGCTTGCGACACAGGTCGTCCTCCCCGTTGCCGGGATCCCCAACTGCCCGTATCCGGGGCCAGTATTCCCGAAGCCGACGGCTCTCGCCTCGTCCCAGGCAATAAAGACGGCCATCGCAAACCTGACGGCGACCTTTGACTCGCGGGGTATGGATCCGGCGTTGAATCCAAACGGCACGTCATGGTCCATACAGGTTTTCTCGGCGTCCGATGCGGATGAGGACACGCCCGTCTGGAGTCACTACCATACTGCGACTAATCTGCTGACGTCCGACACGCCGGGCGTGAAAAGCGTGGACGGGGACACGGTCTACCGTCTTGGAAGCGTCACTAAGATTTTCACGATCCTGACATTCCTGATCGAGGCCGGCGATACGTATTGGAACACGCCCGTAACCCAATGGGTGCCTGAGCTCGAGTTGATAGCCGGGAAGGCAGAGTATGACCCCATTATGAATGTCGACTGGAGCAGCATTACGCTACAGGACCTGGCCAGCCACATGGCGGGAGTTGTGAGAGACTGTGAGTGAATTTCGTCGGTATTCTGTTATTCGAGTCCAGATAGTTATGAAATCCATCAAAGGGGTACAGCAAAAAGAGAGAAGAGGGAGGAAAGGAACAAGAGATTACCAGGCTAAGACATGAAACCAACCGCTAGATGCCATCGAGGGAGAACTGACGCAAGAACACAACCAAACCGTCTTGGAGGCTGCTGGCTTCCCGCCGGCACCTCGAAATGAGACTCCCTTATGCGGAGAGGCAATACAATGCAGTCGTGCTCGTAAGTGGTAACCATGTCCTATTTTGATAGTCCTCCCTACCTATAGGGAGAATAACATGAAAAATGGGAGGAAAGGCATAAAGCTCGCATTATCTGACCAGAGCCGCACATAGAGTTCTTCACGGGGCTAGCCAACGTTCCGCCATCTTTTGCGCCCTCGTGGACAGCCGGATATTCGAACATGGGATACCAGATCCTAGCATACGCACTCGAAGCCATCACGCGGAAGCCGTTCGCGAACATGGTAGAGAGCGACGTCATCAGCAAGCTCAACCTGAAGAACACGTTCTACCAGAAGCCGGTCGACGCTCTGGGCGTCATCCCCGAGGGCCATGAAGAGGATTGGGGTTATAGTATCGGAGAGGCAAGCCCGTATGATCACACCCCCTTTCTCTTCTTGGGAACTTCAAGCCGTTGTGTGGCCGGAGACTAACACCGCAGGAAAGAACCGGGAACATGTACTCCTCAGCAGGMGACCTCTCGCGCCTCGGTCGCGCCATCTTCCGACACACTCTCATGCCATCCGCACAGACTCGCCGATGGCTCAAGCCCACGGCTCTTACGGCCGACATCCACGAGGGGATTAGCTCACCATGGGGTATCCGGCGCATCCCGCTAACAGACGGGAGCCGGGTCGTCGACGCCTACAGCAAGGCGGGTAGCATCAACGTGTACATGTCGCTGCTCGTACTCCTGCCCGACTACGACGTCGGTATCACGGCACTTCTAGCGGGCGGGTGGCCAGGTAACGCGAACTGGGACATCGCGGACCAAATCGGCAAGGTGCTTGTGCCCGCCCTGGAAGAAGCAGCGCGCGAGGAGGCGGACGCCACGTACGCGGGGTCGTACAGTGCGTCGGATACGGAGCTGAACAGCACTTTGGTGCTGAGCACGGACCCGACGCGGCCGGGATTGGGCATCGATAAGTGGATTAGTAATGGCACGGATATGATCCCGGTTGCGGTGCGGTACACGCTGAACTACAACGTCACGGGTCCTGCGATCCGGATTTATCCCACGGGTCTTGAGTCGAAGGCCGCGGACGACGGCTCGAAGAAAGTGGCGTTCAAGGCGGTGGTTGAGAATCTGGATTTGACGGATCATAGCAATGATATGTTCTCCACGAACTGTGGGACGTGGGTTAGTCAGACGACGGCGGTGTATGCGGATATGCCGCTAGATCAGTTCGTGTTCACGATAGGGGCCGATGGGAAAGCGGTTAGTGTGCAGCCTTTGGCGTTGAGGGCGACTTTGATGAAGAATAGCTAGGTGGCGGAGAGGAAGGGATGGCTAGACGACACTTACTTCGTTATATGTTTCCTAATAGAGTTTAATGAAGAGTCAGATGAAGGCTCATTTTACGAGTTTCCTTAAGGCCCCTTTAGGTGTACCCTTAGAAATTAGAATGGGAAGAGTGTACCACCTATCATGACACCGTGTTGTAGCTTTATCGCCGTGCTCAGCTTCACTTCGGCTACGTCGGCATCTGATCCCCTACTTTATGCTAAACTGCTGCTACTGTAGTACTGTGTAGGAAAGACGTCTTACATACCTTAGTCGTAAAACCAAGTCTATCTTTTCTCCGGGACTTGGGTCAATCGTTGTTCATTCCACTATCCATAGGGTGATATGACCTTCCTTGGTTCTCGTTCGATATCTTTCGTGCCTTGACACAGGTTATGGGAAAGGCTGGAGTCCTATAGCCCGTCAGCGGTAAGAACCTGGTCGGGGTGTAAAGATGCATCTTGATGCTTATTCCACACTCTATAATTGATCCCTCAACGATTTTTCATGCCACCTTTCTCGACTAATCCCTCATCTATCGCATCTTGGCATTGACAATGGACTTATATAGTCAAGTATGGGAGCTGAATTCGCTCAGGCAGCGTCGCAGAGAGCAAGAAAATCTTCACGGCCAGCCTTACCACATCATCTACCTTACTCGCCTGTCAGCTTAAGGCTTTGGTATATGTACGCCAAGCGTAAGATAGGCCTTAAAGAGTTCTTGCTGACCAATTTCTGTAATCGTATCGTTAGCGCTTCTTGAAATTCTATGGGCGTAGTAACCATCCGTCTGAGGAGATAAGTATCGAATCTAACCAAGAGTGCCGTCCTGTAGACCAACCCCTAGCAGCAAGCCAATAAGCCGACTAGTGGATACACGCAAAGCCGATGAACGGAAGGCAACCAATGGGGGTTTAGATAATCCTATAAGTTACATGACAGGCACCTAGTCAGAAAACCGTGCCGCATACTACGCTGCATACCTTACTTAGTCTGAGTGGCTTGACTTATCCATCTATACGCTTCCAGTAGGATAATCGAGACTCCAGTTGCTGGATAGGAAGAACTTCCTCAATATATATCAACTCATGTGGGATCTTCTGCGTAAGGATATACTTCACTCATTGCTACATCCCGCCCTTCTGAGTAAAACCAGGGGAGACTGGATCCTGTATGTAAGCTAAACCGTTTCTATCAATTTCCTAGCGTTTCACAGGAGGGTTGTTGCTCTTCACTAACTTATTCAGATTGAATGTTATGGGAAGCGACACGGCGGCAGGTAAAGTACCCCCCCAGAACTCGTGTAACTTTGCGAGTCGTAGACCTTGTGTACCCGGTGTAGATACTCTTAGCTGGCGACTAGAGCGCTACTAGGGGAGATGCCCTTCATAGTGAAAAGGGGCAAAAGGGGCAGGCACTGTGCATATCGCAACCAAGACTAGGGACTGCCCATGACGATGTTTCCATAACTCTTCCTGAGCCTGGATGGCCCATCTTCCTGGGGAGCCTTTCCAAGGTTGTCTTTAAGAAGCTCATCTCGCTGAGGATGTCAGGGGTACTATGGCTCTCATAAACTTTTGTTATACCCAGTCTGGGCCAAGACTAAACCAAAGTTATAAAGCCAAACAACCTCCAAACAAGCACATACGACCATAGGATCTAGAAAACTCGGGGTCCCGTCCGCTCCCCCCTCGATAAACTGGATACCGCCGAATTAGTAGTTGGGTCGGTGACGACCAGCGAATCCTCGGTGTTGTATGTCTTTTGCCATTCCTTTTTCCATCTTATTTGATACATTTCTTTTTTCTTTCCACTTTACAGCGTGTATTTTTATTTATTTTGGCGTTAATCTTTCAATAATCTTCTCACTGTCTTGTGGCGTCGTGTCAGGGCGCGACGAGGGCCACTTTATCAGTCCCTCTGAGACGTAACCAGCGAGCATCTTTCTAAACTAAGCTTGGCTGTAGGTGAGCTTTTAAATCATGATGCCGATAATATGACATATTTGAATGGAACAGTTGATGCCATCGCAGACTCGTTGTGCCCGATTGGAGTCGTCAGTGATGGTGATGTGGATAATAGATGGTCTCAACTGCAACTCGAGGACACTGAGTCTGGATGGGCGCAAACGAATCAATATGAGGGTGTAGTAGCTTAAGAGATAAATATTTCCGAGTCTTCCTTCTCCGGTATTGTCTTCTCATCGGTTTAGCTTGACTTTGGCTCCTGCATTTTCTTGGGACTCAAGCGACTGTCTGAGAAAGAAAGAAACGATATAAATGGTGACGCTTCTCGAAGTTAGGCTAGCCGACTTATCGGATTCACCGGTGATGTCCGGAGGTGGATTCTACTCAGCAAAGGGGGGCCGACTCCGTGAGGTCAAGGATCGCATGCAACAGCGCCGTCGCGGGTCGACTGAGCCTTCACCATTCCCCAAGTCGGGCAGATGGCCTATCCTTGGACGATACTATCGCGAGCATGGCTCCCGGACATTCATCTTAGCCGTGATAATTTCGCTAAAGCTGCAAGTTGATCTGCCAGGTCTCACTCTAAATATCCCAAAATATAATGGGAGACTTCCTTAAGTGTTTCATTGCTTCTTGAACTATTCGCTTTATCAGTCCATGGCTGTAGGGAGCTAGTAGTCATTCCTCGCGGTTTGGTTCTTCGCTCAGCATTTGTACATCTTTCCCAGAAATGATTGGTGCGCGTGAAAGCTACCCCAGGGAAAATAATGGAAGTGCAAAAACGCCAGCATACGTCATCGCCGTCAGCTTGGAGCGATAGCATGAGTTCATAGGTACCTATTTAGGAACTCAATGTTGACGAGAATCGGCTGAGCAGGTTGCATGGTCTCATGGCCGCAGTTTAAGCAGACAAAATGCTGGCGTCCCTTTAGGCGTTCTTCAGGTCCGGAGTCCTGAGATAACGCGGTATCTCATCACTTCCTAGGGGGCGAATCGCTGCCGACTGTCCGACATATGGCTAGCAGCTTCCGTACAGCTAATACAACTCAACCATGCGCGACCATCCTTATGTTTTGTGACTGAAGTCTACTTAAGTGTCATTAAGAAGGGGATACCTATTGAATGAGATGATGTTGTATTGGTTAAGGTTGAATCTAATTTCCTTAAAACGTGTGGTATTAATTACCCCTCTTACAGTGCTTTGCACTATAGAATAGGTTGTACCTTCCACCAACCGTCCCAGTTCATTTAGTAAGCGTAGTCCTACTCTACCTCGCAGGATCGCAATGCACAAACACCAACATTATTCAGGCACACGGCGATTGTATAACTCCTCAAATAATATGCGCGGGTCTACGAACCGGGATCCCGAGGCTCCTAGCCTATAATCTACCAATCCTTAACTCCGACCCAGACCGTTCTCGATCACATGCTTTCATGGCTTCTTTTCCTTTTTGTTTCATCACTCCATTATCTTCTATAGATCCTGCTTCTTAGTACGACCAGCAATTCATTTGGCATGCTCACTTCAGCAGGCCCAGGGCGCTACCAGAGGGCGCGGCCGCACTAGTAGCCGCTTTGACACTCTCGAAGACCCCTGACAGCGCACGGCCGACCTCGTTACTGAGAATGGGCCTCGAATCAGGCCCAGCTTTGCTGTCGACCCCGTGGCTATGCGCACTGTCGACCTTAGTCAATTCATTGACGAAGCTCTGACCCCACCACGCCGACGTGTATTTGAATACGTATCTCTCTAACTTGCGGTAGTTCGCCTCGCGCATCTCGGGAGACATAGTGACCGCATCGTGGATTGCGTTCGCAAGCTCCTCGGTATTCCAGGGGTTCACGATCAAGCTGCCGTTCAAGGATTGGGCGGCGCCGGTGAACTCGGAGAGGATCATGACGCCGTGGCGTTTTTGCTGGGTGGCGATGTATTCGTACGACACGAGGTTCATTCCATCTCGTGTAGAGCTGACGAGACAGACGTCCGAGACCGCGTATAAGGCGCAAAGCTCATCGAACTGGACGCTCTGGTGCAAAAAGTGGATCGGCATGAACTCGACGGTTCCGAATTTGCCATTGATTCTGCCCACGAGCTCATTGACGACCGCTCTGAGGTTCTGATATTCTTCGACGTCTTGTCTGGAGGGCACGGCTACTTGCACAAGCACGATCTTGCCGATCCACTCGGGGTGCTCCGTCAGAAACACCTCAAGCGCGTGTAGCTTCTGTGGAACTCCCTTGATGTAGTCGAGACGGTCGACACCCACAATCAACTTGACGCCCTCGAACTTACGGGTCAGAGTCGCGATCCGCTCTTGTACCTTCGGTTTCTTCAAGCCTTCGACGAACTTATCCGGATCTATACCGATAGGGAATGCCCCTACCGTTACGAACTTCCCTCTGTATTCGACGCCGTTCGGTGTGGTGGGGGCTTCTAGAATGCGCGAACAAGAGCTTAGGAAATGGCGAGCGTAATCGTAGGTATGGAAACCGATCAGGTCGCATTGTAGGAGGCCTTCGAGTAAAGCTTCCCGGACGGGGAGGATGCGGTAGATTTCGCTGCTAGGGAATGGAGTGTGGAGGAAGAAGCCGATCTTAATGTCCTTTCGATCGCCCAACTCATTTCGCAGCATTTCGGGTAGGAGCATTAGGTGGTAGTCGTGTACCCAGATCAGATCGCCATCCCGTACGTCTTTCAGAACCGTCTTGGCAAAGAGCCTGTTCACCTCTTTGTAGGCTGCCCAAGCATTCTCGTCGAAGGTAATCTCGCCGGGGTGGTAGTGGAATAACGGCCAAAGGATCGAATCTGAAGACCGAGATCATATTAGCAACAACGCTCTACGTGGTGGGGAGACAGAGCGTACTGGAAAATCCATTGTAATGTCTATCTGCGAGTTCATCGTCGACGAAAATAGGGTGGGCATTGTATTGTTCCTTCAGCTGTTGCTTTACGGTAGGTATTTCGGCTTCGGGAACTTCCAGACCAGGCCAGCCGTACCACTGGAAGCTCGTAGTCTTGCTCAGGCCGCTCAGTCCGGTGACTAGACCGCCGGAAGACATGGAGAAGGTGTAGTTTCCTTCATCTTTTCTTTTAATCGTGATAGGGAGTCGGTTGGAGATTAGAAGCAACCGGCGGTCGCTGGTGGAGGAAGACTCGCTCTCGTCGGTCGGCGCCATTGTGGTTGGTCTTCGGCCTTCCAATTACTTAGCGATTAGAAGTCTACGAAGGCTCACCAGTCACGATACCAGTGATCGGGTGGTTCAGTTACGTCGACTCGGCCGTGAATCAGAGCTGGAGACGGCGTATAAGGGTTCAGGTAGAGGATTGGAAGCTTTGTAGGCAGATGTGCCTTAGGTTTAGCCGCGGCAAAGCAATCAACCTATGAAGTATCCAAGTACGAGGCGATGCGACACGAGAGAGACACCACGGGCCACGAATGGTAGGTATGATTCGTTCAAAAGCTCAGTGGCGTTGATTTAATGTGTATGTGAGTGTGTGATAGGAAGCAGGGAGAGAGGAGGGAGGGGCGGGAGCTACACAGGTTCGTAGGCGGGGAGGAATTGGATAGGTAGGAGATGTGTGTGTCGACTGTTATATGTAATCATCTACAAGTTCAGGCGCAGATTCTGGTTGGGCGACACCTTGCTTGATGCAATCGAGATGCAAGAGCAGCGAAATCCCTCAAGACCTAGCCCCGCCGCGCCAGAGCTAGCCCAGAAGTCTCTAAGGAGCTTTGGTCCGTTGCGCCTTGGCCAACTACGTAATTCGTCCTTCTTTTTAGCGGGGCGCTGCGGGGATCTTCGGGTATCCAAGTGTCAGGCTGAAGTTGGTACCACCGTCCTGCGCCATGTAGAGTTCATTAGTTCCCGCTAACGACTGCCTTACAGTATTACGCACGCCACTAAACACGTTAGAAAACGTGGGTTTTTAATCTGCGTCATGTCATTTGGGATGAAGAACATAACACTTTCCAAGAATGTCGCAATAGAAATAAATATATACAAATGTGCCTTCTCGGGGAATCGCATCTCTCCAAGCAAGACATGTATTCATTCAATTTCAATTCGACTTATTATTAGGTATCATTTTCTTGACCGGTAGGGAGCGACATGTTGCTTCTGTACCTTGTAAATACCTTTGTTCAAGATCGGCCCTACCTACATGCACCTAGCCCATGTATGACACCTACAAGTACTTGGTTGATCTCAAAAGTTCGCTCTCTCAACGATGTTTTATCGAAGCTGCGCCTCAGTGTCGGAGCAATTGGTCCTATCTTACCGGTACTGATAAGCCCTAACATAATAAAGAACGCCTTAAGTACTTCCTAACAATAAGTCGAAGCTCTTGTGTTCGACTTCATAGTTGAGTGTAACAACTGCGAGGGTACAGATTCAAAGACACTTCAATTTATAGGACCGATAGGGTAGGTCTGGGAGCTTGATTTATCTGATTTCGCTAAAACGCGCAGTGGCTTGAGTAACGAGACTTAGGCTACAAGTCCTTGCATGTGATACCTATCAAATCTATCAAATCTCAGCTACAGGCAACATATAGCCCGTAAATAGTATCGGGTGGTATCTTGTGTACCGCGAGCTTATCGACAGATCGTATTCTACTATGCAGAATCGCGTCAACCGATTGTAGGTATTTCCACCCAAGCGCCAATCTCTGTCTCGGCATCGGCTTTATTAGCAGACTCATGGTGTTTCTCGAAGTTACCATACCCTAATGAATTTTCGGTTGAGCAAGCCGGCATGCATCATGCATTGAGTTACCCAGCTTTCAAGGTATACCCMCCTTACGTAACACGGTCTAGTCCGATCACAGTTAAGCCCGCCTGTCCGGTCTTTCCGCCTAGCCGTTGAACCTGCCCTACTAATCCCATGTCACCACCAATCATTTCTTCCAATTCGACCCAATCGAACGAATCTCCACTCGGATCAGAACGTCCTAACACGTCTCTACTGACGACGGCCACGATGAGTTGCTTTCAACGATGCAATTATACTAATGGGACAATGATAGCACATTCCATGAAATATTCAGACCCCCCGTCGTACCTACACATCAAGACAGGATAAGAGAGGGTAAAAGGTATCAGACAGGCTTCAAGCTCACCTCCCCGATATTGCCAATTGACCATCATCTTTCAAAGAGCGAGCGTTATCACGTACCAAACCTCCTCGCATGAATAATACGTTGTCTGAAATGAGGCTGCATAATGGCCGGGTGGCTACGGTTGCACAGCCCGCATTTGTCAGGCCTCCAAATGATACGAATCCCAACTTCTCATGGGGTGGGAGAGGGCTATCAGATAATCTGACGAGCAGAAGTAAAAGATAACGAGAATTACGAAAGTGCCTTGTAGGTCGCCTACTCTTACCCGACCATCTAATTGGCTTGTAGGATACATCCGAAACAGCTCGCCTGGCCTCGGCCATAGTTGTTACCAACGCCTCGAAGATGACCCCTCCAGTAAAGTGCCGTGCTCTGTAATCGATCACCATGTCTTCAAACAAGCGACAAAAAGGTTCGGGTGGGGGGGAGCTATCACAGTCGCAAGCTAGTATATAGAGAGCACTTAATTGGACATATATGAAAGATTGCACCTAGTGTAGATACGCGCGCTTCCAATGGCATAATCGATGCAGAACATTGAGAGTGTCTGTCAGCCCCAGAGTCGAGATCTAGTMCCCGGATATTTGCCCAGCCACTAGTCCTTATATACAGGTATGTATCCAGGTCTCCATACCATATAGATTTGGTGATATTTTGAATTCAGCAGTCACTCCTAAACTTCCGTTAGCAACAATATCATTTTGACCAGCAACACCTAACACTGGGAATTATATATCCACTTACAGGGGCAACCTTAGACAATATGACCAAGGCCGATATTTCCGCAAAACAAGAGAGAGCGCGCTCTATTATTGAGAGCATTGCGAGGGATCATGGCTACCTCGGTGAGGAAGTTTACGCAAAGATGGATGCCAAAACTCGACGCCAAATCCAAGAAGTTCTTTTCAGAAAGAATGAGATGCTAGGGGCAAGCGTCGTAACGTACAATCCTCCTTGATCGAAGCATCTCCGTATTGCACTGACGTGAAGCATATAAGACTCGTAAAGAATATGAGGGACGACCAATTCATTTTCGAACTCCTGAAGAATGCAGATGAGTGCAGTTTTTCGCGTGAGAGAGCCTCAGGCGTTGAGCCATACATCTCATTCGACATCTACAAAGATCGCATTATCATCGAATGCAATGAGGATGGGTTCAACGAGTCTGATATTCGGGCTATATGTAACATTGGCCGGAGCTCCAAAGTGGGACTTCAAGGAATGGGATTCAAGTCAGTTTTTAGAGTTGCCTACAAAGCCCATATCCAATCTGGGCACTATTCTTTCTCCTTTACTCACCGAGAAGATGACTCGGGGATGGGGATGATCTCACCTGAATGGGAAGAAACAGCACAAGGGCTACCTCCGCCATTGACCAGAACATCATTATACCTCCACGGTGAAGACAGCAAGGAGGTGCAACGGCGACGCATTATACGCCATTTTAGGAAGCTTGATTCTGCCGTACTGCTGTCTCTAAAGAATCTGGAGCGAATCGAGATACGGGTTCACGATGAAGATGGCACCGAGGCGTCATCAAGTTTACTACCAATGAATCACCACTACAAAATCAACAGTTTTTTGGCTCTCGAGAGAATCTATACTAGGGATGGAGATGCTACACTTGTTAAGCAGAAGAACCACATAGTTCCAAGCGCCATGGAGTCCGATTCCGACAGCGAAGATGAGAATTCGGGGCCAAAGACATTGTCGACAAATTGCTTCCCGCCCAATCCGTCTATCCAGGGCGATGTCCAACAACGGGTAGCTACTATCCGAGAATACCGGGCGTTCCTGTCACAAGTTGCGACAGCCGCCAGGCGTAGTCGGGTCCTTGGAGATTCTAAGAGTATTGAAACTGACGAAGATCTACTTGGAACAAAAACGTTCAAAGAAAGCGATATTTTCCATGACGGCTTAACCCAAGCCGAGCGTAGCAGGAGATCCGAAGCTGCAGGACAATTCTACGTAAGTCGTCTTCCCGCGGATACCGGTTCAAATTATGTTGACAAACTATTCCAGGTGTTTGAACTTCTCTCTACATTGTGCTTTCATTTCAATAAGCGTCATTGGACAAGTACTCTCCGAAAATACGTAGAGATTCATCCTGACTATGAGGACATCGGTAGCTGGACGGGAACAGAAAACTCTGACTTTGAGTATAAAGATACAAACGGAGACCTAACCAAGGCGCTTGTAAACAGAGGACACCTCCCGGGAAAATGGCGAAAACAGCTTCCAAGGGCAAAATATTACATCAAAGTGAAGGCAACTGCCGGGGCCTGGGACGAACCCTTTTTCATCGAGGGCAACGACGAGTACCAGCAGGTATTAGCCAGAACCCAACACACTACGGTAAAAGGTACACTATGAGCTAATTGCATTTTCTAGATGACGGATCTCTCCACCGACAAGTCGATTTACGTTATCTTCCGCGTTTTCAATCTTTACAGCGGCGACATCGATTGCAAAATATACGTCAATCCGACGATGGAAGATTCCTTGGAAATTGAAGAAGACAGATGGATAGTGAAGCGATGCTTCGCGGAATAAGCTGTCCCGGGAATTTTCATTCTTGGTTGCAAATCATTTCTATCTGTACCTATTGTTCAGTTTCAGCAGGTCGTAGGGCACGCGTAGAAAAGGAGAGTACATTACTTGCATTGGCTGAGCGGCCCCCCTGTACCTCCGGCACTATGCTTCATGGCGAAATAGGCAAGATCAAGTAGCTTGCGTGTAGGGACTATCCTAGGAATGACATTTGGTAGCTTTTCTTTTGACATAAGAGATACTTTCATCTCAATGTTGTCTGATATCTTAGGTACCCAATGTTATATAATGCTAGAGTATATATACATACATTTGCTAAGGATTCCCACCGATTAGGAAGTACCTCAACGGATCGCTGCTGGAGTGGGGCTAAATTAGTCAAGGCTACCCCCTTATTTCACGCCGGAGCCTCACCTGTTTAATCCATGATTTCGTAACCAACAAATATTGTAAATCTATTATTGGTCTTTTTGGATGGATGCCTAATCAATTCTATTCCCAAAAAAAAGGTGCATGTTTATGCGATTTCCCTTTGCTATATTACCAAGTGACAAAGTAGAGAGATCGCTGTTTTCGGTGTGTTTTGAAGGCCCCGGAGCCGAAGCCACGGGGAGGCGGGGGCTCAGCTTGTATTAATAATGGGGGCTGAAGGAAGGCTGAGAAACTCCGTGTCATGCATTCAATGCGTGGTTGTATCAAAAGCCGAATACAAGGATTATGTAAATGTCGCATACTATGGACCACAATGTCAGGCTTGGTCTTGACCGTTATCTCCCCTGAAAGCTCGTGGCCCATTCGCAACGTGGAGAACTCGAATGATAAGTTATACTCCTAGATTGGGAAGTCAAGATCTGGGGTAAACCCCATTTCGGGCATCGTGCTGAAGGTGTTCCCAAATTTAGTTTCAGCGCTTATCAATGATGTTGGTTCGGTACGATCGTGGCGCAGCACGCCTTCATTACCTTTCCAGAAGGTGGGCACTAGGATGTCGACAAGCCCCTTGTATGTAGATTGCCTCTTACTCGCCGTTCTATTTGATTCGCAGGGTATGTCTAAAACAGACCGTGTATGCGACCTGATGCATAGTTATCACCAACGGAGTTCCATGAATTGCATATCTCCAAAGGAATACCTTAGGTAGGTATGTGCAAAGCTATCGAGAGCGAATGGTTGTCTCGGCTGTGCCTAGGACCTTGTGCGTCTACCTATGGGATCAACTCTGGCTCTTCAAACAACCGCGCGCCACCACGTACCGTGAATTTGCCCACTACCCCGGAAATGTATAGCAGCTTCATATGCCTGTAAAGCCACTCAGCCATCCCATTAATTGTCTACGTCTATATATATCTACCAAACTTCCACAACGTAGAAACAATAGAGGACAACCTCTTCCTACTTCTCCTATATCAATTTATATAATAGAACTCAGACAACATGGCCAGCGCCGCACGCAGGTTCGTGCAGAATATAGCTAAGGAGCATGGCTATCTTGGTGAGGAGGTTTATGCGAGAATGGATGCGGATACTCGCCGCGAGGTTGAGGAAGCTTTCCTCAAGAAAGATGAGATGATAGGTGCAAGCGTCATAACGTACTGTCTCCTCCTCCCCTTCTAGAACCGAATGCTATGGCATACTAACAAAAACCTTCGCGCTAGATTGGCAAAGAATCTATATTCCAAAGATGTTCGATTTCTGTTTGAGTTGTTACAGAACGCCGATGATAATAACTTCTCCCGTGCTTCACGTGCCGATTCCGTACCCTATGTATCCTTTAATGTTTACAAAGATCGGATCGTTGTCGACTGCAACGAGGACGGATTCACCGAATCAAATCTTCGGGCGATATGCAACGTCGGCCAAAGCTCCAAGACCGGGGCTCAAGGCTATATTGGAGAGAAAGGAATCGGGTTTAAGTCCGTGTTCAAAGTTGCTTGGAGAGTCCACATCCAGTCGGGATATTACTCCTTTACCTTTACCCATCGGAAAGGAGACTCTGGAATGGGAATGATATCCCCAGAGTGGAAAGAACCAACGGCAGAATTATCAGGACCGTTGACTAGGATGACCCTATTCTTGCACGACGACTACGTTGCAGGTCATAGAGATGGACACCGACAAAGCATCTTACATCAGCTAAACACTCTTCAACCTGCGATGCTCCTATTCTTGAAGAAGCTGAAGAAAATAAATGTGCGTATTTACGACAACAATGGCAAGGAGATATCATCAACTCTGCTGTCAAAGAATGTCGCTGGCGAAGCCAACAGGTCCGTCCTGGAGAGCATCCGCTCAGAGGATGAAAACCAGGTACATACGAAACAGATGTATCACGTTGTGGAATCAATTGCCCGCAACTTGCCCCGGAACGAGAACCGGGAATACACTGCCCTGGAGGAGAATTCGAAGGCGTATGGAAACGCCCCAGTCGTTCTTGCATTTCCCCTCTCGGATACCAATACACCATTAATCGAACCACAGGAAGTCTTTGCGTTTCTACCTGTTCGCCGTGCTGGATTTAACGTAAGTCATATCTACCTTAGGTACCTACTAAGCGGATCTGAACCTGTTTGGGGCTGACCTATGGACATAGTTCTTGATTCATAGCGACTTTGTCACTCAAGCGAACAGAGAAGACATTGTAACGAGTTCATCCCGAAACCTTCGCCTACTAGATGCAATAGCAGACGCATTTATCGTTGCGGTGCGAGAATTTTCTCAGCACCCGACCTTGAAGTACCAGTGGATGAGATACCTTCCAAAACTGTCGGGCTATCCATGGGACCCATTCTGGCAGAAACTCGTTGATAAGATAAAAAGTCGCATCTCTGATGAAGAGATCCTCGAATTGCGCACCGGCACGGCCCTGCGCAAAATATCGCAGGCTAAGCGACTCGGCGTTCGGCTGTATGATCGCCATGGTTTCCCTTTATTTGACGATCTTCCTGGGAATCTAGCCTGCTACCTTTCCGGCTTGTATTCTGAGAGCGATATGGATCTTCTGCAGGATTACGGTCTCGGTTATTTATCTCAGAGTGGGATCCTTCGAAGGGTGAAGAATGATCTTTCGAGCCCTACTTCCAGAATGCGTTCTGCTAAGACTGATGATGACTGGCACACACGCGCAGCTCGATGTTTGAACCTTTCGTTCGAAAGGGAATTGGTCAATGGAATAGCCGACACTAAAGCCTTAGAACTCATCCCCTTAATTGGAGGGCAATGGGTTTCGTCAGCCGACAGTAACATATACTTCGCCGAGACATCAAACATTCTCCAAATCCCTACAGATCTCGGACTTCGCCTTGTTGACCCTACTGCAGCAAGATTGCCCGATCGAAAGCAGCTATTCACCAACCTCGGCGTGAAGTACGCCACGGCTGATCAGATCCGCCGGAAGATTTTTGAGAGATATCAATCTAGATGGCCTCGGGACTATGAAGCTTCACTTTCTCATCTGAAGTTTCTCTACTTCACGCACGATATCATCCACACGAGTCACATATATTCCGACATGGATCTATATGATACTTCCGGGGAGTTGTTTTCGGTATCTGAAGTGTTCTACTTTGTAGACACAGCCCAGTACGGTCTCTGGAATTTGTGCAACAAGGTCGATGCCAACAAGCGCCTGAATTGGCCTAAGAATATCCACTTCCTGAAAAAGGAGTACCTCGAAGACGAACCAAGCATATCGCCTCAACATCGTATATCGTGGAAGGAGTGGCTACACACATGCCTCAAGATCCGCGAATATCCACGGCTTTTCAATCCAAGCCATTCCGATATAAATTTCTTCGATAAGAGCCACCCTAATGGAAACCTCTTCACTAAACATATGTCCAGTGAAACCGTCCGCGCTTGTCACTCTCCAACGCTCTCAGAGGAATGCCGGTTCGTAGCCGAGCATCTTCCTTCAGATCTTCTAGGCTTCCTCAGATATAGTTGGGACTCTGAGGAGACTCATGCAACACCCACACGAATAGATGCCTTGAAGGCTCTGGAAGTGCCATGCCGGGGTGAAGAACTAGTCCCTCTCTCAGAGACATACCTCCCATCATCTCAACTACTAAAAAGACGCGAGGAGTTCATGCGACATGGAGAATTCTTCCCATTTTTGGACTTCGGGGAAGATTCGGCCCAATTATCACAATGGAGATTCTTACGCAAAATTGGAGCGAAGGCTAGCTTAAACCTTGACTTCTACCTTGACGTGCTCAACCATATACAGCTAAGCAATCCGGAGCCGTCCGATCTTGTCGACCCTTCTCGTATCTTACACTTATATTTACGCATCCATATAGAATGTTCTGACACAGACGACGCGTCTATACAAGAGGCTAGACGAGGCAAGATACAGTATGTACCCCAATTTCTCTAGTAATATTTTTCAGCTCAAGACCCAGTTTGAATCTGACGTATTCATTTTTTCCTAGAACTTTCTTCAAGGATAATGAGGGCATATTCATACCACCTTGGGGGAATATAGACCCTGTTTGGGTTTTGCCAGAGGATTGTGTTCTCAATGCCCCAGTCAGCATGAGGAGCTTATTTTCGATCATGCCCCTATACCATGCAGTCTTTTCAAGGCCCGGTCTTGATTTCTCTAACGCCGAGAAATTCTTCCAAGATACTCTCGGAATCCCAGAATGTTCGTGGAACCACATCGTGGATGAGCTTAAATCTCTCCAGGGGACCAATTGCGAGATATCTGAAGTCCGGGAGCTGTACAACTACCTTGACAAGCTGAAAACATCTAAGGACGTATTAGGAGTTATCAAGTAAGCCACAGATGTCTAGTGTGCATTATCAGGGCTAACGACGATGGAAACAGGGACACTTTCCGGAAGGAGGATCTAGTGTTTGCGGACACTGGTTCCCAGAAATGGCATAAATTATCTCAATGCCTGTGGTCTGCCCCGACATCGATTCGAGGCAAAGTAAACTTGAGCACCATATACGGCGAATATATGGAGAACTTTTTCGTCGGTAAACTTGGTGTGCGCATGCTTGATGCTAATGTCGTCTACAATGAGCTTCTAGAGTTAAAACTGGAGGAAGCCACCGTGGAACACGTCAAAGATCTCATTATGACTCTGAACTCTCAGCTGGATCATGATACTCCTCAGGGTTCAGCCGAAGCTTTACTACAACGCCCCATCATACCGATCCGAGATGTCAGTGGTCGTGTAACCCTGCAATCGTCTAGTAAGGAGTTTGCTATTGTCGACCGCAAGACGCTTGATGAGATCTTTGGCCACAGAATCAAGGTTCTGGATTTCACTACCAACGAAATTTGCCAGTTGAGATCCTTCATTAAGTGGGCTGGCCTTGAACATCGATATCTATCACGATTGGTCAAGGAGACCTCCGTTGTGAATTCGGGCATCAAAATTCCTATATCTGATCCTACACAAGACATCAGCAAGAAGGCTTATGGTCTACTTCGGTATTACCACATACTCTTACAACATCCTACTTCAGATCATAAACTAACCACTTGTTCTTAGTATCGCAACAAATTTCAATAGCCCTCGAATCGAAGGAAATGGTCAAAAGCTTTACGATTCTCTTCGTGGATTACGAGTCTGGGAGGCTGAGAAGATATCAACAACGCTTACCGTCTCGATTGATGGACAGACGGTGACCGAGAATGTTGACAGAGACGAGGTACATATTGATGATACCGACGGTCTCGACCTATACGTACCACACAATGAGGAACGACGAGATGACGCATATCTCCTCCATCTTCCGAATCGCCTATCAAGATGGATGATGACTGATCCCGCAACAGGCGTGTATAAAGATGTGGATTCTAATGCACCGTTACTTATTCAAGGTATCTTATCAGCTAAGATGTCACAAATCAATCGTTACCTTAACGAGCAGGGTGTCATTGAAGCTGCTATCCCTGAGAAGATTGAGACAAGGGACAATACTGTCGCTAATCAGTTCACTTTTCCCGTTGCTTCTACTCCGACAGCCGTAGAGCCATTGACTCCTCAACGAGTATTCACACCTCGAACGGAGCCAAGAACGCCCCTTTTCGCAACTCCCATTTTCGATAGGGAAGATGTATATTCAGAGCAAGAGACCCCAGCCACCGATCTTACGTCCTTCCATACTCCTTCCCCGAGTTTAGTAACTAGAAACAGCTTTAGATTTGGAGGGGAAAGTTTGTCACCCGATCCTTACGTTACGCGGTTGTTTGGGAGACAGGAAGCGAATGTACAAGAGTACTCTGATCTTTTGTCACAAGTAGTATCAACAGCTAGGAGAAGTCGACTCCTAGATGGGCCAATGAATCTTTCCGGGMTCCTAGATGGAATACTTGGCGATCGCGTTTTCGAAAGCAAAACCTTCAATGAATATGACCTATTCGGAGCCGGCGTGTCCCAAATGGAGCGCGACAAGAAAGTTGGAGCCGCAGGGGAATTATTCGTGAGTTGATTAGAGAAGATAGGTATCTACTATTGATGGATACTAACGATATTTATTAGGTATTTGAGCTTCTTTCTTCCATGGATCCAGCTCCTAGGGGTTTTAGTCGCGACAATTGGACGAGTACTATCCGAAAATATGTCACGGTTCATCCACACTACGCAGATATGGACAGCTGGAGGGGCATTGAAACCTCCGACCTTCAGTACAAAGACGACGATGGCACGCTAACTGACGCGCTCATCGCCAAGGGATATCTGCAAAGGAAATGGAGAAATTCACGCCCGCAATTCTACATCGAAGTAAAGACCACCCCAGGACCTTGGGATACCCCCTTCTTCATGAGCCATGCTCAGTATTCGAAGATGGAGAAGCTTTCCACAGACGGCTCGATATATGTCATATTCCGCGTTCACAACCTGTATAGCGATCGGATCGGTCTGAATATTTACGTCGATCCGCTTCAGCTTGCTAAGGAAGGGAGCTTGTCCTTTGCAGCCGATAGGTGGACGGTGAAACCGCGTAGCCAACGATGATAATCGATTCATCATTTCTTTCATGTAATGTATCATCTCAAAAAGTGTAACAGTAGGGAACGAGAAATCAAGGGGTCGGAGGTTGTCTTCGCTAAGAGCTGGACATATGCAATCTTGATTGAGCCAGGTGACTTTTATTTAGCAATAAATCTGAATGAATTATCAACGTTACTTATGTGAAATCTCTACATGCTCAGTGACCTACTGGCGAAAATGGGGAAGTTAGACATGGTCCGTCTCCTAACAGAGCCCCTATTACAACTGCCGGGTAGAACTGCTTTCGGGCATGCTACCGAACGGAATGTGTACCAATACATAGAGCGCCTCTGATCAATCAACCTAACAAACCGTCTTTATAACACGTTATACAGAACATGGAAATGCCCAGATGGACACTTTTGTACGTTGCGGGTAGTCGAAAACTTATGATCATCCCCTAATCAATGCCCTGGTGTTGACCCGCTGCCGAAATGCGATGCGCACTTTAATTAGCATTGTATCTGCTCGTCTTCAGCAAATTGCTTGACAGCGGCTAACAGGTTCGGAAGACGCGGCTCATTGACATAATAAGGGATCATGCCCAAATGTAAGAGCTATTACTGAGTAGAGGCTCTTTTACTTTCTTTTTGAATAAGCATGAGCAGTCGGAGTTGTAGAACCAGGGAAAAGGGGGGGGTTGGGGAAGGTGAAATCTATGGCTAAGCTTCAACGCTAGCAGCTAGAAATGAGTACCACGGACGTGCGAAAATGAAAAGCGACAGGGAAAGACAAAGAAAAATATCATATAGTTCATTATACCTGCTAAAAGACTTGTTCGCATCTAAATAGACGTGAATCGCGCCGTAATAATTGCGATAGAATAAACGCAGGCTGTAGACTTCACCTGTCTGCATGCTTCAGATTTATTATGGTACGCGAACATGTGTTCGCCAAGATGCGTGGGCGAAGATGGTGTGCGGTGTGTTGCATTGGAGTCTCAAGATGCAGGAGGAAGAGCCCAGATACCCGGAATCCGCACGCATACACCGGTTTTTCCTGCAGATGGCGAATCGATGCAACGGTGATCATCTTGATGCAGTGTGGTAAATCTTCAATGAAGCGAAATATTCATTCAATGAACTAGCATACACTGATAGCGTGACTATGTACCGATAACATTCCGCTGGGTATAATTAATAAGGATTGTACTCGTGGGCCCCCTTTCTATCAAGGTATCATCCAATGGACAGCCAAATGCCATTTTGTACGTATGCCCAAAGCCCTCCCTATAGCCCCAACGCCAATTCCTCATAAATAATAGATACAATGAATAGAGTCGTCACGGTGGATATTTGGGATATGCGACCGTAAGTTAGGTTTCCTATCTAAGATCCGATATCTTGACAGAAATTAGTAGTCGTATCGGTAGCACAGGTAGCCACCAAGGGTGTCCATGACATTTCCGATGGTGGTGTCTGGTCGCAAGCCATTGGAGGTCAGGACGTAGTCCATCGTGATGGGAGTGCATGGGTTGTTAGTGTCGGCGCAACCGTTGATGGTAGTAGTGCGCGAAGCGTCGGCGTTCTGCCAGATGCGGAACGAGTGGTCGACAAACAGGTGGTGCATGAAGAAGATGGGATCACCAGGAGAGGCTTGGACCTCGGCCATGACCGCACCAACTCCATTATGGCCGTAAGCATGAGGACTGTGAAGCTGTTAGTAATGCTGCATCAATTGAGATAATGAGATTAGGGGAATAGACACTTACCCAAGCTCTTGGCAACCTCGCATGTCGTCATATGAGGTGCGCGAGTTGCAGTCCTGAACGAATGAGGCGGTGACGGTGCCGGTCAAGCTCTCATCGACAGCTCGAGCAAGACAGTGATCTTGGAACCCGCTGCCGGGGCCAACGTGAAGGGTGAGTCCACCGAAAGTCTAGATATGAGTTAGCTCACAAGTCGCTAATGTAGAAGGATGTTGCGAGATTTGGGAACACTTACGCCTGACTGGATACAGGTTCCTTGGTTGTCGGACGTCTTTGCGGGAAGAGGACCGAAATAGTCATCGGTGAATATATCGGACTGGGCAAACTTGCCAGCATCTAACGTCTCATCCCACCACGGGAATGCTCTGTCGAAACCACACTCTTCGCGCATCAACGACTCGAATACCGAAACATAGTATCGGTGCCATGGCAGGAACACGGCACGCTGGTGGATGTTAGGGGTGAGTTGCTGGTGCACTGACACCAGGTCCTCGTATCTGTTTTGTGCGCCCTGGAAGTTTCCAGACGATGGTTTATCTATCAAGCACTTGATGGCGTTGACGAAGGCTTTCCGGTCGTCTGCCGAGTAGTTCCGCCATTCAAAACGGACATTTGGGTTGTTTCGGTCACAACTCCCGGCGGCAGCCGCTTGTGAGGTGACTTCCTCCTCGGCGACGGCAGGACCCTTGTGGTTGTTGGATTTGTTGCCTGTGTACTGGGGCCCATCGCCAAGGATGCTCGTTAATGGCTCGGCTTCGGCATGAGCTTGCTGGGGGCTGATAGTCGGGAAGCTTCCGAATTGCTTCAAATCGATGAGGGTCAACCGCTTCTCAACGGCGCGAGGCACCGTCAGGGCTGACACGGCGACAGCGCCGACGAGGGCCTGTGAAGTGAGGGCGAATCGCATGGTGCCGATCAGATCGCCGCCTAAAGGATGGGGATTACTACTATTATTATATTATGGATGTTCGATCTCGAGGGGTCGACGATGAGATCCGCGTAGATGAGATGAGCTGCCAAGCCCGGATCCTTAGCTATTAATATTAGGAGGTGGAGGTGTGTCGAGGACCCTATCCATTATGAGTGAGGCCGAGCGACGGACATCGTCTTATATGGCTTGTGCGCCCCGAGAGCCCTAAAAAAACAATTGTGACGATCGTTATCTGACTTGCAAGATGCTGATCTCTTTCATGGTACTTTTTTGGGCGCTCCTTTCAAAGGAAAAGTTCCGATGAAAGATCCCAGGGGACGTCATAGCTCCTACGTGTTGATTCGCGGGATCGGTGGGCATAGAATGAGCCATCCCAGAGCGCTTGTCCCGATGAGGCTGGGGGCTGAACCCCTGGCCGAACAGGGATGTTTTGGTCAGATATGTGTGCCATCGAGCGCCTAGCGAGCGCATGCTGCGTACTAGGTAGTATTGTTAGTGAGCTGCAAGCATTGCCAAATACGAGATTGGGGACTCCCAGGCGTCACCACGCATCTGGCGCATCGCTGTGCTGGCAAGAATGTACAAAGCCACATGCTGTGTTGGGTCTAGCGCTCGACGATCCCAGCCCTCTTCATTGTGCGACTTGAAGCGGGGACACAGCAGCGTGGATCCTTTTTCTTTCGACTATTCGATGCTTTGCGTCAGACAATCCCTTTCTCTTCGCGGTCTATATCCACGATAACTCATCAGTGCCGACTGGCCCGAGCCGACCAGCCTGATCATCGCACAATGCGGTGCTTACACTGCGGGGTATAACAATAGTCTTGTCCTTTGTTACCCGCGACTGGTTCACGAAGTCCTCCAGGGCTGAAAAAGATGGCACGTTATGACGTTGAGAATTACATGTTGGCCAAGTCTGGATGCTCAGTCCGTTCATCAGATCTAGACAAACAAGACTCGGCCAAGTTGACTTACTGACGGGCGTTGGCGGCACAGCATATTCCGACTTTAGTCCTGACGGCATCCCTCGGTGTTTTATTAATGAGAAACCTGGCTGAGCCCCAACGTCCCAACTTTAAAATCGAGACCAAAAATGGCCCCAAACGCTGGGACGTTACCCGAACGACACCGGTGAAATCCATAAGAACAATCCCCTGGGCCTTCAAAAAAGGTACGCAGGAATATCCGTTAGTGCAGTTTAGCTAACTGTCAAACTTGCAAACCCGAGTCATGAATCGTATGTTGTTGTGACAACTGTATGACGTCCCAAGCTCACTAGCATCTGCTTACATGTAGGTAACAAGAGATCGAGGTGTAACCTGTGACTGGATTAGGTATGCATTGACCTACGCACCACTACTGTAAGTAAGAAAGAAAAACATGGACTGTGAATGGCCGCTTGCAACTTTTGTCACCAAGCATCGTCACCATAAGGTCCCGTGTTATATCCTCAGCACCGAGGAGTCGGCACTAGCTCCGCATTCGAAGATATTCGCCTGTTACAGCGCAGATCATCGCTCAAATGCGGCATGAATTGAGCCAGCCCCTCAGCGCCCCTAGAGACAGACAGGTCACCAGGTCGTCGAACCTATTGCTTCAATACGTTTTCTTGCAAGGTCCTCCGTGTGAAATGACTTCATCACTCGGTTTATCGGGTTCTGCTGGTTTATCTCCATAGGGAGAAAATTTCGCCTACCGCCTTGCTACAATCCAAGGCTCTGGTTAGTCCTTGTGCTAACACGCAACGGCGCCGGGAATCGTAACGAAGAGATCCGTACGTCGCCGCAGCGGGGTCGTTGAGTGACCAGCGTGGGACATTACCGTAATCAGCCTCACTAACCACTCACATACAACAGACGAACCCGGCCAATGACATATACAAGGTAAGTTTTGGATTTTCACATTATCCCCGAACACGAGGCCCCCGAGCATCCCGTCTAGAACTCAGGAATTAATGCGGGAATGCTGCGTGTAGCGCGGCGATGATGAGCCTTTTTTTTAAATCTCACACGAAAAGGCCCCAGGATTTCGGTGTGAGAAGAGGGACAACTGCTGTACACTCACATTTGCATAGGCATTTTGTGAGATGTAAAGAGCACCACGGCACGCTTGTTGTATGACTCGTCGCACAACATATGATACATAGCCTACTACCACCATCGGTAGACCTAATTGGTTCGTCTCCAGAGTCTCGGGACCCGATTAACAACCCGGCCAATTTCCTCGTGTCCCTTTGACACGGAGACATTCAAACCTCTGCATTGTGAGAGTATCTCCATGACTAAGTTAAGAATTTTATCCGGAATTTACACAGAGTGCAGTTCTTACGTGGAGTAGGAGTATTTACAGAAGACTTGACGTTTTACTTAGGCACGCCGTGCGCTCGACGTCTCATTAAAGTTCTCCCGCATTAGGCAGCGCCTTGCCGTCGGCACAGGAACCATCGTCACATTGCAGCACGTAGCCGTGGTGAGCCCCTAGCGCCCGGGCTAGAATCCGTTCTGCAGTACACGTTGGCATGGGCACTACAGAGCCAAGCCCGCTCAAAACGTGGGCAGGAGTCATTACACCACAAATTTTTACGAACTACTATATAGAGACTTAAGTGGAACGGTGTTCTCAACGTGCTGTCAGCACCGCCATCCTCAAATTTTTTAATTAAGACCCAAAAATATAATAGGGGTATGCAGAACCTGCATGAGGACAGGAGACACCTACGGATTTAGCAAGATTATTGACACGGCACACAATCTCCACAATCGTTAGTTTTTTGAACTGATGACGAATCACCAATAAGTTGAGATCTAACGGCTGAGCTATCTACTGCATGTTTCAAATCGGAGATACTCGGTCCGCTCCGACAGTCCGAAAGGGGAGCGCTGCAGGGCAATAGGAGCCTCGCAAATTGAGCTGACTTAGCAGCATTCCAAGACAATGCAATGTGTAACACAAAAACACTTGACAAATGCTTTTTGGGGTATGAGAAATAGACGGTCTAGACTTCCAAAATCTCTACGATATGTCGGCTGCCCTTCGACAAGGTCCTCAGTATTTTTAGAACAAAGGATGCATTCTCAATCATGGTTAATAATCCCAACGGCCGACGATTCATGGCTACCTGCCCACTTAGACAGGTAACATAGTTCTCCTTTGTTTCAAGCTGCAATGGAATTAGAATTGGTAACTCCAAAGAGAACCAGTATGACCGAGAACAAAGAAAGGATCAGAGTCTCGGTAACTATTTCGTTGTTAGGGTTTTGGGGTATCAAGTTTATTGTTCAAGACCGGGACAATAGAGACTGAGTCAAAATGTGTACTTGACAATAATCCAATACTTTTCACCGAGCTCCCCCAAGTCTATGATCCAAATTTAGGAGTTCCTTGGGTCTTATTTCCAAAGACAGGATTAACCAATATGAGTCCATCGTCATCTAAGAATCGCATAGATGTTTTCAAGAGCTGCGCTAGCTTTAGCGAGCTTCCAGACGATGACAATCCGTGGTCTGAACGCAAGATTTTTCTCAAACAGACTGTACCGCCCATAAGTTCGTTGTCGAAAAGGGATATTGAGATGAGAAAGTATGAAGAATATTTACGTTTGAAATGGGGAGGCGCCGAAGCCATGCCAGAGGACTTTGACCCAGATAAGTTAGAAGATGTTGTCCAGGCTCGAATAAAATATCGCGAGGAGAGAAAGGACGCCGTTCGTTTCGCAATTGAGCGTCTTTCAGAAGGTAAGGTATCGGAATTGGACACTTCCAACACATTGGCCCAAGCGCAGGAACACGAATCGATTGACCTACATCCCACGGAGGCAAAAGCTTCTTCCGAGTCCTTATTTGAGGACATGTCAGTGACCGAATCGTTGGACACCGACGAGCAGCTTGAGGGTTATGAGAGTGAAGCTACTATCAACATGGCATCAACAGCGGAGATTTCACACGTGCCTGGCTCCCCGGACTCATTTATCACTGTTATCCGTCGTTCAACGGAATTCCCTATCGAACGTGTTCCTACTCCACGTATTACATCCGGCTCCAGGCCGCCTCTCTCCAGGAGTGCATTTTCCCCTGACGGCTTGCCTATCCCGAGCGAAGGATACCCAAGGAAACGGCCCAGCGAAACTCTAAGGGATTATCCGCAAGTGCCTCAGTATTTCCCATTTATGAGCACTGTAACTAAACGTGAGTAGCAGCAAAGTAAGAAGCAATACGTAGAGATATTTCGTGCCACGTTAGAAGTAGTGTACCTAGGTACCTAAGTCGATCGTACAATAGTAGAGTCACAATAATTGCACATTAATTTCTTGTGCGAAGACAGCGGTAGTAATTGAAAATCATGAATTTTATGTTATTCATAACATCGCCTCTAAGCATCATTGAATTGTTTGATGTAAAAAAGCCTAGCGCCTTCAAATCGCGACGACGTGATATAGTAGCATTCACCTGCCCAATGCGGTAAGGACTCTTCAACGACCAGGGTTCCTTAGAGCGCCATGGCCTCGGGAGTGCATTACCCTCGGATAGAATGACGATAAGACTAAGCCAAGAATGATTTAAAAAGGCTTCGGTTTGCTCCCATTCTTCACGCCTAGAACAAACAATTGGTGTCGGCGCTCCCGGCTCGGTGACAATTCGGAGGCTGGAACAAAGGGACATCATGACACGTCTACCGTGGACTCTTCTGCTGGGTACGGTCGCCCTAGCAGGACTTGGCGCTAGAGCGTCGACCGATACATGGAATCCCCGGCTGAAATTGGCTTGGAAACTTCTTCCCACAGGCAGCGACGCGCGCTTCCGCGGTTTAGCACCCGTATCAGACAAGATCGCATGGGTATCGGGCACGAACGGGACCGTCCTGCGCTCCGTAGACGGCGGCAGCACCTGGGAACCCGTGGGGCCCAAGCTATCAGAGCAAGACGCGACGCTCGAGTTCCGGGATATTGAGGCGTGGTCTGCCGAGAAGGCTGTGATCCTCTCCATCGGCGAGGGTAATAGTTCGCGCGTCTACGTCACGAGCGACGGCGGCGCGACATGGACTCAGTCGTTCACGAACCAGGAGCCGGCCGCGTTTTATGATTGCGTCGCGTTTGAGAGCCCGGAGCGCGGCATGGCGATGAGCGACCCTGTTGATGGGAAGATCCGCCTCATCGAAACGCGCGACGGAGGTGCGAGCTGGGATATTGTGGACTCGGCCGGCATGGCGCCAGCCCTCGAGGGGGAGTCAGGCTTCGCGGCCAGTGGGACGTGTCTCGCAACGACAGCCGGACGGTGGTATGTTGCTTCTGGTGGTGTGAACCCCGGCCGTATCTTCAGGAGTCGCGGCGGATATCACTGGGATGTCTCCAGCGCTTCGATAGCCGGGGGCGAGGGGTCAGGGGTGTTCTCGGTACAGTTTCGTGATGCGAAGAAAGGGATCGCGGTGGGTGGAAATTACTCAGAGCCCACGGGCGCTATTAATAATGCGGCATGGTCAAGGGACGGTGGTGTAACTTGGACACCGTCCACTTCGTTCCCCAGTGGTTATCGGTCTGGATCCTCCTGGATGACGCTATATAGCGCGGCGCTCGCTGTAGGACCAACTGGGTCCGATCTGACTCTGGATGGAGGTCGGAACTGGAAGTTATTTGATAATGGCAGCTTCGATAGTGTGGAGTGTGTAAAGGGGCCTGTTTGTTGGGCATCTGGAGAGAACGGGAGGGTGGCGCGGTTGGTAGTAACATGAATGTTGGGGACTGGGAGAATCATAAACATCTATGGCCTATAAATCATAATAAATAACGTATCTTAAGATTCTATCACACGCCTAAGGAATTCCATGGATGATTGTATTTGGTATGGACTTGGGGTGTAGGGAGGATATACCACTTGGCCTATAAGGTCAACTCCGAATTATACATCCTACCAGCTATGCGTCATTGTGCCTTTCAAATCCCTTTACACAATCATTATCCAATATTTCGCCTAATCCCTAGTCATTTCGTTCTCTTTTCGAGTGGATGTGGTCGGTAACATGGGGCATTCGCTCTCATACCAGCAAACTGGGAGCTGTCACCAATGGGCATACCTCCAATTGTAGTCGTGATGGCAAACGCGGCCTAAAGAAAGTGTTAGCATGTTGATTTCAATCTTGACATTTGAAACAGTCTTATTCATACATATCATGTGGTCACTGCAATATAGACGCATTTATTAGTCAAAGTTCGGCGATAAACTTGAGGTTGAATCGTGTAATGGTACTCACCAGCCCTGGTCCTTTTGAATCGGGATCCTACAATTTGGACAGGGTCTTGAAGTCTGCTTTAAATACTTGTCAGTCTTCAGCTCCTCATTTTTTAGCCGAGCCTGATGCCGTAAAGCTTCTTGAGCTCTTTTCTGCTCCTCCTCGCGTCTAGCCCTCTCTTCGGCTAGCCGGCGCTCGAGCTTAAGGCGTTCCTGCTCGGCTCTTCGACGAGCCTCAGCAGCTTCTTTTTCTTGCAGGTACCTTCGGGCAAATTGTGCTTCAGCATCCGCGATTTCTTGACGACGTCTCTGGTCCTTAAGTTCTAATTCCCTGTAAGCCAGTCTCCGTCTTTGAGCCTTTTTTTGAGCTTTGCTTTGGAAGTTCTGATCGGCTAGAAAGGCGTCATATTCTTCGCAGGTATAATCGTCGTGCCACGCAATTCGGTGACGAAAACAGAAGTGACGATTATCTTTTAGGCAGTAGACGAGAGGTTGATCCGCTCCAGAGTAATGAACTTGACCCGTTCCACATCCAAGAGGACACCAAACAAAGTTGTCCACTCTAGCAATGAGTGTGTCGATTGTACGTCGTTGATACCTAAAGAAGTAGGGTTACCTTAGGAGGTTTTTCAAATACAAGCATAATCCAGGGAATTCAATATCTGGGCATAATATTATTACTCACTGAGAAAATAACTCTTGATCCGCGAATTGCTGGATCATCTCGTATCCTAATTGCCCCTGGCATTCTGGGCACCTAAGTTGTTCCATAGTGGCATTCTGAATTTGAGAGTTGATAGATAATGCGACACAATCAAGGCATAAAGATGGATTGTGTTCACAACTATCCGTGAGCCGAGTTTGTGGGAAGGCGGGCAACGGCTTAATATCGAAACATACGGAGCATTCTACAACTTGGGGCCTCGCCATTTTGTCAGCTCACTTCAGCGCGAATTGGCAATCTTGTATCTGGTAATTCAACGGCGGATAGATCTAATTTGGATAGGTTCAATATAATTTGTACGAAAGTTAGTGTGAATTCTGTCTTGTAACCCAAGACTGAAACAATGACTTTAATTATAATCCCCCTTTAGTCCCATACTGAGGCATCTTTCGGTTTACTAAGGAATAAACTTCAAGGAATAATCCGCAGTCACTCTAGAAGAATGTGCTCACGTAGACCTTCCATTGGAAGCATGTGGTGAATTCTCTTCTCGAGGGTTTACTAAGAGTTAATGTGCTGCCTACCTCGTACATTAAGTACGTGGTAGATTACCAGGTAGGTAATCATCCCTACAAGGCCACTTCAAACATCGTTTCCCCATGAGCTCCATTATGGTACGAATACAGATTGTGTCGAACTTTACGTCGATTAGTTACCCCAAGTACACTTCGAAAGACTTCATCTCCTAGCCGATTACCAACTAATTTTCCCTAATCTGCTCTCCCATTACAGTCCAGGGTTGACAGAACTCTACTTAGCCAAGAGCGCAGGCCATGACCCTGTTGCAATATGGAATCTTGGTTTCCCTCTTGTGGTATCCAGGCAACCAGTATCTGTTCCTTGCAGATGATAGTGGGTTCCTTTAGCGACTGTCCAAGACCAACTTCGGTCACTTTCAAGGCTGGACGGATTGAACAGATAATATGAAGGTTCCTTCGAAGATCCTCCTCGCTTGGCGTAGGACTAAGCTTGTCAATGACAAAGTTGCGGTGGTTTTTGGCGATATCCACGCAATTCAGTTCCTTGAGTTGAGCTACGTCACCATTAAACCCTGGTCCTGGCCGAAAGGTGGGATCCTTCCACAAGCTGAAGTCATTGGGAGAAGTGAGAAACTTCTCGTGGAGTCTTATAGCAGGGTCGATAATATTTGTCGATATGGAGCTTATAAAGGCCGTTTTGTTCTTTTCACGTCTAATGAAACCTAGCATATATGCTAAATGGATCGACAGATAATGTTGGGCTTCTACTCGAAGCCCGCGAATCCCCGGATGTGCAACCATGGCATGGTTTGCTTGGGCTCGCCAAGATTTCACGCAGAATGTATCTAGCATTTATTAGTCCAAAGTCTTGTTTCGGAATGGAATATACCTATGGCCCTACTGACCTGACTTCGGGTCTGTGCTTTCCCTCATTGTGTGTTCAAGTCCGTCCAAGACAGGTACCACATTAGCTGCAGCATTGCAAAGGACCGTAGAGAACACTTTCTCCCAAAGGTATCTCAGAATGAATGCATTAAGGATTTCGTGATCTATATCCCGAATTCCAATGGCAGCGCTGTAAAGATCTCTCCACTTGCTAAGATATCTACCGAACTCACCAACGGCCATTTGGTTTGATCGTGCATATCGGATGGATTCCATTTGAAGCTCGTCGCTATCTAGAAGCGAATTTACCCAGCGATCTACAAAGCTTTTAATGGCCCGGATAAGACTCTCATATTCCTAGGCAGGTATTTAGCTTCACTTCACCCTTAATGAGAAGATATACCGCTACCTTTATTGCGTCGTATGTAGTGAACTCCTGGTAAAAGGGTAAGAGGCTAAAAATATGGGATTCGTTTTCCCGCGCTGCAGACTGAAGCTTAGTGTTCTCGTGAACTAAAGTACTTAACTTTTCGCCTATGGATTTGTTCTCTTCTTTCAATTTGAAGTTGTCCTCCTTTAGACGATCATTCTGCTCCCTTTCTCGATTAATGTCGGCAAGAATCCGCCCCAGACCTTCGTTCTGCAGTTTGGCTTCATGAAGCTTGTCAGCGGCGATTTGAAAATCATTCTCTCGTTCTTCTAGTAGGTCGTGAATCAGCTTGATTGTAGCTTCTGATCCCCCATCCGATGGCCCCCTAACGAGACGTTCAGGCTTTTCGCCTCTCATTCTAAATCTGTCCTGCAGCTCACGAGGAATTTTAAACAGCCACAAGAAAGGATGAGAGATCGACATAAGCACAATGCTAGGCTACTATGAAGGCTGAAGTCGTTAGTCTAGTGATGAGTTTCACGATTCCTGGTTATGTGCTGGTGCTTTTAGCTTTATTTATTCACCGCCAATAGGGGTACCCAAGTAGCATACCCATGCAACACTTCCAGTTCGCGAAGTACCTACCTACACTTACCTCCTAGATAGAGTTGCACCACTAGACAAAGTGAGTGGTTAAAATTATGAGACTAGGAGAATCATTCGGAATTCTAACGTATGAAAAGGACAAGACAACCAAGATTCTTTTGGGGTGAACCTGCAAGACCTTCTTTCTTCATGGTTGATATTGGGACAAGTTTCGCACCGAAACAGCCAGTCTTCCAAATCTGTAATTTTCCAACCAAAAGCAGATGGAACAGTTGACTCTGTGCCTTACTTGAAGATTCTCTGCTTGTTTATTTCTGTTCATATAAACCAAGCGAGTCCCTAGCATCAATTTTGAAAGATATCCTATCGAAATTGCAACGCGATCCGTCGAGTCCCTGAAGTAATCATCACCAATAGATTTTACAAAATGGAGTCGTCAGGCATCAAACCAAGCCACAGCAGTACCCGTACAATTGTCGTTGGCATAGACTTCGGGACCACCTTTTCAGCTATCTCTTGGGCCGAAACAGAGGGACTCGGCCAGCACGTAGCAATCAGTAAGTGGCCTACAAGTCGCATGAATACCGAAGACGTTACTTCTCCCAAAGTTCCTACGCGACTCCGGTACTTGAATAACAGGCTGTTTGAATGGGGTTATCAGATCCCTTATAATACACAGGCTCGAGAAATTTTGTCTCTTTTCAAGTTGTGAGTGGATCGAGTGTTTTCTGTCTCTGTGGACACAACTTACATAAACGCGTAGAGGGCTCGAGCCGGACAAGTTCAGAAGCTCTGTCGATGTAATTGGAAAACCCCTCAACTTTGATAACCTCGATCAGAAGATCACGGACTATCTCACTGGGCTTTTTGAGTATTTTCAAAGTGTGATTAAGCGTCAAATCCCCTCAAATATTTTTCAGAACAAGCCACTGAAGTTTGTCTTGACCGTACCTGCTATTTGGAGTGACAGAGCAAAGCAAAGGACCATTGAAGCCTTTGAGCGAATTCCAAGCCTCCCCAAAAACCACTCAACGATTCTCCTGTCAGAGCCTGAAGCAGCAGCTATTGCCGCACTCCGGGAGATTCATTATCACGATTTGAAGGTTAACGATTCCCTGATTATCGTTGACGCCGGCGGCGGTACCGTGGATCTTATCACATACACCATCAAATCTATTCATCCTGTACTCGAAGTTGTTGAGGCTGCTGGAGGAACAGGCGACTTCTGCGGTTCATCTCGTGTGAACGATCGATTTATCCAATTCCTCACCTCTAGACTTGGAGCCGAGGAAGGATGGGACGAAGACGTATTACACGAGGCTGTTGAGGAGTTCGAAAATGAGGCAGGTTTATTCTAGCTTTCTACGATTTAATATATTAACAATTTCATTAGGCAAAACGGCGATTCAATATGAACTCCCTGATACTAAATGAGACCTTTTCCATACCTGTGCCGGGCTTGAATCCCAACGTAGATCTAAGAATCAAATCAAAGGGCCGTCTAGAATTAAGAGCTGAGGAGTTGCACATGTTCTTCGAGCCTGATATTGTGAGGATCATCCAACTAGTTAGGCAGCAGATCGCAATGTCCGACGTACTGATTCGCAAAATTCTCCTGGTTGGTGGCTATGGTTCATCTATGTATCTCCGGGAGAGGTTACAAATCGCAGTTCGGAGCGACACGTCTTTTGGAGATGGTATCGAAATCTTGCAGCCTCCAAACTCATGGACTTCCGTAGTCCGTGGAGCTGTCATAAAGGGGATGTCCGTCGTTAAGCCTGGGAACCACGACGCCCCGATTGTGAAAGCAAGAGTAGGCCGTAAGCACTACGGATACGAGCTCGCTATCGTGTTCGACAGCTCTAAACATGAATCTTTACGCTCAAAAAAGTACTACGATGGCCTGGATGGTGATTGGAAGGTGCTAGAAATGCAGTGGTTCATCAAAAGAGTACAACCCTATATGATTTCCCTTAGCTACCCCCTAACACGCCTTGAGTATTAGTAGAATAGTAAGCTAATTTAGGCAGGGTGACCTAGTTTCGGAAGATAAGCCTTTCCGAAGGACCTTATACCTGCGCTTACTGGTATCTTCCGGTCGACCTCGCACGATTGGGATGTTCTTGTATGCCGATGAGGTGTCAGATGTGCCGCCGCTTAGTCTAAACAACAATTCCAAGGTAATATGCCGCGTGACAGCCGATCTCAGCCATATCCCTGAGGACAAATTTACCAAGAAGGTTGGACATAACGGGGAGATGTATTACGATGTTGAATTCCAGATAGAGAGTATTTGTTCGTTGAGCCCTATTTCTATACTGTGAGCGTTTGCTGATGACTATTAGATCGATCTGCATCGACTGAGTACACTCTGATACATAAAAGTAAGGAATCTCAACACGGTGTTTTGCATTATATCTAACTTCTTGTAGGTCGGAGGTATGACACCGTGAGTGCGGAATATGTGTAGAGTTGGGATAGCTGGACTTGACGGCCACGCAGAGAGGCAGAAGGGCGTCAGGCTAAGTGCCCTATGCGTGGTCAATACTGTAATATACAGTACATCGTACATGAGAATTGCATAGTCCCTTACAATATTAATAGCGCAAGAGGCATTTAGTCCGACGCTACTCCGAGGGAGATGCTGAGAGTCGGGAGATGTTCGAGGTAGTCCATGGATATTTTATTCACAAGATTTCTGGAGATAAAACAGAAGCAATGGCCGAAGCGCGCAGGTAATATAGTTTGTTCTGTTCTCTCCTTGTCCTTCCCCCCTTTCTAGAGCCTGTAAATACGATATTGCCCTGGTTTCGATCAAGCTACGTTGACCTGCGGTCGTATCTCAGCCAACTCGTAACATGGATGACTCGTTACACATCAATATGTCCGATACGCGTCCGTACCAGTAACAGCACGTCCAACATCTGCCCCACGACCTCCTGGGACAACCACACGAAATCCCGTTGCCTAGCTAGGGACCATAGTAAGGTATATAAGTCATAACAAACTGTCCCCTAGTGCCTACGGGCAATCCAAGTGGTGCAGTTCAAGTGGTGGGGCTCAAATGGTGTAGTTGAATGTTGAATGTTGTTCGAAGAATATGTTTTGTCCAAAGTGGTGGGTTCGAGTCAGGTTCGAAGCAATTTTTTTTTTACTCCCCAACGCATGCCCACGAAATCAGAATAATATCCCAAGCGTAAATATAGATAGTAGACTGTGTCTGAAGGTTGGCAACGCCTTTCAACGAGAATCCTACCCTTGTCTTGTATACACGCCATTGGATTAGGTGATCATACCGCCGCACACGGCGTCGTGACCCCGCTACCGATATCTCCACGGAATTTGGGGCCGCTCACGTCGTTATCTACTGGTCGGGAATTCCCGAAACCCAGTATGACCGCGTTCAAGCAAGCTCAAGATAAGAAAATAATGATTACTTGATCACTTCTTGCACACCTTAACTCTTCCAAGGCACTTTTCTTTGTTGATGTGATAGCGATATCGATATCTCTTCTAGGAAGGTCATTCCGAAATGTAGAGCTAAGCTTAGTCGCCATGTGGGCGCCACTCAGGCAGACTGATCCTGCATCGCAGCCGTGATATCTCGCATTACAAGGTAGCCATGCATAGATAAGACATTGATTCTCGGGATGCGGCTCTATATAAGTTGAGGCGCATATCTTGTTCGAGCTCTCGCTAACTGGAGGCGAGCCATTGCTCTTGAGGCGACATCTCCGAGATCGCAATGGCATCACTCAAGTTCATAGCACTCGCTGTCGCGGCATCTCTCACTCTAGGATCTCCTGTGTCCCTTCCTGCAGGCTTCCGCTTGTCCGTCAGGGAAGATAGGCCGTTGAACGCGAGCCTGCCTAACGTGACCATCTTCGCGACGGGCGGTACTATCGCAGGCAGCGCAAGTTCCAGCGACCAGACAACAGGGTATCAGGCCGGCGCATTAGGCGTCGACGTCTTGATTGACGCCGTGCCGCAGCTATGGAACGTATCCAACGTGCGGGGAGTGCAAGTCACCAACGTTGGTTCAGAGGGTATCACACCGGATATCCTACTCAACCTAACACATCAAGTGCAGCGTGAGCTTGACAGCCCCTACTGCCAGGGTGTGGTGATCACACACGGCACCGATACGCTCGAGGAGTCCTCCTTCTTCCTCGACTTAACGGTGCGCTCCGAGAAGCCAGTAGTCTTCGTGGGCGCCATGCGCCCCGCAACCGCCATCAGCGCCGACGGTCCCATCAACCTCCTAGAGGCCGTGACACTAGCCGCGGATCCGGCAGGCCGGGGCCGAGGCACGATGATTGTGCTGAACGACCGCATTTCCAATGCGTTCTACACGACCAAGACTAATGCGAATGCCCTCGACACCTTCAAGGCCGTCGAGCAGGGATTCCTGGGCTTCTTCATCAATATCAAGCCCATATTCTACTTTGCGCCAACACTGCCGGTGAATAAGCCGTATTTCGATGTTGCCAGCGCCACGAGTCTGCCACAAGTCGATATCCTTTACGGATACCAGGGACTGAATCCTAACCTGGCGTCTGCGGCCGTTGAGAGCGGCGCGAAAGGACTTGTGCTTGCTGGCATGGGAGCAGGAGGGTGGACTACGTCGGGGCAGGAGGCGATCGACGAGGKGGTAAAGAGCAACGGCACAGCCGTGGTGTACTCGCGACGGCCGATGGATGGCTATGTCGAGCCAAGCGACTCTATTGGGTACGGAGGTGGCTTTTTGAATCCCCAGAAGGCGCGCATTATGCTGCAGTTAGCTCTCTATGCCGGATATGAGAATGCGCAGATGAAGACACTGTTCGAGTTTGACGGGTGAACTGTAAAGTTAGTCACCTTCCGATCAGAAAATGAAAGCCTAATTGACACGAAACGGCTGCGCAAGCAGTGAAGTACCCAAAGACTCCAGAAGAGGCTGTGATGACCGTATCGCCGTATCCATTAGATCTAGAAAGCAGAGTACCCATTTCTATCCTGTTAAATATGGTATCTTTCTAGCAAAACATCAGTACCGAACCAATTGCCAAAATTGTCGCGTATAGTGGTAGTCGTAAGTCGAACAATCCCAGCGCAACAATTTCCTTCAAGCCCGTGCTTCCGGATTTTTTACTGGACGTTCCGGCGGAGGAGCCTGCGTTAGGGTTAATTGTTAAGGTTTTCTTCACCATCGAAGTCAAAGAGTTGTTGGCAAACTCCGGGGATCTCCAGTCCGACCAGTCATGTGATAACAGACCCCAGCTCTCGTCATGATCCTGAATACCCTCGCGGATATAATACGACCCCTGGATAGCCCAGATCATCCAACCGGCGTTCTGAGAAGAAATGTAATCTAATATGCAAGAGACGTAAGGATCCTGTGCTGACGTCCCGTTCTGTACCAGGCCGAACTCAGTCAAGACTACTGGGAACTGGTTCGTAGCATCGCTCGTCAAGGCCTTAAATCCATCATTAGATAGTTCATTCTGCACCGTGTTGCAGTCGCTTGGTCCTGGCCCAAAGACGTTGTCATACGCATGCAGCTCAAGAACTAGCTTGTTTGCATAGCCTGAGAAGTCGTCTTGGTTAAATGTTGCTGATCCAGGAGTGAGTGCCGTCCCGTTGACCACGGGGCTCAGATCTTGATCCGAATTTAGGCCAGAGAGAAATATCAGAACATCCCCGTTCGCATTGTGGATGGCGTCCGAACCCTGCTTTATGTATCTATACCAGTTCTCCCAATTGTAGGATTCACTGGCGAATGTGAAGTTACTCAGTGGTGTGCGCAGTTCGTTTCGCAGTGACATCGACATGAGATTCGACCATGGTTTCCCCTATTTGCTGTCAGCAGCTGACCTCATCATGAGTGGGGATAAAAATCCACGAACGTGTGTTGCCATGAAAGACAAACCCCTAGTCCAGTTATTAACATCGAAGTACTGGTCTCCCCACCAGGCATTTCCATCAAGGGGGCTGCAACACCAGCCTGCTTTCGAAACATGATTGTCCAGGTGGACGTAAATCTCCTGCTTAGCGCATTCTGCCGCGATGGCATCATATACCTTTTGCGGCGCACATTAGCCTTTAGAATATTTGGTGCGGGCATCCGACGCGAATATCAGCCCACCTGCAGTCTTGTCGTTTCTGAATTGAAAGACGGGTTGTTGGCAATGATTTTGTTGTACACTGAACTTCCACCGTCCTGGCCCAAGGCGTTGGTGAGTGCCTTCTGAATCGCGATATCTTTCTCCCCATTGTCATAATATTGATCTATCATCTCGGTCGCATATGTGAGTCGAATGGCATTCATGCCCAGGCTCTTTATCCGTGATACAATCGACTCGATAGATTGGTACTGTAGACCTTCGGGGATCATCGCGTCAAGCGAGCCCGGCCAATTCACGCCAACGTACGTGACGGATGAGCCGGCCGCATCCTGAATCCACCGGCCCGAAGTTACGAAAGGTCCGTTCGGCCAAGTTGCTCTTGGCGCATTTGATGAAGCGAATGTGCCGGCGACCGCTAGAAGCACCGGTAGCCAGTACCGCTGTCCTAACTTTGCCATTCTAAACGAGTGTTGATAAATCTATAATTGAGAAATTCAAGGAAAACCCATGTCTCGGGCAGGGCTGTTGATTTATCATTTATTGGCGCATAAAAGTTTCAGCGGGTAGCGTTTCGTATTCAAAAGMCACGCATGGTGGCGCTTTAGGTCGATCTGCTCGGTAACTTGCTTTATTGGACGTTGGCTCTCGATTTCCAGTGGGGTGGACGTAGTGAGTGGTATGAGATCGGCTGATCTCAGCTAACTCTAGCTCGTATTGCCCTTCAAGACTAGAATCTACCTTCAAGAAGTCCATCTTCTTTGTTCGAAGATACCTCTAAGAAATCAACAATTGAGTTTCGCGAGAGTTGACTTGGCGCAGTAGAACTGACAAATCAGATGTTGAGGCTTACCTAATACGATGATCCACAGTCTTCCGATAGTCTGATAATGAAGATATGCATTATCCGGATGTGGTTCCTCATTCAAATTAATCGTCTACCACAGCTTCTAGGCGGGGTCTTCTCTTCCACTACATCCATATGTCCCAAGAGCATCGCGCACTAGAAATAGCCCATGTTTTAGCGAGACTGAGATCCAATCCAATCGACGTTATATTCTCCCGTTGATGTGATTGCGGAGGATGTAAGCAAGACGAATTCTGGTTAAAGGTTCCCAGTGAGCGCGATGTTCAACGACTGAGATCAGTGCGCTGTCAGGACCGTCCCTGTTCGGAAAGTCTTCTAACCGCCCGCTTTGATCAAGAACTGCGTTTCAATATCAGCGTCATGGCCAATCTGGGCTATATAGGAGACGGATGCGTACTGACCTTGCCACATTTTTCAACTCGGTACATGCCTACAATGTAGGCTATAGAATCTGATGGCGCAGTGGCATCGCCGAGCGAGTCGCCAAATTTTCGATACAGCAACAAGCGAAGAGACGAGACGAGTACTCTTCCCTCTCAATTCAAGTCTGCCACTCTACCAGGTCGAAACTGCTAAGCAAATCTGAAACTCCGGTCGGTGCAGGAAAAGCGGCTGCCTCATAGTCTGGTAGCTCTGGGAATTGTGACATAGCCAATGGGTCGGGTAATACTTGCGCGCCCTTGTGGCTGGGATCGACTACGGCGTTCTCCAATAGCTTTTCAGGCCCGTCCATCATGGACTTGGGGCGATTTCCAGATTCATTATCTTGAGAGGTGTCTATTCCTTCCCATGAATTTCCTGCTTTATCGAAAACATCCAATAGATGTTGGTTTGCATCTCCTTCGCGTCTCTCGTCACCTAACTTAGGATTACCAAGATCACTTCCAGATGGATTGTCGGCCTTATTCCTATCGTCTGCTGTTCGTGGATAACCAATTTGCAACGCGATACCCGAGTCCACGGTTGGAGATGAACGGAGGCTGTGAGAGGTGCTAAGCGGCTCAATAGCTGTCGCACTATCGCTCGTCCATTGATCAATGATACGCTGCAGCCCTTCCCCGAGTACTTCTTTCATGAATGTAGCTAGATCCCCTTCTTCACGCGGAAGATCCGAAGTGATCACTCCTCTAGCTTCCAGAAATTCGGTCAAAAGGACAGGTCCACGAGCGGTCATGAAATCCTGGAAAACACATAAATCCTCAGACATCTCCCTATCACGATAAGGCGTCCTTGGACGTGGATGCGGGGAGAACAGTGTATCAAAGACAGCGAACCATTGTTGTTCCTCAGGCATGGATGCTTTGACCCGCTGGTTGAGTTGCTTTCTCTGGTTCTCCGTGATACCTTCAATTACAATTGAGGGGCGCAATGTACAACTCCTCGATGTAATATGGCGATCCTTCTCATCTTCATCCTCGAACGTCTCTTTACAGGTTGGGCAATACATTGGTCTGCGATGGCATCGTGACAAGTGTTGTTTGACATCGCGAACCCTACCAAGGAAATATCTGTAGCAATCCCGATATCGTACGGGATCCTTCTTTGCATACGGGCATGCAAGCCAGAGCCGGCGATCTTGCGCTCGCCGTTTAGTAAGACTCCTTTGGCTTTGCTTCTCTCCGGCGGCGGTTGAGACACTGTCTGACAAACGACCACGTTTACGCGGGCGATCATTGGTGTCGCGTTCAACGTCAGCTGGTTCAATAGAAGCTTCTATGTTATCGATTATTTGAGCGTCTTCATCCTGCTGACGCTCCCGCTGCGCCTGCATGTATGTCGCCATGACCACATGCAGGAACAAATCCTTCAACTTAAATAACGGATGATCTCCCTCGATTGCTGGCGTATCTGCAGAGCAAATTGAGTACGGCGTTTCTGAGTCTTCGGCTAACCGTAAGGATGTAGTATCATATCCAGACCGGCCCATCGTCTTGTGACAACGATGATCTTACTGAGGCGCTCGTCTCTAAGACTAGGCCATGTTTTGATCGTCAACGAAGCATTACACGTGACTAAGTTCTCACAAGACCCGGCCTAGTTCAATGGGAAGTTCATCTTACATGATATTGAGCGGAGGATGGCAGGGTCCTTTCTGGCGGGAGAGCTCCGGAAGACCACAATCACTCATCGCTCCTCGCCGATTTCACCGTGCGGCGAGTATTTGGCTAGTGATGCGGCTCTGCATCACATTATGCAGAGCACTATAGTGCTCTTGATGCATGTCTGTTCTGGTGACCCGGATCTTGGCTTTCAATCATTGGACGATATCTCGTTCGCACCGCATTAGCACGGTTGCCTTCTCAAGCGGGGCCGACGCCATTGTCACCCGGAGATGTAACACATCATCCAAGCCATGTCGTCCTTCTCAGAGAGTCGCCGTCCAGGTCGCTGTTAAGCAACAGCTTACCATGGGCTATGAGTTCTCCATCTTTCGAGCAATCATCCAGTCCGATACTCATCCGAGATTGGAATTGCCGAACCAGTCATCGGAGCATAGAACGTTGCAGTCAGTCCTATATAACCCAAACTGTCCTTTTGAAGTTATTAGTAAGGGGATGTGTCGGGATAGGATAATTTTCCACCTACTTATTTTCAACTCGAACCTAGGTTCGCATTTTCTTGCTGGTACTTATAGTTCGCACGGCAAGTCTAGGCCGTAACTCGTTCCAGCTGCAAGCCCAAATGCAGGGCAATCATGACCACCTGCAGCGCCATAAGCTGGATCGGCGAGTGAGCATGGTTATTGGCAAATAAGCAGCAACCCAAAGTCGGATCTTCGTCGTGAATGTCTTTTCCTTCACATTTCATTTCCAAAAGGCCATCAGTGCCGTTCTTCATCCCCGCCCCCTTTAGAGGATGATATACCGGGTTAGGGGTTAGATATTTGCACCGAGAAAAATATCTCGAGTCCTTGGGCTGCACAATAAAGGCGCACATAATTGGCCATTACGCTGGTGCCTAATCTGGTATGTTTTCCCCCGCCCTACCCTCAGCTGATTGGTGAGTCCTAGGTTGCGCCTCTGGATCTGATCATCGCCTGCACAGCCGAGAAAGGACGGACCGCACAGAGACCAAAAAGGCATCATTCATGTTATCGATCCTGGGATCCTTCGGATGTGCCAGATAGCTAACGGAATCCGTTAAGACCCTCATGACGCCGGAACCCGTATTAGACGCACCACCTAGTAGTCATGGAATGCATCTACCCAGGGGGATACTAGCAACGCCACACGCGTCACTTCAAAGTATGAGAGCGGCGCAGAATCAATTAATTGACAAGACCGCGGAGCTAAGAAATTCGATCATCTGGTTTTCACAGGTGAGCGCCACTCTTCGGCCTCTACGAGACACGCGACTCGATCGACTCAAAAGGAGATCTTACAGTTAAGTCTCCACATAAAGGGACCTGCTGGTGCGCCCTGCCTGTCATCGTCTCCTGCCGGCTCTTCAACACCGGTCGGCGATGGATGGGGTATACAGATCCACCAGCCGCTTTTTAACTTCTATTTCATTATTCTCATCTAGGACGCTTTCACCCTCAGGCGGTGTCGCTCGTCGTTGTGGATCGTGGTATGGATCTTTCTCATTGAGATACCGCTGTGTATGGCTACTAGGCTGTAGTGATGGCGTCTTCGCTCATGTAAGTCCACATGTTTTCTATAAGTTACATAGAGGTATCCAAGTCCTGGTTAATATGATCCTAGCTTTTTCCCAAGGCAATTGCTGTCTGGCATCCAGCCTTCGTCTGAGTCCTTTTGGTCGCATCCAAAACGTCTCGCTCCCCGAGGTTTCGATGACGATAATGATATAGGGCTCGAAATGATTGTCGTAGCCTTTCGGTTTCTGTTTAATTGACCCACTCAACGTGAAACTACGAAGCAGGTTGCACGACTTCGTAATAATCCAAATGAGGTAACAAGCACCCACGATACATTCGCTTACCCGGTATGCTATCGTATAATGATGAGAAATTTCGTCATAAGCTTAAATGGAAGGTATAAGCCTTGCTAGACACGGCGATTTGCTAGTCTGTTGATAGTTATATGTTTTATACAGTTGGTCCAATATTATAGAATAGTGCAGGCATAGAGGCAGAGCTGTATAATACAGGTAGTCAATAGATATAACAGATCTGAAATGCCACGGTGAGACGGAGAGCAATTAGAAATGAGAACTAGACCATTTGATTTGATGCAAAAGCTGCCTAGAATGTTCCTTTCCTATTCCAAGTTGTGGCACGGATGTGTGCCGCAGTTCCGCGATAGTTGCGACGATGTCTGAGATGTGAGCTACGAATGCTGATGACATCATCCCTAGTGAGACGGTTGGCAAGGGCGGGTGAATAATTGTATAATTGTAATMCCCGACACAAGTCACGCTTCTCAAAACAGAAACAAGACATCGAACCGAGGCAGAGACTAACTCGGGAATCAGGTGCCGAAAGTTTGTATAGGACATTGACTTGAAACCACATTAAGCCTTGTCGGTAAGCAATTGAGTTGTGGCATCCGGAACTCGTGGTCAAATGATTGGCTCATGCAGGACTAATGCCCTTCCGAAGTCTATCGGCGCGCATGAGACATTAGTGCGCGCCTCTGTCTATAACGTGCTGCAGGTGCTTGCTTTACTGCCTCCTAGGTACCTAGCAGTGTGGCTTTTCATTAAACGTGTGCATCTAAGAACGAGCAATTCCGAATAACTCAGTCCAGGGTCTAGTTTACAATGAAAAGTTGAAGCTTCAATATCGCAAAAACACCTCTTTGCTTTTAATGACATCAGTTCGATAAAACGGCTTAACAAGTAGACTCTTACTCCGCAATCTCCGAACGAATGGAACCTTGCTAAGGGCGAAACTCGCCTTGTGCGACCGGGACGCCAGGTACCCTGAAAGCTTATCTGGGCGAGTACCTAACTTAGGACGAGGTTGTCATAGGGTTATCGCAGGGTGGCTATGCAGAGTTATAGTGGTTGTATAAGCTGTACAGTAGCGCCGAGGGTTGCGAGGGTTGCGGAGGGTCAGCTGCTATCTATCCGTGCTATCCATTAGGTACATGTACGTACATAATCCAGGTACCAGCACCCCATAACGGCATACAAAATGCCCCGGAAAGGTACCCCTTATCCTTATCGATCGCGCTAACGTCACCCACCTATTCATTGATGCAACTTCCAGCTGCCAAAAGACAGGCTACCCACCTTCAAGACCCTAAGACCCTCTAACCCTCCAACTTTAGAACTGCCTTATTACCCCTACACGACGCCAAAACCGCCCATCAAGCAAACATCATCGTCATCCAGCTATTTAACCCGCAAATCAACAGACGGATCCGCGAGCTGGTCATCCCAGTCGGGGTAACTCAGCCGCCTCAGGGGCTTCTTGTAGTGTATTTTGTTCTCTGAATCGCCATCCCTATCATCTACGTAGGTAGATATCTGTTCGAGTAGGAATCCTTCGGACGTCATCAGCTCAAGTCCCGTCATCATGGCCACAACCCCTCCCAGCACACATCTCGACGAGGATGTTCCTCAAAACGAGGGATCAAAGCTTAAGACTTTCATCTCCATCTTGCGAAAGTAAGCAGCTGTCACTTAGCACCCCTTTTTGCAGCACAAAGACAATGCTGCGGCCAGCTCACCGCCACCATCGTTTTCCGTCCGGAATCGGAGTTGCCTCAAGATAAAGCGCAAGCTGCCCTTATACAAGTTTTGGCTACTCTCGCTTGTCAAAACCAGCCTCGCTAACGTATCTCTTGCGCCTTAGATTCATAGGTGTCGCAGATCTCGCCGCCGTGCGTTTCTCTCTTCCATCCCAGCTCCTCGAACCGACACCCAACCTAGAATACTGGAACTACCTCGATAACCCTAGCGCATTCGCAGCCATAGGCACATCCGACGAGCCGTTAGATCGTATGCTAGAAGTTCTGCGCTTCTGGTTCACCAAAGACCTGAAATATGTCAAGGGAAAGCCATGCAAACCGTATAACTCGTGCTTGGGCGAATTCTTTAGATGCAACTGGGAAGCGGAAGACAATGCGCCGCGGATTGACACGAAGAGTTTAGTAGCTGCTAGCAGTGGTAACGCCAGCAGTGCATCTTCCGTCAAATCAGCTAAGAATGGGGGTGGTGATCCGCGAACCGCATCTTCCCTCTCCGTCGTCCAGTCCGCAACAAATCCTTCCGGTCCTACTGTTCGGATATCATATTTGACTGAGCAAACGTCTCACCATCCACCTGTCAGCGCTTTCTACGTCAGCTGCCCTGAAAAGGGCCTACACGCGAGGGGATTCGACCAGATAAGTGCTAAATTCACGGGTACCGCTATTAAAGTGTCCCCGGGCGAGCACAATCTTGGAATTTTCATCACCCTCGAACGGAGAAATAACGAGACATACCAACTAAAGCATCCTGCTGCACACCTTGGTGGAATCCTCCGTGGAAGTCTTAGCGTCAGCGTCGGTGACTACGCCTACGTTACCTGCCCTCAAACGAAGTTAAAAGCGATTCTGCACTACATCGAGGATGGTTGGCTTGGTCGGGCACAGAATAAGGTTGAGGGCGTCATTTTCAAGTACGACCCAGATAAAGACGACAAGACGCGCATCAAGGATGTACCCGATTCGGACGTCGTGGCTCGGCTTGGTGGTGCGTGGAAAGATAGAGTCGTCTTCACTCTGGGCCCGCAACCACTTGTAAGACCATGTTGCATCCATCTATTTCCCAGCGAGACTAACGGTTGATATTGTAGGATTCGCACCCGCCAGAAAAGCAAATTACTATCATAGATCTTAACCCACTTAATGTAGCTCCTAAATCAGTGCCACCGAAAGAGAAACAGGCAGAAAATGAGTCCTTGACGCTATGGGGTGGCGTGACGGACGCCATATTATCAAAACAATTCTCGAAGGCCACCAACGTTAAGATAGAGCTTGAGGAAAGGCAGCGAGAGAAGGCCCGAGAACGTGAGCGCAAGAACGAAACCTGGAAGCCGGTGTTCTTCGACCAAGCCACCGACAAGCGGGGTACCCCTGACCTCACGGATAAAGGCCGACAGGTTCTTGAGAGAGCACAGAAGGGAGATTGGAGTCTAGAGGGCATCATTTAGAACGGGGAAACCAGGCGCTTGATCAGCTCACTATTGTTGAGGTTTAGAAACATATTATCCAGGTAGGGCTATCGCCAGCGGGCCCTGCATCACATCACATACAGTCTTTGGTTTGCGACAACAACAACATTGTGCTTTTTTTTGGATGGCTTCACTCGCATATATACGCGCATACACATATACCGATCATGGGGATAAGGCATAGCAGCTTTTTTGGTCAAAGCCGTCACGTGGAGTTTCTGTGCATTCGCTCTCGATGTCCGCTTTGGCTTGTTTTTGCTTGTTTCACGGGTAGACACAGATTTGAGTTCTCGGGGGAGGGGCGTTATAAGGGGAGGGCATGTAGAAGATGATAGATAGGTCTTCTCTAGCTGTTTTGCTCACCAAGACATTTTACTATTCGCTGTACTGGTATCGCTTTTAGTAAGGACTCCCTCGTTTGCTTCTCATATACCTACCTAGATGGCACATTTGGCGCTGATGGGATTACACGTCTAACACATGTGCCATATATTCCTGATAATACATCCCACCATTTACTCCCACTTAACCTCATCTAATAGTATTTGAGCATGGATCATAGCTTATGTGCAACAAGAGTCTTTGTATTAACCGGCATTGTTACTTTGCTTAGAACTTTTGAATTACTTGATTTGTTAATTGCCAAGGTTGTTTCGAGCCCTGTCTCTCCCTCACCATGACATGACCACGATCATCAACCCCTAACCTCTCTAGAAGTCCGTACTAGTAGCAATATCCTCCTGCAACGCCAAGTCACTCAAGAATTTATCATTGTTCTTCCTATTCCGCTGCAGCGCATCGCGCCCAATCACCAGCCTCAACMCCTTGCCCTTCACCCGCCCCGCCAGCCCCTCGCCCGTCACCGCCTCGTATATCCGATCAACCCCCTTCTCCGGGTCCCCGATCTGCTTCCCGTTGTTGCTCGCGAACGCCTCCCGCACCTTCGCCACCACCGTCCCCTCGTAGTCCGCTGGGAGTGGCGCCGACGGCTGGCTGAACGCCGCGAGGAAATTCGTCCGGAACGCCCCCGGCTCCACGATTAGCACCGAGATGTTGAACTCGGAGACCTCGCGCGCTAAGGACTCTGATAAAGCTTCGAGAGCGGCCTTGGACGCGGCGTAGAGACCGCTCGTTGGCTGCGGGTCTTTCGCCGCGATGCTGCTGATGTTGACGATGGTGCCGCTGCGCCGCGAACGCATACCCGGCAAAGCGGCTTGGATCACGTACAGCGCGCCGAAGAAGTTGGCTTGGAGCTGTTGCTGCGCTTCTTGTTCGCTAGGGGGTGTTAGTGTCGGAAGCGATATGAAGTAAGATGTGAGTCATAAGTTAGGGAGGTAGGTGGGAATGCCGCTTACGTGACTTGCTCGACGGCGCCGAGCACGAAGAACCCGGCGTTGTTGACCAGATAGTCGATCTGGCCGACCGCCTTGACCTTCTTGTCGATGCTTTCTTTGGGCTCGTTGAGGTCAAGCTCTATGACTTGGCCACCTGCCGACTCGATTTGCTTCACTGCATCCGCAGACTTGGTCTTGTTGCGGACTGATGCTACTACGCGGTGGTTTGCCTTAAGCGCCTTGAGGGCGAGGATTAAGCCGAAGCCGTTGGAGGCGCCAGTAATGAACCACACGGGAGACGACATTTTGGGCTTGGGAGAACTTATTCTAATTTTGGTGTGGCTTGTCAGGTCAATTCACAAAAGTTGAATAACAAGGACTGTAATTTCAGCAATAGTCATCGTGTTTGCGATTCCATCATCGTTATATAGTAGTATGAGCGCATTCACATACGTCTCTTGTGAGACACATAAAATCCGATCTCAGCTCATATATCGCCGATGCTGGCTTGTAAACACCGATGAGATGGAGCTTAGGCGTAATTACGCGAGGAGCTGGGGAGTATACTCAAATAATCTAGTTGGTCACGGACTTAATACCATCTAATGTGGGGCACGGCTTGAGGGGATCGAATATTTGAGCATGTGAAGTATATTTAACTTTTCCAATGATATCACAACTAGCAAATCAAGCTGGGATAATTAAAACTATCTAGTGCTTTCCCTGGTTTTATTATTTCGTTCAATGGGCTATTAATAAGGTCCGCGGCCCAGCAGAGTCAATCTAATATATAAGCCTGTAAGTCTAACTTAGGGGCTTTAGATAATACTGCTATAAGGCCTATACAGCCAGAACCTTCGATCAGGCATAGGGTAAAGTAGATCGTGGGGCCCTCCTAAATGTAAAAAAAACGTCATTATGCCAAATATGGTGCAAGTGAGAAGCGACTATGTTGAGTATGAACACTGTATAGAGAAATTGATGTCACGCGCCAATGAATCAGTATTGCCGAAGTCATCTTCAACACACTATCAAGAATAGGGGTAACTCCACGTTACACAAATTAAAAGGGGTGTCCACCGATTTTATTCTTGGCATATTGCCTTCTTTGCACTTTCTCCTTTATATACGATAATACTACCGGCGAGCAACCGGAATTTGCCTATGAATTAACAAAAACGGTATTATAAAGCTTTTCAAATAGTTAAGATTCTAACTTTCCGGAGGATAAACGACAATTTTGTCAAGATCCGCTCCCTTGTAGTGGAACCCGTTGGACAATCCGCCTACCGTAATCGTATTGTTCGACCCTTCAGCCAAGGCCAATTGTAGTGGTGTGCTGAGGATAATGCCCTTGTGAGTATCCCTTTGGTACAACGTCTCAACATTTTCAGTATTCCCGTTTACGATGACGCTGCTAATACGGCGGAGTTGCCATGAGCCTCCGATTCGGTCTGGCGAGCCGCCAGCTGTTATCAGGGGCTTCATTAGTATTAGTGGTACCATTAGGGGAATCTAGGCTTACGCTGATCTCCAAAGCCCATGTCATCGGTATCTTTATGATTGATTAGAATTGTATTCCATAGACGTGATAGGGGTTGCTCACTCTGATAATAGAAAGAAACCCATTGGGGCTTTCCTGTCCCTTCTATGCCATGGAAAGTCACCGTGCTGTCGTTGCCCTCAATCCCGGTAACTATAACGCCGGCGCTAGCAAAGTTCTACGAAGCATCTCATTAGTCAAATTAGAGTGCACGTTTCAAATAGGAGTAAACTTGCCGCTTCCTGTTTGAACGCGCTCCCATTCACGATCGCATCTCTCGCGTGGTATTCCTTGCCCTTCACGGGTTGCCAGTTGGCAGTTTTACTAGTGCCCCCGGTGAGCATTAGTCTATGCGAAAGGGGGCCAAGGAATACATACATGTCCAGATCATAGACGTCGTGCCATTCCAGTTCAAGTGTTTTCCGGCCATCGTCGATCTTCATCGGCAGCCAGATATATCGACTCTCCCAAAGCGAATTGGAATCCCACTTGTAAGTCATTAGGCACAGTCCTCGTTTATCCCATAAAAGAAAAGTACTTACCTGATCACCTAGATAGAGGTACGTTGCCTTTTCAGGCCCTGTAATTCTCAGCGTGAAGCCGGACTGGGAATTAAAGGTCCGCGTGTTGAGTGGCGCGACGATCCAGGGTTGAGACCAAGGGCCGCTCAAGCTATCAGCGCGGAAAGCGACCACATCTGGAGGCATTATTGATATATGTTTTCAGTAGTGGTAAGAAAGGGGGTCACATACTGTTGGGCCTATATCCCGTCTTATGGCTCATCAAAGCGTAGTAGCTCTTATCAGTCTGGATTATCGTGGGTGCTTCAAGATCATACTTGTCAAAGCGGTGAATCACTTTGTCTAACGCCGAGACATCTTCATTATACGACGTCAGGTACACATCTCTTCCTTCAACCCTGTCACCATTCGAATATAAGGCGTACGTTCGACCGTCCTTGTAATCTGTGAACATGCCGAAGTCCTGGGACCAATTGCCAAGAGGAGCCGTAGCGCTGACGAAGGTATACGGTCCAGCGATCGTATCTGCAGTGGCAAGTCCTTGGAGTAGAAGCCCATAGCTAGAATTATCGGCGTGCCACCACATCTTTCACACCAAATCAGCATCAATAAATTGGTGAGCATGGAGTCAGGGGCCACGAACGTGGTATTTACCCGTTGACTCGCTATACACGACTTTAGGTCGTTGGATGATGTTATTAGGGGAGATATAACGGTGGCCTTGAATAGGTTCTGCCGTCTCAGTTAGCCTCTACTCCAACCATTCTGTAATCAGTGCGCTCACTCAAGGCAAGGCCGTGGAACTGCCAAGTGGCCAGGTCAGGGGAGCTGTAGACAGAGACACCACCACCTTCCTCTTGTCCCTGGACCTTGTACTCCCCAAACCACCAAAATGTCCCATTGTCTAGGAGCACGCTTCCCGCATGAGCGTTAACCAAATTCCCGTCTGTGTCCCGCCATCGGGCTCCCGGTACGATGTACTTGGACTCTGCTACAGCTGCGCTAAGCAGCAACAAGCCACCAGAGAGCCACGCCTTTAGACTGAGCATCTTGGTTTCACGACGCGACTGGCCTGACAATCTCGGTATGCAACATCCCTACCGCCCGAGGTTTATAAGTCGTCGCCAAGGATGGAAGTTCGTGATAATTAACCCCGCAACAGCTGTCCAATTTCTCCGCATCGCTATATTAGACCCCGTTACATTCGTCATTGTCGACTGGGGTAGGGAGGAAAAGAGCCTGTTTAGTGTTTGGGGGAAGCTGAGAGTTCTGTTTTAGGTAGTATGGTCCGTTTCATTGCGATATCTCTTAGATATAAGGGTCTATACGATATTTCTCTAGCAGCTAGACATTTCAATTTGTCTCGATAGATTATCGTAAGCAATTGTGAGCTCCTTGGCTTATGTGTAAATGCTATCAAGAATACTTGAGCCCTATCTCAGCATGCAGTTGCTGCTCGATCGCACCGACATCCAGCGTGACCTGTCCAGTGCGGACCTGCTCCACGTCAGGCACCGAGGAGTGCTTTTCGCCTTCGAAGATGGCATCTATTTCCTCCAGTGTCTTGCCCTTAGTTTCTACCCAGAAGACAGCCTTGAAACAGTGAGAGGGAAAGTCAGCAACATGAAAATAAGTGCAGGTATGTAAGAGGACGGATGCTCACAATGAGTACAGCGATTACAATATCCCACGATCCGTTGACCATGTACATTTTCCATCCGATGTTGTTGAGACCGATGGGCATGATAAACACGAATACGCATCTGGTAAATTCGATCAGTACCTATTCAGCACCACCATACAATCACGCAACTAAGACATACGCGAGAAGATTCAGCGCTAATGTTGAGAAGGCAAGGCCATTAGCACGAATTGAGTACTGTGGATATGATTAGCAACCTCCCTCTGGAAACCCCTTTTCCTACCAAGAATGGAAGCAATCCGACAATTTAGAATAAGATTGGGAGCACGAACTGCAAGCGCGTTAGAATATACTTAGAGGTAACTGAATACAAGGATAGATAATGAAGATGTAGTAAGAACTCGTTAAGCTTTGGCTTAGAGACATACCCGAGAAGACTTCCGGCGGATAAAGGTAAAGCAGAGGAGTCCAAGCTAGAGAATAAAATCCCTGGAATAAGAACATGACTGCGACGTCTCCGTAGATGAGGCTGCTAGGCGCATTTACAGGATCATCGGCGTACTTCTTGGAAAGTCCTCCGATGATGAATAGGCAAATAATCAGGAGAATCTGCGACGTGAGGGCAGTGGGTTTTCGACCCCAACTTGCTGCGAGGTGCGTTCCGGTAAGAGCGCACGCAAGGCACCAGACGTTCAACACGACATTCTATTAGAGTCAGTGAGCTTAACACAGTCCGTAGAAGTATGAAGAACAACTCACGGCCTTTAATTGGTCAGTCGGATCCGTAATCCCAGCGGTTTCGAGTTCAGCCCCCAAGTAGTACGAAGCGATAATGTTGCCGGCGATGCAGGAAAAAGGCCCTGCTGACATGCCGATGAGAAGACGCTTCCTCGCAGTAGGGGTCTTGACAATCTCCTTGGGGCTCATCGTCCGGCCTTCTTTCTTTTCCCACTCGAGGGTGTCTAGGATCTCCTTATACACAGCGACTGCAACAGGATCGAGAATATCTCCATTTGAATTGGTCTGGGCCACTGAGGTTCGAGCATACTCAAAGTACCCTTCATGCACTAGCCACCTTGGTGATTCAGGTCTATTCTACGAGTTAGAACCGTATGTTGGTGGGTGTCAAAGGAGGCGTAAGAGCTTACACGAAAGGGAGGATGGCGATGCACAGTATGGAAAAGATCCCTTGAATAAGCGATGGTAGCCGCCATGCCCACTGAAATCGTCATTAGTACTGAAAAGAATCCATCCTCCTAAGCTCCAAGTCGTATGCCGGCGGGTCAAAGTGTTATCTTACCGTTGATTGCCATTGTCCAGTCCCAAGGGTTATTCCAGCCGCAATCAAGGCACCCACACTAGAGGATACCAGTGAGCCTCCAGAGGAGCCTGGGATTTTACAATCTCACAGGTATGGCTTGCTTWCTAGTAAAAGTCATTGAGTAACCCAACMCCCCACGCACGCCACCGGCTGGGGAACGCCTCAGAGAGGAACACGCCGGACGAAACGCCTGAAATGGCGCTCCCAAAACCGAGGACGATGCGGCCCACGACGAACATAGCGATATTCTGAGCAGCAGTTTGTATAGCAATTCCAACTAGCGTGATGACAGAGGACCAGAAGACCGCCGGACGGCGGCCGAGTCCATCGGTCAGCAAGCCGGAAACAAGGGTCCCAAAAGTGCAGCCTATGAACACGGACGCCGTATTAAGACCCGTTGTCGCCGGGTTGAGTTGGAAATAATCCGTGTATACTGGCAGAATGTTGAGCCCGTTCAGCATAGAGCCGTCATACCCACCAGTCTTCGCGCAAAGGAGTCAGCACCAGGTAGCGACCGACTTTGGAATGGGGTACGATGCTTACTGCAGATTGGACAATTGAGCAGAACATCAACAAGAATGATACGGTCAATGTTGACTCCGGCACCCATGCCGGTAGCCACGTTCCGGTCGGCGTCCGTTTCAACATCGTGTGGACCTTCTCCTGATCGACGAGATCGTTCAGACTCGGAAAACGAAGCGATTGAATGGAGAATATGCAAGAAAAGATACATGTGCGAACCACGGCGGGRTTTTATTATCTTATTGTAAGATCTGTAGCCAATCCATGGGCTGGATAGCGGTGTGAGGAGTCGGGACCTGGGACCAGGGACCCAGGAGATAAGGACCGTCGCATTGTTCCGATCTCCAAGTATTGGCGACTATCTATCTAGGTATGTCACAAAGGATTCATGATGCTCTAGGCCAGGGACTAGGTGCGTAGGTGTTCAACGTTACACCCACGGCTACACAGTCATGTGAATACCTGCCTCTGTTGGAGAAGCACGAAGATCCCGATCCCCCGCTGTGGTCGACGCCAACCAAGTGATAAGCAGGGATGTTGGCTGACTAAGGCAACCATGGCTTCGATTTGTCTCACTCAGAAGCCACTTCTTATCAAGCCACTTGGCAGCAAGGGCGTCTACGGGCGTCTACGGGCGTCTTTGTTTGAGCGATGTCAACTTCCCCTGCCATTGTTCACAAGTTCAATGAGCGTCGGATTGATCTAGTGCTCTATACGGTAGCCCTAGTATCCTAAATCCTAGCTCGGGCATCATATTCCATGATACGAATCAGATAAATGGAAAATATATGATTCGAATATTTCTATATCTTTACTAGATGCCCGTAAACTACTGATTCCCATTTAACGTTTCCCCGATTTATCTGCTTGGCCCGAGATTCCCGGCCCGTACCATTAATTACCGTCTATGCAATTTGCGACGCCAGTCATGCATTCAAAATTCCGAATAGATCGCAGTAGATAGCATCATGTCGTAGCACTGATCGCTACACAGCAGCGCCCTTTTCTGGGTCTCCCGATACCGGCTTCTCGCCAACTTTCTCCACCAACACCGGATCTTCACCGTCCTGTTCTCCCTGGCGCCCCGTTTTCCGTCTCCGTGCCCTGTCGGCCCGGCGCTCGTTCCTGTCTTGGTCCTCGCGCATCTGTCGGATGATGGGGCTCTTGGAGCGGATCTTGGCGCCGTACCGGTAGAAGATGAGGGGGATGGGAATCATAGCTGCCTCCAGCAAGCCGAGCAGCGTGCCAGCCCATTGAGGCGAAAGAGTGGAGTACATAGACGGTCCGGCAAGAGGGAGGGTGGCACCGAACACGCTGCGTGTCACAGCATTTCCTGCCAATGCCGATGCCGCATATATACCATATGCGCCGGCGAGGTAATTGGAGCCGTAGATAAAACTAAGCGCATTCCCGCAGCCAAACGGAATKCCAAAGGCAATAGGAACTGCCCAATGGATTGTCCCTGGGAGACAGGTCCAGCTGAAAACTAATTGGCCGATCGGGACGAGGATACTTCCGATGATCATGACACGTGCTGTCGCCTCAGGGGGCACTCGGCCTGTCAGAGGGTCCTTCGGATGCGAGTTGATGATCTTCCGCCAGAACGGTTCACCGAGAATAGCAATCATGCTGCCGATGCCAATACCCACGAATGCAAGGCCGGTAATACCCGGGCTCCAACCGCGATGCTGGGAAAATACGATTGGATAGGCGACGAAGCACAGGTAAAGAATCCCGTATATGAGGGAAATCCTGAGATGAAGGGTTAGCTAAAGATAAGGCCTGACTACAGTCGGGATATACCCACCAGATGTTGAAGAACCACAGGATTGGCTCCTTGAATGAGAGCGCAAACGGACGCAACAAGCTGATCTTCAACAGTTCCGCTTTGGACAGCTTCTCATCGTAACGGCACCACCATCTCTGGTCGTCGGTCTCCTTCCGTATCCTGGCGGCCTTCTTCTGAAGGATGATTGGGGAGTACGTTTCTTTTGGAAACAGCATGCTGGTGGTCCCAATTCCGGCTAATATTAAAACCAACCAATTATCCCACCTCCAACCGAGATATTGGTAGACGAATCCACCGATCACCGGGCCTGTAACCGGGCCGTTCAAAGGAGCTATTGACCACAGCGACATGACTAGAGCGCGCGTCTCTTCCGTCGAGATATCGACCACGGTTCCTGCACTGTTGGATACCATCGCAGCACCAAACAGGGCCCTAGAGTTAAGTCGAAGTCAGTACCACTTCGGAAGAAAACCCACTGCATCATTGCTACCAACATACCCGAAGTACCTGACCACGATTATCTCCGCTAACGACGTCGCCAAGCAGCACGGAATAATCAAAAGGGTAAAGCAAATCATGCAGAAAATGTACACGGGTCTGCGACCGTACAATTCGCTCGCCGGCGCCACGAGCAAGCTCCCCGTGGCAAGCCCGAGCAGATAGGTGGTAACGCCCAACGTGGCGACAGTGCTAGAGACGCCGAATTCCTCCATCAGGCCCGGCGTGGAGGCCGTGTAACTCGTGCTGTAGAACACGACGACCCATGTTGTGTAGCTAATAGCGAACACTATCCATGCTCGATACCAGACAGACCAATTCCGTGGATTCTCGGGGTCGTCATCCTCGAATACGACTTCGAAGTCTGGTGGCCTCGATGCTGAGCTCCCGATGCTGGTGGTTGTGCGGATGTGGGTGATCTCCTCGATGATTTCCTCGCCGGGCGAGAGGGCCAATTCCAGCGGCGACAAGGGATCCGTATCGTCGGAGGCGTGGGATGCACGACTCGAGTGGCTCTGAACACTGCGCCGGCTCTGTTTCTTTTCCTGCTCGAGAGAATCCTCGCACGACGTCGCGGTGTCGCGGGTCTCAATGCCTTCGGATTCTCCCTTGTCCTCGCCAAGCCGCTTCTCCGGGTCTATTATCGGGTCCGCCATGTCTAAGTTCTCGGGAATGCGGCGCGCTGATGTGCGGGCGGAAGAAAAATAGCCACTCCCGGTGGCTTACGGCAAGCTTTCTCCTCCAATTCGTCGCTTCGTATAATGAAGCCCAATCAAGAAAGGACCTAGGTGACGGCTAACGACGAAGGAATCCAAAAACAATATAAACTTATAACAGCACCCCTCAAGTTTAATACTCCCATGGAGCTACATAGGTATGTAATTTTCAAAGGGGGGCATGGGGCTTTGTGGAATGAGTCAAGAATTGCTATTGATAGCTGGAGGATGAAAAGGCCAGAATTGTGGGAAATAGCTGACAAACCGCTGTAAACTCCTATCACCGCGTATTCTACTTGGTACGGCGAGATGTTTCAATTCACCGGGCGATTTTGCCTAGGCAGTATTCGTGCAGTGAGTGGCATTGATTAATAACCGCCTCGGAAGAAGAAGCTTTGGAATGTGTGTGACTGCAACGGTAGCTAAGCCAGTTAGCTACCCCCCCTGCCGGCTTGGTTACGACGTACTTGCGATTATGTGATGGGTGCATGGGATTCCGTCGATCCTCTTTGCGCTTTTGGGAGAGGCTAAGTGTCGATATTACTACAAAGACCAAGAGGGTCCTATGGTCCCATTGGTTCCCAGCTCTACGAGAGCCCCGTCTCTCAACGGGAAACCTTGCAAGCACATGCATACTATCCCGTCAGGTTGGGCGGCAGATGTTGACATGCGGGTTGGGCGCAGTGAGGGGGGCACGGGAAACTCCCCTTGTCCTTTTTCCAGAATCCATCCGTCTCCCCACCCCTGCAAAGCATCGATATAGTCGCGAAGTGGAAGCCGAAAAGCGCGAGCCGGGCAGTTAGCCGAGGCCGGAAGCGCGTATATAGCCGGTAGTGGTATATATTTCTTACATGGACCCATAGAGGCTTATCTCAGTTGTAATTGACTTTCCGTCATCTGAGGGACGATTGACTCACGGCTGAGCAATCCGCTCCCTGATCGGATGTTCAATTCGACCTTTTCTGTCCCCGCTCTCAGCATTGAAATAGTGAGCCGGAGTAACGTTGGTGATATTACCTAGGTATGGAGCTCAGGTATCCGCCGGACTACTATCTCAAATAAGTATGCGCTAAGGCTCCATGGGGAAGGTCAACGGGACGCTCCACGGGACAATCATTTGCGAGCATCAACGTCGACCCATATCATCATACCATACCGGCCAAAGTTCGATGTTGGTTACACTCTCCTGGATATTAAAGATATGTCCCCTTCCGGTGTGAGATGGAGGAATTTTGAAAGATCTGATACCACGGGATAGTAATCATAACCACGTCAGCCACAGGAGATAAGGTAGGCAGGCCTTGTGAAACGTCCTCGTTCCGACTAGCCCAAGATGGCTCTCAAGCTAGAATCCTTCCGGCGGCTGAACTCACCGAAGCGAAATTTACTTATAAGCGAGGGATAGTGCTATTCGAGTACTAATATAATCGAAATTGCAATACCAGAACTATTGATCAACCCTTGAATAGCTCCTCTAGAACGTTTATATTCTCTAAAATAGTTATGAATTCTACAGGTATTTATGCCAGGAGTGCGTCATAGTTACAGGTAAAATCATCATCAGGTAACTTACTAATGAACCGAGACAAGAAGAGACAACATGGAATGTGCCTACCGAGGCTGCGAGGGTCTGAATCAATACGACGATAGCGACAACTTCTGCCCGCATAAATACCCCACCACTCGAAGCTCATGTAGCTATATAGAACCAGGCGGTACACATATAAAGAGAGGAATGATCCCCGGTGTCCGCGTAAGTAGTCTTTCCTCCCCTGGGTGCTTTATTAACCTCACTAAAGAGACGGGACCCGGAAAACCCAGAAGACTTGATTCAGCATCAACAGTGAAGTGCCGCATTCGCATGGAAATTTCCATCGTGAACATCTCCGGTAATGGAAGCAGTCAATCCGTCTCATCTCACCGACAACTGGCTCAAGCCCACTACTTAGAATGCTCCACCTCATGCATCTACGGTCCATTTTCAACTACCTCCACGGAGATGCATCGAACCGAAGACGCCTACCACCATCAGACTACTACACTACTTCCACGCATAGTAAGCGAGATTCTCGGGGCGCCCTTTTTACTTCTTATCATTGAAGATTCGACATATCTGACGCATAAGAGCTCAAGGGTGATGATGTTTCCTCAAGAGGACTATGAAAAGAGAGGATGGAAGTTAATGAAGCCGAGTAACCGATGCAAAGCTACCCGAGACAATGAAAAATACCGGCGAGAAGGTGAAGAAAGAGGGGTTCTCTCTTCCCAGCCCACGGGGATCGTCACCGGTCATCGTAATCTAATCGGCTCCGGGAACCCCGCTTTCGCTTTCGCATTCCCTTCGCTACCCTACGACCCGTTGTCTTTGGACGGCAGATCGTTCCGGGTCGCGAATAAGGACGCCACCACCTTGCGTTTCTCCAACTACGAAAGCCTGCACCGCGGCAGAAGTGCTGTGTGTTTCGGTTATGGGGGAGCCTCTTAGCTTAGAACCAAAGACCAACGTATGTCGGGCACCAATTGGCATTGCTGATGATGGCTTTAGCCTCCACTACCCGACCCGTCCCGACCCGTCACCCTTCAGAGGCGGAATCAATCTCAGTTCTCGCAGCAGAACTAGAGGACCATCATTGAGAGTTCCCTTTCATGAGTGCTGCCTATTTGCGCTGGCTTGAGCGAAGCTGGTCGATGCAGCGTTAAAGGGTGAATTATACAGTGTAGATCGTCGTCGTCCGACTAGCGGTGAGGTCTCGTGTCGACTCCATCCTACTTACCGGGTAGTATGACTCACGAAAGGTAAGCTCGGACTCGTTTCGTAGTTATTTAATTAGGCACGAGACTCCTTGTGTAAGTTTTGTCACGAAATAATTGTGTAGATGGTCAATGTCGTCGTCGAATGTAGCAATGTTGGATTTTATGAAGAAAGCTGCCGTTTGCTCGTGAGACTTGTAGGTAAGCTGACAATATCGCTCAAATTCGTACATGATGCACCACCACAATATGGTAAAATATGTTTCGCTATCATTTTCTTATATCAATTGATGATTGCAGTATTCAACCAATTAAGATTGACTCGATGGAATAGGTAGAATTGTTCGATAAAGTGTTTGCATGAGCATTTTCATAAGAAGCTCTGAGACGATGGTGAGGGGTCCAGAGACATTTAATGGGGAAAATTTGGAGAAGGTCTAGAAGCGACCCTGCATGGCGGAAATGATTGGCTGTTAGGCCGCGGGGCACTTGGAGCTATGGTGCGCTAGGCCGTGATAGGAAATGTGTAAACAAGTCGATATTTCTAGGGATCATCCCCACTACGAGACCCAAATAGGCGGAATGCGCTTGTTTACACACAGGAACCAAGACGCGACCTTTAAGAGGATGACGCCGTGCCGATAAAATATCCTATTGGGCTTGCTCGTCTCCATTTCTCTGCATTTCACTGCATCGAGGATTCTGTAAGCTTACATTGTATCGTGTTGCCCTCTTACAAGGCCAGCCGTCATCAGAACTACGAGATGGAAGACCTTCCCATTGCGCTTCGCCGCACGCCGCGACGCAGTATTGGAGGGGCCGGGKCTTCAAATACGTCGCGGTTAGAAACAGCCGCAACTAACTCCAGGACCCCAAGTAAACCTAAGTCTAAGAAGAGAGTCCGGTTTTCAGACCCAGGCCCGGAGATTGACCGTCATGATGTATCGTCAACAACAGGTCTAACACCCATGGTTCGCCGCGCGTCTCTCGGTGTTGCACCGTCGCCCAAACGGAGGCGCCACTCAACACCATCTCGCCAAAGGTCAAACGCAGACGAGGAAGAAGACGAATTATCATGTGACAACAATGGGAACAGCAATGAGGTGCGTTTCCTCTCGCTACGCCAGGTCCTCGACGACCGCGTCAAACGGCGTATCCGACGGAACGGGCTGAGCGAGGAAATGAACACTATTACCCAGGAGAAGCGACGGCGAGCACAGGACCACAAGGCCGAGATAGAGCGGCTCCAGAACGAACTGGCGGAGAAGGACCAGGAGATTGAGAGACTGCAGAACACCACAATGGCCCATGACACGGATCGGATATTAGAATTAGAAGATGAGATCGAAACACTCAGGAATGAGCTACACAACCGATCAAGACAAAATCCTGACCAGACGAATTACGACTGGACATTGGCTGCAAGAGATCCATTCTCTGACAGCTATATGGACGACGACGGGGACTTTGGCGATGCCACTATGGCAGATTTAGTATGCAGTACGCCATCAAAAACTCGCGCGTCGGCATCTTTCCCTACACCACCATGCACTAGTCCAACGATGCCCTCAACACCTCATTCCATGCGGAGAGGCGCTCCCGTGACACCCCAAGCCCATATTGGGGTGCAAGCGTCTCTCCCCGACCCAGAGAAGGAGGCCCTGGAAGCCGAGCTAGGATCTCTCCGCCTCGAGTTAACCAAGTTAACCGACGTACTCGAAACCCACGAGGCACTCAAGGCACGCATTGCGGGTAAGCTCACCGCAGCACACACCCCCGCAGAACCAGAAGAGGGCTCCAAGGACGTGGAAGCGCATCTCGACTCCGTGCTCCAAGCACTCTCAGACCGCACCGCAGCGCTCCTGGACCTCAACTCCTCCCTCAGCGCCCTCGGCTTCGCCGGCAACGACGCCAGCGAGATCGTCACATCCCTTACAGGCGCCTTCCGCTCGGCGCGTCTAGAGCTCGAGTACCTGACACCAGGCGAGCTGACCCTTCCCCTCTCCTCGCGCGGCGCCGAGGTCCTCGACCTCGTACTAGTCAGGCTAAGAGACCTAGCGCGCCAAGTGCGCGAGGACGAAGACGCCATCGACGAGTACCACGCGCTAGAGCTGTCGCTGCGGCAACAACTCGGCGCGCGCGTCGACGCCATGGACAGCCTACGCGCAGCGCGCGACCGCGACCGCGCCACGCTACAGGAACGCGACGAGCGCATCTCGGACCTGGAGCTCGGCGTGGAGCGGCTCAAGGGCGCGGCCGAGGGGTACCGACGCGACGTATCGGAGCTCGAAGCCCTAGTGCAGCGCATGGACTCAGAGAGCAAGACCACATCCGCACGTCTCACGGCCGAGATCGCAGGCGCGCAAGCCGAGCTCCTGGACAGCAAAGCCAGCGTGTCGAAGCTAGAGGCGAAGCTCGCATCGGTGCGGGACCAAGCGGAGGAATTCAAAAAGCAGCTGGCGGACCTGCACAAGCGCAAGAGCAGCGAGGTGCGCGCACTGAACAAGTACCACGGGACGGCGCTGGCGGTGCGGGACGCGCGCGTCGTCGAGCTGCGGCGCGGCATGGATGATGTGCGGAGGAGCCTGCACGAGGCGGACTTGACGATCCAGCAGCTGCGCGTGGAGAACTTGGGGCTGAGCCGGCGCGCGGACGAGGAGAAGAGGCGCGCCAAGGAGGCGGTCGATTCGATGAAGGCGGAGCTCGAGCGCGTGCTTAGGATGAGCACGGAGTTCTTGAATACGCCGAGGAAGGGCGAGAGTGGTGTTGTGAGGAGGAGTGTTAGGACTAGGACCAGGAAAGGAGAAGAAGAGGAGGAAGAGTACGAGGATGAGGAGACTACGACGCCGGATGGAAGTCCCTTGAGAGCCGGCGCGTACCTTTCCGGCGCGCTGGCGAAGACGGGGAAGGCGGCAAAGAGGAGAAAGTACGATAGCGGCTTAGGCCTGCTGGATGAGGACGAGGATGGTTCTGTTGAACTGGTGTAAACGCTGAGTCTGGAGCGGCTCAGATACCACTCTTTGACTTGTTATATCTGCTTTGTAACATCACTGTTCGCTATCTACTGGTGTCGGATCTAGAGGGTTGAGCATATCGGAATCTAATATCGGGGATGGGTTGTAACGGCATGTTGTAATGGTATGGCGGCGTTGGATCACGTCTATGGACTCAATCTATCTTTCTCATGTTCATATGAAATGTCATCAATATACGTGCTATTCGAACAAGGGATTTCCGATGCCTGTGTGGACTCCATATTCCCTTCTATTTCATCGCGTAGGAAGTTTGAACCAAGACTCGAGATTACGAGTCTAAGGTCTGTCGCACCTCATCCCAAGAGAGTACGTAGACTCGATATGTTCTACCTCGATAGAGCCGATAGACCACGGGGTCGCGCCAAGGCTGCCTCTCATTCTTGAGACTCAGCGGTCTACCCGACATCTACTCCCTTATCTCCCCAGAAGCGCCAATAGGTAGAGCTGACGAGGCCTGCCGAGCCTTCACCTTCTTGTCCAGTATCCACGCCGCAAGTCATCTGTTTACTGCCGACATGGTTTGACTCGTCCCATGTGTCTAACACGAGGCTCCTCTCACATGTCATGGAATTCACCGCTCCTGTTCCAAGTTCTCACCAGGAACGCGTTGGAGATCGCCAGGGACGTGAATTAACAAGCATCTAATAAGCACAATCATCCAGGAGTATAGCCCCTTAATGCTGCCAGCTCCAGTATAAACAGCGTGGGAGTGTGCGTAGTGGGCGCTATAGCCCACGGATATTCCCGTCGAGCAGGCCTAGTTGTGTGCCTCTGTATCAGTACAGAGGGTCGAAGTAGAGTTGACTACCAGTGACTTCCACCATATGTGCTATATCCATCTTGCAAAAGCCAAAGTGCAATATCCGCATACGAGAAGGAAAGCGGCAAGCTATAGACATAAACAAGGCACGATGCTAGTAGGGACATCGTCGGCCTCAGCGACATATCTCGTGTTGGGGCTACCGAGCGCGGCTGGCAAGGCTGGGAATAGCATCAGTTCTGCAGATCTTTAGGGATGGTATAGTATTGCAGGGTTGTCTCTAAGCGGAAATAATTCACGATATCCTGATTCTTGGGACCTGGAAAATCTACGGTTACATCGTATGATCATGCAGGGTCTGGTCTCTCCCTGGCGGTCAGACGAGAGTGTAGTGTACGTGCGAGCCTGCAAGAAAGACCCTTTCTACCCTTCTTGGGGTCTGCCAAGGGTTGGGGGAAGACAAAAAGCTTTTGGGCGGCTTCCAGAAGAAAAGGAGAAAAATTCAATAGACCTCCAATAATGGAGACCTCTTAAGGGTCCTAAAGACGGTTCCGGCAAACATGCCCGGCCCCCATACGGATAATTGGCAATGATCGGCGGCACGGTTGTCAGGCTCGGCGTGGCAGTGCTGTTACGTGACCCGGCGCACGACGGGATGATGTAAAAGCGCATATGGAGGTTGCCGTGCGCAGGAACCGCTGTGCAGATACAACGGGATGACGGGATAAGGGTCCTACATTCCCTACATGCGGTTGAACACGAGGTCCTATGCATTGGCGAGTCGCCGCCCCGGATGATCCTTCGACGAGGAATAATTCTGCGCGTCAACGCGACGCGACAGGACAATATGATGACGAGGCTTCTGTGGCGAAAAGATAATTTTATGGCACCTGAGGGTCGATCCCTGAGCCTCGTGCCTATAGGGTGGTGCTACAAGGTTGAAGGGACCTGATACTAATTGGATGAACCCATAGCCTGAAAATCATTCGAGAGGCCGCCATTAGACGATGTCTATTCTCGTTTGAAAACAGTGATTGATACATCAATTGACTCAAGGGTAAGTATCGGAAAGGAATGTCCGAACGGAACTTCCCTTGGGGTCTCAAGCCCATGACGCTGAAAGACTGGGGATAGTAAGTGTACGGACTAAAGGGTCGAGTCTCGGCCGGAGKGCCATTAAATGACTCGGCCGCAGGTAGAACCAGGCGTTGTGGCTTATAACCACAATGCCCTATAATCGTGCATATTGGGGCACGATAACGCTATACACTGCCCCTAAAAGCTCGGGTACAGACGATAGTCCAGCGGTTCGATAAGCTACTCCAGGCACTCTGCAGGGGGAAATTAGTGCATGGGATGCATGGAATGCAACATAAAAAGTGCCGCCCATCTCATCCGTGGAACTAAAGTCGGTCCCGCGCGTTCTGGGGTCCCAAGGGACGGCGCATCGTTAAAATTAGACAGCCCTGGAGAACTTCTATTCGGGACGCGCTCCGGTGTAACCCTCCGATTAGAGTTTCTCGGCCGCGTGGGTTCCTCAACTATCTTTAGACATCGAACTTTGATATCTCGTAATGACAGCCATGAATCCCATGCGAGTCATATGGAAGAGTTAAGGTAGAGTGGCAAATACTTGGGGCCTTAGAGCGAAAGGGGGTTCACGTCGGGGAGTTATTCGGTCCCTTCCCTGCAGACACCGGAGGTGGCGCCGTCAATGGTATCGCGACGTGCCCCTTCTCGAGATAGTCGGGCAAGGCTGAGACTGAAGACGAGGAGTTTGCACAAGGAACATCTTGGTAGATCTACAAATTGAAGCCCTAGGCACCTGTCGACACGAGGTAGATCTGTGGATCTCGTTGATTTGCCTATTGTGAGTTGCGTTTTTGATATGCGAGTGTACATGTGTTTCTAGTGACAGCTGTCGGTATGAGTCGTTAGAAGCCCCCAAGAACCGGGAATATGTCAAGGTGACGATGTGTTTCATTTACACCCAATGGCATGCTCGACAAGTACGGCGCTGCCGTAATAATACATCACCAAGTCGTCAGTACGCAACATAGGAAGATTTCATGACCAACCACAATGAACGGCTGACGAAGCCGTACTTAAAAGGGAAGCGGTAGCGGATAGTAGTTGCATTATTACAGTACGCTCGGTCGGTGATGCGACCTTGAACCCGGTACTAGCGAACCAGTATCCCGTAGGGAATTTAGTACGTTGGTAGTTGTGGAGGAGCTGTTGCATCGCAAAGCTTGGCATGCAAGACAGACCATAGAATTTGGCCAGTGCATAAGATAATAGCGAATAGTGTCAAGCAAGATGCACGAAGAAGTAGTTGTGGTGGTTACAGGAATGCCGGAATGGCAGCTGACTCAATTCATGGAGTCTGTCAGGTAAGCAGCTTTCGAACGAGCTATTGAGCCGACCACAGCAGCCGACATTATAACGCGGTAGGGACCCGAAATGGTGTCGTTTGAAGGAGGCGCTGGTACCTAAACTCAAGCTGAGGCATCTATTGGGAAATCTTATTGCTGAGTGTAATATGCAGTCATGTCCAGATGTTCTTATATAAGTAGATGTGTTGGTCGGGAGCCGCCCAGTCATGAAGCCATGATACCTATCAGATGATGTTGGTATTCTGTGGATTCCTCTTATGAACCAGTCGGAATATTTTCTTTTACGCTGTAAGTGAAGCCCTGCTGCATGGGCATCATCAAATGCTGCTACAGTTTCAGTCATCAGGGCCTTTTCCGTCTTACTATTGGGGAAGCGCCTGTTTCATGTAGAGACTAGTCCAATGCAAGACGTCAATTTGGCCCCATGCCACGTAGGCGATAACCAACCGGTTAGCTTGAAGGAGGGCTCAAACTAGTCGTACAACGTAGAGATTCCCTGTCAAGGTGGTTGCAAGAGCATGGCCGCATGGTCAGTAGGCGTGGTTATGCAATGAAGCGGTGAAAGCATAATAGCCCGGACACGCTGTGTCGATCCCGAGCGGACGTGGCTTCAGAATGCCGGAATCGACGACAGTAAAACACAACTAGTCATGCAAGACGGCGGGGACATCCGTTATCGTCAAGGTCGAACGAGGGAATAGAATTGAGGAGACCTGTCTTCCACGTAATTATGTTCGAATAGGCGACGCAACACCCCCAACAATTGACATTCGGGAATCGTAGAGTACATCGATATACACGAGGTGAACGCGAATACTCAACGTCCTCATTACGGGAAAATAGGGTCAACCCTCAAGGACCCAGGCGGCCCACAATGCCAAATGTCTATACGTGAGAAGTTGAGATTTAACTCGTCGTGTCATCGAAGTGATGATGTCGCCTAGTGCCTGAATGGTACAGAAGTTGCCGTGAATAGCAGTACGGTTTGTTACTTGCCATAATCAGCATCCCGGAGTAAGATTGATTTGAATTGCCGGTACTGGAATTTGGTATGTAGCATTCTACTCTCCAAGTCAATGCGGCTGTTAACGGAGTTGGGACCCGAATACTACTACATATGAACCACTGAGTAGCATGCTGAGATGTTGGAGGACGACTAATTCTATAAGCCGTAAAATCGATCTGAATTAGAGCGAAACAGGTTGTCCCAGGTTCTTTGGCGGTGGGTAAATGTGATATTCGCTTTTGAGATCTGGCTGCCTGCGAAGAGCAATTATTTTCCGAGTGATTCTCATCGGGTACTTACCCGATGGTAACGTTTGGGTATTTTTAGCGACAATAAATGTATAAGGATACATGGTAAACCAATGTAGTGCGAATACGCAACTAAGTCGCTCCTATCAAATAATCAAATAAATCTCATGTACCACTCTTGACTTCGCTCTGGAACGGCAGATTGCCGCCCTGTCAGGTACGGATCGATTATTTGACGAAATTTACTTAAGGTAGGTAAACCGTAATTTGGTCGGAATTATCTGTATTGGAAGCCGGCGGCTAGGCTCATTGGGGGGTACAACTCGTGCAAGATTCGTTAGGGGTCGCCTCGTCCTAAGCGAGCCTGAACAAACGATCTCTGTTGCGGTGTGTAAATGATTAGGCGACGTCAGCTAATCGAACGGGATCTGTAGCTTGAGTTCCGATATGTGCGAGACTGTAAATATTGTTGTCGCACACGCGCGCTCGAGAAACAATATTGTATGCTGTAAAACCATACTCCTGCGTAATGATTGTCCGCGAGGAGTTAACCGCGTAAGATGCTTTTGAGCAAATTACCTAGCAAGACTGCACACGAACCATCTCGCTATGGCGCCGGTTATTTCTAAACAGGCGTTTGATCGCTCTATGGCGGAATCCCCAGCTTTTATGCCGGACGACATGTGGGACAGACCGGCACGGTAACCTAAGCTGGAGAGAAGCCGAACGTTTCTTCCAAACCTTGTGGACGTGGCCGATGCCGAGAATGATGTGTAGAGCCTCGTTCAGGCATTTACCCTACCCATATGAAGATTCGGTGTCGCTATCTTCCTTAAAAAGACGCATTGGGTCAAGATAGATCTGGAAAGCCAGAGATGATCGTAAATCTCTATTCGATTTGGGCGGGCGTTTCAGCTAGATCCTAGTGTCAAAATCTCTTGGACCGATTGTCATTCCGGAGTTGGAGTTGGGTAAAGACGAAGGACGAAGATGCGCTGGCTGACAGTCATGACGTCAGGATGTGGATTCGTGCAGATGAGATGAAATAGGCTCTGGGTCCTTTGCATGAATGTGTCTTCGTGTGTTTTTGCTGTGGGCACTCCCTACTCCAATCTCCGTGCGCGGAGCTCTGTTTGGATCAGGCCGGCTTACGATGAATCCTAGAGTAGTGGCGGAGGAAGAAACCAAAAGGGGACTGAATTGAAAAAAAGGAAAAGGTTTCAAGGGTGGTAATAGGCTGCCGGCTGAGAAGGAGACTTGCGGAAATTGGGCGGGCAAGGCGGGACCTCACTAATAACGGGCGGAGAGGGGTGGAAGGGACGGGCGAAGAGAGAAAGGGAAAGGCAAAGTGTGAAGGTAAGGTGGAAGGGAGAACTGGCTTGCAAGGGCATGTACGCTGTACCCCAGCGCTGCAATACAATCGTACTTGTACAATGTGTATCTCCCCGTCCCTTCCTTCAACTACCTACGTATGGAGATCTTTAGGTTGGAGTCATGGGCCATGGGTAGCTGTGGGTGTGGCGGACAAGATGTGGCATTACAGCAGCACCTACCCTGCTCCTGCTCCCACCCTGCTCTCTAAAATCCAATTGCTTTTTGCACTTGAAGGACATCGTCAAGCCACAATAAGCGCGTCACCGCACGTGATGTTGCAACGCAGCGGGTGCGGGAATCTCCATTGCTGCCCAATATCATCCAATGAAATTGATGTTAAAAATAAATACGGAGACCGATCTGTGCGAGAAACCCCCAGCTGTCAATCTCTCATCTCCTTCGCTAGGGAATTTTCCACGGTGATCATGCTACGCAAGACAACATCGATAACGAAAATAGCTTGTTTATTGCTGCTCCTTTGCGAAAACTGTCGCCGTCCTCCTTAAACGGCTCCTTAATATATTTATCATTCAACTTTATGGACTGCGGCACATTCAATAGCCATGCCGCCTAATTGTCTACCATATCACCTCGGCTGTTCACACTGACTAATGTATTACCTAACTATCCATGGCCTTGGTTAAGATGGTCAAGATGGGGTCCAGCATGCTGGGAGGCTAAGACGCCGCGAAGACGCCAGCCGTTGACCTTCCACGTCATCCTCGACTAGACCTTCCCGGCGCGTCCTTTTAACGGTTCTCGTTTGGGCTCTAACTAGACTAGGCTGTCATTTTACTAGAAGGTTGCTGCTATCATCCAGCGCTTGTCGGTTACGCGCCAATTCGACGTTGGGAATGCACTATGTAGAAAGTGCCACGCGCCGATCATCGCACGAAAAAGATTAAAAGGGTCACAGTGGAAAACAGCGGCGCTGGACTAGTTGTCCGCGCTTGTATTAGTTGCTTAGTTGTTCGCTTAGGATTGACTTTGGTTAAGGTAGATCGAAATTGCGCTAGACGAGCGAGGCCTCCCCGGAAGGACGGCGCCGCTAATCAAGACTAGAGGTAACACCTCGTGGGAGTGACGAAAGTTGTCTCACACTGCCCACGCAGAACTTTTTAGCGTCAACGGGGGGATAGATCACGCGAGATGGGATTTCAAAATGCCATCTTCGCTATTACCGGAACTGACAAGCGGGAGCAGCCCGTACCTTCTCCGGCTCTTCATTTACTGACTCGGATTTTCACGCAGAGTTTACAACGCGTCCTTTTATATGGCCTTTATTATAATCCTTAGATACCAAATTCCTTCGAATAGAGGTGAGTGGCTATTTGGCTCTCCGAATTTTCTAATTATTTTGCGATGACGTTGATAGACTGGTGACCATAGCTAAATACCGGAGTATATTGAGGTGGGGAACATTGGTGGCTTAACGGCTGCTAAAAAGTGCCGCCGAGCTACTGAAGAAACTGCTGGGGAAGCCTCAGTTTAGTATTGCGTTTGTTCCATAAAAATACTATTCACAAGCTGTTGAATCTCGATATCAAGTGGGCGTGCCGATCCATTCGTACGAAATCTCGGGTCCGGTGCCAATGCAATTATTCACATCCCCTTGAGCAACACCTTGGTCTCGGTGGCTCTCTTCGATGTGGCGGATTAAGGTATTACTTTATAAATGAAGCATAGTAACGATACAAATCAAACCTGAAAGTGTATCCTTTTGTATTCGAAATGTCTCTCGAGTTCACAACTAGGAATCAACAAATAACAAAACAATCATACGCAACCTGAGGAAGATAGAAAAAAAAGAATGTAGGGACAAAGTATAATTTGCACCTAAATAAGTTCCCGAGTAGCCAAAATTCTATATCTCCGGCCGGTACGAATGCAAAGACCAACGTTGTAACTTTAAGAGACTAGACCAATAACTATACTACATATTCAATAGTCACCAATGCCCTCGGTTTCATTCTTCCCTCTTGCCACCGGCCCCCTTTTTCGTAGCTGCGAGATTGCAATAGCGGGTGACGTCTGGAGGCCCGCAGGCATATGTACGTACGCCACAGTAAAGTCTGTTCAAGCATAGGTGCCAGCTGAATTGAACAATGGTCTTGAATAGTAAGCGTGGAGTATTCGAGCAAGTGGACAATCCCATTCTAGCGGCGTCTCAATCTGGCTCAGCCGCAGCAACTAATGCGGTATCCACGTCTGGATACAGAAGCTGAGGGCCTGTGTTGCTCTACTACGGTTGTCAATGTTACAACGCATAAACAGTAGCATACTGGCACTCGATACAACATTGTAGGGAATAGCAAAGATAGAATAAAAATATAGCCCCCTTTGATATTATGCGAAGCGACCCTATTTTAGGCCAAATAGTTCGGTATTTTGATGGAATAAATTGCTGTCTAACAATTTCTTTGTGTCTTTTATTAGAGCATACCCACAGCAGAACAGAGTAATAACCGTAGGGCGTGGAGTCGATATCTCGTGGGCTGGACCTTGCATTTGTGTATCGTCGACTCCGGCTAGACTCCGTCTGGGTACGTMCCCGCCTCATCAGCGCGGACCAGGGTGAGGGGGCGACTTGTCAGGGGTGGGTAAGTACCGGTACGTACCGCATAGCTCAAGCAAGGTACATGGGACTCGGGTTGTAGGTTCCTAGATCTAGCGGTCTTTGTTACATTTGCCCCGGACTATCACCCTTCACTTTACTACATCCAAAGCCAGTCCAAGATGTACCCGTTGTTTAAGCTAGCTGGAGTGGGCACTTCTGTACCTTGTAATGCTTCCACCCATTTTCGATTCTTCCTTCAATCGCGCGACCTCGTCTGCTCGTCCCCTCGTCCCCTCGTCCCCCCCGTGGTCAGTGAGATCCTATCAAGCTAATGCTTCGCTCATGCACAACCAAGACCCCCCCGTTGACAAGCAGACACTCGGGCAAAAAAGGATAGCGCCCGACCTAATGTATTGTACAATTCTGGATAGTCGAGACCTGGTGCAGTACGTATAAAATCAGCGCAGCGTCTATCACTGATCTCGGTGGAATGGTGGAATCTCGAAACCCACACCCCTCTGCGTAGCAACACACGCCCCTCCTTTCCCAATCGCCCTCACGAGGTCGAGCCTACATACATCTTTACCTTAAATCCCATCCACCGCTTGTACTCCCGTACTCCTTCTCTTTTGGTCCGAACTGTTATGCCTCTATGCCCAGTCCTCATATCTTCCTATCCGCATCTCACCGTCCCATACCTCCCATACCTGACCTAGCCCTCAAGCTCTGTCACTTACACCACATATTTCTAATTTATACCACCACCACCACCACCACCCACTACCAACTCTCCATTACTGGACCCTGACTGGACCCTAGCTGTCACATACAATTCCTACAATAGGGCACCTAGCCACCTAGGCACCGGCTCGGCCCAGTCCAGTAGTCAGAGGTTCGACAGGTTGGACTTCGATGAAGAACAAGTACCACCAATTCCACCTGGAACACATTAAAGACCAAGTACCCACTACGCAATCTTTTAGTGAGCTGTACTATATTACCACCAGGTCMCCCTCCTATCGAATCAGCTTCTATTCATATAATCCTTTCCGCTCGCTACTCTCTCTTATTTTTTACCGCTTCTTCGATTCATTACTCTGACACAAGCCCCCCAATCTATTTCCCCCCCTCACGATCGTTCTAGACGTTGCGCCGTGTCGCGCCGCAAGACCTCCACGATATTTCCATCGCTTAACGTCAACAGCCGACGAAAAGCCCACGAAAAAGCACCCACGCACATACGCGCCACCACTTACTCAAGGCGACTTACACGCAGCCCTTCCTATTACTCTACGCCGCCTCTGGAACAGGGTCGCTTTGGGTCGGTCTCCAAAGTTCGCATGCTCTCACTCACCCGCTAGTCAAATTCCCAGAAAGGAATCCATTCAAGGCCCATTTTGCAAACCCACCGGTATCGCTGTCTTGCGACAGCATCTGTTTGAGTCTTTTCCAGATGTTTCGCCAGAGGTGAGTTGTACTTGATCCCGGGCACCCCAACTACAACCAGCCCTTGCATGTGTCTAGCAAGCCTGTGGGAATTAAGATGGTCTCGTTGGTGCCTTATACCTTGTCTATATGCGACAAGTCTTCATCCTAGCTCCGTTGTGCTGATCTCGCTTGCGCATAATATAGGACAAGTTCACAGAAGCCTGGCGATGAATTGCTTGCCAACTTCCGACAACAGTTTCCCGAGATCGCGGCGGTAGCCTCGTCTTCGGCACCGGGAGCGCCAGCGCAAAACACTGTGACCTCTGATAACCCAGTCATTGTTCCGCCGGGTCAAGAACCGTATGTTGCAGTTCCCTTTTAGACTCACGCCAGCCCCCAGAGTCTCTTGGCTCCCTTGTTATCTTTTGCGACGGTGTTTATAAGTTCAGTGGTGAGGCGGTGCAAGCGCATCTTAGTAGCTTCGACAGCTCGAGCGCGGGGTATACCGCGAATCCCAGCTTGAGCACCACTATAACACTAACAAGCACAATCCTCCCACCAAGGATTAACAAAACCATGTAAAATAAATCCTAAAGCTAACCTCCAAAATTATTTACAGACATCAGAGTACAGGTCAGGATGTGTTCCGAGATCAGGATCCCACGCCACGGGCGTCGGGCGCGGAGTGGAGGTTCACCCCTTCGTTGCTTGACCCCAATTCCTTCTCCTTCACCACCTTCGCAAACCAACCGCCGGGCTACTACACGCCCACACCTGGCGGTACTAATACACTTTACCACCCTCAAGCGGGTGACTTGCATACGCCGTCAATGGGACTGGGTATGGGACTCGGCACACCGCTGTCGCTTCCAACAAGCGAAGGCGCTATACAGGCCGGTCCAGCTATGATGGACCTCACCCAATTCCACCAGGGAATGCCGCCACACCAATTCCAGCAGCCCTTTAACCCATTCATTCACCCGACTCCTCCACAGCCCTCGTTTGCGCCTTCAACATTTGTGCATCAGGATACTGGTTACGAGACGATGGACCACGATGGATCGCCCCTCGATTCGGATAGCCACGAGGAACGCATAGGATCCATGGATGCAACATTCCACTCACAGTCTCCGCCCAACATGATGGGTTTCCAACATAGACATTTGGGAGCGCCCATGAGCCACATATTACCACCCTCGGCTGACAAATTCCGCTTCCACTCGACCTTGAACGCGCCAACGGCCATGATCAAGCATGCGGATGAGATTCCGGTGACATACCTTAACAAAGGGCAAGCTTACTCGTTGTCAGTAGTTGATACCGCGGCCACCATGCCCATCACACCTGGMACGAAGTATCGAACGTTCGTGCGCATCTCCTTTGAAGACGAGCAGCAACGGCAAAAGCCTGGCGTTTGTTGGAGTTTATGGAAGGAAGGCCGAGGGACTAATGAGGCGCACCAGCGAGGCGGCAAGCTGCAAGCGGTCGAGTATGTCGAGGCCGGACAGCCCGCAGAGGGTGATGACAAGAGGACCCGCATAGAACTCGAGAGCGCCTCCTTTGACGGGTTTTCTGTCATTTGGACTCCGGGCGTGAACGGTGCTGCTGAGTGTAACATAGCAGTCCGCTTTAACTTCCTCTCCACTGATTTTAGTCACTCGAAGGGCGTCAAAGGCATTCCGGTTAGGCTTTGTGCGAAGACAAGCGCCCTGTCATCGACCGATTCATCTCCATTGTCGGACCCAGCATTTGAAATCTGCTACTGCAAAGTTAAGCTATTTAGAGACCACGGAGCCGAGCGAAAGCTCTCTAACGATGTCGCCCATGTTAAGAAGACTATCGACAAGCTCAAACAGCAGATTGCCCAAGCAGAAAGCGGCGCCAAAGACTATGGAAAGCGCAAACGAGGTGGTGGTTCACACGCCAAGGGCCAAGATCATCAGCGTCCAGGGAAGGCCCCGAAGCACAAGAGAACTTGGTCGATGTCGTCGACAAGCTCCGGCGGCGGTGGTGGCGGTGGAAGACCCACCCTCGAAGACGACTTGCACTTCAAACTCCAGACACTTCAGGACATGTTCACAAGCACCCGACCTGTGAGCATCTTGTACTTGCGCGGTGATGACTTAGACGATCCGGACCTGCATCCGGTAAGTCTTCCAGGAGAGCCCACTGATCTCACCAAAGTCGAGTCAAAGGACAGCGCTGCGTGGCAAATAAGAAGCGCGCGAAGTTCGATCGCTGGCTCCTCGCTCGTCTCTCCCTCGCCAAGCTCGATGTCCTTGCAGTCACAATCAGCCAATCCCAGCCAATGGAATGACTTTCAGGGTAGTGGGGAGGCATCTACATCTCGAAGAACGTCTGATATGCCGGTAAAAGTTCCCAAGACAGATGACGATGGAAACTTGAGTGGTTGGATAGAAGCACTTGGGGTCGATCCATCATACAAACCACCTGCCGAGAGACCTACAAAACCCGTCGCCTGTTTCTACATCGCCCGACGATATCCATCTGAACCCGAAAAACGCGAGCTTCACCGAGCAATATACCTATCTCAAAGAAGAGTTTCGGAATTTGCCTCTCGAATTGCGACCAAGTGGGCTATCGATGCCACGGCTATTGTGCGGGTCGTCCGCGTCCTCGAGAGCGGGCTCCAAGTAGAGGTAGATGACGATGTGATCCAGGCACTGTCCGAAGGACAAGACATGACGCTCGAAATTGCTGAGGTCGACCGAAACGTGCCCCAGCCCAAGCGAGAATGGGAATTGATGGCCGTTGATGGGCCTGAGGGTGACAGGGGCTCAACTCACAGCGCATTTCGTACAACGACGGGTTATGAACTACGACTTACATTTTAAACTTCTATGGGCGATGAGGAATATTTTGATGTGGATTTTTTATTTATTTCGAAGATTACATTCTAGGGCAGGGAAACAAACTCCCGGGGCTGGTTTTGCCGCCATACTGTTAACGAACATGAATACTTATACCCAGAGAACAACCGGCGGAATCTTGATTTATTACATCTGGCGTTCAAGCGGGAATATGAAAAGATACCATTCCCTTCAGGGGCAGCTTTGTTTCTCCTCGTTCCTTCTGTTGTGACGGACCGATGTTCGGATCTTTTAGACTAATGATGCCATATGCATTATAGAAGATACGGCTTKTACTACCAATTTKAAGTCGGGCGCTGCCAGAACGCTACGTTGAGCACATTTCTTTGGTCATGGAATATACCCAGTTGGATCGTATGCACGCAGCTCTTCGGGGCACAAGGTATTTTGGGGGAGGGATATACTGGAAAGACGGCCAGGCCAACTACACATGGGGCGTCCAGGAACGTTGTTGCATGGGCAGTGTACCTCTGTACGGTTCACTCTGCACAACTTCTTCATCTTCAACACTATTTTATTTCACCCTAGTATATTTTTTTTCTGTGGCGATGGGGTTTGTGAAACCGAAGGGAATAATGCGAAGGTACCTAATGTGGATGTAATGCGGACCGTGTATCTACATACGTGTACATGGTTCGTCCATCAGACGAATATTGGACTTGTTGCTAGTTGCTATACATATATGTATGTACAAGGAACACGAATAAGAACATCATACGCTTTCTCTGTGTCTAGTCTTGATATGAAAGGACTGTTGTCATTTCCGTCCAGCTGGCCAGTTCCGCTGGGGACTGCATACCTAATATATACACGTAATAGGAGGCATTATTGAATATATATGTATGTATTCGCAAGTACTTTCCGCTATGTGTTGCCGGACACATACCCAATCAGGTTTAGTCGGATGACGACGCCTTAATCTCCTGGGAGCAATCGCCAATCTGCTTGCGACGGTGATCTCGATCGCGACTATGCCTAATTTCACAGCATTTATTTCCCCGTGTATTTGTCGCTGGAGGTTAGGTTAGGTACTTGGTAGGATTCCCCTCATGTTGCCGCGGTGCCCCTTAAAACAGAGAGCTCATTAAATCGATTCGAGCAGTACCAAGGCACTATTGAAACCTTAATTCGCGGACCCCTCCCTTACCCATGGTCGCATTGCATATGAAAGGGCTGAGGCCTAGAACGATTGGAGAGGCTTAATAAGACGTAACGACATCCATGTCATGCTATCATAAGCCTGTAGCGGTGCGGCTTGATAGGCGGATCTTGGGGTAGACGAGCGCTTATTACATTAAGCAATACTCAGCGCGCGGCAAAATAAACGGCATAAATTATTGGGAAACGCGGACGAAGAGCCAAACACAGGCTATTTAATGTTTGACAACATTCAATAGACGGGAAGTCGAAAATGCATCTATATATAATGTGATGTTGGTAGGTAAGGGGAGTGTAGCATTGGTTAGGTCTATTGGAGGAGGCGTATAATGCGGTTTATTTACACAAGATGGTTTATCGCATGAATTACTGTTTACGGGCAATCACCCACTGGGCGCCTGAGTCAAGCTAGGTCTAAGTGCAAGTGCAAGTGCAAATGCTGGTGCAGGTGCCCAACCAAGCTAACCAGGTTCGAGCCCCCTGCCCGTACTAACTGAACACCTAAATTCGCTGTGGCTTCAGTGGCTGAAAGGGCTGCTTGGGCAGTTTAATTACGCTTTTCGGCCTGCTGGAGCTTTTATTCCGCCCCCCACAGGCCCGCGGAACTCCGGCACCAAAACACCGGGTTCTTCGCTGCAGGTGATTGGAATCCTTTCATCTCTTCCCATCTTCGCATCTGCACCCATAAAACATGCCGGCCAGGGATTCTCCAAATCAAAACATCTCCCCCAGAAACAAAAACAAACAATATGACATAAGAAATTAGAAACGAAACACCGGGCACTGACTCCTCATTCAGGATGATTCATTTAAACATGAAGCATGCCCCCGCTCCATCGTAGTAGTCAAGCGACTGATGTTGCTCGCGCAATCTGCTGCCTTCAATGCGCTCTTTCATACACACCAGTCACTCTGCCCGATCCCATCAGCGGCATCACCTCCATGTGGGGCCTATAATCTCGGGAGGGAGAAACAAAAGAGGGATGATGAGGATGAGTCGGGCGACAATGTCAAGCGTCATTCTTCGTCAGACGCGCCCGAGCAATTTGACCTGACCTGCTACTAACGGCAAGGACTGCCGGCTTTCCAACTAACCAGCAGCGCATCTCGCTATCATATCCGTTTATTTCCTTTACCGCCTCACTATCCGAATCCACATCATTTCTCCGATGCAGCTTGCGGTTTCGCCCGCGGGGCTTGCATCTCCATTGCCGACGATGACCTGACGTTGGGGGTGGGAGTTCCAGCCCGACAAAGCCACAGATAAATGATCGACGTCTGGGTTTGAATTGAGGCAGTGCAGACGCTTAGAAACCCCACCAACTGTGGCGAGTAGTTTGCGCGTTCGCGCGCCCGCCCACTGAACTTGTGCGACTCGATATGCGGCTTCGTGTCACTAGTTGTTGTCCTCTGCAGACGGAGTCCCTTTAGACGCAGTGGTACATGGCCCTGAGGTTGCTGGAACAGCCGAGACCTTGTCCATCGGACATGCGGTACTTTTTGGCTAGGATAAAGACATTTCCCCCCCTTGCGCGCGTCTAGAATTCGGGACTGACTGGCCTATCTGACATGGGCTGGACTGGCTGCTCGGGTCGGCAGCTTTCGGAATACTAGCAATTTCACAAGACGTGATGCAGAAACAGATACCCCCAAACCATCTCAGCGTAGTTTGTCCAAAGGATTTGACAATCACTTCCCAGCCGAATCTTTTCTGAGCTTGGACGTCTCCGGTTCACATGGGAGACTTTCATCATAGGCTCTCATAAGTATTCATGACAGCTACCGGTATTGGCAGTTAGGTCTACGTTCATGCTTCTCACCTTTTGATTCGATCTGGCCCTCGAGCTAAAATTGCTCGAATGATTAGTGAGCTGTTAGAACACCGAGTGTGCTAATGGGGCTAGACTTCGGGCGCTGCGTCTTTAACGTGCTCCTACTGAGACCAAGTCTCAGCGAGCGCCGTCCCCTATTGTCTGGGCTACTGGCCATAAGACAAAAGGAGCGCGTCAATGTAAGTTCCAGTCGCATCGCTCGGCGTAAGCCGCAAATCAACTTTCAGCATCAAGCTGGACTGAGATTATCCTCCGCCTTAAAAGTAAGGTAATCAATCAATCAATCATTCATCGAGCGCATCGGCGACCCTTTCGCCGTTGGATTTTAGTGGTTGTAAATTTTGGCGCCTGCTCCGGCGTTTTCAGCGTATTGCGTTGCGGTACCTGGCCTAATAATTTAGGGGAACCATCCACTGGCGCGTACTGCATTAGGTACAAACATGGCCTAGAGCGATCCCTGGAGCTGCAGCTAAAATCCATTCTGTACTCTGTAGCGCGTGGTAGGGTGAATCCGCTACGGCTTGCCATTGGGGTTCATTGGGTCCTGCATCATGCAGTAGTGACGCGCTGCGAGTCGGGTCTGGTTATTGAGCTAGTGGCCTGTTCAGCGACCGAGGTACTGGTACTTACAGCGACAACCGCTAACCAGGGGGGTTCACTCGCCACATTCTGTCTAGGTCTACGGGAGGCTTGACCCCCGACTACAACTCCGGACTCGCGACGAACACCGATCAAGCATGCCGGAGTTCACCGGTGCCTTAAAGTTAGGCTAGCCAGTGGCCTCTGAGGTCATGAGAACAATTGCGATGCACTGGAGCTGGGTCTAGGCTGGTTCGACGTAAGTGAACCTCGGTCATCTACCACTCGGGATTCGAGCTACAGAATAGTCGTCGTACTCCTATGCGACTTTCCGAGGAAACATAAGGTTACACGGATTCTCTAGAACCGCCTGATCTAGACGGCTTATGGAGGCCTCCCTTCTGCCACGTGGAGTCGAAATCTACGACATCCGCATGTCTCATCTAGGACTAGATCCAATGAGAGCTCAGAAAAGCGCCAATTTCAGCTGGTCAGGGAGGTCTTGTTGCGGAAGCGAAGCGACGCCGAGACGGATAGGTCGTTCATTCGGCACCATTCGTACCACACATGGCAATCGCCACCTCTGGCTCGCTACGGTCCCTGCAGGAGCCACAGCCGCCATCGAACTACCATAAGAATTTCCGGGACCAATCATTCTTTCAAAGAGAAGGTCGCCAGGGGAACGGCATGGTCAGGGTACTATGGCTAATGTACGGATTTCACTATTGCCACAGGTATACAAGGCCCCAAGAATAGAACGGTGAGCCACATATTATTCTATCACGCCCTGGGGTAGCTCCCTCTTTAGGCGAAATTGGTACGACTCTGGCAGGCAGTCGCTGCGGTACTAGCCACATCATCTCTGCGCAAGGAGATTCAAAGGGGGTAAAGGAGGGTATAGGGGTGAGTGTTGACGAATTATCGCTGCTTGGAGAAGCAGTCTTGCCACTCCTCTAGCCACATCACCCGCGAGACTTCTGGCAGGAATAGGCTACCACGGCAGCCAATGATACGGCACTATCAGGTAGAGAACTTTCCTCATCCGGCAGTCGTCCGCACTCGCCACAGACCCCCCTAAGTACACGAGCATGATCTTCTCACCTGCAGCTACTTCTCCGTCGAGCATTGCCTTTGATGGGAGTTCACCGAGGATGAACCACTTTTACGCGTGATCGCTGAGGCAACGGTGATACTACAGCTTGCCACAGCACTCTGTGGAGGTGCATTGATTTGCGTCGATGAGGCTTGACTCTTCTCTTCGTGGACCAACCACCAGCCTCTGCCCCCGCGGGGACGCTCGCTTCATTGGGCAATGGCGTTTACGATCATCGCTATTCTGACGACAGAGGTGGCTAGTGCGGCGGTGAGCTACCACCACCATAGTGATCGGCATCCCGGTTGCCGTTTCGGGAGGAATGTCGCGAATCGGCGTTTAGGACCGAGTGGTCCTCCGGTACTCATTGGTCCGAGGCCGGGTTCGAGTGCTAACAACTAAATCCGTGCAAATAGGGTGCCGCGAGATATCTAGATCTGCGCGTTGGACGGCCTGGCATCATACCCTAGGCCCCATTGCGATATGACCGATGGCGTCACTGATGCGGTCAGATGTCAATCATGACAAGAACCTACTTCATAGATACCTAGGTACCCCCATCTTTTTCGTCTGAGCGTTTGCTATCGTCTATGGAGATTCGCTGCGAACTACCCAAATCCGCTTGCTAATAATAGCTCTACACGTATCACGAGGGTAAGGGGATACGTAAGTGAGTTCTACTTTGAGAGTATGGAGATATCCGTTCAAACTAAGGAGGGAGAAACGGGCGGCGATGTGGGCATAGATCTTCGGAAATTTTACAGGTGACGTCATACACACCGACATGCACATCCGCAGAGGGGGGCCACGGGACCCGGCACGAGATGCGTCGGGACGATGACAGGATCGGGTTTAACATGCTGATATATACCCGATGCGCTTTTTTTCATGATTTCTTAGTACCATTAAACTGAAATGTAACTTGCGAGGAATGCGGTCAACGGATATGCGGCTTCGAGGTATGGTATGATATGGTATGGTATTAGGGCCGAAGCCAGTAGGTAGGTAATGGGGCTTCGTCGCGGAATGAGCCCCGTTGCGAATAGCATGATAATGACGCCTTAGTTTAGATAGTGTAGAATAGACGTAATATGAGCTACTTTATCTGAGGTCTGTGGTTTTCTCCGTTGGGTCTTTTGAGATGGAACTTGTAGGTCGCTTGAGTAATTTACTAGGCTGCTTAGCGCGTAATGTTAGTCAGGGGCATCGTGATGGCATATCACTTAGTCTGGTCTTGGTGGTCATATGAGGAACCGAATTAATGAATAACTAAATAGTCTAATTTCAACGGAATGGATGCTCTACGTCAAGCTTCGTGAGTCTTGAGGTCTGTTCATTCTAACTGTGAGTTTCTACCTTCTTTAAACAAGCACGTCTTCCCTTTCTATATCTAGCATAGTTTGTAACCTAAAATTGATGTTATATACAGGAAATTATCGTAAGTCTTTCATGTCTAACTATATACCGTCACGCTCTGCCATGCTTTTGTACCAATTCTATACCAATTCTATACCAATCTATCCATGCCACTGTTATGCGTAGATAAAGACTGCGTTCTTGTAATACGAATTACCATGAATCCATACTTCCTGTAAGCGGGTGAATACCAAAAGGTCCGTCGTCATAGCATGGCTTCGTTAGCCTGAGCTGTCTATGTTAAGCATCAATAAGTCAACAAGCTAGTTGAGGTGGGAGTCCGGTGCCATAGTAAAGTCGAGTTTGGTGTCCGAGGTCCATGTCCAGTTCATATCTATAGTATCTAGTCCCTCAATATAAATCAGCCAGCTTAGGAGCAGCGTCAATAAACTATTCATAAACGAACATACGCAGTAGGAATATTCAAAATGGTATGCTGCGATGGAAAGAGCAATACCTGGTTGGATATAAGATTCGAGTCGTTCTAGCCGTCTAATGATCGAGCTGGACGCTAAGTATAGGTAGGTTCAGAAGGCTGATCTTAGGTTGGTAAATATAGAATTCAAGTTCGGCCGCAAGCTTCGTCCCCGAAGCTCACATACCCACCAACGACTGAATCACAATCGTCATTGGCGGGATCGACGTGAATAAAACGGTAATAGTTCCGAACAGACTCATGGCGAGAATCGACAGGGCCGCAGCTCGCGGGTCGGTACGTAGGAGCAGCGCCGCGGCGATGGCGGACGAGTTGGCGCCGAGCGTGACGCCACGGGTAACATAATCATCTGTGTAGGTACCTAAGTTAGCTATGCCGTAACTAATATCCCAATCCCAAACTCTAAAGTCCTCCTCACCTTCAGGGATCTTCAGCGCAGCAAGCATGCGCTGGCCCACCAGCACACCGACGATGCCGCTCATGATAGCCAGAGCAGCGACCGTATTCACGTCGCCGCCCAGGTTCGCGGTGGCGGGAACGGCGAGGGCGAGCGTCAGGCTGCGGGCGGCGAAGGCCAGGCTGCGTGAAGCGCTGATGCCGATGGAGTGGCACACGTACGGGTACGCGGACAGCGAGCCGATGGAGATGGCGATGTTGGGCACCAGGATCGCCGCTAGGTGCTGCTTCAGCTCCCGCCGGAACCGGTACACGGGGAGCGCGAAGGATACGATGCTGGCGTCTAGCACGCTGCTGAAGAGGTCGCCGGCGCCGGGGAGGGTGTGATTGGGGTTGGGGTGGCCGCTCCAGAGTTCTGCGTAGTTGGTGCCGGTTTTGTAGGCGCCCAGGGTGGAGGATAGGGAGGAGCCGTTGATGAGACCGAGGACCCAGAGCCCGAGGACGGTGAAGAGCGAGGAGACGAGGACGGGGTGCAGGTATTGCCGCCAGTTGGGCGGGAGCGACATGGCCAGGAAGTAGGTCAGGATGTTGAAGGTTAGGTGCATGGGCATCGCGTAGCCGCCGGCATAGTACACGGGGAGTCCAACGAATAGGAAGAGGAGGCTGTAGATGATGAGGTCTAGCTTGGTCGTGATTATGGCTGCCCAACGGGCGGATCTGGGTGGTGGTATTGGAGCTTGGGGTGGTAAGTCTGTATTGACAGTGTTACTGTTCGAGGACGAATGTGTGGGTTGCGAATCGTCCACACGATGCCCCGCGGAAACATTCCGGGATTGCTGTGGTCGTTGTAAGTCTGCTTCGTCCGACGAAGGCTCCTCTGAGGTCGCCACTAAGGTGGTGGAATTTCCAGATCCAGGTGTTGTGGTCATGGGTATTTCCTCATTACTAGGGGTGAGTTCTCCTGGCCTCTCCATCATAGATCGCTTCGATGACCCTAGAACAAGCTGTATGACTCGAGTCATATATGCCGCTAGAACCAACATGATAGCGAAGCCAATTACTACTCAAGTTAGTAGAATGGACATCATGCAGTTATGGGTTTGACGGTTCCTCACCGAAGACAGCGATGATCTTGAGAACCTCGATTCCCCCTATCGCCGGGCTCAGGGGAAGCATAACGAATGAAGGAGTAAACAGTACATTAATCCATCGCAAAGCCCAGTCGCCCTGTGGAATAGTCAGCTTCAATGTCACCTTCGAAGATAGTTAGGGCGCGGCTTACCGGAATCTCAATGATACCAACGATACGCTTCGTTCGGTGCTCGCCAAGGACTTGCTCTGATAGCAGCAGAGCTAGAAATAGGATGATGAGACAGGCTACTGACGAAGGAAAGGTCACGGATCCAAGTCCAAATAGTTTCTTAACCCCAAAGCAGGTCAGCAGCATTAGCAAAATGCCAAAAGGCACATATAGCCATGATTGTATGATGTTGTGACGGGAATGCCGGAACGCCTGTATTATAACGCCAGTCAGTTAGCATGTGACGTAGAATATCCACGACAAATTTGAAGACCATACCAGTCGCACTGCGGATAGCAGATCATCCCGGATTTCGATGTGTTCGCGCCGGACTGCCATCTTAAAGTCTACTCTCCCTCTTCATTAAATCGGCGGGGGCGTTATTAATTGAGGCTATTCAAGAAAAGAAAAGAGAACATGGGAAGAAAGTGGTTGCTGACTCGAATGACCGAGGCGATCTTATGATGCCCGTGGCGGTAAACATATGCGCCATATTTATTTACTCACTAGCGCCGATTTCGKCCTACTCGATATACGTTCACTTCGTAATTAACTTGCCAACTTGGAAAAGACGTTATAACTTAGACCAAAGAGTCTGAATTGTGTACCTAAGTAACTAGTCCGAAGCAAAAGGGGTATCATTAGGACTTTGTGTAAAGTACATTGATGTCTCTCCTCCATGGAGACTGTGAATTGTTGACGAAAAGAAAAGAAACCGGGGTCCACGAAGTAACGGGTATTAGGGCAGTAATGAAAAGAAATGGGCAAAACCGAAGACCCAGACGACTATGCGCGTTTTCGCGCAAATATTAGTGACCGGGGGGAAACATATAAAGGGGGCAGACGGTGATGCGCGAGGATGCAACCTCGTTAGGGGGGAAAGGGGGGGCGGGGGCAAGACACAAGATAAGGCGACCCGCAAGGAACCCAAGAATTCCAATATTTGCGTGTTCAGCCTGTTCAAAAGTCCGCACCAAGAAGCTCTCCGGAACAGCCTCACTTAGTCGCCGCAGCAGGCTTCGGCTTGTCATAGTGGACGAGGACACCGAGAGCGACCTCATTGATTCGGCGGGGGAAGTCAGCGGTCGCCTTCTGCGTCTTCCACATGTTCTTCATTTGGGTGAACAGCTGAGAGACAGGCTCGTAGAAAACGAGCTTCTGCGCGTCCTCTTCCTTGGCTTCGAAGTAGTCAAACTTAGTGTCCTGGAATGAAGCCAAGCCTTCACGTAGCGCAGTGGCTGTAGAGCGTCGATGCTTATTAGTATATATACCCATGAATGAGAAGAGGTAGAAAGGCTTGTGCTGCCCTCTAAGAAGTAGGAAGAGAAACTTACACTTAATAGACTCGATCGTATCAGCGTAGCGCTTCTTGATTGCTTGAGCTCGCGTCAAACGGGGCTTAGCGATTTGACCCGCGATGCTCTTCGCATTTCCCAGATAGTCTCGCTTCACTCCTCGCTTCACGCCGATAGAAGGCAGAGTAGGAGGGACGATGCTTCCGCTCTTATTAATCTTGATAATGAAGTATAACTTCTCAAGGTCCGGGAAGTAAGAGAGAAAGTGGTCCACAGAAGTCGGACAGTAATGATCACCCCTGTGTTCGTACCGCTCGCATCGACACTGGAATGCATTCCAGGGTAACAAGCGGATGCTACCGACCGGGTCCTTTCTATACTCAAGCGCAACACGCTTGATTCCCATGAACATGCCCGGGAGGGCGAGAGGACGAATCCAGGTGCCAAGGATTCCGCCTGCGAAGCGGATACAGATGATATCATTCTTGAGATGAATGATAGCTTGGTCGAGTTGGCCGGGGGAGAAGGGATACAGTGGGTAAATGAGTTTAGTGTCTTTCCCTCTCAGGAACTTCTTCACGACATCCCATGCGTATTTGTCAATATTCTTTAACTTATTGCGAACTCTCCATACTGACTTGTCACCAGTAGTTGGGAGCGTTGAGAGTCTTAGGAGCTGAGTACGAAGGGGATGACCGTCGGCGAGGTCGCGGTATCGGTCGTGGACAATCTGAAAGTGATGCATGCCATGCTCATAAACAGCACCCTGCCAAACCTCCAACTTCATCTCCGGGACGAGCTTCTGATAGAACGACATCGTGACTAAGTAATGTCCATTAGTGATAGTGTCTTCGATGTGGGATGGGGCCGAGTCTAATTACCTTTGTATGCTAGTCCAAGTAAAGCGTCACGAGGTTGCGTGAGTTGGTTGATAGTAGATGCAAGCCTTTCCAGAATGGGACGCAAGGTTAATGCTAATGGTGCCTACTAAATAGACGGAAAACCTTGCTACTAATGAACAGGTGAGGACATTGTTTGCGTCAAGGGGAAGCTGGGGTACTCACTGCTAGTAGGGAAGATGAACTGCGAAATTTACAGTAGGGGAGAGAAGGCCTTCTCGGAACTCGCGAAGATGAAGTAGGAAAGAGGACGAATGGAAGAAGAGAAGTTTGGCGCGGCGGAGGGAATGAAGAGCAATTGCCACCAAGTGTGCGAAGGCAAAATGTTTATCTATCCGCGCGAGGATCAGTAATGTGTTTATGGGCACAGTGCGTCTACCCACGAGGTTGCCCGTTTGAAGAAGTCAAGAGTAGGAGATTGAGACTTACAGTAGTGATGGTATTTGGGGGAGATTTGGTGCTCTTAGATGGAGAGGGTAGTGAGGTAAAAGGCAAGAGCTAAACCAACCGACCAATGTTAGCAGTATCTCTCTTGATGGTTTTCACAGTCGACCCGTGGCTGAGAGGGAATGGTGGGTTCTGAAATTTGAAATCTGGAGCAGAATGGCGAATATTACATTATGAGGTGTACACTAACCACAGAGCAGAAGGGGCGTGGGGATGCTCGGCTGGTAAGCGTTCTATAGTCGACTGCCGAGGGGTTTATAGTCGACTGTATGTGCGATGAGTGGGAAACATTCAACTGAGAAAAGCTCGGCATCAGGTAATCAGCATGTGGGACACTGGCCATTGTCCATGGCGATTTAAAGTGTATTGTAGAACACCTTCCTGCTCAAAGTTGATCAATATACCAAAGGGGGCAGCTAGTTCTAAGGGAGGCAGATTATTAACCACGTATAATTCCGGAGATTTCACAGAAGCCACGTTGAGTAAACAAGCTGGACGATGGTGGAGTTTCCCTGGTGAAGACTCTCGGCTTCAAAACGTCAGTTACAAATCTAGTTGTTGTTGTCTTGACTGGAAAGCGTCTCGGCGTATAGCTTGGAAGGTGACACGGCAAGGAGATGATGTGATTACCAGTAGGGGAGTTGAGCAACGGACATGCTAGTCTAATTTTAAATTTGGAAAAACAACTGACTTTTTATTACATGCACTCGGTTCTAACATGATATGACCAATTGATCAATTTAGTATAGGACTTGTGAACTGATAAATAAAAAGTGCAAGAAAATTCATGCCTTGTTCGTGATTATATATGCAGTGGCAGAGGCAAACACGTCTTCTGGAGTCACAACCGCAAATAGGACGTCTACACATGTTAAGAAGAGCCATCCCTCTATTATATATTGTAAGACTGAGGAATGAGTAAAGTGATCTTTATTCATGAATTTGATACTTACATGCCTCAGGTATCTAGTCCCATAGCTAGGTATGTACCTGTGTATCTTTTATATCCTGTATACTGCGACTTTGCTTGCTAACAATACCTCGACTTCTCTCGCCTCGTCTTGGACGACTGATTCAACTCTAAATGGCTTTTTTGTTTATTGAATGGACATATTGTTAACATGCTTCTAAGAATATGAGGCAGGATTTCCGCAACTCTCGAACCCTGAGCACCTCTTCTGATACACGTTCATTTTAATGGAGATCGACTTCCCAAGAGATGACTCCTGATTGATTCATTCTCAGCTCACTGGGTTGGCTAGACATGGTATAAATTATTACAGTAAATAATTTTTGGATTCATTATATGGGAATGGTCGACAAGGGCTTCAATGGGCCAAGAAGCGACGTTAAGGGGTTCACCAGGGGATATTGAAAATTTTCTTTCACAAGAGCTGATAACACAATGGACAGTGACTCCCAAGGGATGTGAGGCTTGGACATGTTGTAATAATGCTTACTAGGAAAAGGATTCAAGAAGTTCAAGGGCCAGCAGTTCAAGATGAGTGTATTGATGATTATCGGGCCATGTCATAGAATTAATTCAGCAAGCAAAAGTATCAAATTTTATTATCCTAGGGCATTGAGACGATGCTACTACGCCCACACATATTTACTTTTTGAAGAATAAACCATAAGTCGCGATCCTAGTCGTCAATATGCATGCCGGTGTCGAAGCCGGAGTGTCCGTTCGGAGTTCGGCAGCCCAAGTCGGGAAGGTGCCGGACCCGCCCGTCCTTACCCGCACAACCGCACCTACTAATGCAACTATCCTTAAAACTATCAGCTACATTTGCCGGACGGGTTGCTCTTGCTTCGCCCATTAATCTCTCCATATTTGTGCAATAACCTCGGGATATTGGCAGTCTACAACTCTACACCCATTTTTGAATATGCTAGGCTAGGGAATTATGCAAGAACTTGCAAGAAAGAGCCAATCTAATTATAAAGAATTCCGAATGTCATTATGAACTATGTCTAAAAGCTTCTAGCTTGCTGGTATTGAGGCTTCAATGGCCAGTTCCATGTCGAACCCATTGCAACTCTACTCGGTGGTCTACGCAATCTTCGTACCCTTGATATGGTGTATTGTAATAGAACTCTACTAGAATGACCTAAGAGGGAGTTGCTATCGATTAAAAGGACACCACCCGGCAGGAACCAGTATCGCAGCTGCCATCGTATCTCGAGCCCTAAACACCAAGCAGGAAGGGACACCTCAGCCTCTTGCAACGGCAAACTTGGGCACCTTAGGTACCTAATGTAGGTACTTTAGGTATTTTAATTCTACATAGTCGTACACATCTACCTATCGGTATGCATAGAAACGCTTGCCCCGACCAATCACGCACCGGCAACCACAGCCAAACTCTCGTAAATGGTCTTCTTGACAGCGTAGAAAGTGCCGCCAAGCTGTGTAGCCGGACCTCCATCCGTCGGTAGGCCGATGCTCTCGACATCGATTCGTCCCGCAGTCGTCTTCCGCACAACCACCGACCCGTCGATCAGCAGCGTACCCTCGCCTCTGAACTCCGCCGTGTGTCCTGATTGCTGCATGGCTTTGCGCAGGTCGGCCAGCCTCAAGTCTCCAACATGTAGAGGCTGGGCAACGGACCGGGTTGCTGACGCCATGTTGGTGGGGAGAATGTCGAGAACAGGTTCCACGGGGGCCTCAGCTTTCGTCTCTGCTGGGGGCTGCTCGTTAGATTCCTCTGTCTTGAGACGTTTGTTAGCCGCCTCCTCATCGAGGCGCGCTTGTGCTAGCTGCTTTTGAATCGCGAGCAGCCGGCCGGTAACAGTCGCGATGCTCAATCCACGGACATTCTGCCACTTGAGCTGCTTGACGAGGGTAGGGGCGAGCTTGACTACCCAGGCATTCGTGTCGACGCTTGCGTCGATGGTTGTGCCCACGGCCGGCGTGTAGATACTGACGGAGCCCTCGGCTAAAAGCTTCTTGCAATCAGAAGCAAGTGTCAAGGTTTCTCCTTCGCTTCCACCGATGAGGATAAGCTTCCGAGGTTGAATCAAGGGAATCAACATGTGTAGACTTCGCTTGTCGTGTATACCACTAAGGTCGATAAACTCAACTTCGAGGTTGACTGAGACAGTCTCTCTTGTAAACACCAATTTTGAGGGACCCAAGGTCGTCTCATCCGGATCATCGGGGATCCTGTCAAGTTCATCTTCGACGGGGCCATCATATTCCGCCGCCTCGAAGTCTTCGGAAACGTTCCGTGTGAGATGCGGGCGTTTCGCTGGTCCAGGACCTTGGTTTTTGCCAGATGCTCCAGCATTATCCCATTTCCGTTTCTTCCCGAGCTTTTCCTGATCCTCGTCCTTCCCTGCCTGTGCTAGGTCCTGCCCATCATTATCATCCCGCTCTTCTGCTCTCAGGAAATCTTCCGGTCGGATTAGTTCACCATAGTCGTCGGCGCGCTTTCGACGAACTGGATGTGGAAACATTCTGTCCCGACCCTTTTTATTCCTAACATCAAAGTCGTGGACGCCCTTCTTCTTTAGTAATATGTTAATACCCAGGTCTTCGTCCGTTAATGCGGCCTTCTTCCTACTAGCTTGGCCCATCGTGGTTGCGACGTTCAAGGCCCTTCCCTGTTGCTCGTTGTCTGAATCCTCTGATTCGGACTCGGACTCAGAAGCTTCATCGCCTACATCCCCAGCTGATTCAAGCGCATTGGCCCCCCCAGTCTGGAGGGTAGTTTGAAGCTGACGCTGTTGAGCGAGCCATTGCTGGTAGATGGCTAAGTCGTTGCCTTGCAGGGCCTCTCTCTTGGCATCTATAAGTTCGAGTTCGTGCTTAGCTTCACCATTCGAGCCATCGTTAGCATGTTCTTGACTTTCCTTCCACCATGTCCAAAGAGTCCTCGCCAAGGACGGATGTGTCTCCGAGGCTAGAGAGGGATATTCGGTTAAGATAACCATATTCTTTGGATCTCTCGCAATCTGCTTCAACACATCTTTCGAAAATCCCCATTCCAAGGTAGTGTCGCTTGCAAGGATGACCTTACAGGCTGGGCTGCCGTCTTCCGTCTTGTCGCCGAGGATCTTGTCGATCTGGCCTTTTCTATCGAGCAGTTTGAGGAATCTGAAATCGAATGGACCGGCTTCTTTGCCAGATTTAGACCCATCCTTCGCCCCGTTGGTTCGCTTAGTCCCGTCGACAACGGCTTCAAACTCCCGGACGATGCTCTCGTCCATCCATTCGAGCATACTGCGCGCGTATCTCATAGTGCTATGTATATTGCGACCCGCAAGGTATAGTTTGGTGGACTTAAGCGCTCCCTCGCCAGTCGTTGCATCCGCCCGCCACGCGTGGTCCATTAAGTATGCCAACTCCAATACTCGAGCGCTTGAATCTATGGGTATTAAGACAGTGCCTCCCCGGGCAACGCATGACTTCACCTTATTCAGTAGCTGTTCATCTCTCTTGCTCCGCCCTCCTGAAATAGCGGTCTTCTCGCCGCCCCTACTACTGCATACTAAAGCAGTCGGCTTTCGTAACTGCTCGATGATTTCAGCGCCCCCTCCTCCAGCACCACCCAGCCAGGCAGCTCCCGAGTACACATTTTCACGTCCTTGATTCCAGTCAACAGCATACACGATGGACTCTAATCCATGTTGTATATGCCATATAGTACCTCCGAGGGTTCGACCGGAGTTATATGCTGTTATCGTCAGGCCGTTGAGGGGAGGAGAGAATGGGGAGCCAAGTGGCTGGKGTGGTTGAGAGTACTTCAAAGGATGGATTAGGGAGAAATACGTCGCGATTTCTTCGGGCGTAGGAGCCTGTAATAGGATATCGGAGGAAGGTTGTTGGGTTGAATATGCGACCTCATCAAGGGAGCTTGGCGGTATCGTCGTAGCGGCTAGAGGKGTCGAGGCATAAAGATCTTGGAGTAAGGTCCGGCCAAGGGCAATCACCGGAGATGTCGCGTATACCGGGATTCGAGTGAAGAGAGGGAAGTGTTTACAGCAGTGGGCGTAGGCTGCAATATGGTTCGTTGTAGCATGAGTGAGAAGAATGAGAGATAGGGTTGGCACTTGTCTATAGGGGATAGGCGGTTAGCAGAGCTATTTTGCGTTTCGCAGTGTAGCAAAAATCATACTTCTCCAATTCCTTCAGCTTTGCAACATCAAATGACTCATCCCAGCCGACATCGACCAAGACCTTGATACCTCCATCTAGCTCGAGAATAGATTGCGACGCGGCTACTTCCGAGAGCGCTCCCTGAAGTGAGCTGAAGGTAAACATCGCTACGTCATTGTACTAGAAAGCCTTGTAGATATGATGTAGGATCGGCGATATCGAGACGGGTTGATTTTGTTCACGGGGGTTGTTGGCGATTGCGAACTGTGCCGAAATGTTGATGGTGTAGTTATAAAAGAATAGAATGGCGCCAACCAGTCGCGCATCGAGACGGGTAAGGTCCTACCTAAGGTACATACGTACCTACATGTACCTAGGCTAGCTTCCTTGTAAGGTACATAACGTATATTTTCTACCGAATAGGGCTATGGTGAACCAAGGTGAGCAGGCACAGGCCACCTACCCATTTTGTGCATTAGTGGCCTACATGTAGTTAGGTACCTTGTGAAGGTGTCTCTTTTAGGTAGGTGGGGGTTCTCGGTCTGGACCTGACTGTCGGCGCGAGAGACGATCGGAAAATCCCCGGAATGATATCGTGTCAAATCCATAGCTGGGATTGACCTCCTGGTTCATCCATGCGTCGCCCTATCCCGGCTATGATTTCAGATGTCAATATTATCAACTGTGGCCACAAGAACGAGACGAGACACAGAGTGGCACAGTACCTCCCGAAACGATAGCCTGTCCTCCTATATCCTCTTCGGCTGTCCCAATTGTCCCTGAGTTTGTCATCGCGCGGTTCCTGTAAATAATACAAGATACCATGGAAGAGTCCAAATATTTATGATTTCCCGAATACCGAACCGAAACCTGACTGCGCTTTAAGGTATACGAGGTATACGAGGTACACAGCGATACGACGACGCTTCGCGAATCTATTCTCTGAAGTGATACCCAGATATATACTTAATAGTTGCCACGATGGCCGATTACTCCATGTACCACGCGCTAGGGCAAGGCGAGCAGCTTGATCCCAATGACCCCAATCGAACAAGTCAACCAGCTCCTCAACAATTCCAACCGCCCATTGCCCCCAATCCCTACCAGCCAGGCGTTGGCTACGGATCTCCTGCGCCCCAGAGTCAGCAGTATTATGGAAGCCCTCCTCCCGGTGGCCCTTCACCGGCGGCCGCGCCTGGCTTTGCACCTCCACCACAAGATGGAGGTCTTGCCTCGCAGATGGCAGGCATGTCGTTAGGAGATGGACAACATACGGCGAGGAGGAAGAAGAAGGATCGGCATGTATTTCACGCTGTCGAAGCACCAGCCGGGTCTTCTCAGGCATATAATGGCATACCGCCGGCAGGGACACCGGCCACAGCTTTCTTGAATGCAGATCCCTCCGTTCAGGCAGGCGGCCAATTTATTGGACAACCAGTTCCGCCGAACCAGTTCCCGGCACCGGTTAATGCGCCTTTCCATCCAGCGAGCCCAGCAACTCCCGCTGAATTCGCCGCAAGGGGTAGTCAGATAGACCAAGGCCACGCGCCTGCATTCGTACCTGCTTCTGGTGGAGGACAGGTCTCGCCAGACGATATTCCTAGCGTGCCTATATCCAGGGACGTACCGCAGCAATACTATCTCAGCAATGTGTATCCCACCTTCGAACGTCATGTACCTCCTCCAGCTACCGTCTCCTTCGTTGCCTATGATCAAGGCAATTCGTCACCTAAATTTACCCGATTAACAATGAACAACATACCAGCCAACTCAGAAGGCTTACATAGCACCGGCCTACCCTTAGGATTGGTACTACAACCTCTAGCCCGCCTTCAACCTGGTGAGATGGAGGTACCCGTACTCGATTTCGGAGATGTTGGACCGCCAAGATGTCGAAGGTGCCGTGCCTATATCAATCCTTTCATGATGTTCCGCTCAGGCGGAAGCAAGTTCGTGTGCAATTTGTGTACCTATCCCAATGATACCCCTTCGGAATACTTTTGCGCGACGACACCCCAAGGCGTGAGAGTGGATCGAGATCAGCGGCCGGAGTTGACAAGGGGAACCGTCGAGTTTCTAGTACCTAAGGAGTACTGGACGAAAGAGCCAACGGGTCTCCACTGGTTATTTGCTATTGATGTAACCCAGGAATCGTACAACAAGGGGTTTTTAGAAGCTTTCTGCGAAGGCATCCTTGCCGCGCTCTATGCCCCTGAAGGAGGKGATGAGATAGACGAGAATGGAGAGCCGAAACGACGAATCCCACCTGGTGCAAAGGTTGGATTTCTTACGTATGACAAGGACATCCATTTTTACAACTGCAATCCCGCCCTGGAACAAGCACAGATGATGATCATGCCGGACATCGAGGACCCCTTTGTACCGCTCAGCGACGGGCTGTTTGTTGACCCATACGAATCGAAAGCCGTCATCACGTCACTGCTTACACGGTTACCAACCCTGTTCGCGGATATCAAGAACCCGGAACCTGCTCTATTACCGACCTTAACATCCTGCTTGGCGGCCTTGGAGAAGACTGGAGGGAAAATTGTGTGTTCACTGTCTGCTCTGCCTACCTGGGGCCCTGGTCGACTCTTTATGAGAGATGACGGGAAATATCCAGGCGGGGAGATTGATAAGAAGCTTTTCTCTACCGAACATCCTGCATGGAGGAAAATCGCGGAAAAGATGGTTGCTGCCGGTGTTGGTATTGACTTCTTCCTAGCCGCGCCGTCCGGTGGATATCTAGATATAGCCACCATTGGTAAGTCTATGACGAGATATCATAATGTCACTATTATAGCTAACCACTCGAAGGTCATGTCTCGTCCACAACGGGTGGAGAGACATTTTACTATCCTAATTTCGTGGCTGGCCGTGATAATGCCAAGCTTTCTCTTGAGATTAAGCATACAGTAACAAGGGAGACAGGTTACCAAGCATTGATGAAAGTTCGATGCTCCAATGGCCTACAAATATCCTCTTATCACGGCAACTTCATACAGCATACTTTCGGTGCTGATCTTGAAATAGGCGTCATCGATGCCGACAAGGCTGTGGGTGTTGTGTTTGGCTACGATGGAAAACTCGACTCAAAGCTTGACGCTCATTTCCAATCTGCCCTACTATATACGACTGCTTCGGGTCAACGCCGAGTGAGATGTCACAACGTAATCGCTAGTGTCAGCGAGAACGCACGGGAGTGTATGAAATTTGTGGATCAGGACGCTGTCTACACGATCATTGCTAAGGAAGCGGCTACTAAACTTGCTTCGACTTCGACGACACTGAAAGATATAAGATTGAGTTTGACGGAGAAGACGATTGATATTCTAGCAGGGTATCGCAAGAATTTCTCGTCCCAGTCACACCCGCCCGGACAACTCGTCATGCCGGAGAAGCTTAAGGAGTTTGCAATGTACATGCTTGGGCTTATCAAATCACGAGCTTTCAAGGGAGGAAACGAGACGTCCGATCGGAGAGTACACGAAATGCGCATGATTAGGTCTATGGGTGCTCCAGAGCTCAGTCTCTATCTCTACCCTAGAATGATACCCATTCACAACCTAAACCCCGAGGACGGCTTCCCCGACGAACAAACGGGCTACTTGAAGATGCCGCCAGCCATTCGTACATCCTTCAGCCGAGTTGAACCAGGCGGAGTATACCTAGTAGATAACGGGCAACAATGCTTGCTATGGTTCCATTCCCAAACCTCGCCCAACCTGCTAGTGGATCTATTCGGGGAGGGCAAAGATACTCTCAGCTCACTTGACCCCTACAGCTCTTCCCTACCAATTCTACAAACACACCTTAACGCCCAAGTCCGAAACATAATCGAGTTCCTCAAGACGATGCGCGGCTCTAAAGCGTTGACAATTCAGCTAGCGAGGCAAGGAATCGACGGGGCCGAGTATGAGTTTGCGAGAATGTTAATTGAGGATCGCAACAACGAGGCGCAGAGCTATGTTGACTGGCTTGTGCACATACATAAGGGKGTACAACTTGAGGTAAGTTCAGCCTTTCATTTGCTTTTGCCGTGATAGAATCCACCAGGATATAGACAACAGTCACTAACATCGATCTATCCAGTTGGCTGGGCAAAGGCCGAAGGGTGGCGATGAACACAGTTCCCTGGCGTCCACTTTCCAGGGCTTGAGACCACAATACTGGTGAGATGTCATTCACAAGAAACCAATGTAAAAATAGCCATAGTCCCAGGTACCCGGACATTGGGAGCCGTACTAGATCTTTGGACCTAGAGCCTTAAGAGAAGCGACTCTAAATCTAAGGGTACATACGAATATTTCGCCTCTAGGTTCCACCGCATCGGCATCAGATCATAGGGGACACAGCGTCATCCCACCGGACCAAACGATCCACCGGCTCCTCTTTGATGTTTGGTGACTTCAGTGTAGATTTGTGTCGCGCAACCTTCCCAATTGAGACATGTCAATCTATGAATCACCGCCTTTTATTTTCCGCAAAAGCTCATCTCATTAATAACTCGCCTACGTGTTTATCCTGGTAAGGACGCGACCCTTCGGCCGAAATACCCTGCACCTCGCCTACGACCGCAGCGAAGCAAACAAGCTAGCGGAAGTGCAACCCGAGACATTTTGAAAATAACCGACTGCCTCATTCCGTTTACTAGCTATTAACGGCCGTGAGCTCCATTTTTCCTGTGAAAAAAAATCGGTCCAGGGTGTTTGCGGTCAGTAAGTGGTCTTATGTTTTTCGAGCTGTGTATTTAGCATAGCGAATTGCAACTACACCTTGCAGTGTAGTTTCGGTGAAGTAAAGGAGACGCCTAGTAGTTCTGGTCACACGATGATTCCTGACCGTATTTTGAGGTAGGTTCGGGTAGCTTTGCAGCGAATACCATTATTTCAAAGCGAAGTCAGCCACGGTAGCACTGTGCAGAGAGTAGGCAACGCCAATTGTATCGCATGACGCCTCTACCTAAGCATGAAACAACCCGCTGTAGGTCAGTTTAGACAGCTCAGTCAGCCTCATCAGCCCCCTAATTACAGTGCCCTGATCATCATAATACCATCCGCTTTGGTGATTCTCTTAACCTGAGCCGTAACTCGTCTGTAGGCTCAAACCCAGTTTTCTAAGCTAACCCCCAACCGATGTTGCGGAGCGGGACTGCCGCAAGCCGTGTTCATTATTTTGATCTCTAGGGCTATCAATCATATCTCAGAATTCTCTATAAGACATCTTGCTCGGGCAAACGCCTCGAGCCGTCCCGTATGGGATGTCTAGTTGTTGACGGCGTGTACTGAAACCTCAAAGCCATGCGAAGACCCATCCTCAGCACGTTTTCCAGGTCTCCCCAATGCTTTTTATGACCAACTCCCTAGGGAGCCGTAGACAATCCATCTGACCTGTCATATGCATGTCGCAGTTCCTTTTAGATTAAGACTGCGTGGATGGATCCGGCTGCTTGCGGAGCCCCGTCGCCACTCAGGACTTCAGGGGCACGCCCAGGTCTCACCTTATAGTGGGGGTTTGGCAACTTTTCAATAAAACCAGGAGGTAGGTAGGCTTTAGAGCCCCTATTATAAAGAGGTAATTATGACGAATGTGAGGGTCTCGGCGCCTTGCACTGTAGCTCAGGGTCGTAATGCGCTTGACTCGGCAGCCCGCAGGAATACCCAAACTTGCAGTCGTTGGGCTGAGTCCCTTAGTAGCGTTGTGTAATGATACGAATGAGAAATATACGAGCTAGCAAGCTACATACTTTCTTCTGGTGCTACTAGCTTTGTGGTATGTGGATCTTCTCTCTGTATGTGACTTTCAAAATATTTCCTGTAAGTCCAGCTGATCTACCCGGACATCGTTAGCCCCTCGCGACGTCTTGCCGCTCCAGGACCCCAGTTGACGATCTCCAACGTGGCTAAACCCCATGTACAAGAGAATCAGAACTGCATGGACGAGATTCAACCCACATGATCACATCAGAAAGTGATCGGGCTCGCCTATCTGAGACTAGGAAGAATGAGCACATATTAGGTTTGCCACAACTCAGGGCGAGACATACATACAGACGAGGATATTAAGTATCCGTAGGTAAACAACGGAGGGAATTAATGTTGTGTTGCCGACCCCTTCTAGGGCCACGTCAAACGCCTCTCATGCACCTGAGTGCGCGCCTCGGAATCACCTCCGTGTGAATCATATTCCGCCGTGTCCTCTTTCTTTTTGGATGTCCTAGATAGTGAGATCCGCATAGAAAGATCCTACTTGGATCATACTAACTTACCCGGAGGTTTTAGTTTGCTCCTATATGCACAGTCATGCGCGTTTTGACAAGATTTCTAGAACTCGGTGGAGGGTTTACTCACACCGGTCCGTTCTCACACACAGTATCATACTCGTAAGCTACCTAGGAGGATAGTACATTGCACTTACGACAATATTACGTCTTCAGACCGGCCCGCAAGGAAAAGAAAGTAATGCCATGTGATGGCCATGTTAGTCTCACTCTAAAACGTTATCACAACTCAACAAGATGATGGGATCGGAGATACGATCGAGATTCAGAGAAAAGCAGATGTAGTGGCAAAGTATCCCCGACTTCATGGCCGAGGTGTTCCTGAGTTGGAACTTACTACGTCCCCCTGATCAGCCTTAAGCCTCGAGCCGAGTGTAAACACTCCTATACCGTGCATAAACGGGGCTTCATGTAACGTACCTGTAAGTTTCGCGGTGAAAGACATTTGAAACACATACTAGTAAGCCTCTAGTTACCTTGAACTACACAATGTCCTAACCAGGCTTGACCGAAGCATTCCTCCACGTGAGGGCATTGCGTCTGGGGCAACGTAAGGGGACCTGCTGCAACAACGGACACGAGCCCGAGCAATGGAGAAAAACGCACTCACCTACATCCTGGCGCTCGAACAGTACATGTCATTGGTACACGTAGCAAGAACGGGTGGGCTTCCTTCTGACTGCTCAGGTGACTACTATGATCTCGCATGGTGACCAGGTATCTAATTGACTATCACATTGCCGTCCAATACTCTCACATTATATAATAAAGCAGATAACGCGGGCACAGCTACTTGAAAAACACACGAGAAACCGATTCCGCCTACCATACCATTTTGAAACCACGCAAACGACCCAACAACATACAGCCTTGGAAAACACACTCGAGATCGCGAAGCCTCCAAAGTAGGTACCTGAACCACTGACACAAACGAATACAGAAGAAGAAACACTGCCGCCCGCACCCCCGTATACGACCGGATCGTCGGGKCGATTCCGCCCACATGGGTCCGTATGACGTTCGCTGCTGTGTAATGGCGCACGACTAACGCTCGCCCGCCCCTCCCTCTGCCCCCATCTCACGACGTAAGCATGGAAATGCCGTATCTAGGGTCTGGGCGGCTCATGACGTTCTGGATCTCGCCGTGGTCGAAGACGCGCGAGAAAATCTCGAAGTCGCTCGGCGTCGTCCCGGGGGCGCTGGAGCTCGACACCGAGCTCGAGGTTGAGGAAGCCCTCGACTTGCCCTTGGAGCCACCGCTGCCGCCGCCGCTAGAATGGTGGCCGTGGCCGTGACTGTGACTACTACTGTGATGATGACTACTGCTGCTACCCCCGCTCTTGCTCTTCTTTGCGATGTCGTCGAGGATCAGCCGCGCCGTGCTCTGGTACTGGTCCTCGAACACGAAGGCGACGTAGTCGAAGCGGCCGCGTATATCGGGGTCGTAGAGGAAGACGTCCCTCCACAGCTCGGCGAGCTCCTGCGGGGGGTTTCGATGGCCGTTGCCCAGGCCGAAGTCGCCGATCACGACGGTGCGGTGCTCGTAGTAGACGCAGATGCGCAGGGCGGCGCGGATCTTGTTCCGCACCATCTCGCGCTCCAGCGGGAATGCGTACTTGGAGCCGCCGTGGCTGAGCTTCGGCCACCGCGCCGCCGGCATCGAGATCACCGGCAGGTCGTGCCACTGGTCCAGCTTCTTGTACTGGTCGTGCGGCCCCCGGAACACGACTACGAATTCGCTGTAGATGCCGCCCTCGGACGGGATGGGGTAGTTGCTTTCGACCTCGGACCCCGGCCCCGGCGTGCTTAGAGTAGCCGATAGGGTGCTGCGTCTGCAGAGGCGCTCCTCGTACCCCACCTGTATGAGTTGACATCTAATGTAAGCATATGATAATGTGTTCTAAAATACCATCGACGACGGATGGTATCACTTCAATATTTATAAAAGGGTAGCTTTTATCAAGGAAAGGAAAGGGCGGAACTTACTACTCCTGTCTCCCAGTCCCCGCCAGCCCTCTTGTCGTTTGCCGCGCATATGAACGGTATCCTAATGCCGACTTTCTCCTTCCAGTCAATTGTAAAGTCTACGGGATCTCCCGGGCAGACATCTTCATTGTAAGCTAGAGCAGGTTAGAAAATAAGGGCAGGCGTACTTACAAAACTCTGGGGGGGACGGAGAGAAGCCGCTCATAGAGCTCTGGAGAGGAATCTGCTGAAGTGGCTGTTGAAAGAGATAGGAATGGGTTGGCCATTGGTGCTTGTACTCGGATTTAATGACGGGTATGTAGTGTCGCTTTGTCTCCGCTGCAACTTCGGAAGGCTTTGGCTTCGAGGAAGGCATTTTGAAGCAACTTGACGAACAGGCAGTATCGTAAGGTGTATTGCTGATTACTATTTCAATCCAAGATCGGGAAGGCGGCTAACCGGTCGACAGTGAAGAAGCGGTTCAAGTGGCCGGATTCTGATTTGATTTTATAGAAATAGAACTCAGCAAAGGATGCGGCTGGAGCAGCCGCCTGCATTAAAAACACTGAATAGACCAGGAGTCATGTTCACGCAGGTATTGGTATCGCCCCCAGTCGCGGTCAGTGCCGGGAGAGACCTCTGTGTGACCAATATAGGATGATTGCTCTTATCGAGTCCACTATGTCCTAGACATTGAGATGAAATGAATTCAGGCCATAGGTTAGGAGGCTCGCTTTTCCCTAATATAACCCACAGATGCGGCTTCCACACCGTCTTTGCCTGCTCGGTATTCCAGCAGTCTGGAGAATTAGACATTTGTCTCTGTGACACTACTCGGCTCCCAGGTAGGCGGGATATCTGTTCCAGTTGAGATCAGGGCGCACTGCAGATAACCGAAGTTGGACAGATCTGGTACTCCTAAGCGTGCAGCATCGTTAAAGCCCTTCGTCGTCCCAAGCGATGGAACGGATGACGAGCCTCTGGGCTATCCGACGGGCCATCCTGCTACAGCTGATCCTTCGCGAATGGAGATTGCCACATTTGGCACCACCAAACCATCAAACCTAGGCTGTATCGATGCTTGGGAATAGTTTCATTATCCAACGGCCGAGCGAAAAGGGGCCACTATTATGAACAACAGCCAGGCAGACAAGAGAGCAGACTGCCTAGCCTAGGTAACTACGCCACTGCAAGAGACGCGGATACGCCGTAGGGGCATAGCGTCCCAGAGAACTGGTACAGAGAGTCACTCGGCATTGTTTGTGATTCATTGAAGATACCATGACGTATACATTATGGTGGTCATCGACGCAGGAACGGGACAAACATCTAGATCAAGAGGCTGTGTATTAATGCGATACATTCCAGTCGACATGCTGTATGTACCGAGGCATTTTCTCCCATATCCAAAGTTCGCACGTATAGAATAGGTCTTGGTTTGTTTCATAGCCTAGGGATGGTCATTTGGCATATGATGAAGAGACGACGGGCTCGTAGGATGAGACGGATAGTGTAGATTACGCTTGGTGGAACTGTGGAAGGCTTCATTAAGACAAGAAATCAAAGAATTAAAAAAGATCCAATGATATCGATGTTGATGGATGACTAAGCAATCAGTACGTACCGTTAGCGGACTAGGATAAACTCGGCCTTCCGAAAATCGACGACTTGGAGCTCAGACCGACGAATATCCGAGTACGTACCGATTCCATATTTTCACTTTCACTGAATCAACATCAGATCTCACCTAGGATACTATGAAGTGAACCATAATATACAGCCTTTTAATTAAACCAATATGAGTCCATGATGTTCTCGCGAGAATCTAAATCACCTGATTCTGACCAATATCTCACAGATAGCTTTGTGAGATGAATTCTATCCGGCCGCTTCTGAGAGGAGCACCCCTTAGATTCCCTCTAACGCTCCGGTCAAGATCTATACCGCACGCCTTTATATCGACGGTCCCAACATCAGTATCTGGCTTCCTCGATTTTAAGCCGCATGAACCTGTCTCAGATGTAAAGGTTGACGGCTTCGTCCGGTCCGTCCGTGCACAGAAGCAACATCATTTCGTATCTCTTGGGGATGGCTCCTCTCTTGAATCACTCCAGGCCGTAGTACCTGCTGACCAGGCCGAAGGGTAGGACATTCATGTCTGAATCAACCTATACGCTGTTCACAGTAACTAATTGTGAATTCAATAGTCTCAATATCGGGGCAGCTGTCCGACTACATGGGTCTTGGACTCCATCTCGGGGTCGTGGCCAGAGCCACGAGTTACAGGTCGAACGAGCCACGATCCTGGGACCGTCTGATGCCAAGGTTCGTTCAAGCTTAATCCTTAGCCTCGTTACTCCAGCCGCCTACATGGGATACCTTGCTTATAATTCTCCAGACTTTCCCAATACAGAAGAAATACCAGACTCCAGAATATCTGAGGTCATTGCCCCATCTTCGCTCAAGGATACCGTTCAATTCCGCCGTCTTACGATTCCGCTCTGAGATCATCGCGTCTCTAACCAAATTCTTTGGCACTCGTGGTTTCATACAGACTCACACGCCTATTCTCACTTCGTCAGACTGTGAAGGTGCAGGTGAAGTCTTTCACGTGTCGGCAGGGGATCCTACCCCACCGCCTTCAACGTCTGAGACACCTAAATCGTTCTTCCGCCGCCCCGTCTATACCACTGTGTCAGCTCAACTGCATCTGGAAGCTCTATCCCAAGCTCTTGGTAACGTGTGGGCTCTGTCTCCGACCTTTCGTGCAGAGCAGAGTGATACTCCTCGCCATCTTAGCGAGTTCTACATGCTGGAGGCAGAAATGAGCTTTACCGACAGTCTTGACTCTGTGATGGACCTAGTGGAAGATATGTTGAGACATATCAGCACTGATTTGGCCGGTTCAAGAGTTAAGGAGGAGCTCTTAGAACGGACAGGCGAGCGCACCTCTGATCTAGCTACGGCAGAACAGGTCTCACAGCGTTGGGAAGGGTTGAAAGGACCAGCCTGGCCACGAATTACCTACACTGAAGCCATTGAGCTACTGAAGCGCTCCGAGACGCCATTCGTCTACAGCCCCGTCTGGGGCAAGGACCTTCACACCGAACATGAGAGATACATTGCAGCGAAAGTCGGCAATAACAACAGTCCCGTGTTTGTCACACACTATCCACGAGATATCAAAGCTTTCTACATGAAGGCAAGTACAGAGAACTACGATAGTACTTCACCCGGTACAACAGTCGAGTGCTTCGATCTCCTCGTGCCGGATTTCTGCGAAATTACGGGCGGGTCTATGCGTGAGCATCGACTAGAGAACCTACTGGAGTCTATGCGTGCTCACGGGATAGCACCTGGGCCATCGTCGGATGGTACTGGTGAGTCATCACAGGAAGCTGAGAATAACCTTAACTGGTACGTTGACCTACGGCGCTGGGGTTGCCCTCCTCATGGAGGCTTCGGCTTGGGCTTCGATCGGCTGCTATGCTATCTGTCCGGAGTCCAAACAATACACGACACTTCCGCGTTCCCCCGCTGGTACGGCCGATGTGACTGTTGAACACAATATACTAGGCGGACATGCCGTGCTCGTTAACGCTTACTTCTCTGGGACGCGGGGGGGTGTCTTGTGCGACCATCGCACGACGCGACATTGATCCAGACTTGACTGCCGAACAAGCTTTGTGGCGTTCTGTTGTGCATTGACTTCGGAGTTCACGAGGACAGAGTCAAGGTCTGAGGCTAGTTTTGACAGGTTCCAAACACTGCATCGTGTCCTTGTGCTGCTTCATCTGCGCTATGCAGTTAAGGCATCCCATGAGCAGAACCTTGATGAACTAGTTGCGAACCCTACCTCACTACGACGTTATAACTTAGGTGACAGACGCCCGAGAGAAGCAGGCTCTCTAGTGGCGCCGGAGTATACTGCATAGTGTAAATTAAGACCGCAGCCTTGTACAATACAGAAAAGAAAAAGCTACTCATTTTGCCACCTTCCCTTCCATTATGCCATCAGGCTCTCGAGCCCTGCTGCGACTTCGCTCTGACGGCAAGAGATCTACGGACTCGGTCATGAAATCCCATCACAACTCGGCAGTTGGAACACTCGCCTATCGCGTCACAAACACTCCTTCATCAATCCCGATCGGTGAATATTACATATTACAGATAGGCTCCGGGGAAGTACGACAGGTGAGAGGATTTCCTTGTGACAGACCCATAAGTATCGAATCCAGTCATACAATGTGGTACTAGCGTAGTGAGCCATTATCCTGTTTGGATCAGCCATAACCCTATTCCGGTAGGAAGCTACTCGATACTGGAGCCTGATATATCTCGAGCCCTCCATCGTGGTGGGTACATATTGTATTCATCAGAGATCATCATTGGGTACGGCCGAAAGGGAGCGGCGATCCAAGGTGCTCAGAAGGCGAATGAATAGCTTCTCTTCCATTCCCTTAGGTAGGTATGTAGCTGGCGATTTTTTCTGTGCGACGGGGCTCAAACGTAAATCTGCGAACACCCAAATCATTCACTTTGCGTGTTCCCGCAAACCTGACTGACCGGGACCCCTTAGTGAATAGATCTGCCCGCGGCTCGGCCGTTTCCACGGCCTAGCGTTCGGTTTATTACTACGCATACCTTTGTCTCTCTCTGGGCTCGGGCTTGCGAGCCTGCTGCTGCGCCTACGTTATGCCGGCAGCGACGGATTGGGGCCATATGACCGCCACATCAATCTCTAGGCCATATTGACGTTTCATCTAATGCAAGGAATGTTGAAGTGGCTACCCACTGGGGAGACCGGGCCAAAGAGAGAGAGAAAAAAATAAAGCTGTCATGATGCAGTTGGCCTTGTGGACTACGATGCAATGGTCCTACCCTTCCCGGCCTGCTTTCCCCCCCAATTAGCCCTTAAGTTGTTGGTTTCATCGCGATAGAGTGCAGATGCACGTAGGCAGCCTTAACCGCCTGCCAAGAACGAGTCTTATTTGTGCTGGCTAGGGGTAGCATTGGGCTGCGGTGTAATTCCCGGCGCGAAAGAAGAGCAGGAGAAGGCTCGCAATCGGCAGATTCCCTCGACCGGCCTTTTGGGGGGGGCAAGGAATGGAGACGTTTCTTCCCGCATTTCTTTCGTAACATCCATTATCACCATCTTGTCCTAGCTGATATACCATACCTACATATACACCGTATTGCTCTGCTATACGTGTGTATGTGTGTGTGTGTTGTATGTATTTTTTTTTTATTTACTCTGCAGCGAGTGGTGGGGTTCCCAAGTCGCGACGATGCCCGCCAAGATGGCTACATTAGGTAACAAAGCCGCTATCAAGTTTGACGATTCGTCATATCGGAAGGGAGTTCCCTATGTAAGAAGCAGCTGATGAAGCACCTGGCCGAATGAAGGACGGCGCGCACACACGAATCTCTGTGCTTCCGAGATGATTCACGTGCGTCCGGGGTGCAGGATTACCTTGATCACTGATGCGATTGTGAACCCAGATCCTGATCAGCCCATGTGTCCACCCTTAGGGCCTGGGCCTGCTGGGCAAATGAAAGCACAGGTTTGAAAGATTTGGGGGTGGCCGCGCGCGAAATAAATCAGTAAGTAATTCAGCTTTGGCTAGGTAGCTGTTATGTAGGTCCGTCGACCGTTTCCTCGTTACACGTTGAGAAGCTTGGCGTTTTCTTGACACTTGCTTGGCCACGCACTAATACATATTGCTATCGTTCAATTCGGTATGTTACTTGCGAAATTTATTATTAAGTACCCCCAGGTTGGCGGCACAGGTATCTGATACTAGGTATCACATCAAAAAGCGCGATCCTGCTGTTTAGAAAAGATGACAAACTCCGCCTCTCTCTAACTCTCTGTTATTGCCTATTGCAATCCCTCAGCGGGTATCAAGGTCGGTGTCCCGCGGCCGTATTCTCACGTATTTACCCCCGGTGGTGCGTGCGATCTAAACCGCTCACAGAGATCGCCGGTGGGTATTTCTCCATTGCACGGTCAAATCTGCTGTATTATTCGGAAGGCCAGTTGTCTGATGGTGGTATACGATGTTCCACCTCACGGAGATATGGGCCTTATTAGATTCTAGTTTAGGCTCAAGATCCCGAAGCCTGCCGATCCCAGCGGGTTGTTCGAAACAATCTAATAAGCTACCACCTACTGTATTATCTACCGGGCGGCCGACAATCACCAACAAGTTGCTGATGAGTATCACCGAAAGGGCCGCGTCAGCACATGACACAGGGAGTTTTGCTGTTGGAATAAGGTGGGCTTGGTGGGGAACTGGGCTTGAATTTTGCATCTGCGGGTTGTGTGCGTTGCTTGGCTCTGCCGAGATTCTCGAGCTTCTTCTTGCCTGGGCCAAGGCGTGGGCAGGGAAACCCAAGAATGCGCCAAGCACGCTGACCAAGGGCTCGGCGTGGCCCCCCCCCTCCCCTTTTGCTGTTTTACTATTTAAGGGGGGTTGCACTAGAGCGAATGGGATATAAGTGGCACCCTCGTCGACGTTTCTGATTTGATTACATTCCCTGTCCTTGAATTAAGCTTAAGCTTCTCCATCGTTCGAGGGGTGGGTTGCATGGCTTCGGAACATGGCTACGGCTTTTGGGGGCAGAAAAATAAAAGGTAATTAAAACAAAATAAAAATTAAACGTACAGTAGGAAAGCAGATCCCGTTTGTCATCGGCCCCGCGAGACTACTACCTGCAGTATACTGCATGTATGTAGGTACATACTATTACCATGCGTTACAATACATTACAATACGAAGAGGGCAGAGAAACGATAAGTACATACATACATAGCAGTGGGTTTCTGTTGCAATAACGGAGGGTTCGTTGTCCATTTTCATTTCCTGGCCTTCCGAAAACACCTTAATCCCGGCAATCTCCAATTCCCCAGGTGGGCTGAAGGGGGTAACGGTAACAATCAACGGATACGACGGTCAAGTAATGTACTATGGTAATAATCAACTTCATGATATTGACATCACGTCATCTATCCTAGAGGCCTCCCCGTCGATACGGGGGCTGGGGKGCATTTTGCCTATCAGGAAGATATCCGTCGTCATGTTGACCTCACATGTGACAATGGTGGTATTACTTGGGACCATACCATAGCAGCAAGCACCCATAGGGAGTTGGGTAGGAATATGTACAAGGCAGAGAGAGAGCTGCCAACAACCAGCAACTGCGCTTTCTTGGCTCGCGCATCTAAGACTGTTTTCTTGCACGCATTCGCTATATCCTATAGGTTCGACCGTACGAAAAGGCATGCCGTCGTGCCGCAGACGATACCTAGAATGGACACATGGAGCAAGATGCGAGAGGTCCCTCGGAGACGGGCTTCAGGTCCTACGGGCATTCAACGTTGTCAGCGGTCAGTCGGCTACTTACGAGGGACTTACGAGGCCCCCAGGACTAGGTTAGTTAGTGGTCATTAGCGGTCGGCGGCGAAGCGGCGTCTGAATAAGATTATGAACTATCGGTGTGGGGTGCGAATCAGCGTCCTTACCAACCGCAGAATGAAGCTGAGAAGGGGAGCTAAGATCAGCATGGTAATCCGTAAAACTGTCGATTTTTTAGTCCCCGTCGATACAAGGCTCCAGTCCGAACCGGACCAGCGAGATGGAGAAACTCACATTATGTACATACATCAAATTGTCAACTCCTGTGACCGAGCGTTATACATGATACATGGGCCCCCCAGCGCAAAGTGCCGCACCAATTAGAACAGAAAGAGTCTTTGCCATGGTTACATTCTGTTACACAAGAGCTTACGGGACACAAGCTGTGCCGCTCTGTGTAATGTGCAATGCCTTCGATAGGGAGCATCTATCGAGCAAGCGGTCGGTCGGTTGCATAACCCTGGGCAAGAGAATTGCGGTAAGCACAAAAAAGTCGTCAATGCGTCTAGATCTGCTTGTGCCGCCAACGCGCGCAAGTGTTGGAGGCATTCGTGGTCATGATAGGGTTCAAATGGTCCTGGTATATGGCACGACCCAAGACCGGGCTAGTTGAATTAAACTACAGCATGCCCTGCTGCTGCTCTGCTCTGCTCCCTGCTCTGAGTAATGGCCCCCCCTCCCCCTGTCGGCAAGAAATAAGATTTATGCTGGGGCTTACCCACAMCCYCCCCGCCGTTGGTACGATGAACGTGTTAATGTTTCCTTTTACCCTGCCCCCGTTGCTAGGATTCTTTGTCGTCGACTTTTCAACCTTGAGATGCTTGCCTGGTTAGGGTTTCTTGGGTCCCATGTGGGTTTTGACGGGGGACCATGCCTTACGAACGCGCCTTGTTTCGTCTGGGTATTTCGTGCCTCTTCACCGCCGGCGAGTTTCAGTAATATTAAATGACTGCATGCCCTAACATAGACTTTTACCAACATTCGGGTGAGAGCGGTCCTGGAAGATGCCACTGAACCCGGGCATAACTTGCTTCATACCTACATACATAGAGCGGTGCTGACTCACGATAAAGTCATACGAGCGTAAGGCTGCTGGGGGACGTGGTCCTGTGATGGACTTTGCTGCATTGCCCGTCAGCTTCCTATATCACAGAAAGAAGAAGCTGACTTGGAATCTTCCTGGGTTGCCGTTCCTTCGGCCTTCCTCCCGTTTGGGTGCTACAAGCGGCTACGATGACCCGAAATCGAATCCTCAACGAATGATTCGAGAATTCTGAGCATCTGCGTTAAAACTTCCCCGATATACCTTGTTTCCCAGGTTAGGTATCAACTGGCGAGCCTCAGTTACACACGGTATGCACGTATGGAGGGAGGAGAGAGAGAGTTCTTTTTTGCCCTCTGCTTGCGTACAAGGGATTACGCGCTCGGGTAATCCTACAGTTTTTTTTTATCTTGTATAACAACCCCAAGTTTGCCGGTCGCGCTGTGGAATCCAGAACCCTTATTGTGTTACGTCTTTTTGCCTTTTTTTGCTTTTTGTTCTTTTGTGCGAGGTCGTGCGTGATTCGCTTCCTTGGGCTTCAAGGCTAATGCACTCCAGACGCAAAATTGTTGCATCTGGACACTTGCAGGTGCCATTTATCGTCATTGCGTGCGTGTCTTATGTGTTGGGTGAATCAGATCGCAGGCTAGATATGCATAACTTACACATTGACATATTACCGAGAAATCTCCAGCAGCTGATTGTAAAGCAAAGTTGATTGATTATATGACCTATATTATATGATATGATATTTATTGCTCGACGTCTGCTCCCGTATTATATCCTTCTCAGCTGCGTCTTCTTGTTTTTTTTTAATGCCCGATGATCTTTGTCGGCTTTAAGAAGAGATACTCCGCCAGCTGGTACGAAATCTTACCAAAGAGCCGGCTGACGACTGGAGGTAGAGCTGCAAATAATATTCAATAAAGTGCGAGCGCCGAACTGGAACGGGAGAGGCGCTAGTAAGCTGACTGTCGCTAACTGACTGGGAGACTCAGATACGGTAGGTGACTAGCCTAAATGGGGGTGTCGTAAGAGCTGTTCCCCTATATTTCGTATTGGTCACGTCTGTACGAGCGAGCGGGGCGCATCGTCAACAACATGAATGCCAACAGAATTTAACTCATCCACGCGACATGGAAATCGATCGGATAAGTTGCCTAAACTAGGAACGGTTTCATCAGAGCCTAGCCCTCCGGTGTGGGTGGGCAAACTTGGCGACTTGACTCAGATTAGGAATAGATCCGGAACCCGAGGGAAAGGTACTGCCTAAAAGGCGACCAACATTTTTACCCTGCCCGTCGCGGGAATAAAATATTACGTGTGAGGAGGAAAGAGACAACCTTAATCGAGAAGGTGTGAAGGAAATAAGGCTCGTAGGGTAGGGGAGCGTAGTGGAGGGTAGGATGGGCTGGATGGGCTGGATGGGGCATCGAGAGATCGGAGGTTTCTTTTGACTTTTAAGCTTCGTTTGACTGTAATCTATCTTGCTTGCTGTTGCTGCAGCATGGTTGGTTTGGTGTAACCACCCTTATTCGCGATGACATGCCCGAAGAGGGGGGCACTTCATTTATTTTATTGTATTATTTTCTTGTAATAGCGCTTGAGGCGTGATAAGAAAGCTTGGTGTATTAACAGCTACTCTATTTGCCGACGCTTGTGCGACATACCTTTTAGTAATATGTTATGCGAGTAGAGGATAATGGAACCATTGAAGCTGAGCGAGAGGCCCAATCGCGATATTGCTGACTCTCCTCTCCTCGGTATTTGTCTCTGGATGCGAGCTCCTGTCTGCTGAGGCCAGCCTGCTAAGCTAGTGGTGTCATCTACATGTAGAAAGCATCCATCGCTGCAGTTAAGCGAGTGTCTTGTATAGGAAGGCCGTTGGTTTACGCGATCCGCGCAGTTTCGGACCGTAGGGACATGTTTGAGTGTGCTGTCTTGTTCGAGATACCCCGGAGCCGAGACAGAGCTAGAACGCGCTGATCTCGATTCCATTTCTAATCGGTTCCCAGCGCCATGGTTGGTCATGATTATTGCATAATGGCATAATACCTTCTGTCAGCTCGAAGCTCTAAATTCGCCAGCAGCGGTATTCTTCCGCTTCCTTCCAGTGAGAAAACGCGGGATGGGCCGTACTAGGGGAGGCGGGAATGGTGCTATCGTGACCGGGTATAAACTCGCCTGTAATTTGTGAACGCCATTCTGCCCAAGGGACGCAACCCCCCACGCCAATTACGTTAGTGCCAGTGAATAGTAAGCGTGCGTGTTGCCCATTTCCAACCGGTCGTGACGCCACAACGACGTGGCTTGCTGTAGTGTCGCATGGCGAGCGGAAAAAAAGAATGAGTAAAATGTCATCTGTGACCTGACGCCGCGGGCGTAATCTAATGCGCATAGGGCTTCGCGTCATATACCTGTTCCGGGGTGTACGCATGGCGCAAAGGGCTGAACAAGCTAAGGACGACGCGGCCGCGTAAAGGAAAAAGGAGGGGCTGTCAACGTGGCTGTGGGCATATGCTCTTTTTTCGGACAAGCGAAGCTATGCCATTGGGTTCCGCTGCCGTGGGCCGGGGACCGGAAAGATAATGCATGCCTGGGACTTGCGTGCGTGCTAACGAAACTCACGAAAGAAACGAAAACGAGCCCAGCGCCGTGGCTCCGTATATGGGAAACCCTAAATAGGATCACTCGGCCGATTAAGCCTGTCGCCTTCAATATTCGACCCGGTAGCATGACCCTAGATCCCCTGTTATTGAACCTAGTCTATGCAAACCCAATTAGAGCGGCAGCAAGTCGACTTACTGGCGAATCCTGATAACCAAGGTTCCAGACACCACTAGCCCAGGTATGTTAATGGCGTCGGCTACGCGCCAAGACCCCTATTGTCGCTAGGAGCGACTTGACACCTTGTCACGATGGGCAATGGTGGAGTGGCGCATGCGGCGCTGTCGAACGGAACGGGCGACATTCCTCGAGTTCCATGGGGAAAAGCTGACGTGACGATGTTCGTGATAACTTGTGCGACCACGTACGAGGCATGTGGCCTGTAGGTCGAAACCGCTCGAGTGTTTCGACAAGTCTGCCGCGGTGGTAGTGACCTGCGATAAGCAGGGTCACCTAATTCTCCAGCAATAGGAGAGAGGTGTGATGTGCCGAAGGATTGATAGCCCTCGAGAGCTTGTGTTACGACCCCATTTTTTGCACTTGGAAGATAGGGGGGCCAGTGCCTCCCTTGTTCTTCACGAACCTGGTGTTCGGCGCCGACCTAGCTAGATATACAATCCTACCATCACGGATGTACTATCCGTCGTGTTCGTGCGCCCCAAGTCATCGCCCTCTCAGTGCTGCCATCACCCGAATCCCATGTCGGCAAGAGACCGCAGCGAATCCCGTGCCTCACATCAGCATGCTAGTAAAGTGCTCACTGCAGATCTGCAAGGCATTTTTGATTGTAGCCCAACCATCTGATACCAGTAGGTGGGATTGTCTACATGTAACTCGGCGTTGGGGAGGTATGCTTAGCCCTATGTTTCTTCAAATGTGCGACGCAACGTCATTGGAGCAACTCGAAGATCGCAGATCCCCCTCGCGGGAGGTCGGGAACTGTCTTTCACGCCCGCTGTGGAGAGGGCCGTTTTGGTGTGAATGCCCTTGCCTATCCCTACGCCCTTACCCTGGAAAGAGGAGGCCCGCCTGGCTAGGGGGTATGCATTCCCTAGTAGTTCCTTTATTGAACGACGCTCAGATTCCATCCTCTTAGCGGACCTTTGTTGCGACAAGCCCGCCAAGTTCGCTAATACACCATTGCATATGGATAAGAAAATAGCCTTCTTACGGCGATCCTTGGACACATGTAGCATGGGAAAAAAAGAACAACAGACGGCTCGGGTCTCGGCCAACTCGACCCGCTGTGGTGGGKTTTTACGAGGAACATTGACCCAAACGGACTAAAAGCTCACCTTATTATTATTAATCGGCTAGGTAAGGTTGCTAAGATAAGTGCATGTAGTCAGCACGCTTAAATTCATGCTTAAACTTGGACGGGCCAGGCCTTTTGAAAGAGGGTCTGGGGCGAGATCCCTCGTGGCCGCCAAGCTGCCAAGCGCGTGGCCGGGGGGTTCCTTAGTGGGCGTCAGCCAATGCCAATGCCCGAGTGAGATCAACAGCAAGGGTACTAGCTGGTATTAGCTTCCAACAGGTACCATAAAACAGTGCTGTTGCTGTGCTAAGCTGCGCTGTGTGCTTGTGCTGTTTGTCATAGCTACAGTTATGTATCAGCGTGACCGACACTTGTCCATGCGAGACCGTATTGACCGTACCTACATGCATCCCAACAAGGACGCGAGTCATGGCGCAGGAGACAATAATCTGTAATCTGGAGGAGACGTGCTTATATTATTTTTTTTCGGGATCTCCGGTCTTTGGTAGCCGCATGCAGGCCTGTCGCGCAATAACAAATGCCAACAAGCAGAAAAATTGAGAGAAGCTGCACTTGTTTGCTTCATGGGTAGTCGCTTAGGCTATGCATGATACGAGAGAGTCTGGCTCACCGACAGTTGCATCAACTCTCTTGTGCGTTTCCCTATAAAAACCACGCAACAACCGGACGGATATGGAAAGCATATGCACCCCAGGACAGGAACAAACAAGCTTGAATCCTTTGGAAACCCTGACAACTGTGACCTGGGTGGGACGCTGATGCTTGGTATCGTTCGAAATATTCTTAGCTACAGGCAACAGGATTCATCATGCGAGCCTTTCGATGTCATGTGCTGGGTGCCAGCTGCGGCCGCGAAGGATTAGTCCATCCGTGCGAGTAGATTCCATGGTCCGGACGCCTTCCATGTGCGATTCTGGCGGGTTACCAATTATGGCTGATGCGACAAACCTTCAGTGCCTTAGGGGAGCGAGAAGCTAAGATGTGATGATCTTCATCCTCTAAATTTCCAGGAAGCGATCAACCAAAGAGCCGTATGCCGGCAGTTTCACGATCTCATGCATTGTAATGAAACGCGAGGAAAGGGAGTATGATCTTCGGTGTTCATATGGCCTCATGTCGGCCTCTTTTCAACGGGTGAATAGCTGCGGGACTCGTTACTGTACCCGCGTGCCAATGATCGGCCGCAAGGCCACGTTGCCGCCGGCACTGGGGTGGACGTGAACACCGGTAATATCGAGGGACCAGATACAACTGTGATGCCCTTCGCCTCCGTACGTACAGGTATATTAGTAACAAAGGGCGTTTGCTTTCGCGTTCGTAAGTTGGGTGGCGCCAATACCAATGTTTGCCTACTGTACTATTTTTGACGACCTTTGTCTGACTGGAAGCAAGCAAAACGTATATATGGATGTATTTGCATCTGTTGCCGGTGACCGAGACCGAGAGTGCATGTGTGCTTAAATTCAATTAGTGTAGGTACCCATATGCCCATACCTATGTACACCACCAGTTTACTCGGTGCCCGCATAAATCTCGGTAGACGGCTCTCGCTAATGCATAAAGCGATAACGAGGCTTTAGAAGCATCCTTAGTTCCAATGGAGCTTACTGACCTCGAGGCATCAAGATCTTGTCTGCATAAGCTATTTACGATTATTGGATATATATTGACTCGTGGCTTTCGAAGACGACATTCATTCCACGATCTAACTCCGCGTAAACTTGACTGTATGATCGCGTCCTCGGACAATATACTTACTTCTTACCCGTTACCAGATGAGCTCGGGTTTGGTACAGATATGTGGCATGAACTAATATTAGACCTCTACGATGCCAAGCCGAGTTATCTATCACAGTCTATAGTCGCTAAAATTATTGACGGAGGAGTGATCAGTCACCTCGTCCTAGGACTCACAACATATCCATTCCATTGATGATGTGAGGCCCATAAATGTGCCGTGTAACCCGGGTCCTCGAGGCAATGTTACTCGGACATGACAGATGAGACGGAGTTGAGTAAAGACTGCCCTCGAGTCATACAAAACGTCGTGCTCATCTCAGCATGACCAAAGAGGCAAGGGGGGCCCGAAAGCGGTGCCGTTCTATCCAAGAATGACATCGCCGGGCAGCACAGAAGCCAAAAAGGGGTTCAAAGAGTAGGACAGACGATGTGATTAAACTGCGGCAACACAAAGGCCTGTTGTAATGCGTCTCAGGGTTTGCGAGACGGCTTCCATCGATGGCGTTTAGATTCGCGCCTCGACAATCGAGACATGCCCTGTTTGAACTGTTTGAACTAGCCCGTCGACGCTCCCAAGATCAAATGACCTCGTGAGCATACCGCTAATGACACTAGCATGCCTAGATGGCTCATATTATGTAGACGCATCCTACTTGGAGAGATGCTGTTCACGGGCGTCAATTTCCGCCTCCTTGTTCACACGTGCTGTGCCTCGTCTAACCATGGGGAAGCCTAGACCGATCTGGCGTGATCCCTGGGCTCTTTGGAGGATTGTGGACCGTATCTCATCAAACCCCCGAGCATCAGAGGCGCTCCCCGTGAGCAGCTTTCTGACTTCGGAAACTGAATAAAGGCGAGGGGTAGTCGGCCCATAGGATAACATGAGCATGGCTTGAACGACGCCATTTAAGCTTCAATGTGTCCCCAAGACGTGTAACAATCCGTTTATTACGACTGTGTCGCTCCTTGCTGTACCACACAATTTGCTGACMCCCGCCTGTCGGACCTCCTTGCCATCACCCTCTAACGATGAAATAGGTTCAATGGCCCTAGTTCATAGAGTTATGCCTATTTGTACTTGTTAACACAATAGCCCATCTACTCAGGGCTATGGATAAGGATGAGGTATGGAGACTCTTGCTAGACAAAAGTAGCAGCACTAGGAAAAGCTAATAAGCGGATATCGCATCCTTATGCGGCGAACTTTCAACGCCTGAAGAGAACCTTACCCCTGGCAAAGATATGTAGAAAGAATTGCCTGATACGAATAAACAACATCGAATGATCGATCTAGACTTCGGAAGAGTTTTTTTTTTTCCATGTACGTATAGCTCGGTGAGCATCTCTCAGGTGTACATATGGATATGGATGTATGTCGAAAAGCGAGTTTGGGCCTGGGTCCCAATATCTTGGTACTTCTGTCATTAGAGAGTTCAGCTATGAGCACTAAGCACCTCGCATGTCCGTGTCGTACAGCACTAATTTATGAGAGGCTTTCAGATGATAATGTGCATACCGACTGTACCTAGGTACTTTAGTATTAACTCCAGTCGATGCACGTATGGGGATTATGTAGGCGAGTACCCAAGTACCTATAATACGGTAAGGAAGTGCGATGGCTCAGCGTTAATGCCTTGTACTTGCTCCCTGGAAAGTCTGGTTGACTCGCTGCAGGAAGGAGGTACAATGTACTCCTAAGAGTTGGTACCGGCTGCTGGAGCCTTGGAATCCTTGGCGACGGGCGCTAAAGTACCCCCTGCAAAGTGGGTGTGGGTACAGAGTTACCTGAGCCGCTGCGAGATGCTTGGACCGTGCAACCGTAAGAATAAAAAAAAATGGAAAGAACCGTTGCAAAATAAGGTAATAAGCTTGAATTGATTGGGAAGCTTAATTATTCTTACTATTATCGTAATATCCGTTCTCTACTTCCCTACCAGCCTACCCGCACTTCCCTTGCCTCAAAATTCCATCATCTCGTCATAATTTATTATTACTTTTCCCTACCTCTATCTGCCCGTCCATTCTATCTATTCTCACTATCTTCCATCTCGCCCCAATCCTCTCCCCGATATTGTTTGATTAAGAGCCCACTCACCTGGACGAGAGGCTCCGCGTCAATCTGTGCTTGTTTCATATATCGCCACTACCGGTCTTCTCGAGATCCCACCCGAAGGCTGAATATCGACCTGCAGCCGCAGGCGTGGGATAATACCAGATCGGCATTACCAGGACTGATCATTGCAGCGCGTCTCTTCGGCACCTTCACGAAAACCTGACGTGCGTGGGAGGCAAGACGAGAACCAGTCCAAAGAGGGGGTCAGCTATTAGATGATCCAGGGCCGACGTATGGAAAAGAAAAAAAAAGTAATTGAGCTTGGTCGTCTCTATTTCAGCCTTCCATTCCTAGGCCTTTTTTGACGGCAAGGATCTCTCAACTGGAGCTATCATATTAGTTCCAACTTCACACGTGTCCAACCAACCATTTTTCTGGTCAGCTCTGCGAAGGAGGCTCGATAACGCCATTGCTGACTCGGGACTCGGGGTCTATCATTCATCAACCCACCAACAGCGTCGCGCATCTCCAACATCCGCAAAAGCGCTTCGACTCAAAACTCAAAAAGTACGGGGTACCTAAATTCAGGTTAGCAAGCCTCTTTCGGCCTTTAGTTTGGATTCGCAACAGCACGAGCTTCTACTATTGAACTTTACTTGTTTTAAACTCCCACCCTACATCGTGCCATTACTTCACCCGAATACTTTACTTACAGATACTACAGACCTGTTTCCTTACTTTATTCCGCCATCTTTTTAAGGTTCTCAATTTAATTCAATAACTCAAAAAGCCACTTGGGACCCTCTCCTACTTGGCTTGGGTGACCAACTGTCTAAGGGCGATACTACCACATTGGCCACGTCTGACCTGGTGCACCCAAAAAGGACTCCTCACACCTCGGGAGATTTCTATCACTTGGTTGGGCCTCTTCACTCGAAGTAACGCTGTCGGCAGACCTTCAAGATTCCGTCATTAGAAATTCTCGGCATTGCCCAGGCGCATTACTTTTTGTGATCTCGCGCGAGGTTCTCGTAGCAGTTGATCCGACGCACAGTGTTCGTCGATACTCGATCCGTTTTACTACGGTCTGAGGCCGACCGCCAACTTACTAGGTATGTAGATTATTTTCGTTTGCCTCATTTGATGCCCATTGGATTCGTCCTTCAAAACCTCTACCATAAGTTCAATATATATCAAGCCTTGCAAGCAACCTCAAAGTGCTACCGCGAAGCATATATCTTCCGATTAAAGATGTTATCATATTCATAACACCTCGTCAGAATTCGAGGATTTGTCTAGCAAGTTCCTGGCGAATCCATCGAAGATTAAGATACATAAATATTCACTGCCTTGCTGTCCTTGAAAAGGCAGCTTCGTCTTCCTAAAATCTTTCCGTAAGCGAACTTGAGCACAAGTCTGCACCTATATCCAGATATCCACTTGGCATTCGTTCCCTGCACTATATCTGCCAAGTATCACGTCCTACCCAAACACCACAGTTCATACCCTGCAAGTCTAGTTGGTTTGCGAGAATGCATATCCAAGCTACCTTTATAAGCATAAATAAGTCAATTCTAAATTCGGGTGCTTCGACTGGAAAAGCTAACAAGGAACCTCCAACAAGGGATCCACGAGCCTGGACACCTCGGGCATAGCACGTCACACTTGGACCATTAACAGTTTAGGGTCCGGACTATCGACTCGAGTTGCCCGCAATTCAGAAACGCCAAGCCAGCACGCGCATTCGCACTCTCTCAGCTATCAAGGCCGGGGTCGAGTCCAACCACGCAAGCTTAATTACCCACTTCCGCAATCTTCAGCCGCCCACTGTCTGGATGACCCACCGTTAAAGCCTATATGTGGAGTTGGTATGGTGGACCGCTGGGATTACAAGAACTAATTATCTGGCAAGGAATCGAGGAGTGCCTTTTGGTTTTTCTCCTTCGATTCTGACTAAATTTACTAATTTCAACCACGTTCTACTCAAGTCTCTTCCCACAAACTATGGGGGAGATGGAGACCTACCACGGCTACGTTCGTACGCCTGGTGATGCGATCAAGCTTTTCGAAGCATGCAGACTAGGTTTATTACCCCGAGTTCAGAGACGATTATCAGAGAAGGAAAGGCAATCCATCAGATCTGGCTCGGTTTTCGTATGGGATGAGAGGGAGGCTGGTATGCGCAGATGGACTGATGGTAAATCATGGAGTGCAAGCAGAGTCTCCGGTAGCTTCCTCACCTACAGAGAGATGGAAGGCAAGCGAGGAACTACGTTTGGTGCTTCGCGACGAAGCAACGGAAGGACGCCGGATAGCGGTCGACTTAGTGACGAAGACCCGGATGGCGAACCCGAAGGTTACCGATACAAGGCTGATGGGCTTATGAAGCAGTCATTCAGCATTACGACGTCGCAGGGCCAGCATCTTCATTTGATTTCATACTACTCGAGACCCCACGCCGGGGCTCCAGATCTTCCTCAACCAAGCACTGATCCTCAACTGCGACATATCGTACCCGTGAAGGGAATGTACCCCGAGTCGAGTTTACACGATACCAACCCGCCTGCTCTGACCAGGGCCCCTATGCAGTCATACACCAATCATACCGCTTCGATTGAGCAGCCGCCTTACAACGCCTACGGATCCCCTTGGGCATCGCAGCCATGGCAAAACCCGTGGCCGCCCTCACCCAACCAAACTCCGCCTTGGGTACAAGGACAGCTTACGCCAGAGATGAAGCCTCAGGCTCATGTTCGGCCTCAACCGCAACCACCTGTGCAAAGACCACCACAACTTCCACCACTACCACCTACCTCTACGCCATCAACACAGGCTCCGATTTATCCTAAGACCCTTGGTTACGAGAATGAGCGACTACCTGCGCCCACTCTGGGCAGACCTTACCCGATGCTTGGGCGCGGAAGCATGTCTCCACAGTCTGAACATCTTCAAATCCAAGCTGCGCAAGCCGCTCAGGCTGCACAGGCGGCACAAGCTGCTCAGGCTGTGCAAGCCGTGATCGACCCCCGCCTATCGGCAACGAGCGCACGTAATCCTCAAGGACCACTTCCCGCCATACCACCAGCGTCGCGAGGGTTGACACCTCCACGAACACATTCCGTATCGCCGCCGAGAACGATGGGCCCGGAGAGCGTTAATGGCAATGCGAATAAGGCGAGCTTGTCAGCGCTACTCAACCGAACCCCAGCCAACTCGGAACCGAATAGCGCAAACCCAGGCAGCAACAACAGCGCTGGTAGCTCACCAAGAGCTCTATCAGCTGGAACACCTGGCGTACCAGCCGGCGCCGATATGTTTCGAGGCGAAGACAGCAGGGCTATCCAATCTCTAAACCGCAATCTCTGTATTTGAGGAACCATAAGGGGGACTATTGCATCACTGAGGCGTCTAAAAATTTGCATGTTTAGTGAACGGCGGCCTATCTTTTTCCTTTTCTTTTTCTTTGGCACGAGAATTTCCTTAGTTACTACGAACGAGGCATCCTCAGCAGGACGGAGTTACGGTTACTTTCCGCTACGGCCATGGGAGAGCGCGGGTAGTCCCATACATGATCACGGCGCTTCGTAAATAGTTTTAACAGCGCAAGAGGGACTATGGCGCCATCATGAGCCAGCATCTCTACAAGGCCTCAAGGCCTTAGGGCAGAACAGGGATGAAAGGGTAGACAGGTTGCGATGCGATACCACGGGATTAGAGCTTGAGCGTCAGCATTTGTTTTACAATTTACCATTATTACGAAAGCATTTTCGCGTCCATTTCTCGTCAGTCTATGCCGTGCATGTTGTTTGCTACAGTGTTCGTCGGGGAGAGCGTGTGAGGCTAAGGAGCTGACAGGGATTCGAGATCCGCATGAGAGAGACCTTGCCGATTGCAAGAATCAAAATACGACACACCCCTGCAACGCATCCGTTTATTCTTGCCAGAGTTTCCTGTATTATCCATGTTCGAGCATGGCGAACCTCCCCATGAAGTTGGACAAGGTTTCGCCAATCCAAACTTAACCTCGACTATCGATGAGCCACCAACGGATGATGCCAGGTCCCCGCTATATGCGATGCCCATGCCCATGCGACGCGATGCGATGCGCCACGCCCACGCTGCCCGCAGCATGCTGCCTGTTACGACCGACTGCGATCTTACAAAGTATCCATGTATTATTTTACCATTATTTACCGAACTGGAAATATCTTACACTACACGTGTGCAAGAGATGCAAAGACTATTTGACCAGAGCCCCTGTCTCTATCATTCTTATGTTAGCTACCTAGCTAGTGATTACAGGACGAGCATGCCTCCTCCGCTCACATGACCCAATACCCAATATGAAAGCGAGATGATGGCGCTTTACCGCTACTATCATGGTACGGTCCATGGATGATGGGTCCATACTCGTGCTGTGATTGTATGACATCTGCGACGCACATACCACCTCGCGAGCGGCATCTCCTGTACATAGTGTAGCAGTTCTGCCAGATTCCTTCCGCAAAGAGATGTTTAGGTATGGGCCGGGGGATGGATGATGAGGTTTCGTTTCACTTTGTTCTTCGTATGTTCCATTTTGGGGGACCCAAGGTCCTTGCGTTACGCGTTTGGCCCCACAATCGAGACAGAACTCAAAACCGCACCTGTGGGTAAACGCTCTGTCGCGTGCACTACACTACATACGTATCTATGGTGATGCGTCCCAGGGGGCGTTCCAGAATACTTTATCTTAGCTAAGGTTATTTCATCTTTCTCTTGGCTCGGCGATTCTATCCCCCCTTCCCAATTGCTCATTCATATCTCTTTAATGCCTAATGCCGGATTCCCCAGTAGCCAAGCGGCCAAGCAGCGTGGCGTGAAACTCTCTCTCTCTCCTCCTCGTTATCCTTATCCTATTATGTACATAACTACACGTGATGTTCAAGTTGCTGCATAATGCGATCCTAAAGAGGCGAAGAGAGAGAGAGAGAGAAACAGGGATCTAATTGCCTGCCGTGGACCCGGGTAGCCCTTTATTAGGGTTTTTTTCTGGAGCTTCGAACCGGGTGATCCTACCCCTTAACTTTAATTTTCTTTTCTCGAAAGAAGGTTAAGTTTAGCGCCGCCGATCAGCCCAGCGATGACGTCTGTCCTGGTTATCTTTGTGCAACCTGACAACCGTTTTTCCCTACTAGGGAGGTACATACAGTGCGTTGCGCTGTGCCTTGCGAAGCCGCCCGCGGAAACCCTGGGCGCGCAGGGCCAATCAATGGCGCAGCAATTGGGTTTAGCCGTTTGGGGTCGAAAAGTTTATGGCTATTAGATTTATTCTTCTCCACACAATTTAAACAACAGCTAAGAAGGCCTCGATGTGTGAGCGGGAATTTTCAAATTGGCGTGCAGAGTTGCATAGTTGACTCGGTATTCCAACTAGGAGGGATGTCTCTCAGCTATACAGGGTACCATTGCGCACATCATCCACCTTACGTCAGCCGCTCGAACATAATAGGCTACCAGGTACGTACTCGACGATGCGCACTGAACATCATGTTGTCAAGAGAGCCACGGATCGCTTAGCTAAGTCCACCCACGTGTGTTTAATAAGCCTGAGGCAGCGAATTGCCATGTGGGACGGGGGGCATAAGGACCACATCTATCTAATCTAACTTACCGAAGGAGATCACCGATAGCGGATTGATACATGCCCGGGGTGCTGGTATCCTAATTTTATATCAATGTTTCTGCCTGGGTCCAAGCCCGGGCACTAACTGGGCTGGACGGAATGAATAATATCAACTCAATTGGCAATTAGTGGGATACACGACCATCAAGGCAAAGAGTCCCTACACCGTGGCATTGTTATACATATCGTTATTATTAGCATTTCCTCGATCAGGTTAGTCAGCACGCGAAAAGGAGCCCTACATAGAAGGGGGAATGGAAGAAGTCCCGGCGCAGTACCGGGTTAGTCATCCATCGTGTCTTGGATTTTGAACGGAAACTCTTCCCCGCCGATACGGTCTCATATACACTACCTACTMCCYCCCAGCCATACCCAAGCGGTTACTTGGTACAAGCACCGCCGCATTAGCGCAGCGAGGGAACCGGAAAATTATATAATACGCGTGTGCCTGGGTACCCGTTCGATATAAGATTTGGGATGATATTATTATAGACGTACGTGCAGATACGGCACATGGAAACGTCGTATGGGAAATGGGGTTTCTCTCTCTCTCTCTCTCTCTCTCTCTCTTCTTCTTCCCTGCCACTTTTTTTTTTCCGGGCTTACACCGCCTCAAAAACAACCCCCCTTCCCCCTCCTCCCAAGAGACTTCAAATTTCGGGGGAGGCTGCGGCGCATACTGATTCGTCGCTTCAAAATATGACATATTTCCTCTTTCAATTGCTTCTCTCTGTTTTGCATCTCGTTTTTCTGGTATGCCGTCTTCGGTCCCGGCTGCTGTGCCTCTTCGAAAGGGCGCAGTCGGGGACCGATGTGTAGAGGGTTTGGTTGGGAGGTGAAGGGCGGCCGCGCTCGAATATCGGTACCTATTAGGGAAATAGATGTTCACGGGTTACTCGATTCAGTTTCGTAGCCACACTCGGTGTGAGTGGAAGTAGATATGTTTAGTAGGTATGCAAGCACCAGATAACGAGGGTTAGACATGTGTCTTGAGTGTAGATTGCGCGAATTTATTACTCTTGTTGGCTGCGGTCTCATATTCAAGACAGACAAGTTGTGTTATAGACCATTCTTAGAATAATTGATGACGCCAATGGTCCAGGTACCTACCTACCTGTGAGACTCAATATTGGAGGTTTCTGGAAACCAAATACTTCTCTGGAGAGACTTGACGGCCTACGGCAGGGKGTATGATGATAAGTTAGAGGGTTGAAGGAGTCATGACGACTTGCTAAGGATGAATAGTCGAAATGACATGTCATAGTCCATCCCTATTCGCTCATGGGCTTCTCTATGAGACGATGTTAAAAATTATTACAAATTGCGAGATTTTCGAATCCGATACCGAGCGGATGATTACTTGAGACGTCAATTACTGCACTCGAGCATGCCGCCTATCTTATTTTTGGGGTTAGACTTGATGTTGTTTCTTTATGGGCAGTCCTTGTCACTTTTGTTTTGTCAAGAATGTTTGATGATAGGATTCTCCTAAAGCAAGGGCATCACGTTCCGAAGTTAGAATGTGGCGACAGCTAATTCGAGTATAATATAAACATTACGATATATGAGTGCGCGATATGAGGACAATGCCAGTGTACCAGGCTATATTACAAGGTAATTGTTATTGGTAAAGTTGGATAAGCAGGGGTCGGCGTCTATACAATCTAGATTTGTTCATGGGGGAGTAGAATGATGGGCACTGCCGTAGAGTTGTAGTATAATCCCTACGTGCTTCCGTACTGGCGGTACCGTTACGCTACTAAAAGACACGATGGATGGCCCTTTGGGCTTCTTCCTTCCTACCCCCCTTTCCCTTGCTGATCTGGTAAAATCCCGCGTGACTGCTGTGAGCCACACACCTGCGGATCATAGAGGGGTCTCACCAGCTGCTGGGATTATCATCCGTTCTATATCTTACCGAAGCTTGAAAAAGAGCCGCATAATGTTGGAAGGGGCATGTAGGGTGGCTGTGGGAGTATATGTAAATGCCTAATACGAATTACATATTTGATCACCGATGAAGATCCCTTGAATCATTAGCCTTACCTTTTCCTATGCCTTGAGAATTTCTCCCTCCTCTAGGGATGAGGAGAGAAACAACATATCACTTCGGTGTCTTACCCTGTGCTCATGGGTCACGCATATATGTATATAACTCTGTCCTCGCAACCATAGCTGGCACAGCCTAGCGGTATAACGTATTCGAATATCTAGACCCGGCATACCACTCCCTCAAATCCTTATTCGTAATAATGTCGGCCTCCCAATGTTGAGGTGCCTGTTACATGTCTCGTCGCAAAGCCTTGAGGGATAATTCATCTTATTCAACGGATCACTTCGAATGTAAATGGCATAGCTTATAATGGATACTTGTAGTTTGTCGTAAGTAGATTATTTTATGAAAGCCGCTCTTTGTACTCCGTATGTAGAACTTCAAGCTGGATGATATTTTGAGTTAAGAGAACATTAGCTTTGAACTCTAGCAAGCAAAGCCTCTAACCGGTTATAGCGAATTACGTATGCCTGGACCAGAGCTCTTATTAGCTTCCAGTGCCATGAACCAGGACAAGACTGTCTGGTAACATCCAGATCATGTACCTACTTATATACAACAAATATTAAGATAAGTCTCGTCGATAGTAGGTGTATAAACATTGGGCAATCTTGAGTTTTAGATTGAGAGCTATGTATCCTCTCAAGCCTTTAGCTTTGCTCCATTCTATAATATAGTGGCCAATCGACAATTTCGGTGGTTAAGTTACCCACCTTAGTACCTAAGGCACTTAATCTTGACTCTATCATACACTAAATGTTTGTGTGAGGCCGAGTCTGTGATATTAAAGTATTATAGATAGGCTGCTGGAGTTTCATAACACACTTTCCACTACTCAACGAAAAACAGTGCTAGGAAAATCCAATGCTATACTTCTAAATAGTTATTTGAGTTTCAAGATCATTAAGATCAATAGGGTAACTATTGTTGCTTCCGTATTGGCGACACATTTGCCTCTTTACGCCGTTTGACTAGAAAAGGGGGAACCGCCTTGTTGGATCTTGAGCATGGATAGATATATTCTCAAAATCTATGTGTAGGGAAACTTAGACTTAGATAATGGTCTCTGTATGGCCAACTATTCATCCTAGGAAGACATCGAGATTTTGATAGGGATACCATAAGGGTTGTAAATATACCTAAGGTACCACATAGAAAGGCATCATCTTGGAGTTATATCTTGATGACTCCCCTTGAGGCACCACACTTTGGATTGGCTAGAAGAAGCGGGCGATACTCTATTAATACGGATATCTCTTCCGGGATTCGCGCGCCCAATAGAAGTAGCTAGGCTTTCATCATCCCACCAGCCAATTCAGTGAAGCAAGTGATGGTGCGAAGTTCGACCTTCGACTTGTACTAGGGCAACCTCGAGTGGCTTGCGCGGTCTATAGGTATCTATTGGGAGAGCATAAGGAGAACGACGTGGCTAGCTTAGTATGAGGAGCATAACATCGACCTTACTCGCTGGTTGTTTTGAGTGTGACTACTTCGCCTACTAGTTGAGACTACTTTCGAGATTGATCTCGAGATCGGTATATTAATTTATATGGCTAGTTCCACCCTATTAGGGGCGCCACTTTGTTCTAGCGTCGTCACTGTAGGCTCCCTATTTTACCTGTTCTATCATGAAATCGCCTTGGCTGCTACTTGGTCAGTCAGTATCTCCTAGACGTCTATGGCGTCAGCAAGCCGACCGCAACCGTCAAAAGGCACTGACCTCGAATTATCAATGACACGTATCTACGTGCATTGCCATATGACCCTATTATAGTAACATGAACGCTGCGGGACTTCACCGCATGCATTGCCGATTATAATAATTGTAGTCAAGCGCGTTGAGAACGCCGGCTAGGTGAACTACCGTAGCCAGGACGACCAGGATGTGAAAAACCTGATGCGAGGAACCATATATGTCGAAGGTTCCCGGGCTGATACTCTCAGGGAACCTCGTCTGCGCGTTTTGTTAGGATCCACCTAGTGATTTTGAATTTCTTACCTCTTTCCCCCCTTTCCTGTCAAACGATGACTACAGACAGGTGGCGGTATTCTGAAATATAGTAGTACTTGGAAATAGGAGGACCGGTGGTCAACTTACGGCATACACGATGGCCCCGAGGAGGAATAAACCCCCTTCGGCTAGATAGTAGGGCAGGCCCGACTGCCTCATCATCTGTTGAAAGCCAAACATGACGATCCCGTGGATGATAGGAGCTAGGCCCGAGAGTCCTGTGCAGACGAACGTTAACAGACGTAACGTGCGCCACCGAGGCCCTTGGAAGGTCGGAGCCACGACGATAATAATGGATATCGCTGCGAGAGACCCGATCTATAGATATGGCGATGGCAACTAGTTAGTCCAATAGCAAGCTCGACTGTAGTGGGGATCTGGCCATCCGCTTATTGGCCTAGAATGCTTTACACATCCAGGAAAAACAAAAGACTATGACTTGCCATGGACCAGTATATCTTCCTTTCTAGCGTCTCGCACCAAAAACCGACATAAATGCCCGAGACGAAAGACCCTAGGATCAGGAGGATGATGCCAACGAAATCGAAGCGTAGCCATAACGCCTCGACTTGACGTGAGTGACACATGAGCGTGTGGTATGCGCTCGACAGGCCGAGACACACGACCGCGGAAAGTAGTAAAGCTGCGACAACGCCGGCATCCCCGCCACTGCGATTCTGCAAGTGTGCCAGTCCATAAGCTATTCCACCTATAACTAACGCCACCGCTGGTGCTAGGTGCGTATAAATGTTCATGGTCTCGTTGTGCATGTACATCCAGCTAGCAAAACAGGCTTTCGTCGAATGCGACACGGGCCGGTAGCCCTGTCGGACGTATGGGTTATCTTGATACCATTCCGGAATATCCTCAAACGATACTAAGGGGTGGCGATGATCGAGCTCGTTCTTCCCGTTGTGTGAACTCCTTGGAGACACCTCAGCGCTGCCGAAACTTGATTGCTGCTTCTCGTCTGCTGACGATCGGGGCTCGGCGGATGAGTCGCGGCCGGCATTGATTTCGGTCGATTTCGAGAACATCGTGGCATATCCTCTAGACAGAATATCGCGTGAAATGAAGGATCCCTTGTCGTCTATCCCTCTATTATCTCTCTTCTATTCCTCTTCTATTCCCCTTCTATTCTTGAATGGCAGCTCTAAATCATGCGACGTGCGTATGCGGAGCGGGCGGGGTTGGCGATCTTTCCTGCTTTCTGGGATTTGCTAACTTCTGCGGAATTAGGGCGCAAAAAGGACCCTGAGGGAACTGAAATAAGAGATTCCAAAACCAGATTAAAATATGTGACCTGTTAAACCAAATACGATACTATTGAACTACATATAATGACATCATATGAAGCAAGGTGATGCCCCTTTTGATCAATGTGGGCCACCACAAACACTTGTTGCAAATATCTCCGAAGACCTCGGGTAGACATAGAACCGAGTGCAGATACTCCGAATATCTCGCTTCACCAATTCCATTAATGGCATGCATCTCTTCCCTCCGCCACGAGCGATGAAATATCGCTCGTTTTGGGGGTCTTGAGCTGAGGGTCTAGGCATCCATCTGCGTATGACCTTGTCATCGGTGCGCTTGCCTACACGTGAATCAGGATCGCACGGATTCCCAACGATGTCAACTGGACATCAGTTGGGGCGTGTTTATGATCGGTGCAATGCCGACCATCTGAAGCTTATTCTTAGAAAATAATGTTTGATCTATCGCGTCGCACAGTGATAACATAAACCCACTTGAGCTTTTTATTCTTTAGGACATATATGAAACCAAAGATGCCGATCGCAACTGGAGAGGCCTGGGTCATAGAAACGAAACGTTAAAACCGGGCCGAAAGGACTGGAAACCGTGCATAACAGAATAGCATCGAACCGATGCACGAAGCGGGCGCGAGGAGCAGGAACCCAATAGCTCACTTACTTTGTCAAGATTGAGATAAATGAAAGATTTAGCTATACGGGCTTCCTGCATCCCAGCCTACCGTGAGATTTCAGCTGGTGTGGGAGATTTTTCAGATGAGTGCATTGCCGAGTAGACGTTGACTGCCACGCGCACTAGCTTGAGCTTAGAAATAAGCAACGAGGCTCCGACAAGTCTGAGAACAGAACGGGGAGGTGGGCTGGTCGGACCAAACTTTCGTAGGCATTCCGCACGAGTATTCGCTTTAGCTGCTGTGAATCTTGATACTCAAATACCAAATCAGACTTCAAATCGTCTGTGAGTCTCGTGTAGCGTTCATTCCTTGAATGTAGTTGATATATTCAGGTAAGGGGAGCTCCATTGCTCATCGTCAGCCCACTTGCGCGCGAGGTGGGCGTGTAATACAATGCTGAATTCAGCTCAACGTCGCTGCGCTATCTGATCATAAGCAGAAACGCCGATGTAAAACAGTTTCTCAAAGATATTGAATGAGCTCAAGCTTCAAGCAATAAGTTCTTCACTGATCGATAGTAGCTCGGGAAAAGTACTTGCAACGACCCTTCCGGATTACTTCTCCATCACGACGACAAGGGCGCTTCGATAAGTCTGGAAATGCTGCTTGAGTAAGCCAGGTCGAGATGTGCGCCTCGTTTAGAATACTTCTATCATTTGTCCCCTTCCGGCCGTTTCAAATATTCGGTGTCTAGTATTTGATCGTGATTTACGAGACAAGCCGGAGTAGCTCGAAGCGTTGAGATGGCGGCCGAATCAGGAATGGTTTCGCGTCTCAGGACAGCCACCGCCGATCAGGTGAGTGCAACTTGAAATTTGGCGAACCTGCAACGCTTCATACCAAGAACTAGACAACTACGAGCAATGATATCTTAAATAAGATACTGTTGTCTTGCTCTCAATGCCGTAACCATCGGGGATGAATTTGAATGAATATTTTCAACAAGACGGCACCGGAGAAGGTGAGTCATCTCTTCCTTTGGCAGACAGATTTCAACCTAACAAGCCTTCGCAAAATGAGTGTTGGCCGGGTGCTCGCTAGTTGAAAGATGTCGTGGTCATGCTAAAGACTTGAGAACGCGTTGGCGGCCATGGGTGACGTGGACACCGCAATCGCGAATCATGACCCCACATAGCAGTCCATACTCGCTTGATCCATGAAATACTGGGTGAGACGAGAATAAGTACCAAGAAAGCCAACTTGGCAGGTTGAAGTTGGGTTCATGTTGAAAAGCGTGTGAGCGGACTTATTCGCGACAAGTTGTTTTTGCCTGCAGCCCCTGGGCATGTGCAAGAATGTGGTTCGTCATGACGTCCGCCGCGCCCAGTACATGTGTCTCAGGGCATTGAGTCGAAGTTGCTGAACCAAAGTTGCGATAAGTGGATGAGGCGAGAGATAGCGATCCTTTACTCGTTGGAATATAAGGGAGAGTGATCTGATAAGCTTGCGTTATTGCTGTCATGATACGCGGCGCGATAAACTCCAATCTCGACGCGACTTGTAGTAAATATACCTCACGTTAATTATGACACCTCAAACCCTACAAAGCAAAAACAAAAATAATAGAAATGACCGGCATCACTTCCCGAAGCACGAGGATCTCTTGGATTCAAATAAATTGACACGATGTGAGATGTGTATGTTGTAATGTCGAGGTAGTGCAAATTGTGTGGATAGCTTCATGCTGTGGACGGGTGTGGTAGCTCAAGCGGCAGGGGGGACCTGGACCAAACCCAACAACAATAGCTGGGGCCGCGAGAAAGCAATGAGTTACAATTCCAGCTTGGAAGATAGCTGAACGACCGAAGAATCACTTGGAATGAATTTTGCAATGCAATGCATGGGTTATAAGGTCGACAGCTTGAATGCGACCGAGAGTATCGAGAGATCAAATGGCCGAAAATAAATGGGAGGCTCTTGAAGACGTTATGCTATACAGTTTGATATTGGACTAATCATTCTTTTTCCATTGCCTAAATCGGTCTCTAGTATAGAAATGTAATAAATGACTCAATCGATCGCCTGATCAAAAAGGTGTGGGAGGCAAGAGCAGAGAAAGCGAGAGAAGGGAAGAACGAGAAGGCGATGGAGAGGGGGGGATGGTAGGAGCGTTGGGTGAGAAGGGCTCGAGTCTCGAGTAGGCGCATGATTTGATTCGAGTTTGAGTTGAGAAGTAACAAGAGAGAAAAAAAATAAAAAATAAGAAAAAAGGTACTTCGGCCATGAGCTGTTGTTGAGCTTCGACCAATCAAAAAATTCGAAACGACCGATCAGCTCTATCGAACTGGGGAAATATTCTGGGCGCTCTGAGAGGTCCAAATCAGTAACAAATCAGTCCTTCCACGCCATCTGACTGGCTGACGGCGGCTGTGCATGAGGTTCCATCGGGTACACTTAAACAGATCTAAACCCGGTTGGGAAAGAAGCCAGACGTTTCAGTGAGATAATGCAACCTTAAATGGTGAGGTAGATGAGGTAGCAGGCAGAGTAGGCAGGATTGGCAGGGTAGGTCGAGTGCGATCGGGTCCAAATGTATGGGAGAAGGTGCGTGTGCGCTCCTGGCACCCATTTTTATTATTATTTTAGTGCCAGTGAATTTAATGATGGCATTTTTTGGAGGGGGAGGGGGAAGGCTCTGCCGCAGCTGATTGTACCAGACTAGTTTACTGATTGTGCACCACCCCCCGCCTATTATATAAACAAGCTCACCTTTCTCGCTGTCGCGCCCCGACCGAATACCTCCCTCCCTCCCCTTTCTACTTGACGTTATTCATCCCCCATAACAGAAACATTCTTGCCTCAGTCGTTATTCGTTTGAAGTCAATCGAAGCTCAATTGAGAATTCCAATTTAACCATCAACATCACTATTCAAACGCGATATCTCGTCCTAAACCGACATTCGAAATGGGTCCCAAGAAGGCAGACGGAGCTTCCAAGCCCAAGAGCACTCATGCTTCCTACCAGGTGTGTGCAACCATGGCTTGCCCGGCCTTTTATTGAGACTTCTTGAATACTGACATCCTGTAGGACATGATCACTGATGCTATCGTTCATGTATTTACTCCCATTCCTATGCTTCCGGCGCATTATGTGTCTCGACTGGTGTTCATGGGGGGAGGGCCGTGTGTCATGGCTATCAATGACCAGCACTACGCCCTAACCCTACACTAGGATCGCATCTTATTTTTGAATTCATCGGATGAACATGCTGACGCGTCTTTTTCAATCGCACAGCTCAAGGAAAGAAACGGCTCCAGGTATGTATTATCTTCGCGACGTCTTTCTATTGTGTTTCGCGGTCGCTTGCATCGTAAGATAAATATGTGCTAACTTTTGTGAAGCCGTCAGCAACTCAAGAAATATGTCAAGGCCAACAACACCATCAATGTCACTGACAAGATGTTCGACTCATTGTTCAACAAGGCCTTGAAGGCCGGCGTCGACAAGGGCATATTCGAACAGCCCAAGGGTATGTTACATCCCGCCTCGTGTTATGATGTTACCACATCAAATCAATTGAGATCTCTGTATTAACCAAGCATAGGTCCTTCTGGTGGCACCAAGCTCTCCAAGAAGTCCAAGCCTGCTGCTACCAAGCCCGCAGCGAAGAAGGAAGGCGAGAAGGAGGCTCCCAAGAAGGCTGCACCAAAGAAGGAGACCGCTACTAAGAAGGCGGCCGCCCCTAAGAAGGCTGCTGCGCCCAAGAAGGAAGCGACTGAGAAGAAGCCTGCTGCGAAGAAGGCTGCCGCTCCCAAAAAGGCTGCTCCCGCTAAGAAGGCCGCAGCCAAGAAGGATGTAAGTTTTCTCCTGTGGTTTGTTACCTGTCGCATCATCTAATAAGTCTAGGCTCCCGCCGTTGAGGATAAGCCTGCTGCTCTGACGAAGACTAAGTCCGGCAGAGTCGCCAAGACTACAGCCAAGCCTGCTACAAAGAAGGCAGCGCCCAAGAAGGCGGCTGCACCGAAGAAGGAAAAGACGCCAAAGAAGGAAGCAAAAGCTGAGGCTGCGTAGTAGGCTTCTGCATCCTGATTTGTGTTCTTCGGATTGTACGGGGTTTAGCGGTTCACTGGCGTTCAGGAAACAGGGTACAAAGAGTTATGTGTGCGTGTTTATTGCGCAGCGGAATAGGTCATGCTTTTTTCGGCAGGGTTGGTAGGGACTTTGAAGGGGATGGTAATGGCCCCCACAGCGTTTTCGAATGTGTCCAACATGCCCTCCGCGATGCCAGCTGCTCTTGTGCATATTATACGCTCCCCTCGGCGGAATCATGGTTTCGGTTGGATTGCACATATTCCAAGTCACGGCATCTGTTAGAGGGAGGGGTTCGGACTGACGACGTGATGAGTACACTTGTAATTATACCAATGGCTAGGGGCTTCAGCATTGCTTGCAATCCACATTGATTTTTGGTACCTTCCACTTGTTGCGGTAGTGAAACTTGGAATTTTTTGTGACGCGTCTGCTTGTCATGATTGTTTACGTGTGTCTGGCAAGGATTGTGGAGTATCTGTCGATGTCGGTGATGGTGATCCAGCGCCAAGATCACGTATAGAAAAAATGGGTCCGGTCAGTCCAATGTTCCCAGGCAGTCAGGCAAACCGCGTCCAGCAACGAATGATATTCTGAGTGGGTATAAGTGGTCTATCTTTTTAGTAAGTGCCTACATAGACTGCATCTAGTTTTGCTGTAAGAAATGTGAAGATCTCCAGCTTAGCTTGCGCAAGGCCCATGCAGGTATTATAATGTACGTCGAGTCGTCAAAACCAATGGTACGATAGCGGACAAAGTCAATCGAATATTCTATATGTACCTCGCATCACACTAGCTACATGTATACGATAATTGCCATCTATAGGTCTTAAATCAGGATTGGGAATCGTATGGGCGATTTAAGTTTTTGCAAATTCCTTGTTGAATCTATGTATAGCAACCCAAGTCTACGAATTATTTGAGTCCATTCATTTAGAGGTCGTGTTGTCCAAGTATACCCTCCTTGGTGTAGAGCTCAGGGGTCGGACGTTAGAGCTCCCCACTCCCGACCTGATTTAGGCTTAAGACTTCCACCTAGCAATGACTAACAGAGTTAGGAACGGTATGAGCCGTTGGCTCGTGCGCTGGAATCTGGCTGCTATAGTACGTACCTACAATATAAGCTTTAGACCTGAACCGACGTAGCTGCCTTCGGCCGCATCAGGATCAGGTACATAATATCTGTATAAGTCAGCTTTATTCTCTTAACAAACATGTTGTCCATGTCCCTAAGATATGTGGTCCCGTCTTAATTCCCCGCAGTCAAGTAAAATGCACCTGTGATTGAATTCAGCGTTTACTTGCAAGTGTATATGGAACATTCATGTTATTTCGAACTCGTTGTTTCTTCATCCTACTTTGAGCGCTTATACTCGAGGATCCTAGGTACCGTGACCTCCGCTGTTATCGCTATCGCTGATAGGTAGTGTTGCGACCCGACCACCCGCTACCGAAACTCCCGAGATCCAACCACGCAGCCCGCACAGCCCAAGCGCGACAAGCCAATGCTGACTTTACATACAGTACATTGCACCCAAGTGGCCAGTTTCTACTGTATGTCGTAGTCTGGAGGGGGATCTACAACGATACCTATTGCAACACCGGTACCGACGTCGACCCGACTCGCATATTATACCATGGCCAGCCTCATATAGTTTCCATTGTTTATTTGCACAATCTGGTCAAACTGTGCGTTGTCGGGCGAATCGCCATCTCCATCATGGCTACCCAAGACCAATCCTTCAGCTCCAACAATCCCTTCCGTCGGAAGCTGGGTACTCCCACCGTCTCTACCGAGAGCCCCGCCGCGACTCACCCTGCGACCTTCGACGGGTCTTCTGATTCCAACCCAAGACCACCCTTCACAACTTTCAAGACAGTCCAGCCTCAAGATAAAAAGCATGAAGAAGACGTGAAGGGCGAGACAGCAGCGCCGGTGCAGCAAAAACCGAAGAAGATCATAAAACGGGTTCGGGTCCAATCACCACCCCCATCCTCACCCGAGGATGCCGCACCCGTGGCACGCTTTCCACCCGTCAGCGACGACGAAGACGAAGATGATGACGATGATGTCGATAGCACCGATTCACAAGAATATGAGGACCATGAGGATCATGTTGACCGACTCAAAAGGGCCCCGTCTGCTACCAGAAGGAGGGATGACTCCGAACACGCCCAGGCAAAACCGCCAGCAAACCCATTCTCGAGGACGTTGCACGATTTAGAACAAACTGGGGAACGAGAGAACACCAGTGCGCTTGCAGCTGGGACGGTGACGAAGAGTGCTCTTGATGTCGATTCATTCAAGAGATTACTACTAACTGGCTACGCAAACATCTCAAACCCGTCAACACCAGGAGCCGGAGGAAACCCTAGGGCTTCAGCTCGTCCACAGCCCCCTGTACCTGATGGTGCGAGTAATACGGATGCGAGCTCCGTGTCACGCCAGTCCATCTTCGATGCTATACTCCAAGACMCCCCTCGGACCTCTCATGAGATTTCCGAGCCAGAAGATACCGAGGAACGGAGAAGCATCCTACCTACGTCTCCCCTTTCCCCGGTCCCATCTGCTTCAGCAAGGAAGAAGCCACCACCACCCAACTCACGGCATGGCAAGCTCATAAAGATCGAGCTGGGGGCAGACGGACCCTCCCGTGTCACTAAAGATTCATCMCCTCCCATATCCATCAACACTACTTCCCTTCCTGCTATTGCGCCACCTCGAAAATCCAGTTCTCACTCCGTCACTCCATTACAATCTCCACCCCTTCCAACCGACGTGAATAAACCACTTCCGCAAACTCCTTTCCGCCCCTCCGTAGAGGAGGCGGTCGACTCTCCCTTCGACAGAGAAGCTATAGGCAAAGTGCCGGAGCCCTTCGCCGATATACAAGCTAACCCTAGGCCTCCAACACCACCTGTTACTACCCGAAATCGTTCCGAGTCTAATGGAAGTACACAACCTCGCAAACCTGCAGCACCCCCACCACGTCGACATGGAAAAAGCGATAGTAGAGCGCCTTCCGTTCACGGGATCGTCCCTGACGACGATACTCCTCCAAGGTCGTCAATCGAGTCAAATCGTTCGCGGACAGACAGTGTACGTGCAAATGCGAACTCGACTAACAACATAAAAATGCCTGCTCCGCCACCTCCTCGTCGGCCAAATCATGCCAGGCAGGGGAGTTCCTACACGAGTCCAAGTCAAGGAACTTTTACTCCGATTCCTACAGCAGCACAGAATGTTGGCGAAAACGAACGGAGCCCAACAGGGACTCCCTTTAGCAGTAGTGGGCAGATAGAGAGCCTGGCTGGTCTAGCGACTATCACAACAAGCAAAGACGGCCTACCTAAATTGTCGCCGCCGCCTCCACCCCCAGCTAGGTCAGCAAGCACCAGGCGCCCGCCGAGTGTCAGGAGCATGGATGCTGGCAATGGACCAAGCACTGCAAGGAAAGTAAGCAAAGAGAAAGAGGGAGGGGCAGCACCACCTCCGCCGCCTCCTCCGAGGCAACGCGGCAGTAGCCGCGCGAGCGTAGAGACACCAGCTGCTATTACGGAGAACGCGAGAATCATAAGCGGCGAGATTCGAAAAGAGCCTTTGACTCTCGCTCAACCAGACGCCCAAGATCCGAACGAGACCAAGCAAGGGGCAGAGATCTTGGCGGACCTCGATGCGTTGCAAAAGGAGGTCGACGCCCTGATGGGCAAGTATGGACAAGCTGGTGGGAGCTAAACCCATACGAGCATTTTGAATTTTGTTGGAAGAAAATCGAGCTTGAAAATCACATGGTGAGACCCGACACCTAGGTATTTGGAGTGTACGAGGATCCTCACAATAGGGGAAACCCCCGAGGGGTTAGCATGACCCGACGAGGTCTTTCTTCCTGGATATGGTATGAGATATGAAGTACGCGACGCGTTATGGGGTATGAGTGTGACATAGGGAGGGTCCTTGTACTATAGGAGGGTTAATTGTTAATGCCGCACTGGACTGGACTGGCCTGGAATTGCCAGATGTGGATAGACTGGCCCCTGCCGATGATCATAGGTTAGTGCAGTCGTTCTGAAATATCGGACAGAATGAAGCGCATATTTGCTACATTGCTACATCCATGTGGTTCTGCTAAGTGTTCTGATGGCATGAATGTCCTGGTGTTTGTGGCGTGGTTGAGTCATTGACATCCAGTCCTGGGTGCGCGATAGACTTTATTCCCAGGGCTAGATGCGTTTGATGATGTGTTAAGTGCATTGGCCTAGAAATTATCAACTTGAATTTTCGTGAAGCTTATGTCCTCTTCCCCTGAGGGGCTTTGGATGTAGGCGTATGAAGAATGGCGAACCCGACGATGAGAGAGAAACTAGTAAGTAATCATGGATAGAAACGAGTTCAAGATCATTCCAAGTGCAAGGTTCATAAGATTCATGAGTTTCTCGTGCCCAGATAAATCCAAATACGAAGTTGTCTCTTACCCAAGGCTATGGTCGAATGTACCACCAGGGGCTAAAATTTACTCGCTGTTCTTAAGGAAGCACGAAGTGATGTATAGGGGTGAGGAGAAGACGGCTCTTATACTTCTTCTGCCTATTGAATTATGCTTTGCTCGCTTTATATTACTGAACCCTGGGCGGTAGTATGAACTTATACGACCAAACACCACTGACCTGTATAGTTTCTAGTAGAGAATGTATTGGGGTAAATCCCGCATCGCGGATCTAGTTATGTAAAATATCTGCTAGGAGTACAGCCTGGTATATCAGGACAGCTCGGATTGAGCGTCTATTCAAATTCGTTACCGATGGTGGGGAGATTCGTATGGGATTGCGTGTAGTCCATGTAATCAGTCCACCAAGGTACTCATTCTTAGGCAATATATAAACGACCTTGTATCACAGTCTCCTATTCTTATTCTCTCTCGTATAACAACTTTAGTTTATCTTAGAACTAGAGGTTTGATGCTCCCTCGAGTTTATATTATATGAATTAGATTACAACTATCAACTATCTGTGTGTTTCTCTCGTTCCTCTGTTGTGTGGTCGACCTGGGGGATAAACGGTCAGTGAAGTACCCGAAACCTTCACCTTAGTAAGAACCCGATGAGCTATCATGTCCGATCCTATGTGGCCTAACTGTAGCAGGTGCTACCATACATCCATAAGGCAGTGAGCTACACCTCGTCACTGTAGGTTATCCTCTCCCGGGTTATCAAGTATACAGGTAATTCCTGTTATTACTGCCCTGAAGCAGCTGAAACAGGAAGTCGAACCGGGTGTGTATATTCATTAAGGCCTTGGCGGACGACGGGCTTCTCTAATGATCTAGGACAGTATGACCTTCCAAATGGACTGACCTCTCGACAGACGTCCTGGCGCAGTCTGGCGGCGGCATTCGACGAAATGTGCGCGATAAGAAGGGGCAGTGCTAAATGCAGATCGACAAGACGAGGCGTGCTTGTMCCTGCCGATCGAGGATGCTGGACGATCGATTGACACTTGAGACAGGTCCAATCGCTTATCGTACATCACATCGCGAAGAGCGCTTCCAAATCACCCATAGGTTAGGAAAGTTATGGAGGGCCTGCCGAGAAAGCTTGAGCGGCATGACGGCGGCGGCTATGCGCAAATAGAAGATCGGGGAAGCTGGTTCGAAGAAGTAGGTGGTAGCGGATGGCCGATGTTGTATTAAACATGAGGCTCGAGTCTGACGGCGGGACTTGAGGGGAACCTTGGATATCAGATGCTCTAGGCCTTGAAACCCTAAAGAAGCGTTTTATAGTGTCTTCCCCCGCCGCCCCAACGATTACAAACTTCGACAAGTCATCTATATGCGCCAAGAGCCAAGAGACCCGATCGCCAAACAAGAAGGTCATCGCTGGGAGATGGTAACTGTAGGCGGAAATCCGACATATTTGATATATTTCGACTATGTTGTGGCGATCCTCGACAAGATCGGGAAGGTCTAGCAGCCGTGCGACGAAGAAACGAGATCCGTAGCTATTGGAGATCGCCAGAGTCAGTCGCATGACATCGAGCTCTTCCCTGGCTCCTTGATTTGCAATTCAGCTCATCGAGGACCTGGCCGCTCCCAGGGAAGCTGATAAGCATATTAAATGCCAAGGTTTTCGGCATTCCAGACCCCTGCGACCCTATTTTCAGATTTACTAATGTACGCGGCGCCATTACACCCAGGATCGCGACCCCAATCCTCCCCTCGCAGCCGGGTAAATGCCCTCGATATCTACCAGCCGGAGTAGACCGCCTCCTTCACCGTATTCTCGAGGAATTGGTCGGTAACGCAATGTGTCGATGAGATAGCTATTACGCGTTTTATGTGAGAGGTCATTATTATGGCTAATAGGGGTTACAATCGCAAATATGGCAGCCGATTCCGCGACTCCGCGATATCTTCCAACGAAGCGACTGCGTCGACGAGGCAACGCAGGCATGTTATCTTCTTCCCATCGGGCTTTCTGTCTTCTCCTTCCGAAGTTGGCAAACGGCTTGTTATCACCCAGGCATATTCTCTCCGAGCGTGTTCCTGCAGACTCGCTTCCGTGGCAAACGACCAGTGTGCCACATTGACGTGCCTTTGCCTGAATTAGAGCCCTAGCTATTGGTCAAGTCGTTTATGCCGGCCATCCGACACGGGGTAACGTCGAGTACCGGGTTCTGTTAGCTGTGACGGGTTATATCGCCGCCGAGAGTATGATCCCATCAGCTTGGCGCCTGACCTCAATGGCTTCGAAGATACAGCATTCTGCGACCTCATTTCGCAACTTCCTGATCACGCCTAGAAAGAATCGGTCTGGAAACATGCCTGACGCGGAACTGGCTTGTTCGGCGTCGTGCAATATGGCAAACAACGGAACCGTGGCACCCGCCGGCTATATAAAGGGGCGCCGTCTTCCTTCCTGAGTTGCGAGATATCTCGTCATCACCAGCAAGTAGTACCTTAAACAAGCTCCTAAGCTACCACCTACCAGAAACGTTCTCTCGGATTTTCTACCTTCAAGATGAAGTTCACCGCTGGTGTCTCTCTGTTCGCCGCTTTGGCCAGCGCTATTTCGGTCGACCTGTCCAAGCGCGACTCTCCCCTCGATGTCAAGCTCGAGATGGTCGGCAACACCGCCGTTAAGGCCAGTATCACTAACACGTACGTATAAGACCGATTTTTGGGGATTTTTGTTTTAGACGTGCTTCGACCTTGAGCGTAGATATAAGAAGACGCGGATATTTTCATGTTCCGAGGAATACATGTACTCCAGATTGCGTTCCACATAGTTATCTGCGTAATCAGAGAACCAATGCTAACATCAAGTTTGCAGCGGTGCTACTGACCTGAAAGTTTTCAAGACGGGTACTTTCCTGGATGAGAATGCTGCTACTGAGAAGGTGGCCATCTACCAGGGTGGTAAGTGTTCCGTGAATGTGCTCTAGACTGTAGTACACGACTGATTGAAACCGATCAGGCAACAAGATACAGTTTGATGGTATCCGTCTCCGTGTCATGACCACTGGACTCGACGAGGAGGCTTTCCAGATCATCCCTGCCGGCGAGACTGTCGAGGCAACTTTCGATGTCGGTCAGGTTTACGACCTCAGCGCCGGTGGCAGCTACGATGTCGTCTCTCTCGGCGCCATGTCCTACGCTGAGGCTAACACCACCGACCTTACCGGTATCTACTCGGTTTCCGGCAGCACCGTCACCGCCAATATTGATGGTGCCGCAGCCAAGGAAGTCCGCCGTCGCTTCCATGCCAAGCGCATTGACGTGCAATCTGACTGCACTGGCAGCAAGCTAAGTGCTACTAACACGGCTATCAGCAACTGCCGCTCTCTTGCCTCTGCAGCTGCCACGGCCGCCTCCTCGGGATCGGCCACAAAGCTCACTGAGTACTTCAAGTCAAGCACTTCCAGCGTGCGAAGCACCGTTTCTGGCGTTTTCCAGAAGGTTGCCACGGAGTGCGGCAGCACCTCCAGCGGTGTTTCTGACCTGTACTGCTCCGACGTCTACAGCGCTTGCTCAAGCGGTGTCCTTGCCTACACCCTGCCCTCAGCCTCCTTCATGGTCAACTGCAACCTGTACTACACCGCACTGTCTGCTCTCACCAGAACCTGTCACGGCCAGGACCAGGCGACGACGACGCTGCATGAGAGCACCCACTTGACCCAGATCAAGGGAACTGATGACTACAACACCTATGGCTATAACGGTGTCCGCGGTCTCTCTGCCTCCCAGAACCTGAACCACGCTGACACCTACGCCCTCTTTGCCAATGCCATCTACGTCGGCTGTTAAGCGCGTCGCTTTTTCGCTGCTTACTGGTCTCGCTGTTGGATAAAGGGGATCTAATTTTGCGCATGGAACGTTAGCGCTGCCGGCAAAAGGGGCGAGGCGTGAAGAGCAAAAAAGAGAAGCGTTAAGGAAAAAGGAGAAAAGGTCTGCAATTCTTCCACGTTTTCCCAAACCAAGGCCGCCGGAGGCAAAAATGACGTTTCAAGATACTACCTTCATCTGACAGTGGGACAAAGCCCGCAAGAAGGCGGGGAGGGGAGAGCATTGTGGAAAACAAAGCGGGATTCACGTGTCACTTGATGATTGTGTGTTAGAATATGCAAAATGAATGTCTTTATCTAGTATGACAAGGCGATTGTTTGGATTTATAGGCATCTGCTCGCAACGCGACGCGGATTAGAGTCACACACGTGTTCAGAGCGCTGGAGAAACCATCACACCTCACCTTTACAACCACCAGATCCCACACTTTTTTGGCTGGGCCATTGCGTAAGTTCGCCAGCTGTGCTCATCCTCAGGTAGGATACTTGCCTTTCTTCGCTTTGAGCATTTGGCCAGTCAGAAAATCTTTTTTCGACCCGCGTGTGGGTTCGGTGGCTTGGTGTCCTTTTTCAATCTGATACTCCCTTAGGTTCTGTGCTGCGCACTGCCTCACACACAAAAACACACATTACACATGTCTCCCCGACACTCTTCCACCAAAACCACAGACACAACCTCACAGACCTCATTGCAATTATGCAACGATAACATGATGGAGGACCTGCGCAACGCAAAGGACACGGTCGCGACCTTCGCGGACTATATCGATCGACTCCGACCGGACGAGCCCCGATCGATAAGCACCGAGCTCCTCCGCAGCATCTCGTCGCCCACAGTTAAGCGTCACGGCTCCAACAACTCATCCGACTCGTCGCGTAAGAGCTCCTCGAAATGGATAATCAACCGCCGCGTGGGCAAGGACTGGGCGGACTCGCCATCGGGCACGCTCTGGCAGCAGATCAGCCACACGCTGGAGGAGGTGGCGGCGGAGTTCCAAGGCGTCAACGCGACGGCGCTCAACGAGTTCATCAGCGCGGGCGAGATCCTGGACCTGGGGGCCGACTTCGTGCGCTACTACCGGCGGGCGCGGCTCGCGGGCGAGAAGCCCAACTGGGCGGCCGAGGACCTGTTCTTCGACCTGCAGTCGGTGAAGCAGGGCGACGCTTCGGCGTCGCGGTGGACCAGGGCGCGCGCCGAGAAGAGGGCCCACTGGGATCTGGCCGACCACATCGCGCGCTTTGTGCTGCTGGCCGACGCCTTCCGCACGGGCGCCGAGCGCGATGACTGGAACGCGTGGAGTGGCGACTTCGCGACTAATATCAACTTCTACCTGTGCGTGCTGCGCTGCTTCACCCAGCGAGACGCGAAACAGCGGGCGGCTGCGAGGGAGCGGGAGCGTCCTCGAGATCGGGATTTAGTCCTGGAGAAGCGGCATTCTCGTGCTAGCAGCTTCAGGCTCTCGCGTGGCAGCAAGTCGGAATCGACGTAATTAAGCAAGAAGAGAGGAGAGGAGGATGAGGAGGGGAGCAGGGGCTTTAAGATACCACTTGGCATTGATGGCGTTGGTTTTGTGCGACCTAGGGGGCTGGAGACAGGTTGCTTATGAGTGCAGGCGCTTATGCGCTTGATATGGTAGGAGGTGTGCGAATGGCTTCTAGGTTACGGATTGATACCCAGCATGGCAATGCTACAGTTTGTCCCTTCTTTTGGTATGCACGAGTTCGCATTAGTGAGAGTGATTATGGCTTTGATTGTAGGCTGACTTAGCGACTATGATAACGCGTCTTTGTTGATGGCTATTGTGATACTACCTATGTAGTGTCTAATGAGGAGGGCTGAGAGAACAAGAGGACAATACAGCACGTGTAAAAAGGGCTGGTCCCGTAGGGCAGCGACTTCGAGTTCTAGATTGATAAAATTAGTCTTCCACTTGCTTCCTTTGTGTGAAAGATGAAAGGTTTTGGGAAGTGACCTTCACGGACATAATGCCGAGGGAAGGTGAAGGTACATACATCCATTGTATGTACTACGGTACAAGTTGCGAAAGGGGATCTGATCTGGTCTGTGCGCCACTAGCGCCACTATACCTTCCCATCCCGGCTGCCCGGACCTGTTGCATGCACTTTGTCTCAGTCCGTTCAAGCCACAATTTAAGCGTTTGCGGCCGTGTTACCACCCGAGGACTTTACTGGGTTCCCTTCACATCTTCACATACCTCCGTCATCACAACCATCACCACCATCACAACCTCGTAATCTCACATTGATAATATCTAATTTCATCCCCCCATCTTCATCCTATAAACCTGTCCTCGAATTTCGTTTGCGATCTACGTGTTTACCCATTAAATCCCACCTCCCTACTCACTCAACTAAGTCGCGAAAATGTCGGAAGAATCTGATACCGAGGGTCGCGTTGCGTCAGAGCAGGATGACCATCCTGATGAATACGACTTTGACTCTGAGGAAGACGATGAGGAAGACGAGTCTGAAGATGAAAATGAGTTGATAGACATGGAAGCTTCCGAATCCGAGGGCGAATCCGATGGCGGATTCGACGACGACGATGATGATTCATCTGAAGATGACACGGAACCGATTTTCTTCCCTCAGTTCACCCGCTTGCCCCCCGAACTCCGTGCCCGTGTTTGGGAGTACTTCGACGTGGATCTGAGAGCGAAGGCCCGTGTCTTCGATTTAGTCTTCTACGCGTCACCCCCCACCTTTCAGGAATCTGCCTGTTTAGCAGAGCAAACTGCGCCAGCGAGGGCCATGCTTGCTACTCATCGTGAGAGCCGCGCACTGGCACTGAGATCCTACCCCGACACTATTGACATGTACCGGGGAAGCGGTATTCTTCGTTATCATAGTGCGAGGGACGTACTTCTTTTTCTCCATTGCGACATTGGACATCTAGGGACTATCACGTCACAAATCAAGACTCCTAGCCACGTCGCTCTTTCCGTCCTTCCTGAAGACTTCGGACGTGATGAAGTGCTGCCCCCTAACACAACTGAAAAGTTGAGGTCCCTATATTTCAGCAGCGATGCGCAAGATTTAGCTGCAAAAACCCTACGATGGTGCGTATCTGATTCGGTCCATTCCTTTTGCAGGCAATGGACAGAGGAAGAAGCAGGTATCCCCCGAGTTATCACGACTAGGTTCTGCTGGCCCGATATCGACAACCATCTGGAATTCGCGAAGGAATCTGTCCGACCAGAGGATTTATCTGTTAGCGGTGTTAAAGTTTGGCCTATGGTTGAGTTCCTAGGACGGAGTGGCCTTAACCGCTATCGTAAACTTCAGGAAGCCGTATCAGCTGGAGGCGAGTGGGCTGACGTGTGGAGCTCGGATAATGAAACAGAGGACGAGTCCGGGACGGAGGACGAGTATGAGAGCTCAGGAATAGATGATGCGACGATCACGATAGACTCAGGAGCTGAACTAAGCGAAGATGAAGACGACTTAGCCGTGCAATCTGGCTCAGAGGGGGACGATGTGTCTAACTTCAACGGATTTTCCCCACTCCGCGATGAGGGCCACGATGAGAACCGAGAATTAAACCTTGGCGGAGAAGTTGGAATTGGCAATTTTTCTAGCCTGGAGCCTGAATCTCCCGTCCATGATGGCGACGAGTCAGAACATGCCAACTCTGACGACGAGCCCGTCGTACAGGCTAATCGACGTAAGCGTCGTATCGTGTCTTCAGATGATGAGCATGACTCTGAAGAAGAGCGCAACGAAACAGCTCAAATGCCATCACGGCCTGCTAAGCGTAGCCGGGTTGTCCTTTCCGATACTGAAGATGAGGATAGTGAAAACGAGGATAAAACCGTCGAGCGTGACCAGAAAGCGGTAGATGAATTAGAAGATGACGAAAGCTCCGAAGAGGAGGAATCTGATGAATCCGAGGAAGAAGAACTTTACAAACCAAAGTCGTTGTCTCTTTTCGAGAAACTGAGACGATTTCGCGAGGAGGTCCCGGTCTCGCCGGAATCAGGGTCAGGGTCCGACGAGGGAGAATCAATGGACAACGAAGATTTCGGCGGAGGAAACGGTATCAACTTCCAGGATGATGAAGTCGACGAAGAGGATGAGCTACTGGAGAATGGCGAGATGGCAATAAACATGGAGAGTGGAGAGGAGGATGATTGGTGATGGGTGGTTTGGTCTAGCATGAAAGCCGGGGCTTGAGATGATCGTGGAAGTGACCACACCACCTCGATATATTGCAACACTGCGCTTAGGGACAATATTCGTTCTACTACCGACATAAGTCGAACTATTATGGTTATCTGCTATTTATTACGTTTCTCTCGAGGATGACGCGTTCTAGGTTGGCGGGCGCTACGTGGGAAAAAACAGGTTTCAGGGATGAGGGCGTCCGGGGCTGGTCTAAATTCAACGTTGATTTTGCGTTTCGATATCAATTGACACTTTTCATATATCATGCGGCTATAGTCTGCGGGTACGGAAAATTCGGGGTACTTAGTTGAGGGGATATTCGATAATAGTAATCATCGAAGATATCATGCGTTATGCTCTGCCTATAAAGATGGCTCTATAAACAATTTACTTTGAGGACTAGTGATATAGCCTACGCATGATCATTGGTAAAAGACCAATGGTAGACCTTCCTTGTCCGCTATTGAACGGACCCCTTACAATATATCCACATAATAGTTTGTAAGGTAGGTAGGCTATCCCAGGAAAACTCACGGCAAATCCGCCAGCGAAAATATGCAACTGCGTCACACCGATCCGTGTCGTTCTGCATCCGCCGGAAGAATCGACCAAGGAGCTTAGGCTGGAAGCCGGCCTTGAATCCAATCGCGCTTCTCTTCATTTCCAAAACTTGGACGCGGCTATTCAACGCTTCTCTGGCAATAATGTGATATTCGTCTTTGATTTAGGGCAGCGAGCATAGGGTTTTCAACCGAAGCTTCAGAGACCATAAGGGAGGATCGCCATTTCATCACCTCTCTAAAACTGCCCTTAAGACGGAATCCCTGGGCCATGGATGGCTCTTCAGACTCAGTAACTATGGATGGCATCAAGTCTAACAACTCGAGTAGGACAAGACGGCCTAATCCAACTTACTACTTCTACTCTCTGGCCTCTCCTCGTCGCTACGGGGTCTGCCTTCTGGCACTATACTAATTCTCTCAGTCCTGTGGTCAAGGAGCACCCAGAGCGCAAACACAATGGCCGTCGACGGTAGCGTGAAAGCCCAATAGACCCAGAAATTGGGCTGGATGACAACGTCGGCATGCCAGTCAAGCGAGGGCACGGAGAACAGCGCCGCGAAGAAGGTCGCTGGCAGGAATGCCATCGTCATGATGGCCACAGTCTTCATGCTCGAGCTATCGCGCTTGGCCGCCTCCGCGATCTTGCGGCTCGCATCTGCTAGCTCTGCATGCGTTGCCGAGTCCTCGTGCGTTAGCAACGCGAAGAGCTTCCGCTCCCGTTAGCTTTGTTCACACAATACCCCAAATAGAAACAATCGGAGTCATAAGACCCAGCAATACAAAGGGGACCTTACCACCGTGGACAAGCGCTCGGCTCGTTCTTTGAGGTATTTCAGGTACTCCTGCGAGGCATGCATGCGTCTTCTCAGCAGCGGTATCGCCGCAACCAGCTTCTCCGTGCTATCATCGCGCCTCGCTCTCCAACCTCCTGGATCCAAGACCGCATTCTCGGCAATAAAGTCTAGAATCGTCTCAACGAGGCGAAAATGGCGCTCCTTATTCGCGACATGATTCAGCACCTCGCCGACCTCCTTGATGGACACGGTGAGCGACTCCATGCCGAGGCGCTCCTCGATGCTGCTGGAGTGTGTGCTGTAGCCGGTCTGGCGCTCGGTGAGCCGCACGACGTGGGCGCGGTACGAGATCTCGCCGTCGAACGTGCAGCACACGCTCAGCGCCGTTACGTACGCCAGCAGCAGCGGCGAGCGCACGAACTCCTGGTGCCGCCGCAGCACGTTCACGAACCACGCCACCGGCGCGCTGTTGCTGAACGTCTGCTGCTGCCGCAGGATCCACAGAGCGTGCGTGCGCTGACGATGCCGGTCGAACGTCCAGATTAGCACGAAGTTCGACGTGCCGATGTAGTAAGTGTCAATGCCAGCTTCTTTTTCTTCGTCTTCCCCGGTGGTCGGGTATGACGAGGAGGGAGACGCGAAGTGGTGGAAGCCGTCGTAGTCGCTGCGGAGCAGCCATAGCGCCGCTGGATTCATTTCCATGGCATCGACGAGGCCCAGGAAGACGTCTTTGGTCACCCACAATGAAGGCAGGGGGTTGGACCAGGACTCCAGCCTACTGTCGACCACTACCATTTTAAGCGAGGCCGCCCGTGCTGAAGTATCAACCCGATGACCACTGCTAGGTCGCGATTTGAAGAATTTGGGCAGATGACCAAGCTTTAGGTCCTTTTCGACGTAAGTTGTCGGCGCGCCGGGCGAGGCATACACGGCGATGGCCCGGTGCTTGGGATCGGACCCGAGCGATGCATCGCCGTACCTCTGGAAGACCTCAAAGTTCTCGCGGGACAACTGAGCGAACTCATCCATAATGGCGGCATAGCAAACCCGGAAATTTCATCTATATAGCAGTACTATACCTAATTTAGCTGTTTCAGCATCGGAATCACTGGTCATTGCTGAAGATTTACTAGGTAGCATGAATGCGATGGGGACGAAATTGGTGAAAGATTAGAGAGGCAACCTGCAATCGCCATCCCGCGAGTCTCGCCGATCCGGAAGGATTAGAGACAGCAGGGGTTGAAACAACCGCGCTGTAACTCTGGTCGCGATCTGTTGTACCCCCCTACGTCTACAATTAGCCTGGCGGCGTCGTGACTTTTGTTACCGATGACTGATAAAAGTCCATGATATAATTGCTCTTACGTCGTCAAGATATCTGTGATATACACTTGAAGACCAAAAAAGGAGCTCAAAATGAAAAATAGAGAGAAAAGGCAAAAGATAATGAATGCATCAGCCGCGAATCGAACGCGGGGCCCATCGATGGCAACGATGGATTTTACCACTAAACCACTGATGCTTGTATGCTTATACTGAGGTCGGTCTTTTACGGTTTATATTGTACATCATTATCTGAGTAGTCTAATTGGCTGGTTCATCTACACTGGGATCTTTGCAGCCCCACCTTGTACTACACTACTAAGATAAGTCCCTTACCCACGACGCGGGTAAAGTCGAACAGCAAAACTGAAGCTTATTATTTCCAACATGCACACTGCTATACTGTAGATATATCCTCAGCCTTCTTTTAATTCCCACCTTTAGCATCCTTGATATCGACCTTAGTCTTCCAAATGCGCCGGCCTTTCTCATCGCGACCCAAGTCTTCTAGCTTAGTGCTTCCGCCATCTTCCCATTTGACAGGGCGCTCCTCACCAACGGGCAGCACCACTATGATACCGTTCTTAAGCCACAGCGGCTCGAACTGACCTTCCTTCTCTAATTCCACTTTTACACGGATCTCGCCGTTCGATATCCCGTATGAGATGCTTACCTCGCACAGATCCGCCTTTTCAGCAGGACTCACGCCGTCGTCTTCGAGCCACGTGTTGTGGAACCACTTCGTTTCCACATCTGTGCTGAGTGGCGTTGAATACCCGCTCTCGTTGGGCCAGTGCGGGTACTGAACGAGCGGCGGCGGGAAGATCTCGACGCCTCGGTAATCGTCCTTCTCCATGCCTGGGAACTCGGGGTCTTCCTCCGCGACGCACGTCGTGGGCTTGGATTTGCCCGTCGGGATCGCGGAGCCGATGCGCGCGAGTACCGGGATCGAACTGTACCAGGTAGAGGA